>CM063718.1:11758838-12959751 GCA_032441835.1 Slavum lentiscoides
GCGTAAACGATTGTAACTGTAAATGACAAATAAAATGAAATTGTGAATAATAGATCACTCGTAGGAGTACAAACTTGTGAACAAAAATCGTTAAATTATTTAAATGACACGCTAAAAAACCGTAACCTTTAAATACAATCCCCTCCCCTCAGGCAAAAAAAAAAAATGAAAAATCGGATGACGTGGTCACACTCAAGAGGGTATTTGAAACAACTCTGTGAAAAAAAATTGAAAAAAAGTTAAATAGTGTCGTCACAAAATCGAAACAAATTTAGAACATAAAAAAGGTCTGTTCTTTATATATATAAATTTATATATATATATATATATATATATATATATATATAAGGATAAGAATAAAGTAAAAATGGGTTATTTTTTTATACTTGAAGTCTATTTTTTTTTTAATTTAAAAAATAATAAATAAATCGTCGTGATTGTACTTGTAGTATAATACAGACATAGTTAAAAATAATAATTTATATTACTAAATAATATAAATCAAATGACGATGGATATTGACAATAAGCTGTTATAAGATCGAATGAGGAAAAAACCGAGAAAAAGGTAAGAACAGAGATAATTAAATGTAATTAAGCATTTACGTATAGAACACTGTAAATGTTTCTTTTTTATTCCAAACGATCAATGCATTTTTTCCTCGTGTAAAGTTCGGTTTCCTTTAAAATTGAAAAAAAAAGTTTCTTTTCTAATTTCGCTCGAAAAATACATGGATTTTTAAAACTCTGTATTAGTCACTGTTGCGAGTATATCTACTTAATACAACTATAATTAATCACTATAAATGATAAACCATAAATTATAACTGCATTACCCGGGCAGAGTTAAGGACGCTTTCAGTTTTTTTCCGCGCAATTAGGCCACGCAACGAAACACAATAACCATATTCCCGTTAACGCTTCGTTATTTGTCCCGGAGGATTGTGAGTCATCCATAATAGATGAACGTATACTGTCACAAAAGTTTTTTGGAGACTTTTTATAGACAACTAAGTTTCTCGTGTTAAAGAGATAAAGATAAAACTCATTCAAAAACAAAACTTCTAGTTCAAATTCTGAAACTTTTTAGATAATTCTGGAACGTGCTGGAATATACTAAAAAATTCCGTAACATTCTGGAACTTTCTAAGAATCTAGAATTTTCTCAAACATCTTCCATTTCTCTTGCCCATATCTCTGGCACTCGCCTGCACACTGCCACTCAACTGGTGAGTCCATTCTGGAATATTTTGAAGTATCTTTGAAGACCAAGAATTAACTACCACCACAACCACGAGTGGGTAACAGTGGGTGGTCGTGACACGTGGAAAGAAAAGAGAGTATATCACACTTGACTTATATAGTTTTTATGTATTGATTTATCAACGTTGTTTAAATATTTTATATCTTCTTCTTCTTCTCCTTATACTTCCAATTAAATGTTGTCAGCCATGCTAACCCTACACGTCCATAAAGCATTGTCTCTCACCTTTTATATACTCCCACCAACCGTCTTCATACCACCCTCAGTTCCATCTATCCACTTCTTCTTCGGTCTTCCTCTTTTCCAGGGGCGTATTTAAGGAGGGCTAGGGGCTTAGCCCCCAATCGATTATTATATATTAGGTTTTTTCCAATTAATAATTACATTATTTTTTTGTTTAAGTTTTTAATATTAATATTTTATTTAATAATTTATGGCACGAAATCTAATGTCAAACCGTTTAACTGTTCACGGGCGAACCCGGGTAATTCGACTAGTTATATACGTACATAATTAATAATAAGTAGGTAATATTACCATAATAGCAATAATAATTTTGGCGTACATTCTTACAACACCAATTAAGGATGCGTACATTATAATATAGTAATGAACACTGTGCAATAAGTCGAACAACCACGGATAATGCTCATATTGTTCTGTTGTCTTAAAGCGTTTTTTACATTATCCGGAACAGTTAATATTGTATTCTAGACCGTTTGCATATGTAAGTTCAGACAAACATTGAGATGCGGACGATTTTGCTATATCTATTATAATCATTTCAGCTGATGACGCAAATGGTAAAAAGCTATGCTGCGACGTTGACGACGCGACGTAGATGATAATTTAATATTTTTCTCACCGTCACGAATTAAAATATATCGTACAAAAAATAATAAACTGTACGACGTACAGTGTACGTATTACATTTTTCAATTTTTTTTTATTCGACTACATTATATTCCACGAATATTCGCATACACAGCCCGCACGACGACGCAATTAAATCAATAGCCAGGATTTTTATTTGGGGTGGGGAGCTGATAATTAATTAATCTATATGTTATAATAATTAATATGTACGGTAAAACGGTACCTAGTTAAAAAACTGATTATTTATTCATCTCGGGGGGGGGGAGAGGAGCTGCAGCCCCATCAGTCCCCCTGGCTACTAGGCCACTGAATTAAATGTATTATTCAAAACAGAATTGAAATTGAATTAACAACTTCGTTGAATATGAGATATAGTGAAAAGCTCGTTACCTTTACTGCACGTGGAGGTTAATTTCCGCGAGTATTTTTTTTTTAAAAATAACACTATTTCGTTAATGAAATATAACGAATATAAAAGAAAAAATATATTATAGATTGATTTCGTAGGCACGCGATATTAATATTTATGTGTTCTTATACGAAATTAATTCAACGATTTTATTATATATAATATATTAAAATGCCATTTAAAAAGGAAAAAAACTGAGTGAAACCAAACGTTGAAACGCGCGTACATAGTTTATACGTTAACAGATTATCACTGCGCTATAGTCGACGCTATATAATTCAGTCGTTCGACAACTGACAAAATATATAACATATCGTTGTTGTTATAGGGAAATTCAATTAAAAAATGGTTTGGAATTCTTAAATGTTAAAAATAATAGTGAAATAAACGTAAACTAATCGCACTCGTTTAGTGTGTATTAAGGCGCGTAGCACAAAAAAAAAATAATAAACTGTCCTGTAAAAATCAGTATATACGAGACGAATGGTAACCATAATAACCGTAGTATACTGTGATGCTTAAAGACTGAGACGGTTGTGGTTTTCGCGATAAAAACAAGCCATTTTTAAGACAAAATATTCCTCTTGCTGAACTTTATCGCTTTGCAACCGAAATTGTACGACTGCTTTAAGTCATAACTTTGTGGTAAAAAAAAAGTATATTTTTCAATACAAATGAATACGCGTATAATACCTACAATTTCTATGTAAATTACCACCGGCGTGCCTCGATATTAGTGTATATATATATATATATATAAATGAAAATGATATAAGATTCGACTAAACGACCAATTATTATAATTATTATTATAACTTCTAATTATCTGTACGACGCGTTAACGCGCTCTGTGTACACAGACAATGTGTACAGAATACGTGTATGTATGCGCGTATATTATTTAATTTATAATAATTGACACGTAAATCGTTTTTTTAGCTCGGAATACTCGTACTGTTTATGATTTACAAATTATGCAGTAAATAATTTTTTTAATTTTTCTAAGTAGAACGCTGCGGGTATCTACGTATAAATAGCGTTACAAATACCGTTAATATACCGCGGTCACTCAATTAATAGTTATATATCGTTTAAAATTTCACTCGTTTTGCCCAGTGTTTCAGACAGCACAATATAATATGTACATAATATAGATACTCGTATACAAAACTATACAAATATCAGTGGCGGATATCTGGGGGAGGTGACGATAGGTGAATCACCACCCCCCTTGAAGTTTTCGTCACTTTATATTCGTTTTTATTACCTACTGGCTTATTACATTCATATTCATTTGTATAAAATAATTTCTATTTTTCTGATCTAAATCAGTGTTGCAGGGTATATTCCGGCGTAATTTAAATACAGGCCTGTTCAAAAAGTGTTTACGGAAGAAGATGTGGATCTTTTTTTCAATTAAAATATCTAAAATATTCGTATTTTCCGTAATTGATTTGAATTATAAACGTCTAATACCGATAGTGGGAAGGTGGCGAAGGTTGAACTCCATGATCGGGGGGAGGGAGGTCGTCAACTCGCCATTGAGTTTGAGTTTGCCTCCCCCTCTTTGATATAACCGCCACTGATATATAATCGTATATATATATATATATACAGATGTTTATTGCTCGAAAGCACTCGACGAAAAGCGTACTCCTTCCTGAGTATAAGATTCAATCAACTATAAAGACAATGTCTAGTCCTAGACATTGGTTTTCGATTATATTTTTGGGAAAACGCATTATTTTAATAATACTCATGATAATAATCAATGTTATCGAATGGTGACGAGATGATTTTAAATTAAACATCACTCAGCAACATGTCTTATCAAATTACTCTGCCACTGATCGTCGCAAAGCAGTAAATAGGAACGAGTGAAATAATCGATATTCAACGCAAATGGATTATTTTGACCACTATTTTGGGCGTGTATATAATTGAGACCGAGGAATATATTGCGTTATAGAATATATGGAAAATCAATAATCATATATAATTGTGTGTTTGTACGAATCAATAGTTTGTTTTTTTTTTTTTTTTTTTTTTTTTGCAGTTCCCCGTGATTTACAATAAACTACAATAAACCTGAAAAGTTTATATTTACAAAAAAATAATTTTCAACTGAGAACCTAACGGTACTGTATCTACGGATATCAAACTTTTGAAATAATTTTACTTCTCCAAAAAGCGTGGTTTTCGTGTGTAAAGGGAGGGTAAATTATATTCCTGTAATAGGTGTAGCTTTCCTTCTTCCGTCTCCAAACCTAAATGAAAAACACGAGTGACGAAAATTTTTCCCACGACCTGTTGTTAAAACTCAAAACTCGCAGATTAATTGACTCAATGAGCCTCGTAATAGTATACGTACATGTACGAAATAGCGTGGCGAACGTGATGTAAAACGGGCGAATTCCGTGGCGTTGACTTGAATTTTTTTCTGGTAAACTTTAAAACTTTGTGAATCGTTCAAGATGGGTTCTTGCCTACACCTTGATTTTAAACTAAGGGTAGGGGATCTAAAAACGTGTATTTGCCCGCAATCCAAATACCACTCGCCATGCCACTGCATGTATGTAGTAATAATATTTTAGAACACACAACATTATTATATTAGCAATAAGGGCGTGTAAACTACTATATGACTTGCTTATAAATAGCTGGTATAAACCAAAAACAAGTACAAGTTTATAGCAAACTAATTTTTCGACGACAAACAGCATTCACGATATAGAATTTAGGTGTATCATAATACTCGCATCGACAGGCATGTGTACGGGGAGGGGACGTCAGTGTGGTCTGGACCCCCGGTAATTTTTAAATACTTGTTGACTGTAAACAACCGATTACGTTGTTTAAAAAAATCATATTTACAGATTAATGTGTACTAAAGTATTTACTAAACAGTCGGAAACCGTAAAAATGTACCATAAAATGCATTTAATATGTAATAACTCAATAACTGATACATAGGAGATAGTTTTTATTTGGAACGCCCTTCCTCAAATAAAATTCTGGCTTCGTGCCTATGCATCGATGTCGTTTCTACAATAAACGCGCAATACATAAGTATCAATCATATTATGAGGTGACAGATGTATTGTTAAAGCTGTTCAAAAAGATGATGGACGTGGACCATCTCCATGGTCCTAAACTCCCAACCCTGGTGAATGCGTGTTTTACTCAGTTCTTCAATTTAACAGCACATAATATATGATGAAGATTGACGTTAGATGTCCGAGTTCAGTAATTACATTAATTATTTTCACAAGAAACGACTTTAGCGCCAATGCGTTTCAATAATACTCGTATACTAGATACTGGTTGTCGTATACACAGTTTTGGTTGATTGATATGAAGTTGGCTTTCACATCTTCTAGCTTCTTTCACCGTTTGCCTTACACACGCAGAGTGAAGAGGCTTTATTTAGGAGAATTTCTTTTCCACACTTGTGAACTGTACAAAACGTTTCGTGATTTTCTTGTTGTTTTGTCCAATGTTAATTGTACAACATTTTACCGAGTTCGTATAAATCAACAGTTTTATACGAATTTAAAGACTCTCGTACAATTCTTCTGTATACGATGCACTACCTTCCTCCAAATTATTCCCCTTACCCTAGACATAGAATGAGCACGACAAACTTTTATGCAAAATAACTTATGACTAACCTTAAGGATTTGTATGAATTATTATTATCGTTTTATGTTCTATAACAATTTAAATGATCACCATGGTAAGTTTTTCTACACATAGAATCTTATTAACAGCCGCTCCCTTTTTGGTCCTAAGAAGATCAGAAGAGGACTATGATCTTTCCTCGACACGTCATAACTCCGAATACGAGGTATCGTAAACTATGGATGTCGATTCGATTTAATCACTTAATCGAACGTTGTTCTTTTTTTTCTTTTTTTTCGAAATATTACAGCTAGACATTTACATTAAGAAAAGAAAGAATACATATATACTCGAACATAAACAAAATGTTGAATTCGGAAACCAGCGTTATAAATTAAGTTAATAATTATTAAATGGATAACAATAGAAGAGCGAGAGTTAAGGAGGAGATTTGAATCTGGATAGAGGTAACCTATAGAGAGGATAAACCCTATTATTACTTTTAATTTGAAAGCAACGATTAATCGTCATATTTGAAATACGATTCTGAGCGAAACTCTGTTTACTATAATTCATTGTACTTTTTCAAATTCCACGCACTTAAAAAAAATACGATGAACGATTTTTATTTTTATTTTCTATATTTTAAAATTTTAGTTTGTAATACATTTTTAGACCATAAATACAAAAACTACACATGTCTAAAATGAATACGTCGACGATTCAATAGGTTTTTTTTTGCAACTTTATGAATATTTTCCGTAATATTTCTTTGCGAAAATTATTGAGGAGACGGATAAACTTATCTAATAAAGTACCAGCTAGATACGATTTGCTACTGGAAATCACTGCATGTAAATATCAATTCTTCTTCACGAAAATTTATTTATAGATGAAATAAAAATAAAACACGAATTACAATACTCATTCGAAGTTTGACCGCATTATTATGTACATCCTCAGTGCGAGATTTAAAAGGAACCCCTCACTGCAAACACTTAATTTATTTCAGTCGACATGTTAACCATTTTGACATACATACGAGTCGTCAAGTCGGCAATTATTTAAATAATCCCATGATAATTTTGTTGGATACACGGCTTAAAAATATACCGCGGTTTAATAGTAAATCGTTTCGTTTGAAAACATCATTATTGCGCTTATTCGAAAAATATGAACGCATTATTTTAAGGTCTATGTTATGTTCGTTTATAATATTTACGATTACAGATAGTACAATATCTATAATTATGACTATACCACAACAAAATGCAATTGAGAATTTATATACCTACAAATCGTGTTCCACAATAGAATGGGAATTGCTTATCAGAATTACCTATCGGCTATTCAGTATAAGTAATACTGCAGTTATGTGTTATCTGAATGTCAGGTATTTTTTAATACCGTTATTATTTTATTTTTTATGTATAAAAATCAATTAAAATTTTTATTGTAATATAATCTATTGTGTCAAGGCTCTTGGAGCCCCTTGTATTTTTCATGCATTTAAACCGAATGAAAAATAATAATTATAATAATTAAAATAATATTGTATTTTCTACGCTGCACAGAAAAACATTGAATCATGAACATGTTTTTGATCGCAATATAACGGCGTTCGAAGCCATCGCGAATATTGAATAATCCAACGGTAAATAAGGAATTAGCTAAATTTGTAACTGTAGTTGTATATAGCGACGTTAACAGATGCATATCCAAATCACGTACTACAAAGAGTATAGAAATGCTATCTAGGTACATCATCGATGATCTTTGGAAAACATTATCGCAAAAATGGTCTTATGAAATTGAGGACGCTAATTTTGGAATGACCCCAAGCCCAAAAAGACATCCAGGTTATAATATATACTACATACGTACTTCCAGTAATCCAATGTTAATTTTTAAAACATATTTGAATTGGAAAGTCATTTCTAGGTCTTGCAGTGTTGTTGCTGTATACGCCAACACTTACAACATATTTGCAATAACAAATATACACTCGTAGATATTTTACAACCAGTTGGTCTAAGCTCAACTATAGCTATCAATTATAAATGTAGGTTGGAAGTAGCTACTATAGTTTTAGCTTACTTCAATGTGTAAGCTGAGACTATAGTAGCTTACCGTTAAGTTACAGGTAAGTACTTAATTCAAAGGTAGCCTGGAGATAACTGCAGAGCCTCAATTTGCATTTTATTAAATTAGCCAATAGTCTTAACCTGGAGACAACTCGGATCAAGACGATCTGATGTGGTAAAGGAAAAACACACAAAAACAGGTAATTTTGAAATAAAAATTTAAAACATAATCGAAAAAAAGTGTATTAAAATAACCTAAGAATAAATCAGCACTCTTTAATCGTTTACTTCACGAATGAATATCATCATGCTATATCTAGGTACTCAAATTCTATAAACTAGGTATATTTTTTTGATTTTTTGGTATATCGGCGGCCGTTACAAACGAAATGTTTTATATTATAATAAATTGCGACAATCATCATACGATTTTATACGTGCATAATAATAGGATTTTTTTTTTTTTACTGCATTAGGTAAAACATTATTTTTATATTATATTTATAATATAAAAATCATACCATTTATATTTTTTAGTTTTTATTGATATAAAGATACCACAGGTTTATAATATAATATTGTTTGCCGCCCCGACGGTAGATCTTCTATTTATCGTACAGCCGTTTTTGTCGCCAAAACGAATTTTAATAATGGTCATTTTAGCACGAACCAAGTACGTGCATAATAGCGACTTATCAAAAATACCGAAAAAGGGTGTATATACATATAAAAAACAAGTTTGCTCACATCACTTAATATTTTATGAAACATTAAACAGTTTTAACCTAAAATCATAACGAAAACGTATTTTAGTAAACTGCTGGCTTTTGGTACGAATTCAAAGCAAAACTTACCCCCTAAATAGGTTCAACGGTTCAGGGGACGCTTTCTTTTTTCAATAGCTTTTAGTGTGTTCTGCAATTATTTTCCACCTTGACAGCTGTCGTTATAGTTTTTATATTGTAAAAGGTACGCTTTCGACAATGTCGTAAATAATTTACGATTTTGTTTACAAAAAGTACATAATTCGGAATACAAAATGATTAATTTTTTATCACTGAGTAATAAAAAAAAAAAATTTTTATTCACGCAGTGTACTCATACGTAATATAACAATTTTGAAATATATTCACGACCACGTAGAATTTATTGTCTATTAACGAGACGAAATAAAATAAATAATTGAGAACAATATATACGTTATTAAACGACTAGAAAATGGTTTGAACATGCATGAAGAGCGAAAGGTCAGTTAATTAAAAATGTACCAGTAAACAAAATAAACGATATAAGACCCCTGAGACGACCTAAAACCAGATGGATTGACGTAATTACAAAAGATTTGTCAATGATAGACCAGAATAATGCGTCCCCGCAGACAGCTTATCAGAGAGACGGATGGAGAGAGATTATTCTGACAGCAGCGCCGGTCCTGAATGGACCGTTAAGCTGAAGAAGAAGAAGAAGAAGAATATTACTCACGTACATAATCAGGGCTCGTGTCATAGGATTAAAATACCCCTCCCCCCCGGTAAAAATATCCTAGTACATGATTACCGGGGTAAAATGGTAATCATGGTAATCATGTACTAAGATATTTTTACCGGGGGGAGGGGGTAATATTATCCAGGGGTAAAAATCGCCTATTACACCGGAGCTAAAGAAACGTTCACCTTTAGGCACTATCGAACAAGCGCCCCTTTCTAAAACAGACGTCGATTATTGGAGCCGTTATCAGCGTTAATCGCGTTGCAAATAAAATAATTATAAACCTACACGCAGTGGTCGAAGTGGATCAAAATAAATGCGGGCATGGAAGCAATGTCATCATTTTAAATTTTGAAAGGAGGGGGGGGCAAAAGTGTGAACGGTCCATATTGTTGAAAAATAAACAAAAAAAAAGTATTTTTTTAACAAAAAGCTCTAAAACCATCACTGTTAAACTTGATGGTGAACTATATTTTTTAAGATTGTGATTAAGTGACGTTTAGATCTATTGAATGTTAATATTTTATAAAACGAAGTAGTTTTTACAAAGAAAAAAAATTAAACAACATAACAATTATAATTTGTAAAAAAATTAATCTACAAAAATCCAAAAGGAATGAATAATTATAAACAAAAAAAGTGGGGGGATGGAATATATTAACTAAAAAAAGTGAAGGGATGGCATCCCCCATATCACCCCCACTTCGACCTCTGCCTACACGACTACACAGACGTGACGAAAAAGGGACGGGGAAGGGAGAATTCCCCCGGGGCCCGGCATTAAATTTCGGACTGCTCAATTCTACCGCGATATTCTACTCCTAACCTCCTATTACCTGACAATGTTAATGATAGGTGGTCAAAAATAGTGAGACCTCCAAGGTGTTATACCCCGGCCCGGGTTTCTCTGTCCACGGCCCTGCGACTACAGCAGAGACGGCTTATTCGGTATTCGAAATTGAACAATTGCAATTGAAATAAAATAACGTAATAACACATTATAATAATATCTCGAAGTTCCGACTCGTTCTACCCGTTTCTCTGTCCCGTTCCTTTACTCCACGTTCTTCTTCTAATTTTCTCTAACAATTCGCCTATCCCCCGTCTTACGCGAACAATGATCGCTTCTTTTTCAAGAAAAACGTCTAACGATTTTTTTTCTCTCCTATTCGCTATTGTTTTTTTTATATATATTTTTTTTTATTCTTCGTGTTACTCTATTGTATTAATCAAGGGCTCGCCCCGTAATATATCAATAAGTAAATAAATAATATATGAATTATAATGAGGAAAATCGAAATAAATACAATACAAGAACGCGAGTGCGTACGATTGTTGTGGACCGAATACGTGAGACGATTCTAATTCAACGAACATTGACTGTGCAAGCGCTGTTCAACAACATGTTGTGTATGACGGCGTCGGTGAAATGGGCGCAGGACGCGGTGCCGCCCATGTCGCGTGTTCGGACGCCCCGTCCGATCGTGTCGTGCAGTGCCGTGTCGATGCGCAGTCCCGTGTCCGTCATTCCCACGTGGCTGAGCATCCAGGCGGCCGACCTGATTAGACCCGTGGGATTGGCCATCGAACGGCCGTCCACCGCGTCGTCGTCGTCGTCGTCGTCGTCGCCGCCGCCGTAGTCAACGTGACGTCCGCCGGGCCCGCCGTTGTACCGCCCGTAACGGCGGCAGCTCGAGCTGTTGTCGGCCATCGCACTGAACACGGCCACCCGAGGCCCGAACGAGGCGAACGGCACCGTGGCCACGCCGCCGGCCAGCGTGCTGCACGCCGCGCTGGCGAACGACCCGTACAGGCTGGGCGTGAGCAGCACGTCGTACCGGCCGGGCTCTTCGACCACGCGCAAACAGAACGAGTCGAGTTTCTCCTCGTGGTACTCCACATCCGGGTAACAGTCGCTCATACGCCGACAGGCCCGCAGGAACGTGCCGTCCGACAAGCGCATCACGTTGGCCTTGTGCAAGGCCGTGACGCGATGATGGCCGTGATTCACGGCGTAATCGAACGCGAACTTGGCCACGGCCTCGGACTGTGACCGCGTCACCGTTTTGATGGACTGCACTACGCCTGCGCACCAACACGTTAAAATTTAAAATCAACAGTTTTTCTCGGAGTTTAGGAAATTGATACGTGGTCACACCTTCGATACAGAATAAGGGGAATAAGGAGAACTGAGAGAGGAAAGAAACTGCGGGGTACCACGGATTATTATTGATTACGTGAAAGTCCAAAAAAAAAATGTAATGCGTACACGTAACGCGAAGGGAAAACGTTGGAAAAATTGTAAAACAACTGGAAACCAAATGGTCAGCGACCACGAAGCAGACCTATAGGACAAAGATGACATGGAGCATTTAGGTCTAACGAATTGCGAAGAGTACGCCCAAGGTGGAATTCTTTTTGTACTTGAAAAAAAATTTAATTTTTTTTTTTATGTTTAATGTCATACCTGGGATTGAAAATAACAGAAAATACAATGACTTAAAGGTCGAAGTAAATACTGGGTTACGAATGTTACTATGCGGCCTGTAGGAAGTATGTTCTCTGCAGCTCTAAAGTCCTGTCCAAAAGACTGAAAATTCAGTTATACATGCGACTCTGACCACAGTTGCATGTGGATCCGACACGTGGACTCTGAGGAAAAGCGAAGAAACGAACGATCCTGAGAAGAATTTACGGACCCCGTATCGACTCCGCGACGTCACAATGGGGAAGTGAAGAATTTGTTTCGACGACCGGATGATATGATACAATAACAGATAGATTGTGAACAGGACACCGCTGTTGTGGGCTGGACGCGCTCGGAGGAAAGTGAACTCGTGTATTACAAAAGCGGCGGTTAAGGAAGAACCGGTTGGAAAAAAAAACGTAGACCTAGTTAAAAACTACGTAAAAACAGTGGAACCGAACAGGCAGTGCACGTGGAGAGGAATATCGGCAAAGGATAGCGGTGAAACGCGGCGGCAAATTTATTCGGAAGGCTGGTCTCAAAAAAAAATCCGTAACCCGCGAGAATCAATCCGTTTTTTTTTTTTAATATTATCATATTGATTTATTCAACGCGATCGAAAAAAATATTTTCTTTTAATTCGGCCTGAAATTGTAGCTCCCGTTTAACGATGTTGCGGTTCAATGTCGGATATAATTTTACAAACGTCGTAAACGACACGTTTTTACGCATTTTTTTTTTCTTAGGTCGTGGAGAGGGGGCAAGGGCCGGGAAGTCTAAACCCGGTCGCCACTTTCCGATTTCGATTGCGCCGGGAACAAAATAACGCATTAGGCGATTGGTTTTCTCACACTCTCGCCTACAAAAAACCAAAGTCCATTTACCCGGGGCCACGGCGTGTTCGATTTCGGAATACTCGCTGGACACGTTGTCGCGGATGTTGACCATCCGGACGCGACCGAACGGCTGGTGGCCGGGTACGGACGCGAACAGCCGTACGCCGACGAACGCGCCGAGCGCCTTGTGCAGCGCCAGCGCGCCCGAGGTGTGCGCGGAATTCGAAATCGGCCCGCAGAGCACCAGGCCCGTCTGCACGGCCGACTGTACCACGTCCGCGTTTACCGCGTGCCGTTCGGTGGTCGCGTCGCGGTGCACGCGCAACGCGCGCCGGTCCCACTGCACCGGCACGCCGGCCGCGTCGAATATTCTGCGGACGGCCGCGCACGTGGCCGAACCCGCCGCCGGTCCCTCGATCAGCGTGACGCGCAAACGCTGCCGCGGCCGCCAGCCGCTCAGCAGCTCGTCACCGCGGTGGCCGCCGTTTACGGCGTGCAATGACCGCCGCACGCCCGCGCACAACGGTCCGAAGAGCGACGAAAAGCGCATTTCCCCTGAAGACCGGCCCGTACGGATATTCCGAGAGATTCCGGCGGAGTGACGCGGAATTTGCGAAAAAAAGGAACGAATTCGTGATTTGCGATTGGGGGGGGAATGGAAAACAAACGCGTCGTCGTCGTCGTCGTCGCCAAAGAAACCGCCGCCCGCGGTCGTCGTCGTGATCTCGACGGTCGCCGCGCCCCGTGTGTTGTTCGCTGCTCGTCAACGTTTAATTCGTTCGCGTTCGCGGCGATTCCAAAGGATAACTTTCCTAGTGGCGCCCAAAAGATAAACAAATTTTGTTCGAAACCGATTGTTCGGATCGTTTATAATAATCCCGTGTCCTAGTTTTGCCTATAAATCTTTCGATTTTTTTTTTACTTCTTTTTTTTCCCAACCCGAAAATCGGTCTACAACTCCGATTCTCCAATTCGCACGCCTTTCCATCGAGTTCCTCGAAAGTCTCGAACTCTTGCATCTCTATTTCAATTCGTCCTATAAAAGAGTTTCGAGGGCGGGGTCCCGCAGTTTTCTTCCCTTCTGCCGTACCCTCTATAATTATATAGATACATATATAATTATTCTACTTGTTCTTCGAAAAATAACGGTAAGTATAGCGATGTAAACGTATACAGTGCCGTCCTAACCACCAACAATGCCCTAGGGCAACAATATTTGACGCCCCCCAAAAAAAAAAAAATGTACAACTAACGTAATATCTAATTACGTAATTTTATGTATTTTAATAGTAAATACACTCATCCTCTAAATCAGGGGTCTCCAAAGTACGGCCCGCGGGCCGCGTCCGGCCCTCGAACAAGTTTTAACCGGCCCCTTTAAAGGACGGTAAATAATCTAAAAATATGTGTAATACCCAAAGTCGTTATCGCGCACTATCATAATTTACGAGCTGAACGATTACATTTAAACAGTGAGAGAGATTAACCTGCAGCACTTCAATGAATTTAATCGAATTCATTTATAATATTATAAGAATTATTTTTTCAATATTTGTAAATTTATATATATATTTCTGTAAAATTATAAATTATATGTGTTCATATATTTTGGCCCGCTAAGAGCTTTTTATATTTTATGTGGCCCTCGAATGATAAAGTTTGGAGACCCCTGCTCTAAATCATCATATAGATACAAGGGAAATTAATATCTAAAATAAAACAACAAACTTTATTTCTTTTTGTCATTCATTTTTTTTTTTTTTTGATGCCCCCCCGCATATGAATTGGGACGGCTATGAACACATACGTAAGTTATCCTAACCGAATCTACAGTAACGAGAATATAATAATACAAATCGCGTGGTGAACAGTGAATTGAAATTAAATTAAAGTCGGAATGCACGCGGGTTATGATCACACGATATTAAAGGTGTTTAATTCGTGGTTACGAATTACCGCGGTTCTGGGTCTTTTTCCATAAACACGGTTACCGTTATAGGCGGTACGTATATTATTAACGTTAATTCGAAGAAGAATATATTCGGTACGTTTGACGTACTGTCTTTTTTAGAGATATTTACGAATCGATCTGCATAAAAGGACTTGGAAAATATTGACTTAGCAGGCGTATTTAGTACTACTTTTTGCATAAAACACGCGATAAACCGTTCGAACAGAAAAACAACCCCGACACAAAAAAAAAATTCTGCAAACTTAAAACGCTTAAAACCAAACTCGACCGACTCTCGAAAAAGTCATGAGCCGCCAGCGTAGTCGAGTGCTAGGATGAATGACGAATACGGAACAAATAAATAAGGAATAAAATATTACATAATGAAATTGGGACGAGTTTTGTCGTTTTTTTTTCGGAGACGTTAGTTAAGATTTTTGCGGCCCCGGTCATAAAAAACGTTATCGCTCTCCACCACTCTCCAACTAATACTGTATTTAGAAAAAAATTATTTAAAATATGAAACGCTATTGATTTTCAAACATTACCGCGTGCTTATCCTAAAAAAAAAAAAAAATATTGATTTAGCCGGGTGTAAAACGCTGGTGTAAAATTCATCAAAACAGTACACGACCCCATCGTATGATATAGTTGGGAGCATAGACTTGAGGTACGCAAATGTACCGTCAAAGAGTCCGGCTTAGTTGAAGCACCGAGTTAAATAATATTCCTTGTATGTCGAATTTTGATTTTTTTTTTTAATTGTTCTTTTTCGTTATTATTCTTCAAAATATACTTTTGAATCATTTTCGTTGCCGACTCTTATCAAATCGGTTAACAATATACTCAAGATTTATACGAGATTTACCAGTCCACAGCTATATGGATATAACGTCTAAATGTTTATTTTATTGTTTCTATTAGCACTGCCACGACTTGTTATGTGGCTGCGTACCTGACGTACGTCATAAAACGTTATACCTATCTGTTTTTTAGGATTGAGCACCTCCATGCAAAAATGTCCTGCGCAAGCCTGCGGTCGGGAGAAAAGGAGAAGGAGGAGAAGAAGATTAATTATTAACACGTTATAAATACGATAAAATAAATTACTTGTTTCATTAAAACAACTGCGACGAATATTCCTTTGCGAGATGATCGACGAATCGTCCAGATTGAAAGCTCCTTTTAAATTCCAAACACTCCCTAAGCCCCCCCCCCCACCCATAAGGTCTTCCTTCGGAATTGCTTTTGTCACACGCGAGGATAAGTGAGCGCTGCTGGTTATACACTTTGCAGCTTCTCGCAGAACATTATAAATGGTACATTAATTTTTATACGCTTTTATTATTATTTATCGCGGGTACACGTACATAATATGTATATAATGATTATTACGAGTCCATGTACTGTCGCTGGATATACATAAAAACGAGATATTTCAAGGGATATAAATATACCAGTATCTATGAGTACTTATATACTCGCTGCGATATTTAGCATTATATTTACCGAGCGACCCATAAATATTTACTGTTTTAAAACGATAAAGAGTTATGTAAACGTAATATACATTTGTATAGTGAAATACGGAATTCTTCGCGAGACGCTTTTTACGTCATAGACATACTATATTATATAAAACACTGTGATTTTTTTTTTTATGCCGAACAATATTTGATATTCGATCACAAAAAAAAATATATATAATATCGTGTCGCAAGTAATACAACAAACAGTACTCGGTTCGAGTATTTTTTTTTTTTTTTTTTTCATCGATTTCTATATTATAATATTATACACGTGATACGAAGAAACGGCCAAAGTACTGATTCATATAATACCATTAACGCAGTTGCATGCGTTATCACGTCAGAATAATATTTATAGTGCGTTAAAAGTCTCGTCGGGCTTAATATAATATTTTTACCGGTTCTTTTATAAAACTCAAACGTTATTCCCGAAACGACTTTTTTTTTTTTTTTTTTATGTATAATATAACGCATAATGTGTGTATAATAATTGTATAAACATATAAGCTGTACACGCGAAGAATTCAAATCTCTCAATATTATCATATATAAATTATGCTAATTTTTCGTTTTTAAAAAAAAAAAACTGTAAAGAACTGTAGTTCTGTAAAATATCAATATGTGTACTTTCTATTCGTTCTGCGTGATAGAAAAATCGTCAGAAACACTCAAAACCTAAAGTATTATACCTATTTTTTTTTTAATTAATATTTCATTGTGTCCAATAAACATTTTAGTAATATCAAAGAAGCGACTCCGCGTGTAACGAATAAAAAAACGGTTATCCTACAATATCGTTGAACGCGTGTAACGTTTTGTTATCATCACACCGGGAATCCGCTCGGTTAGTCTGGCATTTAAGTGATTCATTTCGTAACCAAATACAAAAATCGAGTATAGCAGCAAGGAAAAAAAAAAGTTTTCAAATACACTTTTGCTCGGATTCTATAAAAATCGTTTTCTCGCATTTTTTCGTATTGATTATTTGAATCCAATATGTTTTTATATTATCATTACCACCGGCCAATAAGAAACGTTTTCTTTCAAAATCGATCAATTTCTCATGTTTTTTTGCAACGGCAAACCGTAAGAAACCGCGCTCGGTCGCGTCCTTCTCGTTTTTCGACCAAATTATTTAACAGTGCTCGTCTTTTGATCGAAAACACTTGTATTTTGTGTTTCGAAATCCTGTGGCCACTAAAAGAAATTTTAACAAAAAAAAAACAAAAAAGCCAAGGGAAGGAGATTCGACACGATTATTCCACCGCGATACAATTTATTATACACACTGCTACTATACTGTGTATAGTATTATATACACTTGAACGCGTCATAAAATCTAATAATATATATAGTAGTACGCGTGTGTCATACATTTTATATTATAATATATAATAATTATATTATTTGTGCATTTTTAGCATATACTTTATAATATAGGCACCTACTAACTATGCAGGCAACTGTTTATATTGTGGATTTGAATATTTCGTAATAATCGCGAGCACGAACCGATAGATTTATACGATATAATATATCGTATACACGCGTACGCATATAATAAAATATGTAAAACTGTAAATACGATATATAGAGTTGCACGTGATTAATAACTACACAAACACATAGTTTAATGCCGATTTCGGTATAGGTATACGTATAATCAATCTGCAGGCCCGAATATTATTATTATAAGAGTTTAGAACGTAAACAATAAGTGAGAAAAAAAAATACCCACGAGTGATAATACAAATCCAATTACGCGTGTATTTTGTTTAAAAATATAATTGTACTTTCGTAAAAAAAAAAAAAGTTTATTTACATTAAATTTTATATTTTATAATACTCATCGCAGGCGAGAACATATAATATTTATAATAATTTTTTTTTTTTTAATTTTACGTTTTATAATATATATATATATATATATTTGTATAATACCAACTTAAAAACCATACAAAATATATTCCTAACTGTTTTAATTGTATTTTCATTATCGAAAGTATACTTTAAGTTTTAAAACAACGAGATCGAACGTCTATTACTGTAATTGATTATCATATATGCATATCAACTATAAGTATCTAAATAACGTTGGCGGATATCCATAACCTATATTTAAATAGTCATAACCTATTCAAATGTGTACGTGTAAGTATGCAATCAAGCCAAAAAGTGTTATAAAAAATAAAAAATAATATACAGAAATTGTTTAATTAAATATGTTTATTTACACTGCCGGTTTCGACAAAAAGTCATCGTCGGGTATTAAGTGTAAAAGAACAATACAACAACAGAATAAAAAATAAACAAAATTACATAGAGAAAATCGTGAATGTTTCAATAAAAAGACTTAAGAGTTTTTAAATAATAAAAAAAATGAAAAAACAGCAAAGAAATTGTGTACACAGTGAATTTAATTGTTAAAAAAACTATAGCATGTTAATATTATTTAATATATACATATAATTGTGTATATATGTATATCCTTAAAGGTTAATTAAATACTACGTATAAATAAATCGTATTATACACGCAAAATAATGTGTACGTCATCATAAAGACGCAAATTTTTTTTTGAAGGAGAGGGCAAAGTTGCGAATTGACCATACTGTTGAAAAATAAGCAAAAAAAGAAAGTCTTTTTTTAACAATAGACTCTGACATCAGCCCATTTCCGCCCAAACACCGGCCCACTGATCAAATTTAATGAATGGTAAAGTTTTAGAAAACAAAATAGTTCTTATAAAGAAAAAAAATGATTCAAAGACGTTTTTCTAAAAAAAAAGTAGGCAACATTACAAATATGTTTATTAACATTCAATTTTATTTACAAATTATAAAAAAAAAAACAGATTTTTAAAAATCCAAGAGCCAAGAAGGATGAATAATTTTAAACAAATTAAGTAGGTAGATGGAATATGCTAACTAAAAAAAGTGAGGGTATGGCATCCCCATACCCCCCCCCCACTTCGACCACTGTATATACTCTATATATATATATATATATATACAAATTTATTATTTATGAATTTTTAAATTTTTTTTATTATTCCTATTAATTACTTAACGATATTTTACGTATTATTATATAAATTAACATCAAATCAAATTTACCAACACATCAAATACGTATACTATGTAAATACCGTATAGAAAAAAAAAATAAACGATATTATTTGTGTAACAGTATTAATTATAGTGACAAAAAAGTGTATCGCCTCGCCGAGACCGTGTCCTGGTTAACAATAATACCGAATTAAACGCGTAGGTAATATATTTTATATAATATACGTTTATAGCGCGCGCACGATAAATTATATTCATTTACATTTTTCACTGTATGACCTTTAAAAATAATTCGTATAAGGAAGAATAAAATTGATCTTTTTTTTTTTTGGCACAAACATAATATATTTCTATATAAAAAAAAAATGTATATATTAATAACAATATACGGTATTTTCAGTGCGCATATAATATAGGTATATACTATTATATCTATACACAGTCTATTCGTTTATATAAATTATTATTATTCGTTGTGTCGCACGCTCTGCAAACAATACCGCCGCGACTCCAAGTATGGCACTCGCTGTGATCATCTGCTGAAGCGGCAGTATCACAAATCGCGAAATTTCGTTCCCACATAACATACTAGTGTACAGTAGACAATCGTAAACTTTATGATGATTTATTATTATAATATATACACACGATTTACCGTCATAAATATATTCATTCGTTTTTTTTTTTTTATTCTAACGCATTGTTTAAAAAGCAACAATATATGCGTATATTACGAGTTTTGCATAAGTTGTTTTTTATAAAAAAAAAAAAAATATTTTTGACTTCCATATTGTCGTTGAAAAAAAATACAAATAATAACGATACATGTATATGTATATCTTCATATATAAATTTCGACTGTCCGTGTGTATATCACTGAACTCCTCCTATACGGCTAGACCGATTTTGATGAAAGTTTTTGTATTTATCTGAGTGGGTCCCTGGATGGTTTAGATTAAGGCCCTGTAGGTCCAATGAGGGTGGTAGCTAACACGGGAAATTTTGGGATTCTAGGCGTTAAACAGTTACCATATGGTGACCATTTAAATTGTTATTGAGTTTACAATAACAATAAGCTGCATTACAAACTTTATTTGATCAACACAATGAATTAATTCGACTGTTCAGAATTTCTCTAGAACGAATGCCAGAAGATGACTAAAAAATTGTAGTTAGAGCTGACAAAACACCTATCGGCCAACACGTAAGACAATATAATGCACCGACAATAGACGAAGTAGCGATCGTTATAGTTGGTATACTTGCGTGACATAATTCTTCATCGCAAAAATGGTGATGTTCACAGAGCCTCGGAAACTCATCGATCGTACGGTGGTTTACAATATCCGATTTTATTTTGCAGAGGAGAATACGGATATCACTTCAACATCAAATTGAAAAATCAATGAACCAAGTTTCTAACAATAGTATTAAACATTTTTATGATTTTTTTTCACAAAGTTTTTCCAAACACTTTAAATTTACACAATTTTGGAGTGAACAGCGTTTCAGTTTTTTAAACGTCTTATTAGAGAACAAATTATTGTAGTTTTGAAAAGTATAAAAATTAACTTTTTGAAACTATTATAACATAACATTTTCTAATAAAAAAAATTTGAAGAACTGAAATGAGGGTCACTCCAAAATTTTGTTTTCTATCGATTTCATAATAGGTGTTTTAACCCTAAAATCACTTTAAGAACCTATCTAAATAATTTTGCGTAAACATGTTTTTATCGCTGAAAATCGTCCTTTTAAGTACAACTTGGCCTTCGGGGTAGTTAAAATTTGCGACAAAACACCTAACAGTGCATTCTCTCGAGCGTTGTACCGTTTCTTTTACCTGTAGCGTTCCATATTTAGTCACAATTTAGTTATGATATGGTAGATAAGCATCCACGGAACCGTGAAACTTATCTCTAAGGAACGCCATCAACCCATATTCAATAGACAGAAGAAATAGCCTACTACAGTCGTCGGTTGACACGTTCATTTGTCTGAAACTGGAGTCTGTTTACATTCGCTGCATTTTGTGATATTCAACTCCAAATAATATCTTATAAGTAGTTATAACTACATACCATGAATACGTGAGCACTGCAAGAAAATATAACAGTGCTCAATATATCGGATCATATATTTTGCATAAAATTGAAAAAAAAAACAAAATTTGAGTGACGTAAAAAATGTAAAGTCGTCATTGTATATTCTGAATAATCCCGGTTTGTCTTTAAATTGCTCTTTTCGTTTGTTCGCGCATTCGACATGGTGTTATCCGTCGTGGTTATCGGTTTGGGAACTGCAAACGTATTTTGCAAATTCAGAAATGATATTTTAATTTGCCGTGGAAAAGGCATATACCGACTGTGCCGTTTACGAACGTGACGCAGCTGCATTGGACATTAGTACCATTTAGACTTGTACCATTTTTTTCGTCATTTTCGGTATCCGATTGATAAAGCCACGTAGTCGGTAAACATCTCTGTGTGTTCACAACGCATGTGTTTCTGTGTCGTAAATAAATAACGTATATTGAATTACTTAATAAATATTTTTAGTTTCTACTGTTTATATCTATATCTATATCTATCTATCTTTATATATATATTTATTTTTTAATATTAATTTATGTTTAACGTGTTAAATAAAAATAAAAGTTGATAACTTTGGAAAGTAGAGGCATTAAGATAAAAAAAAGGAAATTTCCAAGTGCTGTATATTTTGCTGATAATAGGGAGCCTTTAAAATCGAAGTTAGGTTTCTGCTTCGTTATTTTCATCGTTCTTCTTGTAAATATGTTTTGAACACGGCTGCTGATTGTCATGCCAAAATTAACGTCATCGATTTTCATGAGAGCGTTTTCGCGACGGTTTCCAAAAAAGCCGTTGTTAACATACTCGTGCTCTAAATCTTTTATTAAATAGAAAAAAAGATTCGATGTCTTTTCCGCGCAGTCTAGAAAGTGCAATCCTTTATGAAGACGATTTACCGGGTTATTACCGGCGGAGAATATTTCAAATTGTGACGACTGTCCAAACGGAAATCACTCGAGTCCGAATCCAAACGGTTAAATTCAGTGCTTAGACATTGACAGAACCGAGTCATTCTGAACGGACAGTCTAACGGTCTTTCGGACAAAGAGAAACGGAGAGGTTTCGTGATGGCAGCAATGACCCTTAAATGGGCTGACAAGCTAAGCAAGAAGAAGAAGTCGGTCTGAACTCCATACCGCGGGTATCGACCGCTATCATATTCCGGAATCTTTCCGTTATTGCGAAATCCCATCGGACCCGAAGCCTAAAATACCTTAAATTTCTTGTACTAATAGAAAGTTGCTTCGAAATCGTACCTATTTCTTTTCTCTCGACGGATTAGAAAGATTTCAATACAATATTCTGCTTGGTCGATAATAATAATAATAATAAAACGAATAAAAAGACTATTCTGCGCGGAACGTTTTGTTGTGCACCTACATCATGTGTTTTGCATTTAAATTCGAAAATTGTACTCTATAAAATCGTACGATTTCAAACGTAATTGCGTATACGAATACCGTAATAAATGAAACCGATTACGAGTCTCTCGCGTATATATACGTATATATAAAAGAAGTTTGATCATTTTTACGTTTCGCATTAATATTTCGAACACAATATTATTATTAAAATACGAACCGCGCGAGTTATTATATAACCTCCTGACCGTGTCTAATTCGTATTTAAAAAATGATTTTTTTTTTCTTGTGGACAAGGTTAAAGAAATGCAGTCTTGTAAAGTATTTGAGTAAAGTATTTGAGTAAAAGTATTCAAATACTTTTATGATACTCAAATACGTATTTCAAATACTTTTAATAAGAGTATTTGTAAGTAGTATTCTAAATACTTTTTTAGAGTATCTGTATTTAAAATCAAATACGTTTTTTAAATCTTTTTTAGTGACATGAACTAATAATATGAAACAAAATTTTCGTCATTTTTCCTAATAATTATTTATGATAAGTTGGCAAACTATTTTGGTCGTGGATATCGTCGTTCACTGATGGTTTTTCCGTTCAAGTCGATGTAGGTAAACCCGATTAGACCGATTTATGTGTTATCCCCGGTCGCGACAGGTCGAACTCCATTAGTTCTAATAAGAGTCTAACCATTAGTAAAACGAATGTTAAAAACAATTTAATTACAAGTATTTGAAAGTATTTGTAAATACTTTTACTAAGTATCTGTATTTATACTCGAATACTTTTCTTATTAAGTATTTAAGTACGTATTTTAAATACTTTTAAAAACAAGTACCTGTATCTGTAGGTATTTGAATACTTTTAAAAAGTATCTTTTACAAGACTGTTAGAAATGTAAAAAAAAATATCCCACTCGAAACACACGCGTGTTTCCGATTTCTCACAAGACGGACGCGTGTCACACGATTTTTAGGCCCGACCCGAGAAAATTGTATTTTATTATACTGCGCCGGCGATTCGTGTGTAATGTTTCCAATTATTCTAATTACGTTTATTGTTCATTAAATTTTTATCTCTAAACACGTGTATAATTTTTTTTTTTTTACACGCGATAATATTGTATATAATATCAATCCTCCTCGTACACTGTCAAAACGTACCGGATAACAAATAATATATTTCTGGACGTAACATTTTAAACATTATTTGTATTTTTCGTGTTAATAGAGTTAAATATTCGTTTGAACGTTAACGGTTACAATAGTAAAAATCACCGCTTGAAAATTTTTTTTTACTAAAGAACAAATGTTCAAATATTCAAAGGAGGGGGGAGCGAAAATGGAGAATAATCATAACACAATTGGACCAGTTTACATGACACAAGTCGGTGCTGTTAGATGAGAGATGTACTAAATTTTAAAATATCAAATCTCAAGGGGAGGCGATCCGCTTACCGCCCCACTCTTATAACCACCACTGCAGGCCACTGATATACTTTTCTTTTTATGTATAACTATTTTATATATTATATTAATTTAAAAAAATAAAAAATATTGTAATAATTTTTTTTTTATTATTATTATTAATATCGACATATACCGGGAAGTTTGACGTGTATGAATTTGGTTTATTTACACGTCATTAGAAGAAGAAAAAAAAGGTAGCGACACGCGGGGAATTGTGGAATTAAGAGAATTACTTGGATAAAAAATGTTAGTGTTTTGTCATTACCTACAACAAAATAAATAACAGAAAAAGAGTATAGTTTTATTTAAAAATATATATTTTTAATTGACAAACAATTCTGGAAAATTAAACCAAAATTGGATTTGGTGTAAAAGGTCTGAAATTATTTCACGACCTTTGCCACAATCGTAACAATCTTGCTTTTAACCTTTGGACAGTCGCGTACTACGTGCCAAGAATCATCGCAGTTACCGCAAAGGGGAGAGAATATTTTTCATCACCACCTCTGAAAAGAAATTATAAAAATTATCCATTTGCATGAGGCAGAATCGCATTTTTTTTTTTTACTTTAACGAATTATTTTGTTTAAGACTTTAAACGTACGAACAATGATAATTAATAAAACCATATGTACTGGCAACAAAACACAAAAAAAAATGTTGTTTGCTATTAAAGGTTTTATAAAAATCATATTTTTCATAATGACCACAAAAGTAGTTGCGACAATTACCCGCAGCTTTCTGTGCAATCTTTTGAGAAATGACCAACTTTGTCACAATTGGAACAAACATAGCTGCTACTGGTGATAATTCCTACGCGTGTTTATCAGGGCAGTAACGAGCCGTGTGTCCGTTTTTATGACAGTTGAAGCAAGACATTACATTAGCGGATTTAGGACAGTCACGAGGTCCAAATGTCCAACGCGATCACATCCAAAATTTTAGTTTCATTATTATTTTAACGCATACTTAATTTACAATATCTAATGAATATATATATATATATATGAATGACTAAAAATGTATAAGACTTTTGAAAAAATATTTTTAATTATATAAAATTAAAACAAAAAACCATATATGAGGCATTTCAATAATTTTATAAATTTTTTCCTTAATATTTTTAAAAAGCCAAGTTAATGCCGTCACGGTATTTTCTTTACGTTGGTTATCGCGGGTGACACTGAATAATGGTAACTTTTAATTCTGGACCTTTTAGACTTTTGTATTAATATTATTAACAATAACAAATTAAACAGTTTACAGCTCCATTTTATATATATATATTTTTTTTAAGTTATTTGTAGAAATTCAAATAAGTTTCAAAATGTGCCCATAAGTACCGACGACGAAACATTGTTAGTTTTTAATTATTGCTAATTAGTAAATACTATTCGGTTTAAAACCATCATGTATATCCTAATTAGACTTTGGACATGTTAAAATATAATGTGTGTTCGACATTTATAAATTTCGAAATCGATACTCTGGATCCGCGCCTGGGTACAGTTAAGGCCATACAGGTAAAATGACAAAATGTAAACGCGTTCGATTTTTACAATATCATTACAACAGTTTTTTCACCGTATTAAAATTCGAAGATAAACAATAATTACAACGAACATCGTGCAGCAGGGACGTAATACAATAGGTATACCTGTTTAAACACAACTGCTAAGCCCATATTATAGTATTGCGAATGCGCCTTGTTCAAATTTTTTTTTTTTTTTTTTTTCTAATTCAAACGTCCAAACGCGTACGGTCGTATAAGGAGGCCCCCACACGATGGGGTAGAGGAACATTTGGACCCAGAGTTTAAGGGCCCGGCTGTTTTGGGGACCCGGTGAAATTTATTCATTTTTCAAAAATAATATACTTCGATATTTCGGTATATACCTAAACGTATTTTTAACATTTTGATTTTTGTACTACAAAATTATCAAGCTACAAGTTGTGGTTTTTTTTTTTTTTACAAAAACCAGTATATTGTTATTTTTACCCGATTGAATAAAATGAACGTTGATACATATTATATACTAATATTATAAGAAAAATATACGTAGAATTCTTAATTATATTTAAAATAACATGTAGGAAACCAAAAAGTATGTTGCAGATACATATATATAGGACCCGGAAAAACTTTTAGTATGGCGACGGGCCTGGTCGTATACACGACGAGAATTAACTCGTTTTTGACACTTTTATTTTCTTCTTCCAATACCTCTGGCGCACCAATTAAAAACAGTGTTTCCCAACCTACGGGCCGCGACCCACAATATTGGGTCGCAAAATATGTTTTATTTGTCGCCGTTTGTAAACTTACAAACAAAGAAAATCATCAAAACTAAACGAATATACGTACATAAAAAAAATAATTGTATTAGTAAATTGATTAAAAATTCAAAAATTATGTTTTTATTTGATATAATATCCAATTAGTCACACCGAGTCGAAAATTATCAATACGATTAATTTCATTATTATATCCACCGTGTCAATTTGTTTTCATTCGTATGAGTACATTTATAGATATTATTTAATCTAAAAAATAATCCTTATATTTCCCAGAATTCAGTTATTAAGTAGGTACTGCGTTATAATGTGATAAAATTGCTTATAAAAAACAAAAACAAAAAAATACGATTACTATATTAATGTTATTAAATTACGTTTTATATTTTATTGTGTACTTACTTGATTTTTTTTCTTTGGAGGGTCGCCTATACCTAACAAAGAGCAGTAAATTCGTGGATCGCCGTAACGAAAAGATTGGGAAACACTGTATCAAAATACGCATTATACGCCGATATTGACTATATACGCGTATTATTTCGTATTGTCGAAAATGACGTGCAATTCAGTAATATTATTAGAGCGTGTGAACAGGGCCGTATTCGGGGCGGCAGGACGAGACGGCTTGTGGGCCAGGACCGCAATTCTGAAATAAGCGCGAAAATGTTATGCTCGAAAATCGTCGCGGTCAATTGTAATTATTTTTAAAACGTTTTCGAATTAATAACGAGCAGGGCCATAGGCGAAAGCTATGGGCGACCCGGGCTGATCACGAAGGGACGCCGCACTATATTTTCTTTTAATCATTATTTATTTTAAAAACAAATACTCGTGCTGCCATTAATTCTGAAATACACAGTAATATATTTCGTAGAATAACTAAATCATTTTTTTTAATTAAAATTGTTTATTTTCATCAAGGCAATTTAAATAATGATACCCTCAATATTAATTGCGTACTTACGGGGGGGGGGTTCGGATTAAATCCCCCCCCCAAGACCAAAGAAAAAAAGGCTAAAAATTATATAGTTGTAACAATGATGTGTTTTTTTTTTTATGTCTACCCAAAAATTCTACCAGGAGAGTGCTCCTGACATCACGTGTAGCACGTATTTTCCGGTAGCAAATTGCTGTCTATAGTTGGTCATTATTCGATTTTCTCGATACTTTTTTAAGCGTCAGAAAAAGACTACCGAAAAATTACATAAAAACGCAATTTCGTCAAAAGGTCATGGCCCTCCTTCATCACATATAAAAATACTGGCTACGCCACTGCCTAAAGATGCGTGCCATGATACCACGATAACGTTGATGGTTTTTAACATTTTTTTTTTTTATCAAACCAGTGCCGCAACTATATGATACTGAGCTGCAGGAGCGTATTTAGAATTTTTTTTTTTTGGGGGGCTGAGGCATTGAGTAAATATCATTGTTGAATTATTTCTAAATTCTAATGCAAGACTAAATCTAAAAAAAATAGGACAAATTACTGAATACTCAACATTTTAAAAACAACTACATATTAGGAATTTATTAAAAATATATTACATCCTATAGGGCATATGAATTAATAAAGAAAGTTCCTGAAATAAATACGCCTCTGATACTGAGGCTCGCATTTACGATAAATCATTTTCAAGCCCCTTAATTTTGCCTACGTGATAACGACTAACAAAAACTGAATACGAAATTTCGTAATCTATTTTATTTTGTACAGCAATATTGAAAAAAAATACGAATTAAAAGTGCCTACCTACTCTAATTTCAACTTGACTTTAGAAATAAATTATGATTTTGAAATTTTTTTTTTTTTTTGTAAAATAATTTTTATTATAGTCCTGGGATTTATAAGGCCCACCGCGGGACCCTAAATATTACATATATTATTGATTTTATATGAAAGTAGTATATTATTATTATATACTGGGATGACTGGAAATATCGAATATATTATTAAATGCGGTAAACAACGGAAAAACTTCATTTTCGAGTTGAATCCAAATAATTTACAAGTATTATGTAACAGACGAAATGGAATATATTATATAAGTTCGACGCGAAAACGCCTGCACCACGCGGCTCCGTATCGCATCAGACGACCGATTCGTCCTCGTCCAACTACGTGTCCTCGGCAGGGCCGGCCCTATATTATGTGATACAGCAAAATGTAGACGTGACACAATAATGGAATTATATATTGTATCAAATACTATAAACGTTTAATTTATTGTATATACGGTCACGGGCCAGGGGCGAACGCGGGGAAAAAAGACTAGAGCAGGAGTTTTAAAAAAATCATCGATAAATAATATTAATACAAATTTTGAAATTTCATTAATTATTAAATTATTATTCAAAATTACGTACCTATTTTATACATATGTATATCCTAAATTTCGGGGGATTTGGCCCCCCAAACCCTCCCCCTGCGTTCGTCCCTACATACGATTTGTTTATACCAATATATGGAATGCATGACACTATGACAGTGGCGTGATAAACTACTTTACTATACAAGGAGCAAAAACATTTTTTTTTTACCCATTTACCCCTGTAACCCTATCAGCGGCGCAACCCACGGGAGACCCTCCCCCTAGGACACTTCCGTACATTGATATACGTATACAAATTATTCTTAACCCATCCCCACTTGCAAAAATTCTATCCATTTTATAACTTTTTTTTTTTCAACTTTAAAATCTATATGAAAGAAAAATTATTACTATTTCCGTTTGCTCGTTTCTTTTAATTAAGCCACAACTAAAACGAATAAATTATGTGTGTGAACAAACGACCCCCAAAACGGGTAAACGGTATAAAACTGTTAGAGGTAGTACGCATGTCGACCAGCGACCGGATCCATATTAATAAAATATTGTTTTTTACTTAATTATTTAAGTGTTGAAGAACAATGATAACTGACGACTTTAGTTCATTAAATTGATTTACGACAATATTATTTTTCAATAATACAATATTATTACTTTTTATCTCGTCAGAAATTATTGAATAAAATAAAGTGACAAACAATATTCAAGTATTTTTTTAAGATATTATTTATACAGTTTTATTTTAGATTAATGGTTAAAATTTGTGATACATTACATACGCGTAGTATTAAACGAATTGATGAAATAATACCCGATTATGAATATCCCCAAGGCAATAAATAATGTTGTTAGTCAAATAACCTCGGACATATACGATGTTGTAAATTATATTTATTATATAAAAATGAATTTGCACAACTAACTTATCAGTTTATTATATATACAAGATCCAAGTAAACATCAAAATTGGAACAAAATTGACTAAAAAAAAAAAAAAAAAAAAAAAGTACAACGGTTTTAATATAAGTGTAAAAATACATTAAGACGATTCTTCTTACTCGTATATATATATATATATAAAAAAAAAAATAACATGATACCATAGTTATAATAGAAAAATAATAATAATAATATCGAATAAAATAAAATAAACTTGGGTCCAGCGCTCTAATATAACATGGCTCTTATTTTATTTTTTAAATTTTATATTCATACATTGTATATAATTATTTAAATAACTCATTAATCTTATACTATACATATATGTATACATGGACTATTTACAAAATAAATGAACAATGTAAACAATAAGTTTGTTACAAGGTGATTTCGCACAAAATTTTGTACAAACACTAAACGTATCGTTTAGAAACAAAAATGATTTTCCGAAACGCAATTATAATGATAATAATAATAATAATAACTGAAAATTAAAATACAAAAATAATAATAATAGTCGAGTCGGCCGCAATGACCGAGTAGTAATGATGTAATAATAATAGAGCGCAGTTTGCAGTTTCTCGATATTATTAATATTTTTTTTATTAAATTTTTCATCGACAGCATCATTATTATCAACAGTGGTAATTCAACAGACCGCGTACGTTTCAGTGTCTATATAGGCAACGCATTTTACTACTACAGTCTTAGGGAAAATAACAACAAAGTTGTTAACAGCGCTTTTGCTGAACAATTAACATGGTGTGTGTACGCGTGCAATGATGGAATGCATTCAATTATAATCATTATACTTGATCATTTTTTAAAGATCTGTCAAAAAGAAAAAGAAAAGTATAAGTGTACGCAACAACATCCAACGAAACGCCTTTGGTGTGCAAAACGTCAAATATATATTAATATTCACTGGAAAATTGACAAAAACGTACATTTCGGTGTATACTTGGATCATCACGATCATGACTTCCAGTTGTGGGCAGAAGTAGGAGTTTGGGACGCAGACCGAGACTGGCTTTGTTGGGGCATCATCTCCATTAAATACTGTCTTTGTAAATCCACCGCCTGCCTCTGCAGTTCAACTAGGTTCGCCGCGGCAAATGCAGCTGGATTCTTTCCACTAGCTTGCGCCATAGCGAGCTGATACGGATACAGAAGCGGTGCAAACTGCAACATGGCGGCTGCTGGATGAGGCGCCAACCCTCTAAGCACTTGCTGTTGGAGAGCAAGGTGGGCCGCAGCCGCAGCAGCGTTGAATTTACCGCCTGTGGGATCCGACGAGTGCATTTTGTGCGGTTGTGGAGGCGTTGGATTACGTTTCGGCGCGGGTGCCGGCTTGGGCATGGACGGCATTGGTAGATTAACTTGAATTGGATGTATCGGCGCTGGTGACACAGAAGACGGAGGCGACGCTTGAGCTAACCTTTGTTCAATTTCTTGCTCCTGTTGCAGAGCTTTGACAAATGCAGTCTTTAGTCGATTCGTGTGTTCTGCTTTGAGAGATTTCTTTACGTTACTGGTGACGCACAGTTCGCATATGATCTTAGAGTCTTTATCTACAAGTACATAAAAATTTAGTATCAATTTAATTCACAGAATTTTTGCATTTTATAAAAACCATACTTCTAGACGGCTTTTCCAATTTCCAAACGGGAGTAAAGTTGGAATCGCATTGGGAACACTTATACGGTTCTTTATGTACACTCGCTTCGATCATTTCACCGTTTGTTATGAAATCAACCACATGTTCTAATCCAAGTAAGTATATAAACTCTGTGTTTGACGGATTCGGAATGAAATGCATTTCGGGTGGTGGAGGTTTCGGTGGTGGTATCTGATTAAAATTATGTATTACAATATTATATGGCGAGAAAACATTAAAAATAAATTATTACTGACCTGTAAAAGTGTTTTCTCCAATTGTTTTCTAAGAGCCAATTTAGCTGCTGCTTGTCTCTGAGCTGGTGTTTGACCATCATCATTTCTCAAACGCTCCTTAAAGTCATAGTAAAATTGATATTATTTAAAATAAACAAACATAATGTAAATTTTTTTTTTTACCGATTGAGAACTATTAGAAGAATGATGATGATCTTTCATTACTCGTTCGAGTGTAATAGAAGGTGAAGAATGTGTAGAATTTGACGATCGACCGTTAGATGACCTCTGCACATTCTGTACACTATTAGAAGGGGGTAATCTACTCGAACTTATTAAAGGACTCGGAGACATGGACTGGTGGTGTGATTGATGCACGTTAGACCTTGATGACGATGGCTATAAAAAAAATAAAAAAGTATTGATTAATAATTATTAAGAAAATGTCATAATAAAATATTTTTAAATTTACCAATCGATTTAATGGTGGCGGCGGTGGTTTCGCATGGTGAGGTACATGAGGCATTGGTGGCTGAGCTGACTTCCCAGTAGGCAATTGAGAAGACAACAAATTAGAATGATCTTTAGTATGAGCTGCCTGAGGCGTTATGGTGACGCTCTGAGCAATTTGGTTAATTTGTTGAGATTGTTGCAATTTCTTCAACAGCACCAAAGTCATTTCTTCTGTTCGGAGATTCTCCTTTAAAACTCGAATAAGTTTCTCTCTTTCACACAACTCTTCAGGCCCTGGCAAGTCCTATACATAATTGTAAATTAATTTATCAACAAAAAAGAAAAAAATCCTACAAATTTGTTATACCTTAGGGGAAGGTGGAAGTTCAAGAGGCGTATCATCATCACTATCTTCTGAAGAATCATTGCCAGTTGTATTAAAACCATTAAGCAAATGTCCATTTATATGACTGTGATCTTCATCTAGCTGAGTACACTTCAAGGAAAGAGGCTCGTCACTCACAGACTGATTTGCCGTTCGACTACTAAAATATAATTTTAATACATTTTCTTTTTTTTGAACTTTAAATATAATTTAAGTTTTAAGAATTTAATTTTTAATTAAAAATTAACGTACAATATACATAAATGGTTTTTATTACATACTAATATATGTAAAATTATTTTATAATTTTATATGTTACAATTTGAATAGGTATTGAATATTGTTACTTTATTGAATAAAAGGTAAAATGTAAAATTCATACTTTAACTCATTATTTTACTACACATTCTCATATCATTTACTATGTGACTCGTTTACAATACAAATAATTGTACAGTTATCAAAAGTTGTTCCAAATAACCGATGTCTTTGAGATCCACCGTATCAGCTCACTCAATCACTTGCAAATGGTCAGGCTTTTTTTTTTTTTAGATTATAACATTTTAAAGTATCTGGTTTGAATACAACAATTAGTATTTTTCCATATGCCATTAATCACATTTATACACTTAAACAAGTAAGTTACTAATTCATAAATTAACAAATTGAACTTTTTAATGGTAACATATACAAATACTTATATAAACACAATGTATAATAATTTCAGAAACATAATAATTCATATTTTATTTACCTTGATATACTTAAGTCAACTACATCATCATCAATTTCCATTTGAGTTGCCATAATCTAAAACAGATAGTAAAAAGAAAAAAATGAAAGATTAATTTCTAAGTCATTGTATGTTAAAATGCCCTACTATGATACACGTTTGGTAAAACATATTGTATAGATAAATTATGTACATTGAAACGTTTATAAATTCAATAACTTGCTCATTACCTATATTACTATAATTTATGGATTAAACTTTCACAAAGTGTATCTTTATAAATAGTTGGTTTTAATGATAATAAATACCTAACCATTATGGAAAAATTACGTCAAACATACCTGATTTTATAACATTTTATAAATTCAGCAAATAATTACAATATTCTGATATAGTCAATGTTAATCTTAACAATTTGAAATTTATTTTAAAATATAGTTTTAAGTAATTTTATTAGTTTGCAAGCATCAGTAGATAGCAAACACTTTTAGAATATAGGTACTAAATGTCAATACTTCTTCAAAAAATATGAATTTAAAAAGTTATGCGTGGAGCATGAAGAGAAGATCTGGAAGAAAATTTCATATTACAAATATAATTTAAATCTTTCATTATTAATATTATTATTATTATTATTATTATTATTATTATTTAATCGACTTTACAACGCAGTAATTAAAGTATATAGTATATTTTAAGGTACATTCTAAAGGAAGAACTTTAACAATAGTCACGAAGCTAGTAATACAAAATCTCCTAAAAGACCTTTGTAGAGAATATTTTTATATTTCTTTAATTGACCATTTTTATAGTTAAATTATAAAAAGGATATTGCTAAATACAAAAATAAAAATAAAAAATTGTTTTTCTCTCTCAATTAGATAGGTACTTTAAAATGTATTATACATTTTTACACGAAATTTTTAATTAAATTATAAAAGAGTACTAATGAATAAAGGAGAACAACCTATTTAATACATCTAATATCAATTGGATATCGTACTCAGTTTAAGCATATTAACGTGCTAGTTACAGTATTTACAACTGTTACATACGATATATATACTCCGTAACTATAATCAATTGGATACAAACTTCACTATTAAATTACGAACAACAACAGTGAGTTATTTATTTTACTAAAATATTATACTGTTTAATATTTATTTCCGATTTGATAAAACCAAATTTGATCAATTTGAATAAATTATCTATTGTCAATATTATTATTATTATTATTATTATTATTATTATTATTGTTATTGTTATTATTATTTAGCTTTCTCCAACAATTAAAAAAATAAATAAATGAAACATATAATAAAATAAAATAAATCAGATAGCAGCTTACACTGATAATAAATGAAAAAAAAACAATACATGAGCAAAACAGCACGGATTAAGAAAGACTATCTTGATTGGTGGCAAAACAGAGATTGAATGAGATTTGTCGGTTCGGTAAAAACCGCTTCACTGTGAAATTGGAGTATGTATACACCTATAAAATTATTTAGGAGCAAATATTTATACAATCAGAATACTGTATTACAGATTCTGATGGAGTAGTTACATAAATCTTTACCTATAAACGTTGAAATTTTGTAAGTACGCTAAGAAGTTAAGGGCGACATTTGTAGGTAACTTGTTATGTTTATGGGTCTTCCCACACAGAGCGCAACAATTGACCGGAAAATATTATAAAATATTCGCCAACGTCATACAATGAGAAAAATCATGTTTGTTAATTATTGAATTCGATCAAAAACCGTAAATAGCAATATATTTTCTAAACCGAATCCGTTAGAAAATATGCGCAACGATAATAACAATGAAAAAGCTCTGGTATATTAATGGCACTGATAAAATAAAACGCTACGATACGTACTTGTACGGTTAAAATAAAAGGAATACGACGTCACTCGGATTCAGACGTAATACGACCATCATCATAACAGACGATATTTACCTAGAAGGAATTAAAAACACTTTTATGCACCAATATCCGAAGGTAACTTATTCACGTGTACGTAAAACTAATTATATTATTGTTCGGATGCGTTCAGGTTCAATTTCCTTTGCTTAATCGTACAAGTTTACTAATTCGTACAAGGACATATTATTCGAATATTAATTTATACGATTAGTATTCCATTTTTTCTTTTCCCGAGTTGACCGAAAATCGTATTATGTTTTTATTTCCGAGTGAGTTTACTTTTCCGAGGTCGACATCCACAATAGTAGTAGTGGTGGTTTTACACTTACAGCGCCGCTTCAAAACAGCTTTTCGAAGAAAATTATTAAAGCGTAACGGATACCCAATGACCAGTGCGCATAGGTCAGATAAATGATGATGAGACATCGGGTACCTACGGCATTTGTACACGTCGATAAACGCGACTAGAACATTGGTGAAACGTGACGCGCTCAAAGTGACCGGAGCAATTCTATCACTGATACAGTCCGATCCGTTTCGGCGACGTTTTTAATTGAATTTTCCACACATTTCCTTAACGAGGAGAGCGAGAGAGTATCGTAGCATATGTGTAAAAAAAAAAACGACCGAACGTCCGACTGCCGTCGTCGTCGTCGTCTGACCTACGGCGCGAACGAACGGCGACAAAACGCTATCGTCGACTACGTGTACGTACGTGTCGGAGAGAAGAGTATCCTCAAGCGCTGTATCGCGCGTTATCTCGTCCGAACGATTGTTGCCGAGGGTACCGGGAAACGAACGGTCGTCGTCGTCGTTTTAGTGAGAGAGAGAGAAAAAAAAAACCGAAACAAATGTAAACCGAGGAAAAACGGCGGTTGACCGTCGCGTCATTCGGGGTGGCAGCAGCAGCAGCAGCAGCAGCAGCAGCAAAACGTCGTGTATTCGTGTCAAGGTGATCGAAAAAACGACATACGCGGCGTACAACACATTTTACACGCACTCGTCGTCGTCCTCACACGGTCGGTCAAATTTCTTTTACACGCGCGCGCGCGCCCGCGGCGCTTTCACGCACAACAAACGCGGTGGCGCGCGCGCACCCCCACAAACGAACGGGAAATATTATTATAAAACAATAAATCGGTGGAAAAACGACAATGACGAGGGGGCGGGGAGGGGAAGAGAAATAAAATAATAAAAATCCCGGAGATTTCGTATTTGAAAGAGAAATGTAAACGGGTATGGTAAAGTAAGAGGGACGGACGGAATAATAATAGTACGAATAAAACGGATTAAATAAAACGAAAAATACGTACGGAAAAAAAAAAAATTTTTTTTTGTCAACGGTGGCGGTGGCGGCGGCGGCGGCGAAAACAAAAGACGACGATGACGACGATATAATATTATCCGTTTTTCGGTCGTGTCCGGCGGCGGCGGCGGCGGCGGTGGCGTTTGTGCGGTTACACGGCAAAATGTGATTTCGACATCACAACAACACTGTAACGACCGATTGATAACAGCAGCAGCAGCGGCGGCGGCGGCGGCAGTGGCAGCAGCAGCAACAGCGACGACCGAGTATTATTATTGCAGCGGCGGCGGCGGCGGCTCGGCACTCGTCATCGGCCATCACGTCGTGCGTCGTGTGCGCTACGGCGACAGCAACAGCTACGGCGACAACAACAATCGCGTAACGCAGGTGGTGTCCACGACGAAAACGCAACGGCGGTCATCCCGGACGCCGGCGGCCCGTTACGCGTCGTAACTCGGTATACACTTGTTCCCGCGCACGAATTCAATATTATTAATTAATTATTTCGCGGACGACGACAATATTATTATTATAACCACGCGTACGGCAATAAAAAAAAACGCTCCCTCCCCCCTCCCCGATCGATTACTGTTCCGATATTGTTGCCGGACGACGACAATTCCGCCGCGTAATTAACGAAGGGAAGAATAAAAATTTGGACTCGGCGGCCGTGTCACGCGCGCGCTCCGTTACGAACAACAATAATATTATATAGTATAATAATGACACCGCGTACGGTTTTTTTTTTTGGCGACGATTCTCGGCCGTTGAATTTTCACACGAAAATTCTCTTAATTACACACGCGCACGTTTAAACGTTAATAATCAAAAAAAAACGAACGGGGGGGGAAACAACCGCAAAAAAAAATGTCGCCACCGCGTACGCGCGCATACGCAACGAGTGAACTAACCTCGGCGCCGCGGATAATGGCCGGATACGCGAAAATTAAAACACACACACACACACACACACGGATTCAATATGGCGCGTCGCCCGCGCGTCTGTGTGTATTCGTTTGTGTGTGTGTGTGTGTTGCGTGCGCGCGGTATTTAATATACGCTCTGTGCGTGTGTGTGTGTGTTGTGATGTGCGTGCGTGCGCTGCCCGTGTGTTGTTTTTCCACCGATTCTTCTTCGTTTTCGTACTTCGATCCCCCCACCGTCCCTACCGTCTATCGTAGCGACCCGGCCGCCGCCGCCGCCGTCGTCCGTATCAATGTCCCGCAGTCGGTCACACACACACACACACACACACACCCATCTCGCGGTACGCATTACGTGCAACCGTCACATCCCCACTACTACCGGCAGCCGCGCGCTATCACCCTCGCTGCAGCAGCAGCAGCAGCAGCTCGCATAACCGCGAGCTGGGAGCTCGGCGGCAGAGCGAACGGACGAGGCGCACGCGACCTCCTCCTCCTCCTCCTCCTCCTCGTCCCGGCCACGTACACCACACACGTCGCCGCCGCCGTGCACCCTACGCCGCCGGTATAACGGCCCGTACCGATATCACACGTACATCGTAGTATTGTTGTAGTAATGATGTTATTACGTTATTCGTCGTAGGTACCCGCCGATATACCGCGCGCGGTTACGTGGTCCAAGTGGTGGGGGGAGGGATATATGAGGGCACGCCGTCCCTCCACTTTTTTTTCTACTCGGCATATTCCATCCCCCCAGTGCCACAGCACTACTTGTTTAGGGGCGGCTATTTTCTAATGAGCCGAAATCTGAAGTGATAAAATACACCGTATACGAATTTTTAATGCATATTTTATAGTTCTGGATGGGAGGCGAATGCTCCTATCACCACCCTAAAATAAGCCCTTGAGGGGCAGCGTAAAATAGATTTGCCCAGGGCGGCGAAACGTCCAAGGCCGGCCCTGCGTTCCCCTCCCACCACTTATTTTGTTTAAAATTATTCGTACCATACACGATACGACAGATTGTACGACTGATGCGATTTCACAAACGATTTTATCATCGTAACGTGTATGGTATTGTTGTACGAGTTTGTTTGATGAGAAGTTTGAGCACGCATAAAATCTGTTGTACCGTGTGTGGACATGTTGATTGATTTCTGATCACAGAGCAAGTTCAATGAACATATTATATCATACCGTTGTTCTGCGTTTTATCGTGTTATTTGTAATTTATAATTTGTATTGCGTATTTATTCGGGCATTTTATAATTATATTTATTGTTTTTTAAATAACGGATACGAAGAAAGATTTTCGGGAAGACTTTTTGTCACTGTCATTTAATATGATAGATTCTTTAATGAAAATTTTATATTAATATTTATAAAAATAATTATATTGCGAAATTTTAATTTTTAAATAGTATTAATACCAAACAATTATTATTTTTTTGTCATAGGCGCCGTAATTGATTAAAATATAATATCTGCATTTAAATATGTTACAATGATTTGAAACGTGAAAAAAATAATTTTACAAATCACACTAGTGGATATTTAGTATTTTATTTAGTAGATAATAATAATGATAAGAGTTATCGCGTAGTTATTAACGACTAGTCGTACAACTTGTAGTTTCACAAGTTGTATGCGTGCGTGTCAAAAATTACATACTACAAGTATGTAGGACTCATGGTACGATACATACGGAGGCTTTGGGATCATTTAAAATTTATTCTTTTCTATAATTTGTTGCCCAATTTTTTTTTCTAAAAATATCTTTGAATCGTTTTTTTCTTTGTAAAAATCGTATCGTTTTCTAAAATGTTCAGTAGATCTAAACGTCACTAAATCACAATCATAAAAAAAAAAAATAGTTCACCGTCAAGTTTAACGGGGTCGGTGTTATAAGAGCCTTTTTGTTAAAAAAATACTTTTTTTTTTTGCTTATTTTTCAACTCTGCCTCCCTCCCCATTTCAAAACTTGAAATGACGACACTGCTTCCATCCCCCCACTTATTTTGATCCTGCACTCCGACCACTGGGTATTGGTCGTGTGGTTATAGCGCGGCCGACCGCCACTGTCGTTTCGGCACCGACTATTTCGGTCTTGCCACGACTCCTGTGCCTCCGCGGTTTTTTCTACTCTCGGGGGTTCGAAGGAACTTTCGAAATAAAAAATACTTATTAAGTGATTTTTAATGAAAATTTCTCCCCCGTGATTACAGGACACAATCAGTCGTACACGTACTATTTTAGATTCGCACGGCCCTCTGAGTGCCAAAAAAAAAGTTTTTTAAAATTTAGAAATTCCCGAATTTTAGGATTGTGCCTGTGCTTGCGAAAATAATATTGGAACTCTGCTCCGTACGTTTCCTTCGGGAAAATTTAATGAGATTTTCGTTGGGTCATTCAAATTTTGCTGTATTAGTGATGTGTAATTTCAAGTAAATACCCGATACCGGGTATTTACAGTGCTGTATTTAGAATTTCGTTGCTCTAGGTACACATTTATTTGTTGACAACTCCCCCCCCTCTGACCATCCAATTGCATGCAAAAAAAAAAAAAATTATATATGTATTAATGTATCATAAACTACGAAAATTTGCAGTGTAATATTATTTTTCGTTTAATAATAAACAAAGAAATAATAAATAGTGTTGGATAAGAATGGCAATTGAAAGGTTTAGATCAAATATCAGAAAACTCCACTTTTTTTTCTCTAACAAAATAGGTTTATTCAGTAATATGTTGAAAAGTTATGTGCATGTAGGTGCAACAATTATAATTCGTTGCTAAGATATTTAATGAGTTGTCTGATTCGGTTTTTTAAACAATTCCCGGAGTTATACGGTTGTCATAGTGACGGGTAACCAAACATTTTTTATTTTATTTTTTATTACATGTAATTAATAAATTAAGCAGCTGGTTACAATTTTACATCAATAATTATCAGTTATCACGCAATATGAATGAAAAAAATTCATTTTATACCAAAATTGGCCACTGAAAATTGTCCGATTATATACGTATTTTTTTCCAAACTGTGATAAAAACATCGAATATTTCAAAAACAAGTAGTAATATTATTCAAATAAAATCGTTAAAAATTTGTTGCCCCCAAAAACGTAATGCTCGGGGCAATTGCCTTCCCTCGCCCCCTTAAATACGCCACTGGGTATTTACCCGGTATAAACTGGGTAAATTTGGTAAAAAATGTCTTTTCTTTGTAAATGTTATCTAGATTAATATGTAAATACAAAATATAATGTATTGATATTTAACTTTATCGGTATTTATTTTGTAATCATAAAAATATGAAAAAAAAAATAATAATAATAATAAAGGTAACGAGCCGCAGGGTGTTGTGGATATCGCTTAAGTGAATTACTTGGATAAAGATTTTAGAGTTCTGTTTTTATTTTAAATTTGAAAGCAATGATAAGTCATTGCATTCGATAAAACGATTCTGAGCGGAGCTTACTTTTCTCGTAAATGTAGTCTAAAGTTACATATTTGGTGTACATTTCAGGTTTCTATGACTATTAGTTTCAAAATTACGAAGAAATAAACAACAATCGATTAAAAAGAAATTGCATTTTTAGCGTTTTTGAGTTATATTTTTAGGTGCTTTTGAGAAAATCGTGAAATGACCTCTCTAATGTACCAACTAGATGCGAATTGCTGCCGGAAAAAACTGTGACCGAAGAGATCGGAGCACTCCTTCTGGTCGAAAATCTGTACACGGGATAGAAAAAAAAATAAACATTATTGTAAAAAAAACAATAATAATTGTCGTCTAATTACACAGAAATTATTTAAACAATCAGTAATTTATGTAAAGTCTTGCTTTTTTGGGATAGACGCGGTATATGATGACTATATCAGAGTCGATGGCATTTAAAATGTTTTTCTCTGTTACCATTAATGCAAATGGTTCTAAATTATTGTTTTGCGCCATAATGTTTCTGTAGACGGTTTTTATCTAAGCGTAAAACAACAATATGATTAAATAATAGTGTATGAAATAAAATTGAAAATAACTGTTTTAGCACACAATTTTATACAAATATATCAACAGCTATAGCCACAATTAATACTGTACACACACACACACACACACGCCGTCAATCTTTTATAACAAACATTTTTATTAAATAATGTTAATAAATGTAAAAACCACATTCAAGGTGACCCCCGATTTAACTATTTCACCGGCCCGATCTACTAGTCCTGATACAATATTATTGAAAATATTCGTACATTGTTTTCGTACTACGCGTTTGTTAAAACGCGACTTGCGGAGACATACGATTTAAGAGAACCTGTATAGAATACAAAGAAGTTACACAAACGTTTGGCCGAAGCGAAATTTTCATATTTTTAATTTCAGTAGTATTATTGCTGTAATTATAACAGCTAATATACCTACTTTTACAAACAACTGAATAAACTGTACTTTTTTTACTGCAATATATATATTTTTTTAATCTACTTCCGTCTCAAGTTTGTAGAACTTCGCTCATCTTTCGCTATACATTGGGTCGTGCTGCCATTTTGATTTTCCATAAAAAAGTCGATGAACTGGATCTTAATATAATGACGAAAAGAATGAATTTATTGATTTGTGTTCTGATTCTAAGAAACAAATTACATTTAATGATAAAAAAAGTCCTTAGATTCTGGTTAAGTCTAACTTCAAAATATTGAATTATTTTTAAGAAAGCGATAATTCTGTATTGCTGTCATTCTCCACTTCATATCCACGAGAACAAGCATTTTGTGCTCTAAATAACATATAAAAACGAGTAGTAGAATTCGTTTGGCAAATGTTGAGGCCTATTCGCGTATTACCGTTTCAAATGTATGACCAAAAATAAAGGACATGTGCAAAAAACACCAGTATCAAACATCACACTAATTATATGACTTAAATAATAACTCTATTGTATAGTTATTAAATATAATTATATAAATGTAAAGGGTTTTTAAAATGAATAAATAATATAAATACACTTTTTTAAAGTAAATATAAGAAATTTAAATAAAATAAATATTTATTATGTTTTTATGTATGTGATATTTAATGTGCCATAAAAAAATATGTAAAAGAACAAAGTGTACCTTCCATTAAAAAAAAGGTTGGAAATCTCTGTTCTACAAATAATAAGCTATAAACCCAGAAACTATACTAAGCAAAGATCGTTTCGAGATGTTTTTTCTGGTGCCAAGAAATATAAAGACAATATGGGTTATAAACAATAAAACTCCACCCAAAAATAAGTTTTTAACTTTTCATACGTTTGATTTATTTTTTATAGATACATACAAAAATAAAATCTATAATTATGGTAAACGTATTTTATTCTATTTTTTATATATTTTATTGAGACGCGTAAGACACCTTTTTTTTTAATATCAGTATGAAGCCTGTTAAAAATTTTAAAGCGTTTTTCACGTAATAAACATAATGTAAGCATGTACGAATACATACATAAAATAATAAATATTTTTTAGGTAATATTTTGGATAAGTATAAGAAGACAATAAAGAACTTGTTGTACTGAAAAGAAAAATGTTACGAAACATATTTGGCCCTGTATACAACGCAGTAACATATAGGAATATACGAGAATAGACATAATGCTCGAAGAGTTGTGTTGCCAGTGTGGAAAACACAATATTCTCACATATAATAAAAGTTGTAAAACGATTGGAATGATTGGAACGTGCGTGTAGAGAGCGAATGAGGATGTGTTGAAAAATGTTATATGACAGATTAAACAAACAAAAAACGATCACTCGGTAGACCATTAGGATCGGGTGGAAAGACACTGCAGGAAATTAGATTTGTAGACGGAAATAGACTGGACGCTGAGAACAGAGGAAGGTGGAGAACGTATTTAGTGGCAGCGGAGGTCTTTTAATGAACCATTAAGCTGTTGAGAAAAAAAAGTGCCTATGACAATATGCAATTGATGGTACCTTGAAAGAGCACGACAATATTATGCCAGGTTTTTTCTTAAAATATCAATTCATTTTTAACAATTGAACGTACGTATGTGTATATAAACTCTAATATGAATCTATATCAAAACAATTTGAAGGGTAGATACCAGCTGAGTCCTAAAAATAAGTCCTTAGTGAGAATAAGTTCGCGTCGTCACTGCAGCTTGGGCACCATTATTTAGCGACTATTATTAACAGTTTATCAATATTTTACGCACGCGGCTTTATGTACAATGTACAAATAATTTGTAGGCTTTAATCGAGCACCACAGTTCGCTGCTTTTTGTACGAGTGTAATGTTTTCAAAATCAATTTTATACCAAACTTCGTAAGAATTCGAATAAATAAATTTAACTAATTTAACTAATTAGGCGCTATAATAACAGTTAATTTAGAATATTAGATAACGCTAATGTATCCAAAGCATCCCTCTTCTTGCGTCAATATAGTATATTACGATTCAAACTATTGCTCCTGTGCAAAACGTTCTCGAGTGATGATCTTCGTAAAACAATAAATATCGTCAATTTCCCTAGTGTGTTGTATACAAAATATTCTTAATAACTATAATATATATTCATTATGCTTATAAAATTATATAACTAGAATTATTATTTACCAACGCTTCAGTGCTCGTAAACACTTAAGAACATCAAATACTCGCAATTGAATAATACTTTTTTTTGTTTTTAAATTAACATATTTTTTAATTAATATACACTGAATGGAATTCAATTATTTCGTGCATTTTAATATCATTTTAATTATTTCGTGCTAAATGGAAAGACATCAACAAAACGCTGCCCTACCATTCATACGTATATATTTATTATGCTTATTGATTTTTACAAATTCGAGAGAACATTGCGTTTAGTAAATAAAACAAAATATACAATTTTTATGTCTAAAAAAAATATTCGATATTTTAATAACTCGATATCTATGTGTATATAATATCTAAAAAATAATAATTATTTCGATTTTAGGTACCTACATATCATTGTAATAATTCGTGGATAGATTTTGATTTTAATCTGCAGATATTCAAATAAAAGACTAGTAAAAAAAAAAAAAAAATTAGATTCTGATAATTAGAACATTGCCGGTTTGGTTTTGCAATTTTTTTATTTTCATATGTGTATCTACGCACACAGTCAGACCCGGCGAAAGCTACGGGCGATCGCCCCGGGCGCTGATCACAAAGAGGCGCTGCTGCACTGACAAGAATAATACTGATATTTTTTTAAAAAAATATTATTGATTTTAAAAACAAGAATTTTAACTTTACTCGTGCCATCATTAATTTGAAATACATAATAATATCTAATATATTTTTGTAATTTTGTAGAATAACTAAATTATTTTTTTAATTCAAATTTTTCATTTTCATAAAGGCAATTTAAATAGTGGTACCTTTCGCTGTTACCTTGAAACGTAGTGTCGACGTTTATATATATAGAATATTTTAAAATATGTTAAAAAATAAATTGATAAATAACCAATATTATTTAAATACATATGTTAATAAGTCAATTTGAAATAAAATGATATAATTTTGATCACTATTATTCACTGCAATTTTTTTAAATTTTTGGATACATTGCGTTTTTATAATAGCTATGGTAGTACCATACGGGGTACTTAATTAGAACATTTATAAAATGAAATTACTATAGAGTGTACACCATTGTTTCATAAATGTTTAAAAAAATATATAATCATTTTTTTAAAAGGGCGCCTAATGGTCGTTTTGTCCAGGGCGGTAGTACGAGAAGCCTCGGCCCTGCACACAGTTTTAAGTAAATATTTTTAAAAGTAACAGCGAGTAGTATAATCGATATAAATTGTATGAAAGTGAATTTGGCACGAGTATATTACAGTGTCATATTTCGACTATATTCCTGTCGTTTGAGTGTGTGTAAGGGAAAATTGCTGAAAAAATCACAGTATTTATTCTTCACAAAATCGATTTTTATTTTTATTATTTTGTATTTAAGAAAATATCTTAGAAATTTAAAAATCGAAAGTATCACATCCTAAGACCTTTGGCAGATACTATTGAAATATATACAAATATTAAATACGCATAGATACATAGGTACTAAATATTATTGTACGTATAGGTACAGCGTGTTACTTTTACATACATAGTCGCTCAGTCAAATTACAATTTTTAAATTCGATCAGTTTTTGACAGTAGAAAATAATAATTTAATTACAATGTGAAATACTAAAAGCAAACACCTAATTAATTACGAAACTACTGTTCGCTATGAATATGATAATTATTTTGCAAAGAAAAGAATAAAGAAATTATGAGTTTATACACTTATTAGAAATTCAATACACATACACACACATATATATATATATATTAACATACGTGAATTTATGGACAAATTCTTACTGTCACAAACAATGCAAATATTAGATAAGAACATATTATTGTGCTCAAGCAATATAGGTATAGGTACCTACACGCGGTAATACGTTCTGGGATTTTGAAAATATTTATGTTGAATCAATCTCTATTAGATAAAATGCGAATATATTAAAACGCCCGCACTGCTGTTCCTTCGTGATACGAAAAATAGTAAAATATGAATTTAAATTTTAATACGCAAATATTTTTTCGTTGGTCGTTCTGCAGGTTTACGCAGCGAATATTGATTAGTATTTCGACACATATTTCGATCTGTGTCACTTTAACTCAAAAATATTCATAACCATAATATCAAAATATAAATGTACTGAACGTGCAAACACATTATTTGTGTACCATTAAATATTTAATGGTTTTGAATAGGCAATAGAATATCATTTTTGGATAATATGTAAGTCATAACTATACATATATATATATATATATATTGAATTCGAATAAATATACAATCGATAAAATATTTAAATTTGAATAAAGACGTATTTCTATAAACTACAATCTACATAACACAGCGATCTCTATACATTTTTTTTAATTTAATGAAACGGTTCACATTTTAAAATATAAATGTAACATAATATTGTAAACGACAAAGCGCGAATATCGAGATAAATGACTATAGGTATAGAAATATATATTTAAAACGGGAGTAAAGACTACACAGACAATTTTTTTCTCATTGAGTACAATATCAGTAGGTATAATAATCAGTAGCGTATTAAGGGAGGGCAATTGCCACGGCCATCACGTTTTTGGGGTTAACAAACTTTTAAGGGTTTTTATTTGAATATTACTACTTGTTTTTAAAATATTCGATGTCAAGTGAAAATATTATTAACTTTTTAATTTTGAGGACTGAAGGAATATTTTATACAATTGAGTGTTGTTATAATTTTACAATTTAAAAGATTGAAATAACAAGTTTTTATTTTATACTTATTGTGAAGTCAAATATTTTAAATGACTAATTTTTAAGAATGAAAAGGCGTGTTTTAATTATGTATCTATTAAGTGTTGTGCAATGAAACGTTATTAATTTTCAAGACTGAAGTAACATATCTTTATTTTACACCTATTGTATAGTTAAGTATTTAAAATGAATAATCTTAAGACTGAAACTACATATTATATTTATTTAATAAGAAATAAAATGTTTTTAATTTTAGATTCTGAGCGGAGCGATGAATCTATTGTTTTTACAATGATGTTTATTTTTTTTTTTTCTATCCTGTGTACAGATTTTCGACCAGAAGGAGTGCTCCGATCTCTTCGGTCACAGTTTTTTTTCCGGCAGCAATTCGCATCTAGTTGGTACTTTAGAGAGATCATTTTTCGATTTTCTCAAAAGCACCTAAAAATATAACTCAAAAACGCTAAAAATGCAATTTCTTTTTAATCGATTGTTGTTTATTTCTTCGTGATTTTGAAACTAATAGTCATAGAAACCTGAAATGTTCACCAAATATGTAACTTTAGACTACATTTACGAGAAAAGTAAGCTCCGCTCAGAATCGGTATTATCGAATGCAATGACTTGCATTCAAATGACATTGCTTTCAAATTTAAAATAAAAACTCTAAAATCTTTATCCAAGTAATTCACTTAAGCGATATCCACAACACCCTGCGGCTCGTTACCTTTATTATTATTATTTTTTTTTCATATTTTTATGATTACAAAATAAATACCGATAAAGTTAAATATCAATACATTATATTTTGTATTTACATATTAATCTAGATAACATTTACAAAGAAAAGACATTTTTTACCAAATTTACCCAATTTATACCGGGTAAATACCCAGTGGCGTATTTAAGGGGGCGAGGGAAGGCAATTGCCCCGAGCATTACGTTTTTGGGGGCAACAAATTTTTAACGATTTTATTTGAATAATATTACTACTTGTTTTTGAAATATTCGATGTTTTTATCACAGTTTGGAAAAAAATACGTATATAATCGGACAATTTTCAGTGGCCAATTTTGGTATAATATGAATTTTTTTTCATTCATATTGCGTGATAATTGATAATTATTGATGTAAAATTGTAACCAGCTGCTTAATTCATTAATTGCATGTAAAAATAAAATAAAAATATTTTGTTTACCCGTCACTATGAAAACCGTATAACTCCGAGAGTTGTTTAAAAAAACATTAGAATCAGACGACTCATTAATATCTTAGCAATGAATTATGGGAGAAATATAATTGTTGCATCTACATGCACATAACTTTTCAACATATTATTGTCAAAAAAAAAAAATGGAGTTTTCTGATAGTTGACCTAAGCCCTTCAATTGCCATACTTAACCAACACTAATTGTTACTTATTATTTCTTGGTTTATTACTAAACGAAAAATAATATTGTGCTGCAAATTTGCGTAGTATATAAGTAAATATTGTACAAAAACATAATAAATGTTTAATAAAATCTCGATTAATATCACGTGTTTCAGTACTACATAATAATATATTCAAAGTCAAAGGTGGAGAATATAACATATGTTGTATAATATAACAAATCTTTTACGTTAGTTTTTTGCTTGTTAAATTTCTTTTTATAACTTTATTTTACTACCGAAACGTTAGAATTAATATAATACTCTTTTTTTATGGAGCATATTTTTCTCCAGTATGTACATATGAGTATATATAAGAACGACCATATTTAATACTTATTATTGGCTGTTAGGTGATTATCTAAAATTAAACAATTAAAATTGTATGTAATTAAAATGTGTTCGACTTACAAAATAAGCTTCTATATAGCATTGTTTATAACATATTTATTAATGATTTAATTATAAATTTTAATAAATTAATTTTATATTAATGAATTTATTTATTAATGATTTATTGATTTATAAACTTATTAATAGATATATCTGTATACCTATATATGTAAAAAAAAAATTGTAATATTATAATTTTTAAAAGTGATATATTTATATCTATAACGTACTTTGGAATTGACAAGAAGGCCACTTAATTATTTTAACTATAATACAGTGTGTATTTTTATTTTGTATTATCACTGTAATTTTTACACTCTAAGTATTAATTCTTAACAATTATTTGATTTGTTTTCTTCTTGGATAAATAACTATAATATATAACAAATACCGATATTAATTAATTATATTATGAATAATATATTATTTATATAATATATAATACAAACATTTTTAAACAAAATAATTTAATGATGCGATAAATGATAATAATATATACCTATACGATTAGGCCATTAGTATTATTTGTAAATTGAATAAATAAATGTAAATATGTGTAATAATAATAATAATAATAATAATAATAATAATAATAATAATAATAATAAAACGTAAAACAATAAGTGTTAAAATATTTTTTGCTTTGATTATATATATAATATATTATATAATATACTAGCTGAATTATCCTGCTTCGCCCGTGCGTAATTTTAAACGGAAATGTAAGAATTACATTTTCGTTCAAATAATAAATAATAATTATTTATATATTTTTGAATAATTATTATTTAACAATGATTCTATACACATATTATGATATAATTACGACACAAATATTAACAATATCTACGAGTTTTTATTTTAATATTCGAAAAACTCGTGCATGATTTTGAATGAATTTATCGATACTACTCATTTTTTTACAATCGTAATGTATCCATCCTTATCAGTTATCGTTTAAAGTTCCACTACCAATTTGTAGAAGTAATTTAGAAAATTCTCCTGCGTGGCTGCGTCTGCGTGTACATCTCCCGTTAATAGAACTCGCATACTTATAGTAAAACCGTAACATTTAAGTAAAATAGGTACATCCCCTACCATTTCCTCCTCAGATAAAAAATGAAAAAATGGGTGGCGTAGAGACACTCGGGAAAATATTTGGAACAACTCTGTGAAAAAATATAGTAAAAAAGTTCAATAGTGTCGTCAGAAACTTGGTACATAAAAAAGGCCTGTTCTTTTATATTTATAAGGATTTATTCAGTGGCGTAAACAGAGACGGATAGAGAAAAAGGGATTTTCCTGGTGGGCTCTTGTCGACTGGGGCCCTCTACAATTGTTTGTATCTATATTATATTTTACAATTTAGTACAAGCCTTTAAAAATTAAAAAGCTAGAAAAAAATGACATTAAATATCGAGTAAAAAACACGTGTAATATATATTATAGCTGTATATATGGTAGGTATACGAATACATGCGCGAGATAATTGTTATCGATAAACTTCTCCAGTGGCGCCGAGTTCAGTAAAAATAGATGGTTCAATTCTAACCAAGGACGTTCCACCTATCCACCTACCTTAACAGAACTCTACATTGTAGACATTTTTCTAAGATTTATTGTTTTTTAAATAATATTTAATACGCAAGTATAAAATATGTATATGATATTTATTATAAAATTAATAGCAAGAATTGTCAGTTCAAACGCGACCCAAAATCCCCAGACCAATTGAGATTACGTAAATGGAGAGAAGAGCTACAAGCTGATATACGTGTCCCACCTGCTGAACGCTTACCACCCGGCGGTAGTCTACTATGGAACACATAGAAAAAAATTAACAGGTTAAGAGCAGGAATAGCTAAAACAAAAACAAACATGGTGAAGTGCGGATACGAAGAAGGACCGGACACATGCGAATGCGGTGAAAGCCAATCTGATGAGCATCTATTGCAGTGCACCCTGGCCTTGCCAGGATTCACGATTGACGACTTGGTACTAGCCAATGAAAATGCCGTATCAGTAACCACTTATTGGCTCAAACAAAATACGTAATAAGTATAATATAGGTTCAGCACCGGACACGATTTAAACCGCCTAAAGTACGTATTCGGCGTCACTGAACTTCTCGGAACAATTCCTGTCATCATCATTAAAATGATAAGTAAACACGTAATTAACGGGTATAGGACGGATCGCAGGTAACTGGAAACCCGCCGCACATTACGAATTGGCGGTGAACGCGAAAGTGATAAATGATAATATTAATCCATTTGAACGCAAAATTGTTTTTAAATCCTTTCTTATTGCACGTCTAAAGCATTAGAGAGAAACCACTATTCCAAATTTCGAGTTCATACGTTTTGTAGTTTTTGAGAAGTAGCGATGAGTGAGTGGTATTTGAATTACATATACATATGTGTGTGTGTGTGTGTGCGCGTATATAAAACGGGTACAATACCTGACTAATAGAATACGTGTAATTTGGTTGAACTATGTAAAAAAAAACTGTTTAAATTCGTTTGTATACTGAGAAACTTGTAATGACAAACGTACACGTACTCTTTAATTACCTACTGCTGCACATATTATACGTATTATGTAGGTATAGCTATAATAAGTACGATCATTAAGATTTTTAGAAATGTTCAAATTGTATTGTATAGTTATCGGATTGAAAATTAAATTTACAAGTGACAGATATGTTTACAAAATACAATACTTTTAAATTTGCACTCCTTTAGTCCATTACTGTTTCGTGCTAGATACTGGGTCAGAAATTATAATTTTCTGTATTATTGGGTTTATTTTTAAATTAATTTTGTAAAAAAGAAAAAACAAAACAAAAAGTAAAAAGTCGCACAACTGGCATGATTGTTATTAGAGAAAAATTCATAAAAAAAAAAAAAAATTCATAGGTATATTGTATATATACCTTGCAAGTACTCAACTGGCAACTATAATGAATAAAAAAAAGCGTAAATTGTAGGATAATAAAAACAGCCAATTATATAGGGAGAGTGTATATAGTGCTGCAATATTGTTCAACGAATGAGAGAAGGAGACGAGATAATTATTAACATAAAATTTAATTGATTCGCAGATAGCTCGTTTAAGCAAAATATATTTACTGGCCACGTATGAATGATTTTTTATGTGGTTTTAAATTGTTTTTTTATTTTCGATGACTATATTATTATGGGTACCTACACTTATTATTACGCGGAAAAAAATAATTCAATTATATTACTTAAACGATTGGAAATACTTTGGTGGATCTAAAAATATACACATTTACACCAACCAAAATCTTTCATTGGGATTACCATAAACGTACTTAATTGGTTTCGGTGAAGTTTGGAATGAATTAATTCCATAATACGATTTATCATTGCTTTCAAATTCAGATGAATTATAACACGGCAGATTTGTGCTGATGCGGGGTTGAGCGCAACGAGACTCGAGTGCTTATATAGCTCTCTATATTATATTTATACTAAATATAGTTGCCAGTGATACGAGTAATCATTATTTCCTAAAGTATTTGATAATGCGTTCTCAAACAGTTAATTTTGAAAGTACATTAAAGAAACTTTATGAGTCAATGTTGTTTCAAAAAAAATCCTAATCCAGTATCAAAAAGAAAAAAAGAGGGTATTCCTGTATTAAAGAAAATTGTATTTTACTGCGAGTGCGTAGATAAAAAAAAAAAGTGTTAAAAAATTTGTCCTCTATTCAAACCCGAATCAAATTCGAGAGGTCATCCAGTCGAAATATTTCGTGTTACCGTTAAAATTGAACACGCTTTACATACCTAATATTTATTTATATCGTATAACATTTTTCCATAGACTATTTTTACCTTCAAATCTCAGATGGATATCTAAGTAATAAATAAGTATAGCTAAACGCGAATACTGAATACACTTAATGAAGCAAATTTTTTTTACAGATTTTGGACATTACATATTATATTCTCGTATGACCTTACAATAAAATGCAAATACAAAACAGACAATAACTGTCTTGTAAAATATAAATTAAATTAATATTAAAATTAAAATGGTAACGTTGTGGTAATTATTCGTCTTAGTCGTCGTGTATCGATGTCCAGGTCGTTCAGCCATACGATAGCTTCGTCTGATACAGCACGCAACTCTTGAAGAGTGCCACTGAATTTTCTCTTCTTATACATTCGCTAACAATGTGTCTCATTGTTTGTAGCTCAGGTGTCACAATCACACTACGAGTTGTCTCTTGTTCGCCAATTGTTCATTAGGTAGTTAGGACATTACGTCATGTAAAGTTATGTGACCAATATCCATTCTATTCATCACGAGTTTCTTCGACATTTTTTTTTATTCACGCAAAAGCAAAAATTCTGGGCGCAGAGCTTCGGTGTCTATATAACAAAAAATAACCCTTTTTAATTTTTATGAATTATTATAAATACCTTAAAACTTATAATTGCTATAAATAGTCAAAAATTAAAAGAAAGGTTTTGAAATTTTTTTTGTTCCTCGATATAATATAAAGTTACATAGTTGATGAATATTTCGGGTTTCTATATACCCACTGGTTTCGAAATTACGAAGAAATAACGATAATCGATTCCGACGAAATCGCGTTTTTACCGTTTTACGCAATTTGTCGGTAGTTTTTGAGTTATATTTTTAGACGCTTTTGAGAAAATCGAAAAATGACCTTTCTAAATAAAATGTATTACCAACTAGATGCAATTTACTACCGGAAACAAATTGCGACTGTAAAGCACTCCCTCCGATAGAATTTCGTGTACAAACATAAAAGAAAAACACACACATCATTGTAAAATCAATACGTTCCTTTGGTGTACCAAAACGTGTACCTAATTAAAATTATTTTAGAAGAATAATTTCTCAAATGTATAGAAACTCCTATTTCAGTATTATACCGCTTATACCTTATACGTGTCAGTGGTGTAGCCAGGATTCTTTTTTTTCTGGGGGGGGGGAGGCTGAGGCTGATAATTAAACAATTTATATGTTAATTATGTATAAACGGTACCCATTAAAAACTGATTATCTATTCATTTCGGGGGGCTGCAACCCCATCAGCCCCCCCTCGCTACGCCACTGATATGTGTATACAACGACTGTGGGCTATACACATTTCAGATGGTTTGAAAGAATTTAATTATTTAAACATTCTTTGTGTACTAATCATCTACTGGAAACATTTTTTTTTTTAACCGCCGTCTGCCTATAAATCACACGGATAAAGTATGAAATGATTGTGTTAACTAAAATTTTAGTTGCTACATTGTACAGTGTACACGCTGTATAATAATTTTAAACTGGTCTTAATTTCGTCAACTCCCGCGGTACCTTCTGGCGATATTTACGTATACACGATTACTAACACGTTTAATAAATTAATCACGCTATTTTTAATACACTCCCTTTTCGGTAAAAAAAAAAGTATACATAATATTTTTAAAAATAACTTACAAATATAGCTACACTCGTTCATTGTTCTTAAAATACAATTTGATTTATTAAAAACGGGTGGATTCTAAATAATACCATCATTACTAAAGAACGCTCGATCACGTTATAATATACTTACAGGAATATCACTACTAAAAAGACACCTGATTGTTTTTTTTTTCTTCTTCTTTTAATGCGAATTCTTTTAGGACAATATTAGTAAATTACAACGCGATACAGGCGTATTGGATTAGAATATTAGACGTCACGATTTCCCTGTGAGTTCATCGTGTAAACTTAACGTATTGGCCGATATTTAATAATATTAAATATTGTCAATCGTTTTTTTTTTTTTTGGTGTTCTAAAATCCTTTCCAAAAACTAATATTATGTTTAACTGTGTCAACGTGTGTGTGTGTATGTGTGCGCGCGTCATAATATTGAGAAAAAAAACCGCAACGGTTAACACTTTTCCAATAAGCAAACAAAAATAATAACAATATGATGCGCTTATTTCTTTTCTTTTTTTTTTTAAATAAAACGAAAATTATCATAGCCGAAAATACACGTTTTACAGCCCAGCGATTTCGCCATCGCTATTTTATATATAAAAACCAGTTGCGGTTTACCTAATTATACCGCGTAAAATATATATATATATATTATAAAATAATATAAATTAGTAGGTCGAAAATGGTATGAGAATATACATACTTTTGCTCGTGAAATTTAATTTTATTTTACAGGCGGTACGCACTATATCTATAATATAAAAACGGATTTTTGTTGTTCTTGGTCGGACGTCTGGTTTTTCGGAATATATAATAATAATAATAATATAATATACGTTCACAAAAACCCTGCAATAATAATAATAATAATAATAATATACAAACGTAGGTATATAATTTAAAATATTATATTCAAAAAAAAAAAAAATAATAGGCTTTGATCGAATGAATGTGCATTTAATAATTAATTGAATATGAAAAAAAAACGACGACGACGATTTCAACGTACCTACCTACATAAATGTTTTGGTCTTTAATTTTGGTAACCATGAATACGAAAAATGAGGTCAAATGGTCTATAATATGTTTTATTAGGTGCGCGTTTATCGAACACCTGAAGATCGTCATTTCCGATAAAATGATAATATTTTCGATTTTAAACGAAAACGCGTATTGTTTACCCAAATGTATTGCAGCTATTATATGTACTGTAATAAATATTAGGTACGATCAAATATCTTATATTTTCACGGGCGAAACAGAATAATTTTGAATTTATACAGTATCTATTATTATTATTATTATTATACTAATAGTTATTGTACATTATATGTTTACTCAATATTTAATAATATGGATATGAATTCGGAATTATATAACTTATGTTAATAGATATGTTCTATAATAGAAAATGTTAAAAACGTTTTTTTTTTTTTTAGATACACGCAGCGTATAAACGAGACTGTCCCGAGTGACTATGATTCATAATCAACGCACAGCCGAACCTATTAGAGCTACCGATTTGAAATTTTGAGGGCAGATTAATATTATAATTTCACCGTGCACTAAGAAAGGATTTTGAAAAATTTTGATTTTATGAGGTTGAAATGGGCAAATTGTAGGTGTAAATTGTATAAAAAAAAAAAAAACGAATTAAAATTTGTGATGTTGCTACGGTTACAAACATTCCGTCAGACGATGAAAACAATGACGTTATTATTATCTATCCTTGACTGCCTTATTAATATCAATAATTGTAACGTCTGGTGCACGTGTTCCGGGGAAACGTCATGGAAATATTCTTATTGTTCATTATTATTATTTATTTTCATTATCAATAAAATATAAAAACCAGTCGTACGTTTTTTTCTCTTTTCTGTATAATCTCGCAACCCACGGGCAATTAACTTCATAAACGTCTACAGATTCAGAAGTGTGATTTCGTTGCGAGAACGGGGAAAAAGACTCACATTTTTCCTCCCCGGGTAACGCCGGGTAATTCAGCTAGTTACATATATACCTGCAGTATGTATAAAATAACTGATAGTAGTGACAAAAAAAAATATACGTATAAAAAAATTTTTAAAATTTAAAAAATATATTGAGTAATAATTCAATTTAGACGTATGACTGTGATTAGGACATTTAATAAATTCTTAAAAATGTATATATATATATATATATTGATAAATTAATACTGGAAGGAGGGGAATACACGTTGTTGCTCAATAAATCTTATAGAAACATTTTTTTTTTTAAGAAAATTACAATATCGACAAATACATTATTATTAATCTAGAAATTTAGAATTTCAATTGATATGAGATAATAATTAACGTGAAATATCCTCAACGTCTATGTATCGTAAAGCTTAAATATAATAAAATTGAAAATTAATTTTGCGTTGCCTAACTATACTTAAACATAACGTAACAATATCGAACAGAAAAATATAAACATGAAACGCAACAAATATTATAGAATTATTACTAGACAAATTGGCGAAATTAATTGTAGTTATTGAGAGAGAAAAATTGGATAAAATAATAGGATAAACGAGGTTTGAAAATTTGAAGTATCAAACAAATGTACATAATTACATATATATATAATATAAATAATACATACACATTAGATCCATTTTGTGTATATGATATGATTTCACGTAAACAACAGAATTAGAAATAAGTCCTATATAATCAGTGTCGGTCTGGCCTACATGCGACTAGGCCCCCGGGTGACAATGTTCAACGGGGCTCCTCGTTCTCATTTCATGGTATAATGTATGTTATTAAAGAAATAATGTTTTAGACTAGTTGCACTGTGGAGTTTGTGTGTGTGTGCATAATTTTTAATAATATGTAACATTTTTTTTTTTTTTTAGTTGGTTTTGAACGTATAAGAAAATAAAAAAAACTATTAACATATTCGGGTGATTTATTTGTCGAAACTTTAAAAAAGTCAAATTACATTTTTTTTTTAAAACCCCTTTTTAACTTGTATAAAACTTATACATTAAAACAACTGGCAATATACTTGTAAAAAATTTTAAAAATTGTTAAAATACGTTTTTTATATCCAAAACGGTATATTATAGTCTTTTAATTCTCGATTCGATGACCCAAAATTTGTCGATTATTTAAACTTTGTCGATTAACCGAATTATGTTTTCTCACGCGTGTATAATACCATATTGCGTACAAGACGTGTTTGATTAACTCAGAACCCAAATTTGGTTTTACAAAATCTTCAGCTCAGAAATAATGTACACGTTCACGCGAAACTTGTGTGTATGGAAAGAAGTATTAAACCATATAATTTCATTGCTACACATAGTGAATTGAATAATCCATATTTTTATGAAGTTAATTCATATATACAATAGGTACAACAAATACTTTAGGTGTAAACAATCGGTGAAATTTTTTATTTTTTATATTAGGTTCGTCTTTCTCTTCTTCTGCGTCTGAAAACGATTCTACTTCGTTATTTTCATTGTTTTTCTTGTAAAAATATTTTAATTCGCTATTTGACAGGCCAGACCGACACTGTGTATAATTATTTTATACTTATAATTATTATAATTATTTTACTCGCGATTACGCGTTTTTATTAAAACAATAAGAAAAAAAAAAAGTATAGTGATTTTTAGTTTGACCTCAATAAAATTCTTTGAAATTCGTATAAAAGTAAGTTGCAGGTGTCGTAGCAAATATGTATAGGTATGTCTGAATATTTTATGGTGCAAATGTCAAATTCGATCAATAACAAAAAAAAAACTACAAACATTTGTACGTCAAACTATATAGGTATCTGGTACATGTATATTACTAAACGATGACAATATATTATTTTAACAACGGTGCCTACTGAAATCATAAATCCGTTCAAATCAACTGTATTGCCTACGAGTTTAAAATATAATAATAAACAAAAATTTTTTTTTAGCGTAGTAGTACACGCCGGGTATCCGCTATGTTTTATATTTGATCAAAACTGCCCAAATAACTGTATTAAAAATATATGCTGCTTAGCGCTGACTTTTAATGGAGTTTCAAAGGGGGTAAATCCACGGGCATTGTATTCGTCACGGGCAACGCCGTGCTGCAGGATCATAATAATATATTTAATATATACAATATACATATAATATATTAAATTCGTTCAACGTCCAATTTAATGTTATTGTAGATGGATAGAAAGCTAATAAAAAAAAAATGAAAAAAAAAAACATTTCATAAAAACGAGTCTGCAGCTAGTACTCCTCGAGACACTGATGTATAAACGTCGCGTGAGCGGTAAAAATGGAACGGAATTGTGATTGGGATTTGTAAATACCTATTGATATCTTTATTTCGATAAAAATTATTATTATTATTAGTTGTTATGATAACAGCTTACACATTACACGCAATTTATAATTGCGTGTAAATTAATCAATATTATTAATATTGCGTGTAAATTAATTAATATTATTAATATTAATAAATATAATTATTAGTTGTCATGACAACAGCTTACACACAAGGACAGGGACAGGAACCTTAACGATTTTATCGGTTCTGGTTTCGGTTCGGTCGTTGAAAAAAATTAATTTTCGGTTCCGGTTTCGGTTCATGAAAATTGTGAATTTCGGTGTATATAATATTAGGTATATTTGGTATATAATGTACTAGATGTTTCGCATCTAGATGAGTATATTATATAATATTATATTAATATACGTTTAGATTCGTTAAATTATTTTAATACGTATTTTTATATGTATAACATCTTGTGCTGGATTGCGATTCTTTGATAACACTGCGACAAATCATATGAATAAAAGCAAGTTATTTTTATTCTTTCCCCTCTCCCCCGGACTATCGAATTATATTATTATGTACATATTCTCGAATTAGAATTCCATTCACACCGAACCGATGATATTCATTCTCTTTTTTATTACAGATCGACGTTTAAATGTCGATACAGCGCCGAATTGGAAAGGTACCGCCGGCACACAGAGTTTTAAGATTTTCAACGGCCCGAAAAGAATAGGCGACCCTTTAAAAAAATGTGTAAACGCCACGAATCATATTACAAGTTATCAATTATTATATAGGGTTATATTTCAACCAGTGTATCGAACTGAGGGGGCGGAGCTCCTCTTCAATTTCTTCAAATTTTTTCTGAAATTTTCACCAAATATGTAACTTTGGACTGTATTAACGAGGCAAATTTTTCAAAAAATGTCTCTTATAATTTTGGTCTATTTATAGCAATTGTAGATTTTGAGGTATTTAATTCGTATAAAAGAGGTAATTTTTGGTTTTAAGGTTTAACAATTTAAAACAATGTCAGACGTTCGTTACTTCAACTATATTAAAAAAAAAAAAAAAAACTTAAAAATCGTCAAGTCACAATTTCTTTTTGTAACCGTTTCAAATGTTCCGACAAATTGTATATTACACCGACGCTCCGTTCAGAATCGTTTTATCGAACGCAATGATTTATCATTTCGCTTTCAAATTCATAATGATAACAATATACACTCTAAAATCTAGAGCTGACGGTTTTTTCGGTATATCATTATTAATATCAGTATACTTGTATTTCGGTACACCGGTATTTTCGGTATACCTTTTCAAACCGGCATTGAAATCAATACCTACCGTACTATCTGTATTCATTTTTAATACCGTCAGCCCTACTAAAATCATTATCCAAGTACGAGACACGTCCGGAAAGTAAGAGTACTGGTGTTCTCACGGGCGGAGGAAATTTTCGTTAATAAAGTCGATCCCACTACGTTGTAGAGGAAGTGCTCCCGATTCGAATGAGACGCGGAACAGCTCAAAACGACTAGAATTGTGGCCGTAGTAACTTGAAGCGCAAAACATGTTTACAGAATTGCCCGCAAAGTCCACTGACGGAGGTCTATACATGGAGAACAGAGTGACTGTCTCCAAAGAGTTTTTGCAATGCTATAAATTGAATGATGCGGCTTTTCTCGACTCCATCGCTACTGCAGATGACATTCGGATGGCACATTACATTCTTAAGACGAAAAGTTATTCGTCACAGTGGCGTGACACCTTTTCATCGCTGACGAAGAAGTTCAAACCCGTCATTTCAGCCAAAGAAATCATGGCTTTGGTTTTTTTCGTAAAGAAATCATTATAATCGAATTTTTGCCTCGGGGCATTAACTCGAAGAGATAGTGTGATACCCTAAAAGAAACTCGAGGAGGGCGATTCAGAACAAAAGGACTTCTTCGTCGACGGTGAAGAAGTGTGACCACCAATGTGATGATTGTTTTTTCGTCTTAAGAGTGTAACAGGCCACCCATTTTTCATATTCAGTAATAATGGAGTCAAGAAAAGCCTCACCATCCAGTTCATAGCACTGCAAAAACTCTTTGGAGACTGATCACTCTGTTCTTTTTGCAGACCTCCATCAATAGACTTCGCGGGAAATTGTATAAACATGTTTTGCGCTTCAAGTTACGAGTTTACATGACGGCCATAGTTTTAGTCGTTTTGAGCTGTTCCGCGTCTCATTCGAATCGGGAGCACTTCCTCTACAACGTAGTGCGATCGACTTTATCAACGAAAATTTCCTCCGCCCGTGAGAACACCAGTACTTTCTGGACGTGCCTCGTAATTCACTCAAGTACTCGAGCAACATTCACAACGGCACGACTCGCTACCTTTTTTTTTTTTCGTTTTTGAGTTTTGTTACCGTCTGTACAGACTTTTGAAGTTCCAACGGTAATAGGCCACGTTCATTGTTTTTATACACACTTTTTTTGTTCCCCGTTGAGTAACTTTTTTTATTATTTTTTTTTTTGCTTCACACTGTTTAGTTTAGCTAGCATACAATACGTTCGATGCGATAAACACGCCTCGGAACAGAAAATTAATAATTTTTTTTTTTTTATAAACGAGTAGGTACTTTTACGTTTTATACACGTGAAATATATGTACGGCAGTTATTTTTTTAGTATTATTTCAATATTATTGCCGATTGTTTTTTGTTAAACAATTAATTGTGAAATTATTCGCTCGTATTTTTAAACGTTTAAATTTAAAAACATTCCCAGACGAAAGTTAACGGCACGTCCGATTTATAATAATACACGGAGTCTCCAATGAGATTACTAAATAATTTCGTTTTTTTTTTTTTTTTTAAACGCTTTAAATACAATTACGTACATATACATTTTTTTTTTTTTTCAAATTGACTCTTACGTATATGGATGACATTATTAGATAGGTACTATAAATTATTGGGACGGGAGGGGAGAGAGGGGAAATTGAAAAGGTTATTGGCGATTTTTAAATAGTTGTAATAATATTGACTCGGCCAGTGCGACACGGTAGTTTAAAAAGTGCATAATCACCACGATCGTTCTGTTCGTCGATTCATTACGACTGACGAAGTTTCACAAGAAATTATAATATTATGAAGGAAGAAATTCAAAAACAGGTAACAACGAAAAACAATATTTTAAGTAATATATGTATATTTAATAATTTACTCGTTCGAATTAAACTCATTACAATAATCAATAAATTTAAATATGTAAATTATTATTGTTTAACAAACTGTTGATCATTTGTTCTACTGCGGTCGATTAACCACGAATCAATAACTATTCTAGTAAAAATGAACAATATTATAGGTGAAAATACATTTAAATCTAATACAGTAGAAATAAGATTAACGCGTAATGAAATGTTTATACAATTTCAATTCCAGAATGAATAACATTAATAAACACGGATTAATAAATCATAGCATTCAATTACGGTGTATATATTGTTTTTACTATTCTGTAAAATTAAAAGATATCAAACGGATTTTTTTTTTTTATTGCGTGGCAGAAGAGTAAAAGCAATAAACCACACTGTGTTTAGTTTAATTTTATAATACAAATTACAATACAAAGCAGAAAAAGAAAACACAAATATAAATTACGATGTTATATTATAGTGCGTAGTAAATTTGAAACTTTAAACTTAATAGTTTAGATAATTAAACTTTTTCGACATACACCGTTTTAAAAGAGATCAAACACCAACTAAATTCCATTAACAAGTAACAAGCAAAGGGTAGTCCCAAATAAAATACAATTTAGACAGCCACATAATTATAAAACAATCGTTTTTAAATATTTAAGTCCGTAACAACTCCGAGTAATACAATTATTCGCGTACATTATAATTAGTTTAAAATGTAATAGTTATAACTTATAAGCATAAGAATACATAAGTGAATATATGAATATATGTTATATATTTATATTTGTATGACTATTATACTAATAATACAATAACTTCCAGAAAGGACGATAAAATTTTTAATATCATTTAAGTTTAATGAAATATTATTGGTTATTAATTTCCTAAAGATATATTCTAATAAAATAATATATTAAATTGAAAATAAAAAACATTTTTTTTCCCCGACTACAAATTAAATAAATGAATCGAAAAGAAGAGTATGAAACAATATTAAGTTGCTTAAAACCCCAAACTAATAGTTAGATAAAAACGAAAAATTAAAAGAGAAAGAAAAACGATAAAATACAATAATATCAGTACCCATACTCCTTTGTTTTAAAAAGTTTTAGCTGATTAAAAACAAAGTGTTCTGACTTTTATTTTTTGAAAATGTCTTTTTAAAATGTCTATCAATGATCACAGAATAAATAGTTTTTATAATAAATAAATACGAATTGTTCATTATTCGTTCAGTCATACTCGTTTACTTTGTGTTACTGTTGAAAAATATTCACACACATATAGATTGTAACAATTTAAACAATATTTAAACAAAACAATTGTCACAGTTCTTCTGTAAAATGGTTATGGACAATTAACCTATATTAACAACATAATAAATGATCTTTTAAAACATCACAGCAATTTAGATCTTAATTAATCAAATATTTCTAAAATCACGTTCTTAATTCTTGTATAATATATAACATTTAAACAAACACATTTTAACATTAATAACAACTCTTTGATGGTCCGTCCTAGTCACGGCCAGTTCTAATTGCCTAAACACTATTAACGTTGTACATATTTTAACAGATGTTATCACAGCCTAATCAGTAAAATGTGCTTTTTTTGAGCTGCACTCATATTGTATAAGTAGAACCACATTGTTATACATTTTGTGGTAGGAACACTTTCGCTAACATAATTTTATACAAATTTGTTTTGTTATATTGAAAAACAAATGTTTTATTCAAAAGCAATTAGATAGATCATTGCATAAAAAATTGATCTTGATGATTTTATTATAAAGTAAATACTCAAAAGAGAATTAATTGGTGAATACTTTACGAATATTAAGATTGGTTTTATTAAAATAATTTTTAAACAAATGATGGAATAGAAAATAAATTAAATAGTATACAAAACTATTATTGTTATTATATAACGATTATTAAACAAAGAAAATTAAACAATATGTACTTTGGTAACTTTCAGACAAATTTCATAGTTATTACGTTTTCAAGTATGTTCAAATTAAAATATCATTGTTGTTGTTCTTGTAATCATCATTATTATTATTATTATTATTATTATTATTATTATATTATTTAATTAAAATGAATATAGAGCAGAATACTTTTAACCTTATGCACATGATAAAATTAAAGTAAAATCACACATATGTACATATAAGTACATACACATTTTAAAATGCCTCCTATTACTATTATTATTTCGAACAAATAATGATGTTATTTTCAGTCCTTTCATTTCAAATATATATTATTCACATCCAAGAAAACTTATTGAATCATAAAAAAAAACTATGATAACAATAACAATGATGAAATAAAAATACTTCAATGAATCAATAATAGTTAATAAGTAATAACAAAATAATTTAATGTGATCATCTTTGAATATTGGCTATTGGTTATTTATTAACTTAAAATTATTATTATTATCGTTATTTTTAGTTATTACTATTATTAATAAATCAAAATAGGACTAGAAAGGGTTAAATTTAAATTGATATTTTTCAAAATCTATAACTGTCAATTAATTATTTCATTACAGTGTACCTATAGGTAAATATTTTTTTTCTTAATAAAAAATTGAACATGTTGAATAACTATTTTAAACTTATCTATAAATAAACATTTGAATCACAACTATATCCTCACAAATTATTTGTGACAGTAATTTTATACATATGCGTGCAATCGACACAAGAAAAAAAATGATCAATTTAATATTGTGGTACAATTCTATACGTTCGTCACTTTAAGAAGCAACCCAGGCTACTTTTGCGCAAGGGCATAAAATTGTTACATACTCTGGGTAACCTTACTCAGGCGCAACTGATATCTATCATACGATCGCTACTCGGGTTGTTTCTTAAAGTGAATAGGATATAAAATAGTTTTTAAACGTAAACAAGTGTATAATATTATACTTATTAGTTTCTTTTAAAATAGTGGAATAACATTAATATAATTTGCTAATTTTTAAATGTATTTTGTAACGAAAATATATTGTTAAAATTTAATCCTTCTAGTAGCTACTTAAAATATAGAACACTGTATTATTATGTGTGTTAATGACTACAAAATATAATGTACCACATAAAATGATCGTAGATATTTTATGTTATCTTCAATTAGTAATCTAATTTTGTTGTTAAATCTTTTGAAATACATTTTAGTATGTAATGTGAATGATTTATAAATAAATTATTCTTATTTAGAGGTTTCAATTTTAACCAGCCAATCTGATACATCCTGAAAGTATTTAAAATAAAATAAATTACATAATTATAAATACTGTATTAGGATTATTCAATGTAACTATGCAAGTAAAAAATACATGAGAATTAAGCACAGAATATTTTATAAAAATGTTACAAATTGTATACCCATACCCATATATTTTAATATATATATATATATTGTATAAACCAATGGTTATTAATCTTCTTAAACCACGTAGCCAATAAATATTTACTATTCCTGTAAATTCTGAGAAACTCACTAAAATTAAATGCAATTTTATATACAATAAAACCTGTTTAGTGCAAATCCACATTTCATGCGGATATAAGTAGCCAAAAAATGTTTATATTTTTTAATTTTCTGCATAAATTCATTAAAAATATCAAATTTAATATGCAATTGTTCAATACAAAATCCTCTAATATATGTGTATAAATAACAGGTTTCCATGAAATTAAATTTATTATTATATCATTTAATCTTTTTTTATTGTAAATACCTATTTGTGATTACTTTACATCATTACTGGATTATATAAAGTTGTAATTTTTTCAAGAACATGTTTATTTATAAATATAAAATAATTTTGTAATGAATTTAAAATATATATATTGGTATTTTTAAATTATAACCGAATTTATTTACATTTTTTTTTTCAATAACCACCCAATTGAGAACCACTTAAATAGACAATTATCATTATGGACTATTAATTATTAGAGATGGACCACTATACTATTTTCAACAGATTTATTTAAAAATGTCTAAGTAAGCTGAATAAATAGTTAAATGTACAAATCTCAGACATTCAATATATTAATAATAATGTGCTAATATATTCGAGGAAATGGCACTTTAATAATTAATGAAATACTGATATTTGCCAATAAACCAATCAGACCAGCTCTAATAATTAAAAATTGAATGTACTTACTGAAATCACTTCATCGTAAATCATTACATTTCGTTGATTAAAACGAATATCTTCTTCCAATAGTTCAAATCTTTTTAATTTAGAACCTCTTAGTCTTGCAATGCCGCATACATCTAGCGGTTCAATAAAATATCCTACAACAATTCATTTATCAGTTATTTACCAAACAAATGGATCTTAATAGTAATTTTAAAACTAATACATATACATTATAAGTTTTTTTTTTTAAATAACAGATTGAATTCTAAGTTGAATTGTTAATTTCAATTTTAAAATGTCGACCTATCACTAGACATTAGTATTTACTGTATATAGACTTAATAAATTTACCAAATATGACAAGTTCTGATAGCTTTTTGCAAACCCATGACAATATTATAAGCGGATTAGTTTCATTGTCAGCTGCAGATGGTTCAAGATGCCAATGTCCTTTAAGTAAGCTAGTGGGGTTCATTGACTGTTCATCAACCCAAATCAATGATCGTAAAGTATTCCTGTAGTCTAACAGTTTATGCAATACGTGTATATTCATCTATGGATTTATAGTTTATAATAAATACATTATTGTACAGATTTATCACAAATAAATATAAATAGTTTCAAAACTCACCGTATTACAAAAAAGAACTTTTAGATGAGTCAATGGCATTGATGGTTGAAGTAAATTTGTATGGAGACTTTTCACAACATTATGGCAGTTAATAATTGTCAACCTTAGTTCAAGTTTAGGGCTACAATATTTATTTACAATTAAAATTAAATAATTTGATTTGTTTAATTTTATTGTTAAAACTCAACATTTACAGTGTGACGTATGTCAGTATTACAGTAAGGTCAGCGAAAAACAAACTGCAATGGTCATATTTCCACTAACAAAATTTTATGAAATCGGTAGTTTTACGTTTATAAGTTTTAATGAACTTTGTTTTTTATCACTATAAATAATGTGTATAAAAAATACATTTTTTTTTCATAATTTGCATTAATTTAAACTTTAACATACAAATGTTATACTGATTCAATTTAGTAGTTTGTATAAGTAATGATTTAAAAATGATTTTGACACAGAAGTAGTTTGTATTACCATGATAAAATATCACTAAGTAGAGCACGACCATTATAGCATTACAGCTCGCTTTTTGCCGACTGTACTATAATAATATATGTAATTATATTATTAACCAAATAAATAATAATAATAATAAATTTGTATCTAAATATAAGTAAGTTACCAGTGTTTTTTAAGATTTGCCCAAATATCATCACTTATTTCTAAATTCAACTCTTTATGAACATGTAAAATGAGGATTTTCAATTGAGGCATTGAACACAAGGCTGAAAGTAAATTGCACGTACTGGAATTTAGGTCTAAACTTAATTTCTAAAAAAATATATATATATATTATTAATAAACAAAACATAATATTCTTTATAAGAAAAACAAATTACCTTTAAATTAATTAATGACTCCATACTATTATAAGTAGAATTGAAACATGTTACTCTGTTTTCTTCATTGAAAATTGTTGGTCCCAATCCAGCCAAATCTAAACGTTGTAAACTGTGAGAACTATACTTGGCTAGTATATGGATTAATGCATGCCAGTAGTAAAACATAAAATATCCAAAACTGAATCCTTCAATATTTCCCTTCTGTACAACGTTCAGTATGGCAAATTCGAAATAACTTTGAATTGACCATCTGTGGGTACACAACTGAACAGAACTTTCCTGTAATCTGATTTAATGGTAAATTAATATATATAATTAATAATAAAGTAACCAATCATAACAATGAACAATAATAAACTAATAAACTCTTTGTCATTAATTGTCTACGAATATTCTAGTAGCAAATTAAAACACCCAAATATTAGGTAGAGAAAATTATTTCATTGCACTTACGCTTTCCTGTCATTTGATAACTCGCAATGACCGAGTTCAATGTCTATATTCCGCAACAGTTGATTGTCCGATAATGCCTTAATGACGGACGAAGCCAATCCAAAGCATTGCACGTTACGAGAATCAAATATAAGGCGAATGTTGCGCACCAACGTCACTAAATGCTGATTGACGTGTTTCACTTTGGACTCGACATCATCATACGAACTTTCACTCGGCGAAATGTCGATCGATAGGCTGTGCCAAAACAGTGGATGGTAAAGTGCAGTTCTCCAATGTTTGCAAGTGGACGAAGCCGCTACTCTGGACTCGGGCGATAAGTACGTGAATACCTGGTGTAGTACCAGGCTAGGTAGAGTGTTCCAATCGACCGTTTCCATTCTAATGACAAATAATGACCTGGCGGACGAGTTGCATTTTCAACAGCCGCTCAGCAATACTCTTGGCCAACTATAACAATACAAGTCACAATATGTATCCACGCATATTATTATACACGGATCTTAAAACTTACCAAAGTCTAAAAATTAATACTAAATTTGATTCCTTTTATTTTAATACTATTACTATCGTTATTATTGTAATTCAAACAAGTTGTTCCGTCACTACTGTTGTATTATTGCAATTAATTTTTTTTTTTTAAGTTTTGACAGCCGTATTGAGTGAATACAGATCAGCTGTTGCTGTTCCATTGCGAATAAACCATATGATTATATCGTTTTTATTATTATCAGTGAACAGTGTGTCCACGAAATACACGAAAAATATTGGCAAATCTAACGCCAAGTACGTTTTTTAATAAAAAAAAAAGAAAAAACTAAACCTAGTGCTAGTCTAAGCTATTGAACTCTATATGATATCATATAGAGTTCAATGGTCTAAGCACAAATCAGATCTAATCTGTGGTCTAAGCTGTTCACTTCGTTGTTTTGGTTCACTCTAGAATAATTTTTTTTCTTCGCGTTAATGCGTATTAGTTCTTATATTCTATTAATTTTAATATAATATCCTTATTCAACAAATATCGCTTACCGATAATTTACCTACAAATATCTATACCTACTACTCGACATATATTAATAAATTATTATTATTAATTTTTTTGAAAAATAATTTAGTTTCGACTGTTTATAATTAAAACTATTTTTTTTTTCTATATGTACAATATATAATTATTTCTAATCCGTGCAGGTCAATCAATCGGAGCCCAGTGGTAGGGCTGGACTCGGTGGCTTATTTATGGGTCGACCGGGTTTAAATCCCCTCATGACCTAAAAATGAATTTTAAACGGCCGTTTCTACCGTTTATAAAGTTTTATTTGACAGCTAACCAAAATGGAATTCGAACAAAACTGGTAGGCAATAAAGCATATAAACACCATAATGCGCCCAATCGATAACTATTTATTTTTTTCTATAAAATCCTGAACTCGTTTGTATTGTAACGTTTTTGGGTAAATTCACATTGTCATTTCGTCAAAATTGGTCTGTTAGATATGTTAATCACGTCTGGACGTCTGGTAAAATGTGAAATCCGGCAGTTCTTTTTTTTTAATCGATTGATCGTGTTTTACAATATACAGTTACCAAAATTGTTTTTTTCTCCCTTTAAAATGAGAAAATGTTAATATCGAAACGATACCCACTGTAGGTACGCAGCCTGAACAAACAATACAGTAAATAGCAAAAAAAAAAAAATGTTTCGCATAATATGTATTTGCACGTACGTATAATAGTTACCCGAAGTATTTAACGTTATAAAAATAATAAAAGTTGTGTTTATACTTGCACATTACCACGTATACAAGTGAGTAGACTTATTATGTACACGCGTAGTATTCTCAAGAATTATTATTGATTTATATGATTTTTTTTTTTTAAATTTATTATTTCGCGAAACAAAGTCTGCGAGTACGGAATACACGCTGTATGTGCACGAGAACATTCAACTTATATTTTTATATGTACGAGTACCTATATATTATACATTTATCCGTCATCAACGTTTATTTCGATTTTGTGGAGGCACGTAGCCAGGACTTTTATATTATACGTATACTTATAAACGCGTGTATTAAATATAAAATAAATAAAAAATTAATTCGAGATAATGAAGTATATAATTTCTGTAATTAATTGATTTATACATTTTTTTTCAGCGGTTATTTTTCAATGATCTGTTACGCGCCATTTATATGTACCGTGATTTATATCTACTCCTAACTACAGTTAGGTACCTGCGATAAAGTCAATGATAGCTGGTGGTGGTCAAAAATATAGTGGCGCTCCCAAGGTAATACCACGGTATAGAAGATATCTTCTATACCGTGGTAATACACCGGGCTTTTCTCTCCGCGGTCCTGCAGCCTACAGCTATTACATCTGTATAATTATTGTGTATTATTTATATACTTTGAATATCGTGTACCCTGCACATATTATGTACATTGTTATAGGATTAAATTACGAAATATCTGTTACCGCGCGTAACTATATTACAACAATTACAGTAGGTTATTATTACTTTAAAAAAAAAAAAGTTCAAATATAAACACTCACGTATATTTATTATATTGTAATATATAAGTTGACTGGATTTTTGATTACGTATATTTTATATAATATATTCGTTAAATAGGTAAAAAAAAAAAAACACTATACGCTCGTTCACTACGGTAGCATATTATTATAAAATATATTATATTACGGGCGTTTGTAGTAAACGCTGTCTCCTATTTCCTAATCGTCGTTATTAATTCGTTACACTCGTAAGTCGAATAAACTCGTCAAGAATATATTATTGACGTACCGAAAAATTCCTCATCTATACGTGTATAATATATGTGTCATTTTCCACACATATGAATTGACTGCTGTCTGCTGACAATAAAATTCAAAATTCCAATGAACACCGAACACGTTCGAGTATAAAACGTTTGTTTGCATAACGCATATTTAACTGCAGTTCGTAAAATAATACCTATTTAATGTTTTCCACTTTGTTGCGAGTATTATTAATATATATATATATATATATATATGTAAACACACAGCTATAAATTTTAGTAAATACCAAATAGGTACCTATATAGGAGTGTGTACCGCATTAAACAAATGAAGATATTTTATGTATATTATATCTTGGCTATACATTTATATCAAACTGCACATGCCGCGCATACCCACGTTACACGTATTATTATTAAAATATTTTATAAATTATTAGCTGAATATTACCCGGCTTCGTCCGTATGAAATATAAAGAAATTACATATTCTAATGTATAAAAATCTCGTGTCACGGCAGTGGCGGTTTTGGTTGTATTTTTTTTTTTGGTGAGGCGACTTACTATATGTATCACTCCCCCTCCCTTCATAAACAAAAATTAAACTTCACAATAACGGAATTTAAAAGCATAAAAATAATTATAATTATATATATATATATATATATATATAGTGTAAATTTCGAGTAAAAAGCACGGCGGCACAAATTTAAACGAACAAACCGAAGCGGCGATTCGAATGAGACAGAACTATGAATTAATATTACAAATTTATAACGATTTCAGTTTGAACATTGATTAAATATACAAAATATGTATATTGTATATATAATATGTATATGTATATTTAATCAATGGTTTGAATCAATTTTCGGAGACGCGTAAAATGTCCGAAAATATTTTTTCCGAACAGTATTTTGGACGAAAAATATTTTATCCGAAAAATATATCGATAGAAAAGTATTTTTTCCGAACCGTATTTAAGCCGAAAAACATTTTATCCGACCCATATTTAAGACGAAATTATTTACGCCGAAAATAAAACTGTGGAAAATATTTTATCAGAAAAATATTTCATCCGAACCGTATTTCATCCGAAAATTTATAAACATAAGGGTGACCAATATAATCCACCTTGGTGGTACCACAGAATGGATAAAATGGTACAATGTTGTTATCAAATAATTATAAATTGTAATTTTATTTTATTTTTATGTACAAATTACGAAAAACGACAATATAAAAACAACAATTTTGTGGTGCATAGTGATCTCTTCTTATCAATAATGGTATCTGAACAGTTGGTCACACTTATTTTCATACATTTTCGGATGAAATATTTTCTTATGATATATTTTTCGGACAAAATATTTTCTACAGTATTGCTTTCGGTGTATATATTTTTCGACCTAAATATTGTTCGGATAAAATATTTTTCGGGTTAAATATGGTTCGGACAAAATACGATTTCAGTTTGGATAAACTATTATTGTATATATAATATTTTCGGATACTTTATAGCCCCTCTCAATTTTCCACCACTCCGCAACCTTTGTACCGATATCTTGTATTAGACGCTATGCTTTGTTGTTGAAAGTGCCGCGGCTGCGGGATTACCATAATACCACATCTATTTTTAGTACACAGAGGCGATGACAAACGAACCCCACGATGATCATTGCGCATGCGCAATTCTACTTATTTTACAGTCACGCGCTTCGCGTAAATACGCGTGTGTGTGTGTGTGTGTGTAATTTATTGTACCATTGATATTTGATTGTACACAAATACAAATCCAGAGGCGACGTTAGACGGGTGCCTCTCTGACGTCATAGGAATATTGCCGCCGGCCGAAATACCAGCGTTTGTTTACGTAATAATTATTTCGTGCATTTCTTATCGGTTTATCGCACTTATTTTTGGTAATAAACACGGAATGATATACAGAATATTATAATAAATGATAATTTTCATATTATTAACCCTTCGTAGAAGTTACATAATACAATACGTTAAAAATTACTAGCGGCGAAATGTGCGTTGTTATCCGCGAGCCAAGAAGCAGTGTACTTTTTGAGTATTATTTACTACAAAATTTTAGGCGAGACGCCGCCTCACTTGCCTCGTCCCAGCTCAAAGCCGCCACCGTGTCACGGTGTTTGTAACCGAACTCCTCCGAAACGGCTCGACCGATTCTACTGAAATTTTGTTTGTATATTTGGTAGGTATGAGAATAGGTGGTAAAGTATTTTTCACCCTCCTAAAAAGGCTTGAAGTGGTAGCCAGTACGGAAATTTTGGGATTCTAGGCGTTAAATAGTTACCATGGCGACCATTTAAATTGTTATAATAAATATTTAATTTATAATTTTTCTCATACAATATAAGCTTTCTCTCTCGTATGGTACACGTATTCTATAATTGTGAAAGGTAGGTAAAATAATAAAAGAACAAATACTTTATCAGTATACTGTTTTCCAGCATTAAGTACTTCAATTTGATCTATTTGTGCGTTTTGCACAGTGAACAATGCCAGCAAGACGCAAAGGGTCTGATTCGGGCCGTCGAACGACTAGATGTACAGACATGCGAAATAGAAGAGCCCAAAGAACAGACGAACAAATCCAACAGGATAATGAAGATGTGCGTGTGACTGTATGAACGTGGCGCAATTGCGTGAATCACATTCACAAGAGATACCGAGCTGAACAAAATCAATAAAAAGACGATTAGAACAAATACAAGCGCGTCGATTCGCAGTTGACACACGCAGAGCAAATGACCGACAACGCCAACAAGTACATCGAGCATTTACATCCGGATTCATTCCTTCGTCTAGCATTCGAGTATGAACCCGATATTAAATATTACGCTCATTCGAAAGTGGGGATTGGTGCTATGGACAAGGAATGTCCGCATTGTAATGCGCTTAAATTCAAAAATGAGCCAGCCGGGATGTGTTGCGCGTCAGGAAAAGTGCAACTACCGGGAACTGAAACACCACCTGAACCATTGAACGGTTTACTTATCGGTACGGATCCGGATTCTAACCCGTTCCTGAAGTCAATTCGAACATTCAATTCATGTTTCCAAATGACATCGTTCGGAGCAACAGAAATAGTTCAACATTTTGGTCAACAATTTAATTCAACATTCAAAATCAAAGGCCAAGTTTATCACAAAGTGGGCTCATTGCTGCCAATGCCAAACGAACCACATAAATTTTTACAAATTTACTTTATGGGCGGTGAGGACTCCGAAAGTGCACTCGCCAATCGCGTGGATGCACGTTGTAGCTACAATAACCTCAATTCACCTTTTGCCAGACGCATCGTCGGCGAGCTGGATGCTTTATTGAATGTCGAACGATGTCTGTTTGTGGCTTAGATTAGGGCACACCGTGTTTTTCACACGGACAATTATACGTGGCATGTTCTCGCGTGGGTAAACCATCCAGTCTGTTTGTGTTGGCTAAAGATGAACTCATTAAAAATATCGTACACTCCCTCCATTGCACTAAGAAACTGATAATGTTTTTTTTTTAATTGTCATAATTTGTGATAGAGATGTAATTTGAAATTTATTAGTTAAGATAATAAAAGTACAACGAATTCAAAAAATGAATGTTTGGTGTTTTGTTATTTTTAGAGGCCGTCATCGTTCACAGCGCTCCATTCCTCTTTCAGTCATATACCACATCCCCACACACTTAAATAAGTTACGTTATTTTTTATTTGACTACCAAAATATTCACTAGAAATAATTTATATGGCAAAACAACGTTTGCCGGATCAGCTAGTATATATATGTATATATATATACAGATATTTACATATGTGTATCTTTATATATAAATTTCGTCGGTCCGTGTGTAAGTCACTCACTAGAGTGACTCACTGAAGACTCACTAGAGCCCCTGGGCAAACTTGGAATAAAAGCGCCTTTTTACCAATTGAAAAATTGATGCGATGATATATTTTTTTTACCTTTAATTTTACTATTTTTTTTAAAAAATACAATTTATATTTATTAGTTATTAGTACAGTGTAAATATCAAATTTTAAACATTTGTTTTTCTTGCTTTAAGGCTGGCGAATTCATCGATAATTTCTTCACATGAACACTTCTAGCAAATTCGTGTTCTATGGATAAGATTGCCGCCACGCTTGTTAATCTCTCTTGTCCAACCGTTGATCTTATGTAAATTTTTTTATTTAAGTCTACTAAAACTTCATTCACAACTAGCAGTTATTATAATATGGATTATATAATTTATATGTTACCTTATATTATAAATATAGTGGAAAATTTTCGTTTTGAAGGTAGGATAAAAATACCACTTTTGAAGCACGATTTCGCGCCCTTGGTGTAGGCAGCGTTAGCCATACCCTTGCTACGCTACTGTTCCTGGTAGATGATATCAGGCTTCAAGGTATAGTTAGATGGAGTCTCCGCAATAATATTCTTATAAAACGCACTTTTTTTTTATGCAATATCATTTATTAAGAATTAAAAAAGTTAACTCAATTTCAAGAAATTTTCTTCTATTATACATAGTAGGTATTATTTTTCAATTGGACTGCCGAAAAGGAACTTTAAAAATTTTGTTTACAAAAATCAAAACCGACAGGTACATTTAGGCGTTTAACGTGTCTTTTTTTTATAGATAAACGTGTAGAGATTGCAGAGAAACGTCGTTGTCTACAACCACGCAAGGTAAATTTTTTTTTCGTCAGAAAAATTATTATATCAATCTTTTTATTTAGCAAAGAAAAGTATTACATTTTTCTCTACCAATGACTTCAGTTACTGTTTATAATTCCTTTACGTCGCGTTTACTAGTAAACTTGTATTTATCGACAAAACGTCGCCATAGGCGTGCGCAGACTCTGATTTCGGGGGCAGCACGAGATTAATCCGGCCCATTTTCCATTTTTTTTCCCATCAAATCCGGCCCATAATCTAACCCATGCACTTTATTTTATAGGTATCGAAATTACAATCGTATAGGGTAGTCGTTGTCAGGAAATAGTCGTTTGAATAAGATTAATTAATCACAACTGTGGGCGACAGTAAATATCACTCTGAAAATCAACCTGCAATAGATCTGTATCAATACAAAACTGAAAATATGGATATTTTTGAAAAAAAAAAACAAAACAAAAAATAAAATACATAATTTTATTAAAGTAGGTAATAACAAAAACTAAACTTATAACGCTAATCTACGTTGCAAATGTATTAAATTTTTTTAATTCATCAATTTACACTCTCAATATTTACAGAAGTTAATTCTTGTTCGACAAATATAAAAATAATAATGGATTTAATCAATCCCGGGTTGTGGTACTTCTAAGTTTGGTTTTTACAACGATGAGTTTGGCAAAAATTCTCTAAACAAGTACAACTTGTAAGAGGTATTATGACGAACATTTTTAGACACAAAACAAATTATTAAAACTATTGAACCGATCACATTCACTTCACCAATCCAGCCGTTTATAAACAGAACCAGAACAAGTATCCTCAGGAGTATATTTTATTTGTTTCAAAAATCTTATCTCCGATAACAACCCAATCTATTATTAGACTCGTTGACAGGATATTCATATTATACAAGTATTAGTAATTATATAGATAATAATAATGTAATCAACTAAATTGTTTATTAAGAAAAAAAATGTAAGTATTATTTTTAACTAATGTACAAAATATTTTGCCGTAATATAATTTTATTTTACGGATGTAAAATTTACAGAGGCCCACAATTCAATAACTGATGGCCCCTGCAGCCCGAAAAATGGTTCAGAGGCAGCATATGCTGCCTCTGCTACCCCCGTGTGCATGCCTATAAACGTTGCAGAAAAATGATACAGTAAATTACTGTCCAAAGGCGTTTACCGAAAACAAAAGGGAAAATATACCATTCTAAAAACCCAATACATTTTTCACTTTACTCGGAATATTAATGTCAAATAAATAAAGTACATATTTAAAAAACATTTTTATACTCATAAAAAAAAAAAATGACCCAAAAACATAAATATTATTCACGATTTTATCACGAGCCGAGATAAAAATATATTAACACTGAATATTGTAACTTTTAATGAATTTTATTTGTAAAATATTAATTTTCTTACTTGATTATAACACAAAATTTAAAACAACTTCACACTCGATAACTGCGTACACACATAAGGTTTTGATATTAAAGCTACGCAAAAGCGAAATAAATAATATAATATGATGAAGAAACAAATTTAAAAAAAAATTTTAATACTCAATAAGCTAACAAATGAAAATACGAAAATTGTTAACCTACATACAATACAAATATAATAAAATATGTAACATTTAATACGTGTCAATTGTATTCTAATTTGTAGTAAATATATAAAGTTATACACATCAATAAAATGATAATTTTATTACATTAATTACGTGTCAAAATAAATGTAAATACTGACATATATATATATATATATATTAAATTTAACGTCTGCTTTGAAAGCGATTGTTACGGTTGTATCTATTATTTTCTTTAGGTTTTCCTTGGTACGTGTCGGGATAAGTATTATTACCTTTATAGGTATTATTACCTTTATAATATCCTCCTAATGAAGGGTAAGTAGAAACTGGTGGTGACTGCTGATACTGATAATAAGAATTTTGTTGTTGCCCTTGGTAATAATTGTTCATAGAATTTTGTGAATAAGGATCATTGTAAGTATCCACAGGTTTTGCCGAATATGGATCAGGTTGCTCCTCTTCAGGAGTACTGTATTTATTAGATGGCTCATCAGGAGTACTGAATTTATTGAGTTGTTGTTCTTGAGATATATTGTATTTATTTGGTTGTTCTTGAGGAATATTGTAGTTTGTAGTCTGCTCTAAAGGTATGTTATATTCATCGGATTGCTCTCGTGGAGTCATAAATGGAGCAGATGTTGATGGATAAATATTGGCGTCAGTTTTTTGAACCGAATATGGATCTAAAGAATATGAAGAATTAAACGGTGGTTCATTTGTAACACTTTTGTAAAATGGTTGGTCATTAGTTTGCACTTGTGAGTTTATAGGTTTCAGACTATAATTAGATTTTATTTCAGGTAAAAAATTTTGTAAGCTATTTAGAAGTTTCTTTTGCTCTTCAGTAATTTCAAAATCTACAGTCATTTTGTTTAAATCTTCATCATTCTGTTCGTTTACTTTTTCTTTGACGACCTTACAAACATCTGATAGTTCATAATTATCATCATCGTCTTCTTCTTTAAATATAGACGTAACTTCTTTCAAATTGGATGGTCCCATATCAATATACTTTCTATATTTTTTCACATCTTCTGGATTTTTTTCTGACAAATCTTTTAAATAAGTTATAAGTCCATCTTGTTCATCAGTAGTCAAATCTCTGAAATTCTTCAATAGGTTAATTATGTCACCCTGTGATAACTGATCCAAATTTTTTTTTTCAACTTCTTCTTTCTTATTCATTTCATCAAAAGCATTTTTCAACATATCCCCATTGTTTATGTTTGATAATAAGTTTTTAGTTCCTTGTATATTATCACCAGATTGAGCCATACCTACTACTGCATTTATAAGAGTTTCCAATTCTTCTTGTGTTACATCTACTTTACCTTGAGCTAATAACGCTTGAGTTATTTGCTGAGCAATAGCCATTTTATCAATAACACCTACTCCAGGTACTATAACTGGAGCAGGAGTTGGTGTGGGTGTAGATGTAGAATTTAACATGCTCGTTGTTGGAACAAATTTAGGTGCCAATTGCATAAGTTTTTCTATATTCCGAATTGAAAACATAGTGGCATTTACTAAACTCCTTTTTACAACACCTGCTAACAACTGTCCTTTGAGTTTTTCTTTTACAGTTTCAAAAATTACACAATTTTCAGGGGTAAGCAGTTTAATAGACGATTTAGGTTCTATTTTTTCCATTACGAGGCCTTTGGATAACAAATCAACTATTTTAGGTGCTAACAGACCTAACTGATTCTCCAATACACTTAACTGTCTCAATACAGTAATAACATTTAATGGATTTTCAATTTTTATTTTTTCTCTGGGTTTATTATGATCATTTATTTCATTAATTGAATCATCAGAATCCGAATTAATAGGAGATGCCCCAGCAACTCTAGCTTTTTTATCATTTGCTGGTTTATTAACTACATCAGAATCTTTTTCTATTAGTTCTGGCTCTGGATTGTTATGCCAAGAATTTCTTGAATCTGAAGTAGACTTTTTATCTTTTACAGGAGAAGAATCTCTAGATGGTGATTCTGACGAACTTTTATCCATATTAACATCACCAAGTATTTTATTTTTCAGTTTTTCAATTTTTTCACTAATTTCTTCATCATGAATTTCTTGCATGCGTTTACTCCACGAAAGAATCCATTCTGGTTTAAAATCATATGTATTTGGATCTTTACCTTCAATTTGCAATTCTTTAAAACGCCGATTCCAAAACTTTTTCCATTCGTCGGGATACAATGGGTGATTTTCAGGATTCTTTTCATGATAACTTAACTTTTTTTCCATTTCATCTTTCATTTCGTCAACAGCCTTTTCATATTCTTGTAGCATTCTTTTCTTTTTACTTACACTCCTGAAAATGGAACTAATTGTAAAAATAATTTACATTTCAAATAATAAAAGCCCAACCTTTCTTTTTGTGAATGATAATCCGATGCATACATATCCGGAGAGTAGAACCTAGGTCTACCAGGAGGAGGGAATCTCATAAATGGTCTTGGGAAAGACATGTAAGGTCCAGGATAAAACATTCTAGGATGTGGATGTGCAGGGACATACCCTGACATTGAATGTAAAGGGTGGACAGAAGATGAAGGCGAAATTGGTCTTCTGTATGTTTCATCCCTATCTCTGCTTCTGTAACGTCTCCTAATATAAAGAAAAAATTAAACGCATTATTAAAAAATTTTTTTTTTAACACTTTTAATGTTAAATTACCGATGATTAGAATATTTATTACGATTGTAGTAAGGAGAACGAGACCTTGAACGAGAATGTCCATCAGTACGTGAACGAGACCTCTGTCTAGTCATTACAGGAGTTTTGGAATGAGTAGGTGATTTGCGACGATAGGTAGGACTTTTTGAACGGTGACTAGGACTTCTCGAACGGCGATTAGGACTTCTTGAATGGTGATGCCTTCTAATTGGCGATCTACGCTTTTTATCTCTAAAATCTACAAATAAAAACTTATATTAGACTTATATGTATTTTATTTTATAAGTATATAAATAGAAATCATTACTTGATGCAAATGTTTTAGGTCTAGATCCAGTATTAAGTTTAATGTCAACAAATTCTACATCAGAATCACTATCTTCCTTATCATTTTTTGAACGTAGTTGGGATTTATTAACAGCGATTCTTGGATTTTTATTAAAAGATCTAAAATATAATACATATAAATATAAATGATTAAAATTGAAACATTAAATAAGTGAATAATAATGAATAATAATAATAATAATAATAATAATAATAATAATAATAATAATAATATTAATAAAATAACAATAATAATTATAATAATATCCATAAATTTACTTACGTTTCAGCTTTAATAGCTTTTTGTTTTTCTTCTTGTTCACGCTTATTTTTCTCGGTTATTTTTTTTAAAGGAACTTAAAATAAATAATCCAAAATTATATTATTAAATATTTTAAACCAAAATAAAAACTTACAGTATAACTAACAAATAATAAATAATAGCAATATAAAAGTAGACTTACATTTTTCTTGTAACAGCGCAGGATTTTCCACATATTCAGATTTTATCATTTCCAACATCCATCTATCTTCTTGACTTTCCCTACATTAATTATTATTGAATTTTCACTTTAATGTATATGAATCATGTAGTTAATAAAATTAATTGTTGTTTCTTGTATTAATATATTAATTAAATGTAATAAAGTCATTTTAATGTTTTAATATTGTAATACGTCAACTGACAACATTCATCGTCATTCATTTTAGATGTGTTCATTACAACTTAAAAAAAAATAATCATGCTTTTCATAGTGTTTATGTGATTTATAGATAAAGCATTTGTTAATCACCATTTGAGTAATTTACTTAGATATGACTTAATATGATCAACTAAATGGATAAGGTTTCCAATCAGCTAAAATTTATTTTGAAGAACACAAAAAATATGTATACTACACGAGGAAAAAGTCAATACTTAATAGTATTTAACTTTAATGAAAATATTCCAGCAAAATGTAAAATTTAAATCATAACAAAATATCAATTTTAGAACAGTATTAATTTTAATTTATTTTCATAATACCTACATCCTAGATTAACATAGAAAATACATGTGATACAAAAGAAGAATATTCCAGAATAACAGAAAGGGAACAAAATGGGGAAACATGTTGCAGCCTGTAGACATATTAATAAGAAAATGAGACGGTCCACTGAAAAATATTTAATAGAACACTAATAAATATTAAATAGGTACCATATATATATAAGAAGTCCACTTTATTCATAGAAGTGGTAATGAAAACATATAAAAAAAGACTAAATAGTAAATACAATTTGAAAATATTATATATATATATATGAATTAATTACAAAGCAATGAGAAATATGTCTTTATTGCAGGTAAGTAATTTAAATTTACTTAAATTAATATATAAATGTATTACTAATTATAATTAATTTAAATATATTAAACATGATAAATGACAATTAATAACTGATTATATGGTATAAGACGAAAAAAGTACTTACATTATATGTTTTCCATTATTTACTTGTCTTAAAATTTTTATTTTTTCTGTAGGTAAATCAAATATACTTGCATCAATTACTATCGGTTTCATTCGACCATATTCTTCTTCTATTTTTCCAATAACATGAAATACTAGTTCTTGAAATCCTTTAGAAGACACTTTATTTAATTGTTCTAATGCACTGGCAAACGATCTAAAATATCTTCGCTAAAATTTCAAATATATAAGTTATATTTTCAAGATTTTAATTTATAATTAGAAAATGTATTGAGTACTTACCAGGTAAGCCATATGATGATTGAAGCTACGTAAATGATTTGGAAAGGTTCGGGGATCACCCCGTTTGTCACACAATGCACACATGTATCTAGGTTCTTCAGTTGGATCAGATGGTAATAATTCAAGAATAAATTCAAGGCCTATTAATGGAATAAAAATTGAATCCAATGTAGCTTGAATTCGAGCCAATACATTATCTAATTCATCTTCCATTCCAGGTGGTATTGGTTCACCTGATATCATTGATGGTACACCAGCACTTAACCCGGCTATTGGAATAACATTAGAATTAAAATAGTATAAAATAAAAAAATATCTTAAAATTCTTATATAATAAATTATATTTACTTTCTGAGCACGCTCTGATAAAATTTTTTGATGGAAAACAAGATTTGCCCATTTCTAACAAATGACTTTTGCTGGTTAAATGTTCTTCTAGCAATGATAAAGACGAAACTTTGAAAGGATAACACGCGTGACATGACCATGATCCTGATGTTTTATTTAAACTAATTAAATATCCAGTTGTACCGTTATCTAAATGAACGACTGTGGACAATAACTGTTCTTCTCGAGACAAAGTGACAGGTGCCTACAAAGTGTAAAATATTATTTATGTTTTTACAAAAAAAAAAAAAAAACACGTTCTAAGGAAAATTATGATTTTTATCATTTAAACAAATAATTTCAAAACTAAATTAATAAAATTAATTTATAAGAAGGAAAATAAAATATTTCATTTACATAAAACAACAAAATAATAATATAAATACAAAAGTATAATGTTAAAATATTTTCATAAACATTAACTCAATAAAATTTGTATATTTAATAGTATCTAAAATAAGTAATATAAATTAATTTGATTACATATTACACATATTTTAAAAATTAATATAGAGATAAGACAATCATAACTTCTTATTAATTGTTATAAATACTGGTTCAATTTTTTTTTTGTCTATTTCTATAACTTTACAATTCTTTTAGAAAGGAAAATATTTTTTACTCATAAACATTAACTATAAATGATTAAATTATGTTTGTCAATGAAAATACAACGTTTCCATAACACTAATAAAATAAGCTAAATAATTATATTTTCTAACATAATTTTTATTATCATTAAAGTTTTTATAAATAATAATTAGGTATATTAATACTTGTAACGATTGTAAGTTTTAAATACGACAATAAATAACAATCTTGAAACTCCATAAATTATCTGATTGTGTGCATGGACATTTCTTCAATATGATTTATCTTTTAATGACTTATTATTTATTCAATAATACTGAGACACCAAAAATATGTTTGTTTTGAATTTCAGCATAATTTAAATATTCTCAATTATTTCATTAACAACGAACCAAATCCATCTTTAATTGTTTACATACAATATTCTTAAAATAAAATTTGTTATTATAGACATAATAAATGCAATATGTGATGATGTTGTTGAACAATTCTCCAAGAAATCCGCAAGCCATTTATCCAAAAATGTATCATTCACGCATATTGTATTATATCATTATAAAGATTGTTTGACTTTTTAATACAATAGAATATGTGTTCAAATACACAATTTTGAATTTTGCTTTTCTTAGGAAAACGCAAATTTATGTAAGTAAAAAAAATTTTTACTCAATGTTTATCAAACTATAAATTAACATTTAAATATATTCTTAAAAATATTATTATGCTACTATACATTTTATCTTCTAAACATGTATTTATATAATAATACAAAAAATGTTTTTATTTTATTTCATTAAAAAATATAATAAATAATTACTAGGTATGAAATTTGTTTCTTAATACTGATGATACAATTTATAAAAATAAAAATATTTAAGTGTAAATAATACTTTATGATTAAAAACAAATATCATATTTACGTAATATTAGTCCAAATAAGTATATGGGTAATAGTTATACTTATTACAATTTGTTCATTAATTTTAGATATAATTTGTACATTACTAGTTATTAAATAATAAATGGTTAATAATTAATTTAATAAACACATGCAATTGCTTATATTGTATTAATTATTATTTATTGGTTGTTTTAAGCTAATTTAAAGTCAACGGCAATTTATAAAATAATTATGAAAATTTGTAAGGAAATGGAAACTTACTTTAAAATTAAAATAGACCAATTTAATTAACCATTTACAAATTTAATAACATAAAAACATTGTATTATTATATAAAATTGAGTAATATTATTGTAAATGAATTATGAAATTTTATAATAATTAGATGTTAAACAATATGTGAACAAATATTTAAAACTAAACACAAATATTACATCTTAAATTTATATTAGTAACATTTTTGAAAATAATACATTTAAATTTTTTAAATATTAAATAAAATAAGTACATATATTGATATATAATATGTGCATATCATATTTTAAATATATAAATTACCTTAAATGTTGAACGTATTGGTGGCGGAGAAACTGGTTTTGGAGGTTTGGCAGGAATAAAAGGCTTATTAATGACAACATTATCATCTTCTTGAAAACTCGATTCGATGTCAAAATCATTAAAATTTTGATGATTCATTGAAATCAGTTATTGAATAAACACACACAATTGAAAAAACTTATCTTTCAAAATAAAATAATTAAAAAAAAATTATTTAATAATCATTTAATCACTGCACTTGAAAAGAAATCTTATGAAAACACATGTTCTTCTAGTCACTTCAATGCAGGGATGTTCTTATTCTGATCATTTTAGAACAGCTGAAAAATAACAATATCAAATGTTTACAATTAAAACTAAATAATTAATAAAATTTATAGTAAAATCATATATGATTTTAGCAAGAAAAAAGTATTTAATAATTTAAAATATACATTAATATATATTTATAAAAATGCATTACTTTCAATTTGAAAGTAAAATGTATACATCCTATTTATTATTTAGAAGTTATATAATTTATAAATCTTTGTTAATATAGTATTACAATCTAAAATATAATTTAATTATGAAAATTATTTTAAAACAAACCATACATTTTATGTCACTACTGTATCATACAACCATAAATACTAAATTATTTTATTTGCCATTCATATCATTAGAAATTGATGTTTTTTCAAACAAAAATTTTTTTATTTTGACAGATGTTTTAAAAGACTGATACATAATTTAATAAATGATTCTATATATTTACCTCTAACATATATTTTACTTTTACATTTAAAAATTTAGGTACATAAAAATTTTAAATACATATTTTAGTAATTATATAAGTCAATTAGACATACACTGACTAGATGAACTTGATGAAATAAATCAATATTTCTGTTTTTCTTTTTTATTCTACTTACCTCTTTTCAGTATCCACGGTGGTGATATTTAGTTTGTGTTGTTTTTAAAAATATGGCGTGTCATTTTATAGTTCAAAATCACTTTTTTAAAGTTAATATTATTAAAATAATAATATTGAATTGCATTAAAACTTTAAAATGAACATATTAACCTATAGTAATATACAACCTTTTTCAAAGTATTAAATTTTAAACAATAATAACACTATTTACTCAAATATTATTTCTGAAGACATGCTTAAGAATAAAATAATGTATTCAGTTTCATTTATTACATATATTGTATATTACAGTATCTACATATATTATATTATGTTTTAGATTTTAAATGTAAATTTAATAACTAAATATGTCATTTACAGCTGACCGTTTATAGCAGCAATAGCTGATAATAACATTTAGCAATCTAAGTTAGTGCCATAGTCATTAGTAAAAAATAATAAATATTAGCTACTAAAATAAAAATGTATCCTATACAATAACGTAACTTATCACACAATCTGTTATAATTGTTACACAATATTTTTATATCTGGTTCTTGATAAGTTAAATACTTAAACATATATAACATTTATGTAATTGTAATAGAATACAGAAGAGAATTTACTGGAAGAATGGAATGTTTCAATTATTTTCCTATTTATAAAAAAGAAGATCTAACGAAATGTCAGGATTACAGAGGAGTATCATTATAACACAGTATATAAATTATTGTAACACAGTATACAAAATCGTATCTAACATTATCCTTAATAGATTGAGACCATATGCAGTATCAAAGTGGATTCATGGTTGGAAGATCTGTGGTATATCTGACTTAACTTTATGGGGGAGGGGCAAAACAAGGGTCATTCAATGAGGAGAGAGGTGCTATAGGGCTTAAGCACCCCGAATACATTTGTTTTTTTTCAATATCCTAGTATTTTTGTCCCAAATAATGTTTTTAAATTATTAATTGTATTTCATTACGCCTCTGCCTACAAAAAAATTTAAAAAAATAAAACCACAGAATATTACACTGGAGGCTGTCCCCTATATTAACCAACACTGCACTGAAGGCAGTTGCTAGAAAGGTTCAAAGAAAATGACAAGGATTAAATATTGTAGGAATGCAAGTACCAGTTAATACTAATACATGCTAATGCATATACCGATGATATCGTGGTCATAGGAAAAAGCAAAGATAAAATAAAGACAGAAATAGAAGAATATAAAGCGGACAAGAAATGGGTTTTTCAATAAATGAAGAGAAAACTAAGTAAGTGTATATATCAAGATTAAAACAACAAGTAGGACAAGTAATGAGCATGGTGACTGGAAAATTTAAGTTCCAAAAAATGCAGTTTTAAATACCTAGGCACAGAGCTAAACAATCAAAACAATAATCGCGAAGTTAATGAGCGTGTCATAGCAGGGAACAAATGTCTTTATACTCCAAATGTTTTAAATCACAACTACTACCAAAACAAATCTAAAATAAGATTATATAAAGTAATTGCAAGGTCAGTGATAACAAATATCTGTGAAACAACAATAGTGGATCTAAAGAAGCTAGCAGTTATAGAAAGAACATTTCTAGGGAGAATCTATGGCTAAAAAAAGAATAACGAAACACAAATATAAGATATCAGAACAAAAAATGAAATATCTTTAGTATCTTTGTAGAACCAAATATAAATGCAACAATCAGGGCTAAGAGACCAAGTTGGTTAGGCCAATAATGATATTAAATTCAACAGCAAAAAATACCCTGAACTGAAAGATCTAAGGAAATAGAACACTAGGGAAACCTAAACAACGCTGGATGGATAAAGCTAAGAAAGATTTTAAATGCTTAGGATCATGAAATTACAAAGAGCTGGTATTAGACAGTATTAAATAAAGTGCCTAACTAGATACAATTTGCTACAAAGATGTAACACGTGTAGAGATCATTTGAGCACTATCCTTCTACATGAAAAAGTAAACGTAGACAAAATAAGAATATACATTATCTTAAGACCAATACATTATTCGCACGACTCAGAATCTAAATCAACTATATATTCAACATTGTTCAATAGATTAAAACAATGATAAATTGAATGCGTCAATGGATCACTAATTATTTGATGTACAAAAAAAATGATTAAATGTTTAAACCAAATGGTTTTAGTATAAACATATTCTTTTTTTTAAAAATACATATTACCATTTATTTTACTTAAATGTTAGGTATTAAAATACAACAAATCCATTTTATTCATAATTATTCTGTACTTATCAGTGCAAACCTTTTACTTACCTTACCTCCAGTTATTCTTCAAAACTTGTTAAGTAGCCAATTATCAATTCATTTTCTCCAAAAATATTGTTAAAAAACATACTCGTCAAATTAAAAATTAACCACCAAATAAAATAAAATTGAAATTCCATAAATTTTTTTTGCAAAAATGTAGATATTAATTAAACTTTAATAATAATAATCGAAATCACAAGTTAGAAAATATCCGATTTAAGAAGATAAACACTTAAAAGGATTAGATACATTTTTCAGTAAAATACTTTACATAATTTACTAAAACCACACAAATCGTAAGTACAATAAATCATAACTCTTAAGTCGAATGCAAAACCAATAAAATATTTTTAAATTATAATTTATGAGATTTGAAACTGTATTACTATTAATTGTTAAAAGTATAGTAACGTTTTTGAATAAAAACCAGTTTATTCGATTTAACACAAATGTGAAATGTGAATTTGATTAATATTAACCAGTACGTTCTTGTGATATGAATAATTTAATATTTAATATCATGTCGATGGAATTCCCATATTAATTATAAATTCTACCTACATAAATATTTTGTACACAAAAACTGAAGTAATCAAATAACTCTGAAATTTTTTAAAACGATATGACTGTTATGCGACTGTCGATCAATAGAATATGAAATATACAAATTTTAGTACAGTCAAGTTACATTAGTAATTTCACTTAGATTCGAATAAACACTTTTATTTTATGCACTTATTATCCCTTAGTTTATACCAAACACTAACATTATACTAATAATTAACATCGATGGTAAAATAAATGTAACATTTTAAAAATAAATAACTGTTTTACGAAATTTGGAAACAGAAATTCAAAAATAAAAGAAATTAATTAATTAATATAACTTTCTGCCTATATACATATTCAAAAACTATGGTAAAATTGATTTATTATACGACAATTTAACACCGCTGATAACATCGTATAATTTCACGTGTATAAAAGATTAATAATTGTATCATTAACTATTATAGCAAGTAGGATATATTTTCCTAAGGACCTTACACGCGTTTTATTTGACCAATAAATGTTTTCTTCAAAGTTTAAATTAATTTTCACATGCGCACGAATATGTGAATCGATTGAAGGCACCAACCTATTATAATATTAAATACACACATATTTTCGTCAAACACTATTGTTGTTAACTGCATGTTAAAACATAATAAACGATAAATTGAATCGTAATTATAACGAAACTATTTCTAACGAGTATTGAAACTACGCATTTTGTACCTATCGTATCGGAAAACGTTCTCGCCAAGATCAGTTACAATTTCGAAATCGAATACACACACACATATATATATATACAAATATATTATGCATTGAATAATTGTACGTTCGCGATTAAGACATCAATCGTTTAACTTACTTTGGATAGAAAAAAAAAACAGACTTCACTCGTCAACAGATTACGCGCGATTTTACATTAAAGTTGTATAATTACAAAAACACTACAAAACACGGTAATTGACTCGTAAACATCGCCATTCGAATTGGAATTGAACGGGGTAAAAAAAATGTCATAATTTTTTTTTTTTTTATTACGGATTATCGGAGTAAAATAAAAAAAACACCCAAGAACACTTGTCGTCTAGAGTTGTTGTAATATTCAATATTGTAAATGTTTACTTAATGCCTGTGCAGTAACTATAAAAACGCGTAGGTAAGACCGCAGAAAGAATGATAAAGAAATAATATGTTATTGGTGTACCGCATAGAGTAAGAATGTACCGTCATGTGATAACAGAATTCTCGCCAGAATCACACGGATTTTTGATCAGTAATTGCACGCGTCCTAAAGTAGTTTTTCTTTTTTTAAACGAACAAAACGTACGTTTAAAAACGAACCAATTATATTACTCGATCGTCTCGATCTATTTATTATGAATAAAATATCAATTACGGAGAACCGTTTGCACCACCGGCGGATATCTGGGGGAGGGGAAGGCGACAGGTGGATCGTCCCTCCTTTGGAGTTGGGTTGGTATTTTATAAGTATTAGGTATTATTAATTTTTAAATACTTTTTAAAAAAAAATTAATGTTCATTTTTAATAAACAATGAAGTTGATTAAAATTCGTTATTATTTTGAATTATATTTCGATACTTAAATACGTATTTTAAATTACGAACTAAACTTTTGGAAAAGGAGAGAATTTCAATACAGCACTGTTAAAAAAAGTGTTCTAAGAAGAGGATGGGGATCGTGGGCGGATGTTATTATACTCGGCGCGCTGAGAGAACGCAACTCGGCCGCGCACTTTCGAGGTCTAATTTCCCCCACCAAGCGACGGCCCATCGCTCGGTGGTGGGAGTCGCGTTGGTGGGAGATGCGCGAAATACGACGCGTTTTGGTCGCCGCCGACTTGCGCTCTCTCAGCGCGCGCGGAGTATAGTCACATTTAGTGGGAGGCTATTGACATCTTTACTTTACCCATTGGCCTAAACAAACGTTTTCGAGCTAAAATGTTCAACTGGGGACTTTTGGGGGGCTTAAGCCCCTCAATATACGCCTATGATGGGATTCTTTTTTTTTTTCAATTAAAATATTCCCTATTGTCCGTAATTTATTTAATTTTATGCTTATAAAATCGATTTACTTTCGACGTACACGCACAATATAATACCGATACCTAATATATAATGATGAGGTGTCGGAGGTTGAACTCCGTGATCAGGGCGGGGGGCGAGGTCGTTAGCTCACCATTGTGTTTGATTCACGGCTATAGATACTGTCATTGATTATATGTTACTATTATTATTAGTAGGTAATATATAATCAATGATACTTACTATATAGCTACCTATAGCCTATGTTCTCTGCTATAGCCGTGGTTTGAGGTAGCCCCCCCCCCAGTCAAAACTTTGATATAACCGCCACCGGTTTGCATCCAAAAATATGCCGATCGTCAACCGTACCTATATTATATCACAGAATAGAACACGATAATCAATATTTTACACTCTATTATTAATATATCTATCCGCTTTGAACAGACCGACGCGGTTTAAATATATTGTCAACGCGAAAACGTCTAGGAAATACACGTCCGTCCGCAATAATTGTCATCACAAAAACGAGCGAATTTGTGAAATAATAAAACGATTTCGCGAGATGGATTTTTTTTTTAAGAATTTTTGGCCGTACTTATCGTTCGCGAACGATTCGTTCGAAATGAACGAATCGATTCAGAGTCAGAAGAAAAGAACGATTCGTTCGTTAATTCATTTCGTTCGATGATAACTTGACTCTTGTTCGTAATTTCATTTGAATCGATCTACACAACCTACAAGATATTTGAAGACCGTGCAACCGAGTACCGACTGAATTATATTTCATATATCACTATTATATTGACCTTATACCTATTAATCTGTGCTTATACTTAGTATAAGGTCTATGCTTTATGGCTTATTACGATTTTTGATTACAATTCGTATTTAAATTATAATAACAGTTCTGCTATCAATACTAAAATGTAGTTTTATGTTTTTCATTACGAACTTCTACTTATTACCATACATTATGCAGTGACACGACATTACATTTTTACAATGATTATTTGTATACGCTAAAATAAAATATATATATAGGTATTACACATTCACTTGTATCTGATTTTTTTCAACTCAGTTGAATTTTGGATTGTAGTTCATTTACTAAAACTAACTCTATTTCCCCTCTATATAGTCTTAGAAAAATACCCAACAGTCAGATATACGATTTAACGATATTTTAACAGTTTTCACCCAAAAACCAGAGTTCAACCGATTTTAGTATAACCAATTTAAACTTATTACGTATGTATTTCAAATACTTGAATCGAAAACGAATCATTGATTTATTATTAATTAGATCACTGATTGAATTATAAATCATTTTAAATCAAGTGAACCAATTGAATCAATGAACGAATCACTTTAGTGAATCGATTCAAACGGTTCGAATCATTTAAATTTTAAATGATTCATTTTTCCCATCCCTAGCTCCTAGGCTGTACAACACAAAAAACACGTTTGCAATATTTCGTCTCGCTAAGAATTTTTTCCTACATGAATATTCGACACGAAATCGAATGGAAACAGAAATCCTAGAAATCCAGAAATTCGATACTTACGAATTTTCAGGTCGACTTGCTCGGAGTGTGTTTAAGTTTAACCAACATTTAAAACGAGTGGAATCCAAAACACAAAGTATAATTAATTAATAATACCGTTTTATAATAAAATGTTAATACATATAATTTAAAAATTTCGCGCGCTTATAAAAGTAAACCGAAATATATTACGTGTAATTAAATTATTATTTTGTCCAGGTTTTTTTTTTTATCAATCCGGCAACCCTATATACACGGATCACATGACTGATTAATATTGCAATATCATTATTGATAAGTGATAACGGTAATATTTTCATAACAATTCTTAACGTTTTGTGTTCTTTGAAAACGACGAAATTAATATTGAAATTTATTGTTGATTTTTTTTTTCTCTATAATTACTATGGATTTCGAAAAGGTAAAGGAGAAGGTTTTTGAAGATGCCCATAAAGGTAATATTGATGCGGTCATGAAAGCGATAGAAGAACATTTGAGACTGTTGAAAGAAGTCGATGTGGTAAGTAACAGTGTAAATAATAATTATATATTTATGTCGTGTATGTGTGTGTGTGTTGATCGTTGGGATATGATTGTGTGTGTGTCTGCTATACCGTTTTCGCTATGTAGGTACTTAATAATTGTGTAATTGTCGATTTTAGATCCGATTGCGGTCAATAGTCGTGTCGTAGAAGTGTGTCGTTTGACTTTTTTAATTTTATATATCGTTAATTGTACGTTATTCGTAATTGTGCTTTGGTCATGTGTGTGTGTGCGTGTTTCCTTTTTAACATTGACATTTGTGTATTACAAAAGAACAAAACAATACAATGAGTGATTTTTTTTTTGTTGTTTATATAATATTGTATGTTTATGTTTGATCCTTATCCGTGTGATACTTCTGAAACAAAACTTATTTTCTTTTTCTCGTCTACAGAACAATCGTTTACTCCTTCATTGGGCAGCGCTCGGAGGTCATGATAGACTCGTACGATATCTTCTTGAAAGTGGTCAACCTGAAGATTCTTTAGATGATGTAAATCTAAATCAATGTAAACAACGAATGTGTAGATGTGTAATTAACCGAAAAATTATTGTATTTATTCAGATGCAAACAACTCCTCTTATACTGGCTGCGTCGGCCGGTCGCATTGATACAGTAAAGACATTAGTGGAATATGGAGTGAATGTCAATGCGAAAAATAAAGAAGGACATTCCGCACTTCAGTATGCAGCTTCAAAAGGTTGGACTGAAGTAAGTTTATATGAAATGCGTAAATAAAAATATAATATTATTATAATATACCACAATTAATGGTTTAGATTGTTAGATATTTACTGTCAAAAGATGCTGATGTAGATATTGCTGATAATCGAGGAGCTACACCATTGCACAGATGCGCGTCAAAGGGCAATATAGCTGTATTAAAATTGTTGTTAGACTCTGGTCGTGGTTTACACGTCGACGCTAAAGATTCTTATGGAAACACGCCACTGTAAAAAAAAAAAAAAACCTGTTATTTCTAAAAACATTTAAATATAATTAAAGTATAATATTTACATTTGTAGGCATTTAGCTTGTGAAGAAGGGCGTGTGCAAGAAGCTAGATTATTGATTATGAATGGTGCTGATATCACTGTGACCAATAAAGAAAAATTAACACCTTTTGACTTGGCACCAGCAGACGTACAAACAATTTTGAGAAAAATCTAAAACAATTATAATTGATTTGGGTGAGTATCGTAATATTATACAAATGCAACAAGTGCAAAAAAAGACACAGTTTGTGTAATGGGCATTCATCTTACTTTTCTTCAGCGTTTATTGTAATACTATTATTTTTATTATTCAAAGTTTTTACGAAGATATGTTAATATTAAAATAATCACTGAACTAATTTAAACACTTTGAACACTATAAATCATTTTGCCACAATTTAAATTCACGTAATACTATGAATTATAATGTTCCAGACTTATTCCACTTTTTCTTTCCTTTTAATCGATATATTTCTTATTCCGATGCGATTTTTGTTTATTATCTGATTTTATCTATAAAAGTTCAAAAATGAATTAAAAAATTATACTTCCATTAAGTTTTTCAAACAAATTTTAAGAATTTTTTGGTACATTTTCAAACGGTATGAAACACGAAAACCAATTTTACACAAACATGATATTTAAGTACAAGATAATTATTAGTTATGTATATTGTTTGTTTTTTTTTTTTTTCAGAACATTATTGTTTCAAGTTGAAATGTGTGTACGAAGTTTAAAGAAAAAAAAAACACCAATAAGTGTTTTTAAACTTTTAGGTATTAACGATAAGTAATTGTTTTGAATATTCCTATATATTATTACTGTAATCGGTAAAAAAATTATTTCGTTAAGTTATTTACTCATTTATTTTATACTCTACATGGTGTAATATATTTTTTTTAATGTGTTATTAAATCTACAATTTAACTCAACAAAATGTTACGAAACTATTTTAAGTGAATATTTGATGAAAAGATAAGTGTGCTGGATTAAAAATTGTCAGTGCAACACTACGACGTTATACTATACTCTTTTTCAAATAAGTGAGCGGCGAGCATTAATTCAGTTCACTGTATGTGTACGGCAGCCGTCGACCAGTGGTGACTAATCGGAGGACGATTAGTTTTTGCTAGTTGGATGTCGTTCTGTGGCTCATTTGGATACGCAACAAAGTATCCTCTTATTTGAAATGAGATTTATTTGTATAATTATAAATATTTGTGTTTGGCGTCATGTAAATTTTATTTGTTCACTAGTAAACACGTTTTAATATTTTATTTAAAATACGTTTTTTTTTTTTTCAAATTTCAAATACTTTGTTGATTTTCAATATTTGTGTAAGAAATAACTTTTTCGAGTTTTAACATTTTGTGTATACTAAAAATAGTAAAGAGTATGAATTTGAATTATACACATACTGATCGACACTGTTGTCTTAATAGTGATTGTCGTGTGTAGTTGTTGAACGTCATAAACTAGGTAAATTTCTTACAAAAGAATTTCATAGTTTAAGCTACTTTCACAAATCGAAATATATTTCATTATTATAAATATTCATACTTATATGATACGGAAACTATTTTACTTAGTTTCATCATAAGCACGAAGTGTGATCTCTTTTATTGACATATTTAATAATAGTCGGCCCGTGTATACATGACGTGGACGTGTTATGGTAGGTAAGTGCTTTTCATATTTATTAATAAATAATCGATAAGTAGTTTCTAGAAAATCGTGGTGGAATTCATCGTAAAGACTGAATTATTTAATACTTTATGCATACAAATGATGTAAATGTTAGTAGTTCATTAACTAGTCATATTTCTGCCGAATGCACAGTTCTGTCAATTTTAACTGCTTTATAAAAATTAAAGATTTAATTCTGCTTTTCGTGGAACGTATTTTATTTTGTTGCTTAAATTTTCAAACAACCGTAGTCCGTAAACCAATAATATATACCGCCATCAGCCCTGTACACTGTTTGACCTTGGATCTTTGTGCTGACCACACAAAAAAATCCCGTTTTTGTTTAATATTTTATCAATAAACTCTAATCATTTACATTCACAGTATTCGGTTAAATTTCATACGCGCCCTGTAGAGTTACATTTTAGAATTCAGATTTTTTTTTTTTTAAATCATAAAAAGTATTCAGAGATACTTATCTGTACAATGAATTCATGGTAATAACGCAATGGATAATTTACATAATATGTTTTTCGTAGCCAGTGGGTACCCTATTGTTCAGTTGTACTTAGTCGAACGTTATAGGTGCCTACAATAATTCTTATAAAACTGGTTTTATTTCTACCGTGATATATATATAAAAAAAATAGACTTTTAATAATATTTTGCGTATTTACACAACATCTCCAAGCCGTTGGAACAATAGAACATCAAACACTACTAAATGGATAACGTTGAACAGGTTAAGTCCATCGTACTAGAAGGTTATGGCGGTTATGATAAAATAAAAGTAAGTACCTATAATACCTTTCGTATTGGTCCTAATAAGTGTATCATTGACTTGAACATTAGTACGTGTGTGAATATTAACTATAACCTATGTGTTGACTATATGTAATTGCGTGAAAATATTTAAAACGCAAACACTTGTCTCGACCGTTATGTAATATATATTGAAGAATGCATTTTATTTAATACATTTGTTTTAGGTAAAACGTCATCCACTCGATGATGAGTTAGGATCAACAAGTGTACGTGTTGAAGTTCAACTGTGCGGTGTCAATTTCAGCGATATATATACAAGACAAGGATTTTTACGACAATTAAAAACCCCTCGTGTACTCGGAGCAGAGTGTTACGGCACAATAAAAACTCTTGGGAAGGACGTGGACGATTTTCAAGTAATAAAACAATAATACAATTGGCGTTTAAATCGTTGGATTTTAATATTTTAATTCCCAAAATGCGATTAATTTTTAATGAGAATATCGTTTGCGCTTTTACTGTCTGCGTATATATAGTGTGGAGACCGAGTAGTGTGTTATGTTTGGACAGGCGGACTCTTCAGAGAAACAGTCATAGTACCGTCAAATAACTGTTTTTTAGTTCCGGACAGTATTTGTGGCGAAGACGCAGTTGCTCTACCGGCTAATTACTTGACTGCATATTTGAGCGTTTTTACTTTGGGCAATATACAGCCCGGAGATACTGTTCTCATACATTCAGTTGCTGGTATGTATCTATACGATAAAATGTCGCATTAACGTTATCCAGTGATATTTTCTAATATTACAATGAACTGTTATTGCAGGAGGTGTCGGGTGTGCCGCTACTCAGCTGGCGAAAACTGTAAAAGACACGGTTGTTGTTGGGACAGCTTCAGCATCTAAACATGACAGACTGAAAGATAACGGAGTATCTCATGTTTTACACCACGAAGACTATAAGGCACAAGCTAAAAAATATCGCCACAAGGTTATGATTTGATTATAGATAGTATCGGAGGCCCTAATATTCAAATCAGTCAAACATTACTCAAACCTTGCGGCCGATTAGTTATTATTGGTAATTATAATTAAAATACATAAGTACTGATCTCTGTGTCAAACGAAATGACCTGCAGTAATTTACCACGATACCGTATATATAAGCAAAGTGTGATGTGAACAAAATGGTCGATGCTGACTGATTTTCTTGGTCGGTATAGAGTATTAATTTAAAAATAAGTATTGGGAGAAATTATTCAATATAGGTATTGTTTCTTTTATATAAAATATATATATTTTTTTTTTTCAGGTGGTAGTTGTTACATCAGTGGTGACACGTTAAATATGTTCAGAGCTTTGTCAATAAAGTGGCAAACTAAAAATGTAGTCCCTGAAACAATAATAGAGCATAACGTTTCTATTTCTGGTCTTCATTTGGGTTTGCTGTTTGATTCTAATCCGAACAAAATTCATTATATAATGAAAGAATTATTTAATATGTTGAAGAATAAATTAATAAAACCAACAATTCATGAGGTGCTACCATTTGACAATGTTAGTAAGAAATAACTATAAAAAAAAAAATAAAAAATACTTTTGACATAAAATAGGTACCTAATATGCAGTGCCAGATTGGGCAGGGGAATAATCGATGCAAACAGTTTATGTCAATTTAATATGCGATTGAAAATACTGAAATATTTGATAATATTCATAATCGGTGTGGTGTATTGTTTACAAAAAAATATAACATAAATCGATAAATCATTTTTCTCAAAAAAGACTGGTGAAAATCATAAAATTGTTTGCCAAGTACCTGTACCCAATATGGCACTGTTGTAATACCTACTTTATAACTATTAACAAATTGTTTAGGAATATTTACATCAAATTACATCATACATGTTTGTGTTATTGTAATTTTTACTCGGGAATTAACATTTTTTAAATTTTTTGAAGTAACGTTATTTTTACTGTACAAATTTGTTAATTAGGCGAACAACTAATGTATTGATTAAATTGTTTTTAAGGTCATTGAAGCTCAAAAGATATTGGCAGAAAGAATGAATTTCGGGAAAATCTTACTAAAATTAGATCAATAGTGTATAATAATGATTTTCAAATTGTTAAATTAAATTAAATTATTACTTTGGAGATTTTTCACTTTGTAAATAGGTTAACCTTTTTTTTACTATTTTTTGATACACAATTATTATCATACGATTATTATTTTTTTGTAATGTTGTTTAAATTCTATACTTATATCTATAAGCTTTATTATTGTATTACATTTTCAGCTTTTAAATATAAAAATTAACCACGTCCAACACAAATGCGTGGATAATTTTATCTGTATTTTTCATTTTTTTTTTTTTTTTTTTTTTAGTAGATCTTTTTATTTACAATAAAATAAATTATACAGTAGTTAGTAGTTTTATTCACCGGGAAAATTGAAAAACTTGTCGAATATAGTACCATCTGTGCTACCAAAAAAATAACTGAAATGACATTAAATTAGTAAAATTTAAAAAATTATATTATTATGAAGTGTGAAAAAAATGTTTTTAAAAAAAATATCATAAAAAATTTTTTTTGGAGGCCAACGGCACGCAGTGTTCCCAAGCGGTCACCCATCCAAGTACTAACTACGCCCGACGTTGCTTAACTTCAGTGATCGGACGAGAACTGGTGTATTCAACGTGGTATGGTCGTTGGCGACAGTCCTGTTGCATTTCAAAGAATTTAAAATCACTTAATATATATATATAGGCACCTACACATAAAATGTAGGATAGTTTTTTTTGTTAAAAAAAATACATTTTTTTTTTGCTTATTTTTCAACCGTAGATCGTTCACAACTTTACAACTTTACCCCCTCCCAGGGCCGTAGGGCCCGAGCCCCCTCCCGAAATTCTGAAAAACCCGCATATTTTATGCAAATTCTGTAATTTTCCTAAAGATTTATATATACATCATGTATTTTTATATATACACGAGACGAAAAATACGAACGGTCCTGTGTAATAACTAAAAACTGATTTTTCAATACAAAGACACGACCGCAAACTATTTTCCGGCCCCCCGATTCCCGAATCAAATTTCTGGCTACGGCCCTGCCCCCTCTTACAAAACTTGAAATGACGACACTTCCTCCATCCCCCACTTTGATCCACTTTGACCACTGTATATATAAAATATATGTATAATATATAATATATACAAATACAAGTATATATACCTATATATATATATATATAGGTATAGGTATATATGCTTGAAATAATCTTGTCGCTGTATAGCATTTTCAACGCTTTTTTTTTGTTGCAACAAAATGTTGCAACTGGTGTAGTGGTGCGTTTCCAATTGAATTATTATTTTTTAGTTCAACAAAATGTTTTCGCAACAAAAATGTTGTAACCGGTGCGTTTCCAGCTTTAGTATTAACTAAATGTTATATGTTCATTATTAGAATCGATCGAATAATAATGATCGTCCATGTTTGGCAGTTCATATAAAAATGTGCTGCCTATATACATTTCGAGGATGATGTACTCAACAAAATGGTTTCGAAGCCAAAAATAATAGATCTGAACTATGAAATATGGTTTTTTTTTTTTGTATCTATTGTCTTATTTAAATGAACGCAAATTTATTAAAAAAAAAAAAAACTGTATATTTGTTCGTACCTATGAAAAAATATTGACGGTTCCCCTTCCCCATTACCACCTATAGCCATAATTATATCACTGGTCGGTTTATTTTCGTCGAAGAACCAAACAATATATTACACAAAAAAATAGTAATAATAATAATAGTAAAATCTATTTCTAATTTAATGGTCATAAAATAAAATATACTTCATAAAATGGCTATATATATATTAATAAATTGCTATCGAAAACGAGCGAGTCCACGACGACGACGAGACTACGAGACGACCTCCTAAAATAAATTATAACGCATTGACGTCAGACGTCATAATATTATGTATTACGTGTGCGTGCGATGGTGCTCGTGTGCAGGTGTGTGACAATACGGTTCTATAATCGAATATTAATGAAGGATTGTGTGACATCAATTGTTTAACGTGTCGTGCAGGAATTCCAAAGTCCCGAAATAACGCTAAAATCAGATATCGTAAAATACCTTCCCGAAATATCGCGTTCATTATTTATATACACGTCATTAAGAAACAAATATAGTTAATCGTTATCGCTGAACGATGCGATGATATTGAGCGTTTGACGTCGTTCAGTTCAACACGTTCGAGTATTAATTTATAGATGATCTAATTTCGTCAATAATAATCGTCATGCATCGCGCAAAGATAAGATCGTATTTATCATATTATTGTGCGCAACGTGCAATAATAATGATATACCAGCTGAATTGCCGCGACCAGTTAAATTTGTATTGCTTCCAACGGAAATCGGAACCTATCAAGAGAATTCGTTAATAACAATATTGAATAAACTTTCAATTGTTTTCCTTTACTTATAATATCCAAACAATTCGGACGATTCAACTATTTGTTTTTGTTTTGTTTGTTATAGTATTGAAATGCTTTATAGGACACAGAATAATTTTTGTTCGTAAACGAACGTGTTGGAAGGTTCACCGACGCGTGAGCGTGCCACACTGCATAGAGCTGTCCGTGCGAAAAGCGTGGATTTTTTCCAAATTTAGTCCACAAACTTGTAACGATTGTTCTTGCGCTTTGTTGTTCATGGTCATTGCAAAGGCGAGCCGCACCGGAAACTGCAAACGTTTTGTAGTCGAAAGGCAGATCTGTCGGAATCACTGGAATTCCTGGCAACAGCGCTTCTTCTTGTTCTTTAAAATTTCCATTTAAGATTGTTGCCTCGATGATATTATTGTTCGTAATCTTTTTCGCTGTAAGCTTGGTTCCGTTGCGAAGTCGCGGTGGACTGATGTTCCGGAGAAGAATGATAGGCACTCCAATTTTCGACGTCAAAATGTGCGGTAACATCCCTGCGGCAAATCAAGCGAATTCAAGACTTCAGTTGGATAACTGATTGCTTCACAATCATAATATTAAGTAAGACAAATTTACAACTTACTCCGCGATTTTTATCTGCAGTATTCGATAATAATTAGCAAACGCTATCAGTGGCGTACTTACCGGGGGAGGGGGGGAGGTTCGGGTTAAAAACCCCCCAGGGCCAAAGAAAAAAAGGTTAAAAATTATATAGTTGTAACAATGATGTGTTTTTTTTTTATGCCTGTACCCGAAAATTCTACCAGAAAGAGTGCTCCGATCTTCACGTGTAAGCACTATTTTCCGGTAGCAAACTGCATCTAGTTGGTACTTTAAAGTGGTAATTTTTCGATTTTCTCAAAAACGCCCGAAAACATAATTAATTCAAAAACTACCGAAAAATTACATAAAAACGATAAAAACGCAATTTCGTCAAAATCGATTATCGTTTTTTCTATTCGTAATTTTAAAACTAATGGTCATAGAAATCTGAAATTTTCACCAAATACGTGACTGTGGACTATATTAACGAGACAATTTTTTCAAACAATCTTGAAGATCGTTAACTCACAATTTCTTCTTATAACCATTTCTAATTTTTCGACAAATATATATATATATACATATTGATATGTTTTGAATTCGAAATATTATGGGGACGAAAAGTTTCAATGTTTTATATAAACCTCCCCCCTACCCAGAGAGAAATTGAAAGTACGCCACTGAATGCTATAGTACTGCTAGAGTACTGTTAATAACGGTAATAAGTAATAACGTTCGACGGTGAAAGACCGTCGGTTATAAATCGTGTTTTTGTAATAATTCGCGTGGTATTGGTTTTTTTTTTTACGAATCAAATGAACTGTATATTTTATAATATATGAAGCGTAGCATCATCATCTGCAGTTATAGGTGAGGTAAAGCCGTAGAGGTTCTTATTTTCATTACGAAAAAAAAAAAAGAAATCAAAAAATGTAATTATTCAATTATTTTCGTGCTGTTTATAATTAGATGCTGATTATTTAATTTAATTTTTTTTTTGTCATCAATGTACAAATATATAAAATGTTCGAGTAAAATTATTCCATAGATCGTATTTTAAATACAATTTTTTTACGGTATTGAACACGGCAACTATTGAATAATTTTAATTTTGAATTTTTTTTTTGTAGAAATTCTATAACTCACGTGAACTGAATATAGGTACCGACACTATCGCACTGTCAAATTCGTACCGCCATATTAATGTAAATCTAGGTAAATCATACTCCTCACACGGTTTGACAATAATATATTATTATCTTACATTTTCTATCCTCTGAGTACGGCATAATTTACCTCAACAATTACTATAACGATTCTCCCCCCCTCCCTCGATCACGGTGAATAACGGTAAAAAATATTTTTTTACAACACTATTATTATTGGCATATATATATATATATATATATATATATGTATACCTTATAATATACACAATGCTGAAAAATGCTGCAACGAAAAACGTTTCTCTATATAATACACGCGTTATCCTGCACTTCTCCATCGTACATTCATACTCACTATATGGTACCAAATACCTAGAGCATATCATTGTATTATAACGGGACGGTAATTATGCGGCGACAAATATGCGACACACATACTTCAAGGAAGAAATTATATAGTTAATAGTTGAAAAATTATTTGTGATTTATAATATAGAATTGATCATATAAATCTATAAGATAAAAATGAAATGCTGTTCGTCGGTAACCGCATCATTTGAGAACGGCTGAACCGATTTAGGTAATTTTTTTTTTTTAATCTCCGTAATAGTCCAAATAAGGTTTTTAGTAATGAAAAATTGGAAATATTGGAAAATTTGGGAAAATTTTGTTGGTTACGGCTAATCTCTGTAAGTACTTATCCAATCGTCATGCAGTTTGATCTTGATCTGAAGAGTAATCTACGCAGAAGGTTATATGCATAGTTTGAAAAACATCCGTCTGGTGGTGAAAGAGCAATGGACTCAGAAGAATACTTCGCACGAGGAAAATTTCCGATTCCCATGGTTGCAATGCGGCTAACAATTAATTTTTAACAATGGATGTAGTTTACACAGTTATCTATTGATTGTTTGTTTTTGTGTCGTTTTGTTGTTTTATATTTTATTTCGTTAATTTTATAATTTCTTTCGTGAACAAGAATAATATTATAACCGCATGGTTTCAAGTCGATCACATCCCAGGCACATCACCAGTGGCGGAATCAAGGAGGGAGGCCGTGGGGCCCGGGCTCCCCATTGGCAATTATATATTCGTAGTTGAAACAATATCAGTTAATAACGATTATAATTTATAAGTCGTCGGAAATTAAATATATATTTAATATACTTTTCAATTATTTGTGTAAGGAAAAATCGAATAATATTTTATTTGGAGGCCTAATCCTAAATATTGTGCTTATAAATTCATTATGACAAAATAATTGCAACAATTAGCTCAAAATTGAAAGAAATTTTTTGAAACAATTTTTTCGTTAATATACGAGTAGTATCAAGTTATACAAATTTGGTGAATGTGTATTTCAATTTTCGATGGCCATTAGTTTCAAAATTACAAAGAAATAACAATAATCGATTTTGATGAAATCGCGTTTTTACCGTTTTTATGTAATATTTCAGTAGTTTTTTCTGATGCTTGAAAAAAGTATTGAAGAAATCGAAAAATGACATCTGTAAAGTATCAACTAGATGCAATTTGCTACCGGAAACTGGGTATATGACTTTATACATCTGAGCACTGCTTCTGGTAGAATTTTTCAAAAATTTAGAAGAATCTAAAAAGGCTAAGGGGGATTCGACACCCATATCCTCCCATGATTATGCCACTGATAGAGTGGAAACATAATCGTCAAGATGAAAGAAAACTTTTAGTAGTTTTGGAAAGAAGAATTTTACGAAAGATTTTCGGACCAGCGGAGGACAGGTGAGTCGAGAATAAGAAAAATGACGAGATGGACATACTATTCCAGAAACCTAATTTACCGACTACAATAATAAGTAAAAGATTACAGTTGGCTAGACCCGCTTTGCGTAGTCAAAATTCAGGCATACAATCATACGCATTATGGTTCTAGGAAAAAATACGTTAGGAATAAGGCCACTTAGAATACCCTGTATGAGACGAGGAGATGTGGTGAAGAAAGGAATGAAAGCTTTAGGAGAAGGGGTACACTGGAAAAGATTGCAAGCATCAAATAAAGAAAACTGGAGGCAAGGTTGTGTGATGGGATGGTCTTAGTGGCCGATTTTTACTTAAGAAAGGAATAGAAATAACTTACATATGTTACCGGCCAAACCCGATTTCAGGATGAACTAGTTTATCCTAGGTCAGACTAGTTTATCCTGAAATTAAAATTCACATTTTAGGAGAAACTGGTATAGTCTAGGCTAAACTGATGGTTACTGCCAAAAAGTATATATATATATATATAGGTATAAAAATATTAATATTAATATTATCAATATTTATTATGAATTATCATATTATTTTTTATTTATTACAAGATATGCTCCGGATTATTATAATAAATAATAATAATAATAATTGTATATTATTTGTTTGTACAATATATGCTCTTACTTTTTGATAGTCTCGGCTATAGCCTAGGCTATACCAGTACGTCCTAAAATGTGAATTTTAATTTCAGGATAAAAACTAGTTTGGCCTAAGATAAACTAGTTTATCCTAACATACTTAGGCTGAAACATAAACGCTGAAACGCACTTACGGCCAAACTAGTTTGGCCTAGGATGAACTAGTTCATCCTGAAATCGGGTTCGGCCGGTAACATATATAATGATATTTGAAGTTTTCAACATATCCTAAGTGATGTTGGGTTGAATGACGTATCTGCAGGTACCGCACAATCACGACTACGTATAACACGTAATATATTTTTTAGTAAAATATAACGTGCGTAAAATATTCGCAAATATTTAAAAATAATGTATATTTTGTGTCGTGACGTTGTGTTTCTATCTGCGAAAATGTTGAATTTTTAAATACCAAATGTACTGACGAAGGTTTATTAAAAATCTGCGTTTCGGTACTTTTTGACGATTCTTTGTTTTATCTGTATTGTAATACCTATATGAGTAGCTGCTATTAAAACCTAACTGGCCATACTGCGCATATTTTAAATGTTTTAATATTTATGTATACAAAATTGTATTTTTCATAATAAATTCTAGATTTAATGAAGCAAAAATTATTACGACTTAAATGCAAAAAATAAATAAATATTAATTTGTTTGTTTATTTTAAATTTTTTCAGTATTATCAGGAAATACGTATACGGTAAAACAAGTTATGATGCCATTAAATTGGGCGTGTGTTTTATTTTTTAAAACAAAAAAAAAATAAAAAACATAGATAAAAACGTAAAATTATTTTTATGGTGTTAATATAATATGTACAATATACGTAGGTAATTATATATACGGTCGAAAAATCTTTAAATCTGCCGCTTTAGCGCACTAAAATATAGTAGTTAGCATTGAATATATATTGTATGGACGATATATTGTGCAATTTATTGTTTATAATACACCAGCCTACTCAATGGTACCCATTTATCGAGTATAAGCATATAAACTATAAGCTGTACAATTTTAATAAATTTGTATGTATAAAAAATATATGACCAAGTCAAAGAGTATTATGAAAAACAAATTTCGTTTATTCACAACCGGTTTCGACTGAAAGTCATCATCAGGTATTTAAGTGAAAAAGAAAAAGAAAACGTAATAAAAAATAAAAATTAACATGATTACAATAGAGAAAATTATGAATATTTAAAAATAAATATGTACAGTGAAAAAAAAAACAGCAAAGAAATTGTATACATAATGTATTAAATTGTTTACAAAAACAGTTGGAATGTTGTTAATATTATTTAATATACTCGCATATTTTTATAAAATATTATTTTTAAAATCTGTTTTGTGTATTTAAAATATGTTTTAAATTTATTATGTTTAATTTCTTTACACACACACACACACACACACACACACACACACACACACACACATATATATATATATATATAATTATTTCAAAACTGAATTTGTATAAATATTACGTTGTATGTTTAAAATTTCCAATTGTCTATATTAAAAGTAATAGTATGGTTTTTTTCAGAAACGTCTTTTGCAAAATTTCAATTCGGATTAGCTTTGTAAAATTTTATTTCAGAGATTTCTGTTCTTGATGTTGTTTTAAAATTCTTATTCGTTTTACCAATATAAAATTGATTACAACAACAATTAATAGTTTGTAAATTCCAGGATGACTAAAGTTGTTAAAATTATTATTGGGAAATCGTTTATTTTACAATTCATTTGTTTAATTAAATCATTAATAGTATGTGATTAAGTGATTTTAATAATATTTTAGCAAATTTTTCCGATAATATATTGTGATATTTCAATGTTTTATACTACAATAATTAATCACGTTATTTAGTTGTTTAGGTTTCGTAATACCTACCTTCTTTAACTTTTCTGCGTAATCACTTGATTGTGTTTAAATTATATTTATTTTTAAGAGCGATATAACTTATAATATTAAATTGATGATAACAATTTTTATCATTATATTTTAATTGTGAATTTCTGCAGGTGTCAGGCATTACTGTGTGGGTATTGATTCTGTGAAATGTTTTATGGAAGATTGTTTCATACGCGTTTTCCTATTTTATCAATATTCATTAAAAATAATAATAATTTAATAATCTAAGTTCTGACACTCTGAGTAAGGTATAAAACAAAAGCATTAAAGAATGTACACATTTTCCATCTAAAAAATGAAAATATTGAAATCAATTCGGTGATACATAAATTGGTATCGTATATGAAGCGCAATTTAATAGTTGTGTTAATAATTTTGCTATTTAAAAATATTAAATATTCATCGTAGGTAATATTCAGAGAAAAAATGTTTACACTGGATATTAATATTAAATCAGTTAAATATTACAGACTTCCCCTCCTGCAGGTGGAAAGCATTATTATACAGTTATTACCAGTACTCGAATAATTGGGGGGACGCAGGGGGACGGAGCTCCTCTTCAATTTATTCATATTTTGAGAGCACCCCTTCAAATTATTTTCATTTGAACGGGGTACGGGACGGAACGTGTTATTTTGTTATAATAATATTGAATTTTTGATTTTGTAAAGTTGCATTGAATGAGATAATAAAAAAATATTTAAAGGATTATTTTTTGATAATTCATAACAAGAATATGAAATTGTGTTGGACCTCCAGTACAAACTTTTAAACCCGGCTTTTATGTATTGTCTTGGTCCTTGGATATGCGGAGGAAAAAGATCTGCTGAAGAAGAATGATGCCATAAAAGGAAAAATACAGAAGTAAATCACAGCTACACAACAGTTGTGGAATGTCATTTAAAATTAATTAGGTACCAAATTAGCTGGAGTAAAAATGTAATTATTAATTTTTATATGTTAATAAATGACAAGTTTTAAAAAATATATTCATTGTAATTGATGGTATATATTACTGATATATGTAATATATTGTATTAATTTGATGATGGTTGGGGCCCCCCCCAACATTGCGAATGTGCGAATAAACGTTTTTTGACAACTACCGTTGAATTTGTTGACTTTTTCGGGTTTTCGTTTATTTATTTTTTCCATCAAATACTTTAAGAAATAATGAGAAAACTCGGCCGAAGCTGGGCGGAACAGCACATGTGTTATGAAAACTAATAGCAATAATAAAGGTTAAAAAATTATTATGGAGAAATTATTGTGAAACGGGTAAAAGTATAGCGAGGATATAAGGAATTAAAAGAGAATAATTTCGCTTTAGATTTTCAAAAATTCGGTTGGTGAAACGATTTGTTTTGATTTCGTAAAACATTTATCTTGCAAATGTTTTATTATTGAAAATTTGGAACGTTTCCGGTTAAAAATGTATTCGAATATGAACGAAGAGAAAACAATTGCAGTTTTTCTACGAGTGTACTAGGAGACCGAAATATAATGTTAATGAAAATATATTCTACAGATTACGCAGATATATTTATTACAGATACGTAGGTATCCAAAGAATATTTTAAAACTCTGACCCAATAGCGTACCTACCTAGGATTTTTCCACGGAGGGATATGCAAATTTTAACAGATATTTTTATTGTATTCATTATACACATGTATTGACATTATTATGTACATGTTGTATGTAAACAAACATTTGTCATTTGTGTACAGAATTCGATTTATTTATTTATATTTTCAAAATTTAATTTAATATCATTCGTTTTCGTTCATACAATTATCAAAATATTATTTTAAATAACCTCCCGGGGGGATATGACCCCCCCATATCCCCCCGTAAATACGCCACTGCCCTGGCTCAACAGGTAAATGTGTATTATGTATGTATGTTACACCAGTGGCGCCAAAGTCTGAAAATACTACTCAGGCGAGTTGTATATGTAACGGCCCAAAAAATCCTACGGCCCTCTACGTTAATAACATATTTGAAGCTATATATACACATGATATATTTGAAATATTATTCCAATCTGTTGTTGCATTATAATAAGGTATTAGGTACATATATTTTTTTTTGTCATAACGAATACAGTATCTAAATTAATTTTTACAATATTTATTAATAAGACATTTTCATTAAATTATTACACGCAACTCCTTATTAAAAAATATTCAAACTAAAACTTACTATACCTATAATAATCGGGAATTAATTAAAAAAATTCAAGATTTGAATGCAGCTAGGATATTAATAATTTTGTCAATACCGTTAATTTTGAAGCAAATATATCAATTACCTAAAATCAACTTAAATTTGCGCATTAATACTTTAACGATTAAAAACAACTATTTATTATTATATATTAATTAAATATTTTATTTTATAATGTATTATTATTTTGATCATAAGGCCCATCAATTAAACAGGCCCATTCTATAAAAATGTGGTCAGGCCTTGGCCCGAGTTCAATATGGGAATCGGCGCCACTGCAGTGTTACACTGTACATTATTTTAAGTATCACGTCACGTGTGGGACTAATAATAATTATTACCATATTATAACGATTAATTAATCATACGATTTACACACACACACACACACACACACGCTGTGATAAATAATTATTAAGTAGCATAAATATCTACGTCATATTCATGTAATAACAATTTAACATAGTTTATTATTAGTCGACAAAAAAAAAAAAACTTTATGTCAACTATTATTATAGAATGCGTTAACAATTTTACAATTTTACACGTTTAAAATTTGAACGATTAGGTATTTATATATATATATACGAGTGAACGTCAACATTCACTATAACAATATATAGTATTATCGACAGTTTTATAAATCTACTATATGTACATATTACATATTATATACTCGCGTGTCACTGAATCACTTAGAAAAAAAATATATATCTAAAAATACAAATTAAAATATCTATATTATTTTGTTTAAATACTATAAATTAGTTTCAACACATTTCTATAGATACACTCTGCTGCTTCGTATGACGTACGAGTGTATATCGTTTAAATATTTTAAATAGTGTAATATAATATACTTACTCTTATTTTACGATAAGACCTATAGCTATTATTATTATTATTATTATTAGTACGTTTTTAAAGTGGTTTCAGATTGATGATACGCTTGTTTCGTCACTTTCCCCGAAATATTATTTTTGAGTTTTTTTTTCTTTCTAATATTAAAATAAATACACGACAATTGAACGCGATCATATTATACATGTTTTATCACGTTTTAACGCAGTTCAATCGTCCTCGATAACAATTTAATTGACTGTTATTAATTTGTAATTAAGTTTTTTATTATTATTATTATTAATTGTTAACCTATTATAGTATTAAGCGAAAGGAATTTTATTAAAAAAAAAAAAATATTGAATTAGATTTTCTAAAGAATTAAAAAAATTTTTATTGAACATTTGTATGATGTAGTGCGAAATCTGAGACATTTATACAATTATACGTACCTATCTAAATCACTATATCATATCAGGGGCAATTCAACAATCCGGAAAATCTCGTTGTCAAAACTATATTTGTTTCTATTTAATTATTATGTCGCCGAAATTTTTTGTAATAACACGGTTAATTCACGTCCATTATCAATATAGGTATTTTTATATTTTACACAATATTAATTACGGGATTAGGTACGGCTAAATTATAATAATCTGTTTCGTTTATATATTTTTACATCGTCGAGTAATGCATTCGTACACAACGACGGTTTTTCGAAAACGCATTTCAGGACACAGTTATACACACATTACGTACTATAATATATGATAAAGTTCGACGGAGACAGCGTTTAATTCGATCTATGAATTTTGAACACGGGTATTGACTCAAGAGCTGCAGAGTTAACGATTTTCGTGTTTTCTCATACTGCATATTATACACTATCGTAATTCAGACCGTTCACGTTTCGAGATAAAATTTGTTTGAATTTATTATTTATTAACCGAATAAATCGAACGTTAAACGTTAACCGCCTATCGAAAACCGTTATTTTTCTAGTGTGGAACAAATTCGAAATGGAAAATTCTAACAACCGGAACTTTAAACAATACTGAAGTAAGCGTTGACACTTGACAGTAATTGACACGTACACGCACTTTCCATTTTCGTATTACGCGCTTGATTTTTCGTATAGTATAAGTGTACAGTGTACAGTGTGCCGAATAACTTAAGTTAATGCAAGAGTAAATTATTTATTACAATTGTTTGTGCATACAAATAAATATAGGCCTTTTGTAATTTTTTTTTACATCTAAAATTGTATAAAACTAAAAATTTGACAATTTTCCGGGACTATATAATACCACTTTCGTATGCAAATAACGAAATAATTTACCATCGGATCTGTTATACGATATCAATATTGGTTCAGGTAAAGTCGAGTAAAGTTGTATAGGTTAGATTAGGTTCGCACCTCGAAATTTCTGTATTTTGTTTCGGCTCGGCTGTTATATTCGAAATTATTAAATAGGTATTTAAATTACAACTGTTTTTTTTTTTTTTGATTACACATTTACACGCGACGTGATGCTTTAATTTCATTATAGTTTACAAGCTACAAAAAAAAAAAACCCCCGTATTATTTACAAAGTGGTTTTAAAAATTTTAATGTTTAACACTATTTTATCAGAAAATCTAAGAAATTACAATATGTACTCGGTATTTTTCGTCGGAAAATTTAAAATGGTAATAAAAAAAAAAAAAAATTGTGACTAAGGATTGTCAAGAATTTTTGAATATAGTCGAAGTAACGTAAGACCTACGTTGTGTACAATTACTAGCCCTTAAAACCGAAAATTACCCGCTTTACGACTTCAATAGCTAAACACCTAATAATTGCTATGAATATCTCAAAATTAAAAGGCATTTTTTGAAATTTTCTTTTTTTTTACGTATGTATAGTGCAAAGTTACATATGCGTTATTAATTTCAACACCGTAGGACCATTATTTTGGTAGTTTTTTTTGTGTCATATTTTAAAAACTCTTGAAAAAATAGGTTTTTTTTTCATATTTTTTGGTTGTTTTGGATTACGCATAAGGGAACTACTGAGAAAATCGAAAAACGTTTCGAATAAAGTACCGACCAGATACAATTTGCTACCGGCACGTAACGTATGACTAGATTATCCGAACATTCTTCCTAGTAGAAAATTTGTACACGGAAAATAATAATAATAATAATAATAATAAAACAACAATAAATAAAAATAAACATCATTATAAAACCAATAGCTTCCTCACTAAAATTATACCTATTACGTCATAAATATAAATAAACGTTACGTCGTAACCGATGTATGTTATGCGGTTTTTTTTTTACCTATAATTTAGAACTCTAAAAATCCTAAATCCACGCTTTGTGTCAGCGTATATAATATTATAAAATAGTAGGTACAAGGTCGATTAATGTGCACATACACCATAACTGCACAATTGTTTTTTTCGTCTTCGAAAGTCGAATTCTAAGTTTAAGAGAACTGCAGGTATATAAATCGTGATGCTTAGAAATGTTACAGTTATTTTTTTAAAACATGCTCCAGATGACCATCTATAAATTAACCATTTAGTGCTTGTGTTATAACTGCAATAACCTGCAATAAGTTTTACGAAAAATATATTTTTTTTCGTCAAATTTTCGTCATTATATAATATATTATATATTCTCTATTAGCTTATTAATAACGTATTATTAATCATCAACTTATATCGTACAGTGTTATTTTCAATGGAAGTAAAGTACCTAACAGCAGGAAAGTATAATCGTTTTTTAAAATTTTGTTTTCTCGAGGCAGAAAAAAAATGTTCAAAAATTTAAAAAACACTGCTATCTTTCAAGAGTCATTTCCCAAAAATAAATTTCACGGGAAAAAAATCTACATAAAAAAAAAAACGTAATTTTTGTTGATTTTTCGAATTTAATCGACTTTGTGCCGAGGAATGCACTGCAAATAATTGCATTTAATTAAATTTAAATACTGAACAAAATACTATATATACCCGCAGTAATTCGTGCCTATAATATTACCTGTATAATTGAGTAATTTTTACGAGTCATTATTGCAGACCTATAATAATTTCATTATAGAGAGAATTACAGGTATTCAAAAATAAACAAGTAAATAAAACTAAAATACTTAAGTATCAAAATAAATATTTATTGCAGCTTAATATTTTCATCCAAAATTTCTGTCACAAATCGTAGAAGGTAAATAATAATTTACACTGCTTCGTCATACAATTTTCATAGAAAATAAATATCAAACTATTATATGTACATTTGAAAAATTCGTGTCATTCCAAAATTGGATGTAGGTACATCCACCGCGAGGAAATTATACGATGTTCCATTGAATAATATTTAAACTATTATAAAAGTTGAACACTTAAACCAAAGTTTTAATAATACTCATGTAACGTTTAAGCTATTTTGTCTCTCAGAATTTAAAAGGTGGCTTTGACTTTTTCGAGTCTGTTACATATTTGATTGACATCACATTCGATTTCTTTACATTTTAAGGAACACTCTCCTATCCAGCTCGCCTCACCACTTCTATGAGACTAAAAATCAAAAATCAAACACATACAAAATTAACGTCAAGTTGCATAAATTGTATAATGGACTTCTTTTGCAAAAAAAAAAAAAGAAACTTACCTCTTCAAGATCACGTTTCCAGATATTACGACAGTGGCCCGTACAAATAGGACAAGGCCTCTCAAGGGAATATCCCCCGCATTCTAAACAATCCAGAGATACGTGGTCTTGTTCCCAGTTGACTCCACAACTAAACAATCAAAATAACGATTACTCGATTACCGTTTGTTTATATTTGTGTAAAGAAGAATATTTTACATTTACGTAATACGATTTGGCAAACTATATACATATTAATTATTAATAATTATTTCCGGTTATATAACTTATGAATTATAATACGAACACATATTAAATATATTTTGCGTTTAAATTTGTACGAATTTTCGTTAAATAGTTTATACATTATATAATACAACACAATTTAATCACAAATGATATCTGTAACACGAAGAAATTATTCGGGCAAACAATATAGGTACCGCTACAATTATCAAAACCCAATATAAATATTATTGAGCCGAGATGATTTAAACATTGAGTTGTTGTATTTTGTGGTTGGAATTTTTCGAATAATTAAAACATTGTACTTATAAGCATATTTCATTTGAATAAACTGTGAAAACAATGTAGTTAGGAAATATGTGATTTACGTACCGGAAACAATATTTGAAAACTCCTTTGAGTTCTTCGAGGGTTACTGCTTGCTCAATGTCGCTGACTAGATTGATGCTGTCAAGCATTTTGTCATTTATGTTCCTCAGATTTTGATTGTTCATGGACTGGACACTGGTGAATGACATTTTGGTTTTAGGACTGTTTAGTGTAATACTAAAACAAAAATTAGAAAAAATATACGATTACTATATATTTATACGCATAATAATATGTTGTTTCACGTAATATATTGGTCGTATTTCAATAGTTGTGGACATGATAAGACTATATAAAAATACTTCACGCTTGCCTAATATTAGTACCTATTTAATAATACATATATTATTTTTAATAGAGACTATTTGTTAAAATAGGTATCTTCTATTTTAAAAAATGCCTTCGCAATAATACGTCTATACCCAGTATACTCAAGGCAACTTCAATGGCTGATAATATTATATGTTTAGACTGTTGAAAGTTGCACGTTTTTGACGTTTTTGTTGGTGTATTTAAAAAATAAAAATCACCAATAAAAAAAATTGTACATAATGTTATAATTATTATATTATTATAGCGGCGTATACCGTCGTCAATGTTTTGCGACAGTATATGTATTCATTATTCGTATTATATAATTATATAATTCACGATGACTGTATTTACAAATAATTATTATCTCAGGACTTTTTTTTTTTTTTTAAATATTTGTTTGCTAAACATTATCAGTAACGATTTATTAAATCCTTGACTGCTGCCTTGAAGTTCTATTATTTTATTGATCTGAATACATATATATATATATATATATATATTTTATATATATATAAGGTATATATGGTGTATCTTGAACGCGCGGATAAAAGTGCAGTTATTAATTTATAGTTAGATTATTAAATTATGCACATACAGGTACTCACATTCATCTGGAATGCCGAGTACATATATAATAGTGTAAGGACATTCTACTACTCTGACCACCACAGACTATTATTTTATCCCGGAAAGCATTGAAATCCTGATAAACTGGTCTGCGTGGCCTTCATATTGTTTTACGCTGTTCATTTAGTTAAGCGGTGTGCCCAAACGAAAAACCACATGTGTAATAATATGTATTTAATATAATTATTATTAACTGCCGCCATACATATACCAGGCACCAGCTAATACCTACACAAAAATATGTTAAGTTTTAAGAACGAATTATTATTACGAACACTTCCAGCACTCATATTATAAGACGATCATCGTGCGGATAAGAAAATAGTGTAGGTATGCAAAAAAAAAAAAAACTCGAATAATATAAAAATATTACGAAGTCTCTACGTTCCTCAAAAAAAAAAACGTATGTCCGTCCAACGATCATAAAATTAGATCGCACTTAAAATAAGACAAACGAGATATTCAAGTAGTTTTCCTCGAATTACTTAAAAAATGCTTCGCGTTATATTTCGGCGTTTCATATCACTTATTATGCCGACGGTTAGAAATATTTTACTAAAAAATGCACGCGATTATAATTGTTGAAATAGTTTAAAATATATATATATATAAGTGCCTACGACTCGATTGGTTATATCTTATCTTATCTACGTATAATATAATATAAAGTATACGAAAATCTCTGTGGTGTATTAATTGGGCGAGGGCTTCATTATGATCCAACACACTTGAGACTGTTTTCATGAAGTTATAGGTGACAATATATAAAATACATTGTGTATTAAGAGGACGTAAGTCAAACTTGAGAGTACGCGCTGTTATAAGTGTACTGCGAAAACACAGAAAATGTTCACAAACTCAAATATTTAAGCTAAAACAGTTTTACGGGGGAAAAAACCACGAAGGCCACAGATGTACTTAAGACACCAAATTTTTACGTAAAATAAATTACAATATTATCTGTTTTTTAAATATCTTCAATTCTTCAGAAGTTACGAGATTAAAAAAAAAAATATTGAAAATTGTATTTTTTGAATGTTTATAACTTATTAAGAATTAAAAAGATTTAAAAAAAAAAAAACTGCTATGTTATTGCGTATAGGTAATATTGTAATTTATTTTTTGTACACATTTGGTGTCTAAAGTATGACTGTAGCCTTCAGAAGAGTTCTTTTTTCCGCGTGAAGCAATTATTTTGATGAAATTCATATGAATGTGGTAGAGAGTCCTCTTAAACTCTTGAATTGCCTTCTCCTCGGGTACGCTACTACAGGGATATTATTTTGTTTGATATCGAGTAATCGTATATTAATACGAATATGTACAATATGTAAATATACTCAATACAAAGAACTAAGAAATCGATTAAACGTATTGCTGATATATAAAACTAGTTAAAAATTATTGATTACAATAATTATACGCATCTTTTTCGTACGTAAAATAATGATACGCGTTATGTTATAAAAGATTTCTCGTAGTTTCACGTCTCGAATTCTGTCGAATTATATGTGAAATATATCAACAGAAAAATTCCCTTAAATATTATACGTAATTAATCGAACCGTTGAACTCGATAATTTTTTCAAACACGCTACCGTATCAATCCATTCGTTTTAAGAATATTTTCATTACGATACAGCTATAATAATATATCGAAATACGTAATAGCGTATTAACGGATGAAATAAATTGAACTGTAATAATAATAATTGAACGGAGCGTATTGAATTACAATGGTGAATTAATTACACACATACACGAGAATACGATATTTATTTTGAAACGGTGCACCGACGACGTGCGTGTAATTATTATTATTATTTTTTAACGTTTCACGAGAGAAATGTCAATATTTTTTTTTTAGTAAGAGTATCCAGTTTTTTTTTTTTCAAGTAAAAAATAATAGTTTACACTTTCGACGACATTATTTAATTTCCTGAAACAACAGTAGTAATTGTTTGAAAATAATAATAACGACCTTGTTAACTTTCTTACGAAAGACCTACGCGTACCTATATGGGCAGTGTATACATACGAGTATACGTGAGATATAAACTGAAAACGTTAAAAACGTTTCCTCATTTCTAAAAGTAAACGGAGAACGTTTCAGACGTTTTCTCTGTATTATCGCAGAAGAAAAGTAAGAGAGAAAAAAAAAACGTAATCGAGCGGGAGAAATTTTTAAACGCTTAGGTGAAGAGAGAGAGAACTCGCTCAATCGCTACGGCACAAACGCGCGTCGTAGAGTTCTTGTAAAATAGGTATCACACACAGCGTATCGTCATGGGATTTCTCTGTATACAAGAAATCTACGGATTGTGGAAAATTTCCGTCGATAATACTAATAATAGTAATAATAATTATAATAATAATGATAATAATAATTAATAATAACGACGACGTGTTAACCACCGCGACACTAAAGTATAGCATTATTATAGCGCTCTAGTGACGCGAGAACGTAATATTATAAACACGAATAGCCTTGGGAATGCAACGACGGTGTTAATATACACGTCAAATAACAACACACGCAGCATAATATGTCTTATTTGGAAATTCGTTTATATTGTTACTGGATTTACCCCGAACGTAATTATTATTATTATTAAAAAAAAAAAAAATTATAATAATAATTACACAAACAAATGTAACAAGGTCGCCGCGGCGGCGAGTCATTGTATTTTATTTTACCGCCAACTCCTGTAATATCGCAACAATTATCATTATTATTATTATTATTATTACTGTAACTATCGATATTTAATAATTTATATTTTTATTATATAAACGCTAGTCAAGTGAAACGCACACCTGCAGGATTAACCTAATCCGGAATCACTAACAATACGCATAATAAATATATTATAATATCGTTTTTACATAATACAATAATATATGTATGTATATTATATTATTATAATGTTGTTTTCACAGTTCCGATAAAATATTATATATTAACGAATTTCGCGTTAATGCTATGGGGCCCCACTAGTTATATTTTTTTAGCGAAACGATAATAACATATAATATTAGAGGTATGTCCGTCTATAATGATTCCGCACGACTGTACATGATATATAATATAGTTCTTGGCATAATACGACCATTGTTTATAAATACTAGTATTTATAATCAATATGATATGAGTATTATAGTAGTAGCAGTATACATTGAATTTCGGTAAAATAGGTAAGTACGTATATTTTTAAACGGAATGTTTTTGATTATCCTGCGGTTTGAAAACGAGTTAATATCGATTTAAATAGTTACCTATTGTATTTCGCGAAATAATAATAAACTGACACGACGCGATTTACTGATTTTTTTAAACTTTTTTTTATAGAAAAAAAGCGAATTTAGAAATTAATAATTATTATTAGGACGAATTATTTTAAATAAAATTATACCATACTCGCATAATACGCGTAGGTATATTTGCTGAAAAACCCGTTTGCGATCCTTCCTCGTATTATTTCTGGTTAACATTTACTATAATATTATACCAGCTGTACATTTTACCAGCTGAATATCTGGTTTTTTCATAAACGTCTGGGGAATCAAAAATAAAATATATCGCATATTAGCTCGCAATAAAATGTAAATATCTTGCGCCGTGGAATACCCATATCCGGGAGATACGACCTTCGGAACTGGCCTTCTTCCAAACAACCGACAGCGGCAATATTACCATCAACACGCGCGTATACGCACACCGTCATCACGGGATCCTTCGACACACGCGAGATTGACGACACATTTCAACGCGCGTGTATAATGTAATATCAGTTATGGAAAGAAATGATTTTCGATTTCTGTTTATTATTACACGTATAATAATAATAGTATATTATATGATATACGCGTCGCGCGCGCAATTCGAAAACAAACGAAATCATTTTAGCGCAACGAATTCCGACTTTTATTTTAATTCCGGAGCAGTAATTAAGTATAAACACGACGATATTTAGTACAGGACGTACCTGTAACGCGCGATGATGATGATGATGATGATGATGATCTATTCGTATCTGCACTATTTCGTACGTGTTCGAGATAATAAAACACTGAGCTATCTATCTACATAAATTCGAAATCGTGCGCAAACGTACGAACGATAAAGAACGTTCCAACGATTCCAATAATCACGATCTACTACACTGCAGTGTACACGAAATATTATGTAGATCGTTGACGAAGATATACGCGTATAATGTTACGTGCTGAAATAACGATATGACGGGCATATAATATTATAACACTGTCGTGAACTTGGCCCACCCGTTCGATTATTTTTTTACAAAACTATTGCCAAAAGTTAGCAAATCATTATTGTATTTTTTACGATTATTTTCCATTTGGGTGGGCCGAGTTCAGGTAGCCCATCCATCTCGTCCGAGATTGACTCCAAACCAATGCTCAATGTGCGCAATAATAACAGCGAATTTACAATCGAATGTTTGCAAAATCAGTGTTGTTGTAGTTCAAATTCACGTTTTAATGTGTACATTGTGAAATCGTGTAGACTATAAAACAATACACATTAATTGTGTCAGAATTGTCCACTAAGAGAGAGACAACGGACTGAAAACATTCGTTTGGAAACGTAGTCATCGACGCGTGTTGTCGTTGTCTGTTTAGACAGCCCGCCACACCATTAATGGATGGCATTAATAATTAGCATAATAATTGCTGCACTATTGGGAATACACACTGAATTTAAAGAATGGCTTAAGGTATAGGTAATCTTTCAATTCTCAACTGTATTGTTCTATAAGTACACGCGAAATATTAAAAAGCGTTTAAAAACGCGAGGACTGAAAATGTTCTATAAAAATCGCTAAATTTCAATCATGGAAAATAGTGTATTTTAATGCACAAATTTAATTATTGTTAGCGTTTAGAAAAAAAAAAAAATGAAAATATAGGGTGCTTGGCCCACCCAAATGAAAAATAATCGTCAAAAAATATAATAATGATTTGCTGATTTTATAAAAAAAAAAAATGAACGGATGGGTCAAGTTCGCACGGACGTCATAATATTACAAGTGCGAATTCCTCTATAAAGTAGATAATCCATCCGATTGCCGTTGGACGTTCTTTATTTATTTTCCGTAGAATCCACGTAAAGATTTCATATTATACCTACAGGCACTTTCTTTTTTGTTTTGATCAGTGCGAAAACCATATTTCTTATACATCGTATTTATAGACTGTACAACGCTGTATGATGGTGAAAACACAATGACCTACACGCGTTACAATAATATGATTATGATGATATTAGTATAGTCACTACTGTACGAATACGCTATTATACATGACAGTATTTGTGCCACGAATATTTGCGCGCGCTACGGCCTCGAAAAATATCAATAGGTTTGCGGTCTTGAAAACGACCGAAAGCACCCAATCAATTCGATTCTCCATTTAATATTTACTCGATTACGGTTCACAAACGCACGATATACAAAAAAAAAATAATAATAATATAGCGATAATATCGAACGGTAAAAAAAAAACGCTATCATCTCTTCACGCGCACACGAATAATTGTTACTATACGACGCGAAATAATTAATGATAATAACATATTTTTTTCTTATTTCACTCGGATAAATTTCCAAGTTTTTATAGGTACGTTATCCATCTGTACGTGCACGTTGTCCAATGGTGTGAAATCATTTCAAACCTGACGAAATTTCTGTGCCGCGTTACCTTGGCTAATTCTACGACACGTTAATGAAATCGGGCGGTTATAACGTGCACGAGTGTGTGTGTGTGTGTATACACATTGCGTATAGCTAACACTGAATTTATAATAATTAACATTATTGTTCTACTTTATACGCAATACCTCCTATTTCTGCACATGTATTTTTCCGGTGACGTTGTCGCAATGTACGTACGTACGGGTACGCATAATAATAAATAAATAACACCGAGAAAAGACATCGAGGCCGAAACGAGTCGAACGCGTATACGGACGGAGATTTCAGGAGTTTTATTTATTTTATATTGATAATAATGTCTGCGCTCGTGTTACGTTTTAAAAAACAAAAAACGTTTTGAAACGAACACGTACCGACAATTTTTCCTGGACTTTTAATTGCAATATTATTGAGAGTTGGTTTGAAAGCCACTATATTATATATACATGCGCGATTTGCTTCCTCGGACGTAACGATATTACGTTAATCGGCCGATCACTACTGCAGCTCCTACGCGGAAAAAAAACGATTCGCCTAAAATCAAAAAGAGTTCTTGCACCGTCTCGTATACCAACGTACCGCGACGATCGTTTAAAAGAGTTTAAAACGTCTCCAGAGAAGCCCGATGACATAACTATAGACCGATATTTTTTACGACGAGCGGATTAGAAAAATACAGAGAGAAAAAAAAAGCGTACGAATAATAGATAATAATTATTATTATTTTTATTATACGTCGAAATACGAGAAATGAAATTAATTTTTCAGCGTTTGTACACTACGTCATGCAAATAATAAATAATTATAATAATAATAATGGAAGGTCGATCGCGTTTACGATCGCGTTACAATCATCATATAACCAGGAAGTTTACAACCTCGAAATTTGAAATTTCACGGCGTAACGATGACCTCCCTATAATATACCTGGGGAAACGGAAAAGAATAGGACATCCATCATAGTATTATTATTAGCTTCCCTCTGATAAATCAATAAACTATGAGATGACGGCCAAGGTCGTAGGATGTCAGTTACCCCTGTACGACATTGGCAATGAAATATCACGAAAACAATATATATAATATTATATTATTGCAAAGGTCAAATTTATTAACGTCTTTTCTGTTGGCGAAAACGTAGTCAATTTATATCTTATATAATACGATCGTTTGTTTTCTAAAATAACCGAGTATTTATAATATTATAGTACACGTTCTCGCGATTAATTTAAAAGTACCACCTACGTTATTAAGCGGACGCTTTAATTATTAAAAGCGTTTGAAAAAAAAAAAATAGAATTTTTATCTTTTTTTTTATTATTCAAAACGTTTTTATACGACTTTCTTAAAGAATTTTTAAAAAAAAACGGCTACGTTATTGCGTATAGGCAATTTATTTCGTGTAAAAATCTCGCGTCTAAACTACAGTATTATATTTTATTATACGACTGCAGTAGTCTTCGGAAGAGTAGTTTCCCGCGCGTAACAATATTATTTCGATGAAGAATATCGTTATATATATATAAAAAACCGATAGTAAAAAAAAAAGAACATTCGCCGTAATCGAATAAACATTATATACGTATATTAACATAACGCGCGCGCGAGTCGAATAGTGTAAAATATTTTCGTTTTAAAAGTCGAGAATACTCGTCGTAACTTTCTAAAAAAAAACGCGTATATTATTATTTATTGCGATACCGCGTATTATTATATTACATGTACGAATCGTGTTGAATTATATTTAAACACATTTTTAAAAACGACGAAAAAAAAAACTTATTCCAATTCCTACGCGCTCATTATACAGTCTCGTAGGAATTTACGCGCGTATATTAAATGTATATAAAATATAAAACTCGTTTTTCTTTCGTAAATACCTATATATATATATATATATTTAGGTTATCGTTACAGGCAAGTCGTCGTAATGTCAAGAGGAGTGTTATTATTGCTCCGCCAATACTCACGCGTTCAAAACTCCAGGAAAAAAAAATCAATCAGAACGAAACGCTCGGAATTCCAGACTACTCGCAGCGTGTCGAGCACTTTTGCAGCGGTTTCTTCCGTGTCGGCGTGCCGCGACCGAGAATGCAGGTACTCGTTACGCGACGAATTGTTTGGGCAGGTACCTAGGTACCTCTATACGGTTCGGGAAACGGGGGGGACTGCGGCCGGTGCGCTTCGGGTATTTTGGAAATTGCGATTTTCTCAACGATCGAAAATGTTGTTAGAAAGACCGACAAGAGTGTTGAAAAACGACGGGTCTGCTGCTGTAGATATTCGAACACTCTTCTTCGGCTCTAAATATTACGAATTACGTATTACAATAGAGAGACGCGCGCTCGCGATCGGACGGCCACGGGCATACTGCCTGTCGTCGACGCCAGCTCGTGTGCCGCCACTCTCCTCGTATCGCGCAATGCAATGCGCACCACAGTCGCCGCCACTCGGAACGCGGCCGGCATCCGCTTTGACGTTGTGCCACGCGCACTTCCCATTCGACGACCGACGGCGGTATGCGCGGTACCTGCGCGGTGGTAATGGTTACGCGCATACGCGCGTAGCTACTATAGGCGGGGAGAGGGTGGCACGCGTCCCGCTCGTGACCGTTCGCTTAACCCGAACCACTGTATATATAGGCTGTAAGGCTGTGTAAGGCCGTAGCCAGCCAAAAATTTTTTTTTGGGGGGTTGAGAATATAAATTTTTTTTTTTTTTGACTGAAAAATTTTTAAAAACATAAATATTCTCAATATAGTACGAATTTATGAAATTATTATTTAAATTAAGTACTACATGGCATTTTTTTTTATTTAGGTATAGTTACATTATTTTACATTTTTACTCAATTTTAAACTTTATACATTAATATATATATACAAGCTAAATATTTTTATTAGGGTGTCCGTTATTTATACACATATAAGAAAATTTTTTTTGTTAAATATCAAGGAGAATTAAATTGATTAAAATACACTTAAAAATAAGGTTAGTAAAATTTGAAGTCGAGAAATCTACACGTGTACAAATTTCAAATTTAATAGGTATTTAAAATAATTAAATTTTATTTAAAAAAAATTTTCGGGGGTTTGAACCCGAAACCCCCCTCCCCCTGGCTACGGCCTTGACTGTAGCGGTGTACGCACGTAATATTATGTTGTTATTACTTTTTATATATGTGATAAATAGGGTTCGGATTTAAATGCCCTAAAAAAAAAAAAACACAAAAAATGCATTTATGACCTAAAACTCTAAAAAAAATGCCCTTTCAAAAAATTAATTTAAACATAAATTTACGTTAAATCATTTTATTTTTGTATTAATGAAATAAATAAATATTTTAAATTCAGAAGAAAACAAATATGTTTGTTTAACGTGTGAAATTATAAAAAATTTTTACTCATATAATACGAGAAATATGTCAAAAATGTCTTGAAAAATTAAAAAATGCGTTGAAAACGTTAAAATGCCCCAAAAAGTATAAAATCCGCTAAAAATGCAAAAAATGTTTCAAAAAAAAAAAAATTGTAATTACAACACGGAGTATTTGAAACACATTTGTAGCTTGGAAAGCATCGTGTAAGACATCAAAAAAAAAAAAAAGATGCAAATGCATTGAAATCCGAGCCCTAGTGATAAAATATAATATTTGACGAGTTCGCGGTGAAATGCGAATACCGGCGCAGACCGCGCCCACGGAATCCGTACATATTTAAAGATTTTATTTGCCCGGCGAAAACCGTTATTGCGTGCGCGAGGCATAGTACACATTCTCGCGACCTGCAGTGGCGCATTTCCGTTCGGGGGTTAAAATTCCCTCTCCTCCCTCCTCTCCTTACAATCTGTAAGTATTAAAACATTGACTGTACACGGTTCAGTTGAAAACTTAAAAAAAAAAAAAAATGTCTCTCCTACCGTAAATAATACGATTATTTTCAAACTCTGTTTTAAATAAACCATTCCTCCCGACCATAAATTCATCCTGGATAAGCCACTGTTCGTGACGTCTTACGTCGTCTTTCGACTTGCCATGCCTATACTATCTTCGACCAGTGTGCTATAAACACCGTGATTATCGCGAGCAAATAGTATTTAGAAGAAATTATTATATATATGTATACACACTTATAAACGCATATAAGTACCTGTTACGTAGGTATTATCCGGTATGTATACCTAAATGGCTAAATAAATATAATATGCTATAGCTGAATATACGACGGCTTCGCCCGTCAATCGTTAAACTTATATTCACATTATTATGGGTATAATTTGTATTTACTATATTATCTGCCGTTCGGTACCCGACGTTGTCCACATTATTAAGATGCTTCTTATGTTACAAATAATCTTAAGAGTAGGTGTTGAATATTATTGTTTTGCTCCTTTTCAAAATTGTTTTTTGAATATTCCTATATGGCTATATGAAGGCATAGCACTCTGTCTTTTTCACGCGACAAAATCGTAAAAAGAAAAAAAATTCTATAACAATTTCTTACAACAAAGACTGGTAACCGTGGAAATAATATATTGCCCTTGGTAACCGACGGAAAAATCTTCAAAGACGCCAATAGTCTTTGTTCGACCGACGTCTTTGGGAAAATCGTTATGGCTTTATTTCAGAAACAAAATTAGACAGGGTGGACTGCAGGAAATTGTCCATTGCCGAGTGACAGTGATTTTCTCCTCGCAATATTGTACCCGCTTAATTTTCTTGAGATACGTTTTGTGCACGCGTTAAAATCGTTAACGTTTAAAAGTAGTTAAAAATCGAAGGCCGCATTGTGACCACGATAATCGGAAAATCAATATAACGTATTTTCTTTTAATATTCTTAAGAGTTTATCACTCTCACCTCACCGCACGGTTATTTTTTAAACTACGCCTAAAACGATTTGCGTAAATTATTATACAAATAAAAAACAAACCTGCACATCTCGATATATTTTCAGTATAGTTTTTGCGCACAGACACGAAGTGAGTTACGATTTTATTTGCCTACTCCTTTTAACTAATATTCCGGTTTTTATTAAAATAATTAGTCGAGTTTTCAGTTATTAATAAATACCAATGACATTTTCGGCAGGGTTGGGTTTGATTGTTCGCCAAGGGTGGGGAAGGGACGATTTAAAAAAAAATTAGTTTTACTTTTACTACACAACATTAGTTTTATAATATTGAAATAATATACAGACGTAACTAAGGCTCTATAATTACTGTCTATACTAGGGACCATATCGTACACAAGGAACAATAATAATTTATAAAATTTAATTAAGTTTTTAAATAAATAATTAATTTTAATTTTATACTATTGAATTATTTCTTCATCATTTTTATAATCAAACAGTTGGATAAAGTCGTTTTTTTTTCAATGGCGTGCACAGAAGATTTTTAAGAGCACATGCAGTCATAACAAAAACTGTACCCATCCACCCCATGCATTTTACACATAAATGGTGCGTATTATATATGTATATCATGGAGGCTGAGGCTATTTTTTTCTACTAAATATCAGTTTTTCTCAAATTTTCTTGAACACACGCCTGCATCTGCTTACATTTACCTAAGCAATATGAAATATATTCAGCTAGCATACTTATAAAATACGTAATAAACATAACGTGTATATTATATAAATTATACATGCGTACGATTCCTGAGAACTCTAAAAATACGAGAAAACACAATAATATTCGTAAACATTTTGATTTTATAATAATAATAATAATGATAATAGTTTTAAAAAGCTAATTGTAAACTGTTTTAGACCGTACAGAGTCGTCTGACACAAATACGCGCACGCTTGCACTTACATATCTATATTACCTGCAATATTGGGTCTGTAATTTCTGAATAAAAAATATATTGTTGCGTCTTGCGTGCAAAACATTTGAAATTTCTATTCTATAATATACGATAAACACTTTTAAGGTGTATCTATATTTATACATATATATATTTATTTTATTGATATACTATATTATAAGGAAACCTAATTTTTTTCCTGTTTGAACCGGAGGCTATAAGGTGACTCTTCGAGTACTTTCCTATGGCCTCCATCTTTTATTTATGCAACAATAAATACTCAAATATATACAAACTTTGTCCGGGCTTTGACCACTCCCCGTACCCTTACGGTCTTACATATAACTGTATTCGTGAGAATTCATATAATGAACAGTTAAAATAATTACAATAATTCTAGTTCACGTCTATCGCAACGGTAAATTTAATTGCGATAACTAAAATCGTAGACTTCGTGTGTTCGCTTTGATTTTTCAACGTTCTTTTGCCAATCTTCATCTCCTTGCAGGTTGTCTCCATGTTATTTTCTCATCAGTTCCTGTCACATTCGCTCGTGTGCCTACTTGGTCCTCAAGATCTCCTCAATCATTATGACATAGCTTCGGAAGATCCTACCTGCTGCTTCATATATCTTCTGTCTATATGCATTTCTTCTTGGTTGTTGGATGAACATGGTTGATGGATCAGGGCCCCACAATATGTCCTCGACATCCTCTGGTGTGATGTCACTGTCCAGCATGCCGTTAATCCTTTCCCGTACCCTCGTCCAATGCTGGCACCTAAATAACGTGTGTTTCACAGTATAAATTCACTACAATCGCAGTAAACACAGCTAGGATCGTGTGTCCTCTTCATCTTAATAAGAAAGTCGTTAAAACAGCCATGTCTCGTGAGTGACTGTGACAGGTGAACCATAACTCTAATCTGATGCCCCGGTACAAGCATCTGTAAATGTCTGGAAGCAGTCTCAGTGTCCACGTTGCTTTGTCAATCTCCGTTGAACATCGTTGCTGCTATTCCGCGATTGTCCTCCTCCGTTTCTCTTCTCTGATTGTCTTGACACTGACCGTTGTTTGCTGCCTAATTCTTCTGTCACTTATGCCAGCAGCCTTCGTTGCAAGCAGGTCTGCTGGTGAATTCTCTACTAGCACCTAAACGGCAACATATGACACAGTTCTGTAGGTCCTGCAAATGCGTAGCGCCATCTATCCTTGCGGTCTGGCCAACACCACCCTGTTACATATTGTGTACGTTGTCGTGGTCTCGGCACACAAAGGAGCAGCATATATACGAGTAGCAGGTGGCTGTTAGCCACCGACATCAGAAGACTCCGTTTCTGCTGACTGGGGCCGCCGACGTTTGAATAAAACTTACTGCAGGCACTCATTTATCACTTATTTGATAACTAATTTGTGCTATCATCGTTTATGTTACAAAATTGAAAATTAAAAACATTACTGACTGTCTCATTAAATATTAAATATTAAATATTAATAAACCTCGTCTAATCGACTTGATATAGTGGCCGGTCTCATCGTGGGCTCCCGGCTGGTACGCGATAACCAGTCGGGTACTCGGTACGGTCCGCGGACCGATCGGCGCTTGGAATGCTGCGGAGCTTCATTGAGCTCTTCGTCTGTGTACCGCCGCTGGTGGTTCGGCTAACGACATTTGATTAGCCGACGGCACGACGCCGTGGTCACGCCACGCCGTTGGGCCTCGATAATCATGCTCCGAGATTTACTCGTGAAAATATTCCTCAGAAATAAAAACGGTAGGTACTCTTGCGTACGGACTCGATCCGATTTCTCAGGGTTCTCACTGTCTCATTTAATATATAGTTAAAAACAAAAAAAATTAATATCTTCCAGCTTTGAAAAGTATTCGGAATACTGTATTATGGATATTTTTAAAAAGTGATTAAAATACTGTATAAAATATTTAAAAAATATTTTCAACAGAATATTCGGAATACTATCCTGCAAGCCTGTCAATTAGAAATACATTTGTTTTCTTATATAAATCGGTTTCGGGTAGATACAGAATAATTCATTAATTTATAATGTATTTCAGTCGTGATGAAAATGCTGACGCTGAACATTACGGGCGAACAAAATTTATATACGTGTAACAACAATAGCAAAGCTATTACGGTGTATTTCAATCATATTCATATAGCCCCTGCAGCCTACATGTACAAGCTCATCTTTATTAATTTTCAGTTAAATATCAATTTTTCTTTCAGCTATTCGTCTAACTAAATCTGGACATCCTATGATATGTTTTCAATAATATACGTTTTTATTAAACCAGCTCTCCACTAAAAACACATTATAATATTCAGTTTGTACCGAGTGCGGTCGGTAAAACCTTGCAGCAAATAGTATTATTACGGTGATTTGACTCGGAAACTCGATGAATTTTATCTATAGTCAATATTTTCTTTATTATTAATAATAACAGGCTTACGCCCGGAGAAAAACATAATTACATGTATATACGTATATATGATTATACAATTGCAGGTATACCTAATAAATAACAATAAACGTATTGAAGGCAGATTACATCATACATATTATATACGAGGTATAAAGTAGGTATATAATAACGTAGAAAAATGTACTTAATTACTAATATAGGTAAGTCGTTAGGTTCACTTTAAAATATATAGAAAAATAATTTAATTATATACGAAGTAAGTAAAAATGTACAATAGCGAAAAACAGTCGTTCTCTAATAGTTTCTAAAACAAATAATTGTTTAAGCAGACCAGTGATTTCAAAGCGGAACACTCGTCTCGTTTTGATCTTTTTGGTGTAAATCAGTATATAACATTATTATTCTTTGAAATATTTTAAAATATATAGAAACGATTTTGAAAAAAAATCCAAAATGTAAAAAACAGTTTACTTTTGAATGTAAAATACATTCTTTGAATAATTTATTATTCAAGTGTTTTACTGACTGTTATAAGCACTGCAGACATGGGCGTAACTAGGATTAAATAGTTAGGGGAGCTATAGCCCTGACCCCCGACACCAGAATATTTAAAGATACAAATAAGAATGAATTTAGCCAAATAACCGATTTTCCACCATAAATTAAAAAAATATATATATATAAACACGTAGCTACATTTTATTTTCGAGAAAAAACAAATTATTTTATAATTGAATGCGCCTATATTTATAGATACAAATTCTTTCCTTAAGTATGTTTTAAATTCTTCTCGTGCAAGAAGAAGAGCGAATTTTGAATTAAGAATAACCAAGAATATTACGTGATTTTATATCAAATTGAAACCATAATTTATGATATATTTATATTTTATTGTGTAATGAAATTCTTACTTTAATTTTAAATGCAAATACATATATATTATAACGATTTATGGTTTTATGGATAACCCGAAAAATTATATAATATAATAATTATAGTTCTTTATATACGAATTGTTTTATCACGAATAATGAATCCTATGATAAAAAATTATCTTGATTTTTAAAAGAAATTTTCTATACATTTTAACGGGGTCTATAAACATTTTAAGGGGGCTAAGCCGGCGAGTCTGCAGAATCAATTATGATAATACTTAAAAAGAAAGTTGAATGGATTTTTTAATTTTTATTCTCTATTATCTATAATTTGTCAGATAACATTATAATATTTCTTATTTATGCTTGATATAATGTAATTTTTCACTTCATACACATTTTTTTAAAATAAAAAACCCGACATAATTTCTAGTAAATTAGAAAATCGAAATAAATGTAGCAATACTATTGCTTAATATTTAATATATTATTATATTATAATAATATATTAAATATAGCCATATAGGCATCTACGACTTACGAGTATAATTTACATAATCTAGAACAAATATTTCCCAAAATATGTAAAATATACTATACAAGTACGTATAAGGTTTTGCAGTTCGTCATTAAATGTTAATCAAAAATATATATTTTTAGAGAACCGATTATTTTAGCAAACTACCTAATTAATTAAAAAATTAATATTTTGCCAAAAAAATTAATTCGATTCGAACACAAATGATATTAAATCTAAGCCGTTATATTATTATTACCTATTACAACGATTATGAAATATTTTTTCTTTCTTCTTTCTCCTGGATTTATTTATTTATTTTTTTTGTCTATTGAGTATCAACCTCTCGAGTCCTGAATAGTGACCTCCTAAAAATACACCTTTATGTTTCTGCACGAAAACATATTGATAATAATATTTTAAATATATGTAAATAATAATAAGGCTATTTTTAAAGAAATTATTGAATATAAATTATTTATGTATAATTTGGGAACTTGTTTTTTTGTCTATAAAAATGAATATAATTGGTTGTTTATCAATTTCATTCTCACCAATGTCATACACTATTTTGGGATTATCTGATGAGATTTATTGTAAAATTTATGTACGCACCTTGTAAAAGCCAATAGGGGAACGAGTGAAGGACGATAAACCCTACTGGGTAAATATAAGTAAAATTAAATTAACAACAACTACGTATAGTGTCGGTTGGAACAATTATATTATAAACTTGAGTATCATTATAGAAATCGTTGAAAATAACGCATTGTTCTCAGGTATTATAGTAACTTGTATTGAATACGTAGGAGACTTGAGATTTACGTTCTTAATTAGTTGATAATTAGCATATCACGATGATACGTAAATATTTACATTTAGAAATGTACGTCATTCGCGAATGTGAAACCCATATTTTATTATTTTAACCGCGAATATATTATACAATTTTAAATTAGAATTTTTTTATTTTTATTTTTTTGATGTTCAATAATTTTTATTTATACTCGACGCGTGAAATTTTCGGAATATACGATTGATGGAATCGAAAATATGATATATAACAGCTAATCTGACAATTGGTAAAAATCAAATTATTATACGATGAACAAAGCGATAAATATTATATGACCAATGGAATTCGTATATAATTTCAAATTTTCACAATAATTATAGTAATAACAATATTTTATTAAAAATTAATAACAAATATACATACATATATATATTATACAATATATATATATATACATATTGCCTTATAAGTTTTAATAAGTATAGTATGTGTTCCAGCCAAAATATAATTGCGTATGTTTCTTAGATATACGGATGATTTTAAATTTAAATTGTGTGTTTTTGTTAAAGCCTAATGGTGGAATAAAGAAATACGTGGGTATATGAAAAATGGTCGAAAATAGGACTCTATCAGTTCGCGTACGTGCGCAATAAATTTATATTAAAATAGTAACGACAATTTTTGGCACCGTTAAAAAAAGTAAAAATGTATTCGAATTACGAATAGACCAAATTTTTTACAAAGTAATTTTTATTGTGTGTCATAGCAAGTAGAAATTCGAGCCAGAGCGAAATTTGTTATTGCAGGTAAAGAATTCACATTCAACTCGTCATTTACCTAAGGAATTCCTTGATATTTTATTTATTCGCGCGTGTAAGATAAAATATCGGTCAATGTAAGAAGGGAGGGGGAGAGAACGACTCATATTTCATTGTTAATTTTATTAACTTTATTATGTCATATTTGTTTTAAACATAATTATAAATAATTATTAAAAATGTGTTGATTTTTTTAAATTCTATGTACTTGTATTATATTTTTAAAAAATATTGTATTTGTGTTATACTATATCGATATATTTTTAAACATTCTTTTGTTTTTCAAGTATACCAAAATTTTAAGAAAAAGTATAGCTGTAAAATATTGTTTATACAGATCAAAGATTTAGTATTTTACGAATTTTTTAGTTTAAAATCATTTTAGAAAACACTAATGAATATCGGAAAACAAAATTATTGCCATTATAATAAATTCCATAATATTTTAAAAGCTTCGGATGTTCACTGAATATTTATTTTAATAATTTGTATGTATACCTATCATTATCAAAAATATCTGCCTATTTTTATAGATAAATACAACAAAATGAACAGATAAAAAAATTATGGGGGTATTCGGTTTTATTTGATAAAATTTGTAGTAATTAAATTTTAAAAGCGCTAACATTTATTTAATACAGGTATACATATTATTATAATTTTTATTTTTTTAAAATAGAAAAAATTGACTTGAAAAACATTTAAAACAATTAATTTATGTTAAAACAATTTTAGATTCTGAGTGAAGCGAGAAAGCCGTTGGTTTTACAATGATGTTTTTTTTTCTGTGTACAGCATTTTGTGCTCCGATCATTATATATTCGCACCCGATTTCTGATAGGAAATGTTGCTGGAATAATACATTTAATGATGTAATTAGTCGATTTTCTCAATAATTTTTAAACACAGCACAAAAAACCAGCAAAAAATGTTGTTAAAAACAGCTAAAACGCTATTTTGTCAAAATATTTATTGTATTTCTCCGGAATTACGAAAATAATGGTCGTCGACTCTTGGAATTTACACCGAATATGTAAGATTGCTTCATACATACATGCGTAAAGAAAGGCTATTTATAGCAATTATTAGATGTTGAGCTATTTGAGTTATAAAAGGAGCAATTTTTGGTTTTAAACGGTACCCACTTCAACTATATTCAAAAAAAAATCTCGGAAATCTTTAGTCACAATTTTTTTTTCATTAAATATTTCAAATTTTTCGCTCAAGTGTAATAATGTATTATTATGATGGAAAATCACAATGCATAATAATCTTCTATAGTTTATAAAAAGCGAGCTACGAAGAAAGCCATCTAATGACTTATGTTTATTTCATAATATTTTTTATTAAAACAAATTTTAATAAAAAAAATACGTTTCGACAAAACGGCCTTTTTATTAATTAGTTTATTTTATTTTATTTCTATTTAGGTTATTTAAATTAATTTTTTGAAGATATGAATTTTCACCAACAATGTATTTTATTACCACGTAAATGACATAAAAAAAATTTAAAATATTTTTTCTAATTTTGAGCTATTATTATACGAGTTTAAAGATTTTGATATTTTTATTCCATAAAAGTGGTAAGTTTAGGATTCAATGCACGAGAAATCTAATGTGTGATTAATCGTAGATTATACATACTCTATACACATTACACACACACACACACACATATAGTATTAATAAATAATACTCCACCTCTGCTCAGAATCGTTTTATTGAACACGTATTATTGCTTTTAAATGTATGAAACAAAGTACTAAAACCTTTATCTATGTAATTCACTTAATTAATATTTTTATAATACCACCTATACTTAATATTTTTTCTTTATTTTTATGCTAACATTTAAATCTCACGATTTTAATATGGGGTCGATAGATTTAAAAACGCAAGTATATATATATATTATACAATAGTGTTCTTCCTATATGGTATATACTACATATATACGCCGTATATACTTTCAAGCTTTTATTAAAAAATCACGGGTATACTGCGTATATAATCTCAAGCAATTAAAGATAAAATATATAAATATTAGTTTAATTTTGGTCTATTTTTGGGATGAAGATTAATTTTTTTCCCTCCACAGAAGACCGCTGCGTTCATCATTAATAAACGTAAACATATTAAAAATAAAATAAAATAAATTTTAATTTTATTTGTTATCATTATAAACCCACTTTTTTAATCACAAAAATAACATTCCTACACTATTTAGGAACTCGTCAGCTTGTAACTAGTATATAGTATACTCTAAAAAAAATTGATGGGAGAATCACTGTATATACACATCATATACATATCACGTTCACTGTCCGATGACCCATATGTGGTTCATGACTTATTTAATAATAAAACTATAACTATATATTTAATAATAACTAATAACTTTTGATTTATTTTGATACGAGGACAGTGACTGCTTATTTTAACGTGTGTTTGGACACATTTTGTGTTATTCTAAGTAGAAAATGCGCAGCTCTAATTTAAGAAATGCGTAGTTGTAAATTTTAACGAAGTTTTAAGATTTTACTTATAATCTATAATAATTCAATTATTGTAACATTTATTAATTATTTTGATCAAGGACACATTAAAGTTAAAATTAACATTCGGTTTCTTTTTAATTTGTCTACAAATTTTTCATTTATCCATATTTTAAACATCTTAATCTAAATTACTACTATCCCTCTGTTTGGAAATGGGGAAGGGAAGGGAAAAGAATATGAAGTATGGTGGAGTGGTGGCGAGAGGATGAAAGTGATAAGTTAACGGAAGGGAAAGGTATGATCGTAAGATAAAGGATGGTGGTGAAGGAATGAAGGAGAGAAGTTAAGGGAGGAGAGGATTCTAAGTCAAACGCATTTCTAAAAAAAACTTTAAAATAAGCATTGATGTATACATGTATGTATATAGTAATATCTGATATAATAATATACTGTTCAAAATCGCGATTATTTGTGATTGCGTTCAAATCGAAAATATATAATAATACGACTTTATTCCTTAAAACAAACCCGTCCACGTGATCCACACGATCCGGCTGTAGAGTGGTACTACCACTGACAAGTCCTGTTTTTTTTTTTTTTTTTATTTAACTTGTTATGATAAACAACGAAACGTCACAATAAGACGTGTAGTTGTACTATTAAAACGTGAACTAAAACTGTGGAAATATATTACGAGATTATTAATTGGATGTTATTATTTTAATAATTTTAAACCGGTTGTATTTTATGTTTGTACATTTTTGTTAGGTACATTAACAGGTGTCTAGGTTTTTGTTTGTAACTATAACGTAATAATACGTCATTATATTAATTATCCTACGTCATACATATTTTTCCCCATTGATAGCAGGTGTATCATACATATTTTTTGTTATCTTTCACAAATAGGTATGCGTAGTAGTTGTTAAACGAATGCCTATATAGATATAGATAGACAAATTTTTTATCTTGATAATTCTAGGAATATTATTTTTTTTTTTTACAATTTTCAAGTGGCATTATTCGAATTCATATTTTTCATAACTTACTGTAAATTGAACGGCAATAGATAATAATATATAATATCAAAATACCTGTTTATTATTTTATTTTTCAGTTATTATAGTTTATTCGAGTTTAGGTTAATAATGCGCTTAAATAAGTTATATATTTTCAAGGTGTCTTTGCATTTTTCAAATGTATGTATATTTTCTTTATTATATTAGTTTTTATATTAAATAAAGAAATTTTTTTTTAACGCGTATCAATATACGACAGTTATATGAGCCCTAAATAAGTTAGTTCATATAATTATTTTAAGCAATTAAAATACAATAATATCAAAATACCTGTTTATTATTTTATTTTTCAGTTATTATAGTTTATTCGAGTTTAGGTTAATAATGCGCTTAAATAAGTTATATATTTTCAAGGTGTCTTTGCATTTTTCAAATGTATGTATATTTTCTTTATTATATTAGTTTTTATATTAAATAAAGAAATTTTTTTTTAACGCGTATCAATATACGACAGTTATATGAGCCCTAAATAAGTTAGTTCATATAATTATTTTAAGCAATTAAAATACAATACTGTGGTGTCATTGTCAAATGAATTATTTAAATATAATTTTTTTTTGTATTTGAATAATTATGATTGAAAACTATTCAAAACATTATTATATATTCGAAAATAGTCGAATATAATTCAATATTTTGACGATTATTTGGATGCAATTTTATTAAAATAAATATAAAATATTCTAGAAATGAGAGTCAAATATAAATAAAAAGTTATTGCTTACTATCGACGTACTATAAAGTCTATAGGACATTGAATTATTTGAAACACTAATGTTTAAGAATATATATTTCTATGAAAGGGAATTTATTTTAATTGTCTCCACGCGCGCAGAAAAACGTTAAAAACTTGAACGTTTTCCAAATCCAAATGTATAGGTATATCAATGACCTTTAATCTGTCAAAATAATTCAAATGAAATTAAAGGTCATCTGTTCAGAACGTAATATAGGTAATATTTAACCATATAGTGTATAACCTTAACCTTTATTACATTGAATTACCTATATATATTCTTAGTATATTTTACACGACTTTACATAATAATTCGGAACGTAATTAACGAGTTTGAACATTAAATACTCTTAAAATTCATCAGAAAATAAATTATAGATAATTGTATTACGATAATGATAAGCACATTACATTTTTTTTTTTTTACGAACTTGATGATAATATTGATTTTAGTCAATCGGGAACCAAATCTGATAGATTTGAAATGACTTGGAATGAAAACAGTCTTAGAAAAATCATGTTGAAGTCAAAATTAAGTTGGATTCAATCAATGTCCCAATTAATTTTAGCAAACATTTAAACTAAATTATTTGACCGCATACAAAGCTGATTTTGGAAGCTGCGCTTCTACCAGTGGCAGTTTCAAGTTTAATAGTTATTGCGGATAATGGATATTCAGTATCCCACCACTGCAGGTTTAAAAAAAAATGTATTAAGTGTACAATATTATCCTTACTAAACATGTAATAATATTGATAACATCTATAAAAATACAATTTTTACATGATAATAATTTAACCAGTTTTATGGTAATATAAAAAAGTACACAGAAAAACACGTTTTCTTTACGAATAATTTTTTTTTAAATATTAATGTATTAACGATTATCATACAGAGGTTCATTTTTATGTGGTATCCATTCTGACAACTTAATATGATTTTTCATAAAAATTAAAAATAAAGAAGTGAAAAAAAAATGAATTTAGAATCGTTGGTAATAACTAATGAGTAAAGAGTATGAGACTATACTTAGGAACTTTATGCATTTGTATAGACGTATAGGTTTTTTAAATATAATAAAAAATTTCGTTTGGCATAAAAAAATCAAATGAATTTGATAATTTTATTTGTCATATTTTTTTGTATCTTAAGATTTTTTTATTATAAATTAGTGCATTATTAAGTATTTTATGCTTAATTTTTCTGTGTTTTAAATCTTTATAACCAAAACAAGTATTTTTATGAATAACATTTTAAAAATAACTAATTTAACAAGAAATAATATATACTCATACAAAAAATGTTTGTGCTTTTTATTAATTAATCTTTGTACATTGTAGAAGCATACGTACAATAAAAGATGGTATTAATTACTTATACTAATTTTAAAAAATTGCATGAAAAAAATGTATCAAAATTTATTTTTATTTATTAACTTATTTTACATACATTTATCAATAAAATATTATATAAATCAAAATATATTCAGTAATTAAATATTTTTTATTGGGTTTGTTATTTTTAAAGATATATATATATATATATATATATATACATATATACATTGAAGTATATATTTGAACGTTGTTTAAACTATAAATCTCTAAGATTACTAAAGAATACTATGACGACAATGCAATATAAAACTGTAAAATATTCATTGAAATTTACAAAATATCAATATGCATAAATATGCAATACAAATTCGATACAATTATATAACGAATGTACAGTAAAATTGCAAATTTGAGTACAGTAATAAATTTACAAAATTCAATAATTTTATTTTTAAATTATCCTACGCTATTCAACATGTATTACATAAAATAATAATAATAATAATAATAATAATAATAATAATAATAATAATAATAATAATAATAATAATAATAATAATATCACGAGTATAATATCACACGATGAAAAATGACGTATACAATCATTTTAGATTAATTCTTAAATTTTCAATTATTTTAAATCACAAATATCAAAAAATCTAGAAATTATTGAAATTAGTATTAATTAAAATTAATTGAAATATTAAAAAAAATGTATATGTAATAGGTAAAAAATGTCTTGTGTTTCGCATTATTATTTTATATTAAAAAAACGCTGCGATTAATATAAAAAAAATTGTATTATGTTATGTAATTTTTTATAAGCAAAAACGAGGATTACTTTGCAAGCGAATCCGCGAGCTGCACTGATTGTACGGTAGACACATTATTTTTCATTCCATTCAAAATTCTGAAATAAATTCTTGTACTCTTTACTCGAGTCATATTACAGTCAATATTTGCGAAAACGAAAGCATGAGTAAATACTTTATTGTTTTTTAGTAACTTTGTGAATAATTTTTTTTTATCAGACAGTTTCAACGAATTGGAAGAGTTCATTGTATTTCGTAGTTGATTTTTTGCACCCTCCACCAAATAAATTCTATAGTTGCGCAACAGTTAATTAAAAGTCATTTTGTATACCAATCATAATTAATATTTATTTTACTGTGTGTTTCCATTTCGACATATGTAGTGTGGAGTAGATTTTAGTTAATTAAAAAATGTCCAACTTTCGACAAAATAAAGAACACATTGAAACACATTAAACTATGAAATTTTCAATTTTAAGAACGGAACATTTTTCGTTCCTTCACTCTCAACTTTCAAAGACACTATTTGTGTTCAAATAATACTGATTGAATAATCATAATACCCATAGAGGTACCTATTATTATCATTATGTTCAACTAATTGACTTGCCCAAAATAAATTATATAATGGCTGAACATTTTAATACGTAATGTTAATAAAATAGAGACAATCTTTAATAACGTTTTTAAGTTTATGTGACCGAATTTTAATAATATTAACATAAATTCAACCAAAATTTTATTCACTAAACTAGATATAGGTACAAGTTCATGAATAACAAGATTTATCTGGGCAGTACATTTTAATACTAGCTGAATTACTCGGCTCCGCCCGTGTACAGTTAAGCTGTTTAATTTATATTTACATTATTACGGGTATAATTTGTATTTATTAATAACTGCTGTTCAGTACTCGGCGTTATCTAGATTAAGATAATTAAAATATAAGTAATCCTAAGTAGGTGCTGAATTCTTGTTTTGTTCGTGTTTAAAATGTTTTTAGAATATTCCTATGTGGCTGTATGTGTCATAGCCCTCAATCTTTTTTGCGCGATAAAATCGTACTAAGAAAAAATTCTACAACAATTCATACAACCAAGATTGGTAACCGTGGAAATCATATATTGCCCTTGGTAACCGACGGAAAAATCTTCAAAGACGCCAATAGTCTTTATTCGACCGATGTCTTTGGGAAAATACGATTTTATTCATGTATATCTCATATATTTTCTTACTTCTTTTAATTAATATTCCGGTTTATAATAAAAAAAAAAAAATCAGTCGAGTTTTCAATTATTAATAAATTTCAATGATATTTTTGGCTGTGGCGGGTTTGATTGTTCGCACAGGGGGAAAGGGGTGATTAAAAAAAAAATTTGTTTTACCATACAACATTTGTTTTAATATTGAAATAATATATAGACGTAAATAAGGCTCTATTAATATCTATACTAGGGTCCATATTGTACATAAGGATAATAATAATAATTATAAAAAAAAAAGACATAATTTATTTAAGTTTTTAAATAAATAATAACTTTTAATTTTATACTATTGAATTATTCTTTTATCATTTTTATAATCAAACCGTTTAATAAATTCCTTTTTTTTCAGTGGTGCACAGGAAATTTTCAAGAATACATGAAGTTATAAGTGAAGGGCTGTATTTAGAGGGGGGACAAGAGTAACTTTTATTTCTTAAGGAGGCGGTACATTTTTAGAGGCAATATGGTGTGTTAACAAAAAAAAAAATATATATATATATAAAGCGTAATATTTAGCGTAAAAATTGTGTTGACCGGGGCACAAAAAATGTAAATACGGCCTTGGTTATAACTAAAATTTATTCATCCACCCCGTGCAGGTAACTGGTGCGTATTATCTATGTATATCATGGAACCTGTGGCTATTTTTTCTACTTAATCTCAATTTTTCTCATATTTTCCTGAATACACGCCTGCATCCGCTTACATTTAGCTAAGCAATATGAAATATTAAAAAAGCATATATTATATATAATTAATTTTTAATTTTTATCAATAAAAAAACAAAATAAGTACATTCACTCCAGTGTCTAATGGAAGTTCAAGTATATATTATGTTTTGAAGTATCTTACGCATAGTAAAATTTTTTCTATTGCCATTATTAATTTACTAAGTACTAATTAAAAACAGAACTATACATTTGAACAAAATCAATTATTAAAAGTTGAAATACATGTTTATATTTAATTTCAGTTTGTACATTAGAAGATTGATACGCGCTTTTGAAATCGATTTCGAATTTAATAGTCTGGGTCTAATTTAATATTCCGAATTGCTAAAAACATAATATATTCTATAGATAATATTCGATTCAATAAACTGAATGCTGATTACAAAATATAATTGTTTATTAATAATATAATATATTCAATAATTTTCTCTGTGTATTGAAAATTTAATTTGTTTTTTTCTAGTTAGTCAGTGAGGGATCTAGGATTTTTTTATGGGTCGGGGATATAAAAATATGTATGTGTATGTGTTACTCTGAAGTTTGTGCTCTAAGGCAATAACCTTTTTTTCCCACGGGGGGGATATGAGCCCTATATCCCCCCGTAGATCCGCCAATGTTGTCAGTAGTTTAATAATATAATGAACGTGTTTGTTTTAAACATAATAATATTAATAATAATAATAAATATTCAATACACTAATAATAAGTAAGAAATAATATACACAAAGAAAACAATTATACCAGATTATACTAATTGTATTTAATTAATTATTTTTCGTGTGGTGAAAAAACAAAAGATAATAAGTTAAGATATATAATTTATAATGAAAATAATATTAAATGGTCGGAGAAAATAATTCGTAAGTTGTTTTATGAATAAATATAGTTACATATATTAAAATATATCTGTAGTTAGATATTACAGTGTATTTTAATCCACAGGCTACGAGGTCCCATAGGCTATCGAATCGCCTAACAGGTGAAAATATCGGACCATAGGTAGTTACTAACTATATATAATTAAGATTTATGAATGTTTAAAAATGGAAAATTTAAGTAGATAATTTTAATTGAATCAATTTAATTTCGATATTTTAAATATTACCTACCTGTATATGATAAATTATAATTTATAATACACTTTTTTCTTTCTTTCTTTTTTTTTATGATTTAATTCGTTTTATCCATATAGTAAAGTTACATTTGACTTGCACATAATATATTCTTAATATGCTTACATTTTATAACGTTACACGTTAGTTAGACGAGAAATTCAAGTATTATTAATAAAATAACGCGAAACCATTAGTTTAAAAAAAAAGCGATTTACATTTTTGCTCGAGCTAGATAAAACTTTATCTGTGCCATATCAGAAGAATTGTTTCTTTATTATTATTATTATTCAAATATTTTTTATGTTGCAAGAATTTAAATCGATAGTATCAGCTAATGCGATATTGAGCGTGCAGTAATTAGGACTTGATCTTGGAGGGATATACATCTTGTCACAAAACACACAGAATAGTTGTTTGTATCTATACCTATGTACTTATATAGTAGATATTTAATATTTCTATGTTAGTAAAAAAAGTTTGTAATTGTTAAAATTTATATAAAATATTGTTATGCATTAATATGCATTACTAATGATTTATAAAAATTAATTATTTATTAAAATATATACATTTATATGTAGTATATTAATATATGTATAATGTTTATGATTAAATGTGCCATATAACATATGCCAAAAAAAATCTATATTATTTATTATTAAATAAGTTTACCTAAATTATTCTTAAATATGTTATTGTTCTTTTCAAAGTAGAAAATATTCGTCCTGATACAGTATTATCCACACAGGTAATTAATTTAAATAGGACTTTAAATAGAAAATAAATTCAAAATCAATATTTTCAATTTCTTTTATATCTAAATATTCACATATATTTTTTATATTTATTCTTTATATATGTATATATAAAATGTATTAATTACCACGAGTATTAAATTATAGTTTTTCTTCTTTTTGTTGTTGTTATTTTATTAGGAAATAAATATTGGGATACATTGCTTTTCTATTCGATGTACTCGTATTCATAATTTTAATTGAGTGTAACTGAGAGAAAATTCGGTAAATTATTCGAATGGAATGCTCTTCATTCTTTGGTAAAAGGTAAACAAACGGCTTCAAATATGAAATAATAGTGTAGTGTAATACTGTAATATATAAATGAAATATGAGTAAAATGTAACAATGAAAGTTACACTGATTCGAGGGTTCAATTAGTGTATTGTTTACACTATACAAACAAATTATTATTAAACGTTTACGAGTGTGACAAAAAACCGTGGCCCTGGGTCGACAAAGCATATTATAGTATATAATAATTACCCAATTATTCTAGTGTAAAATCTCAAATATTTACAATGCTGCCAGAAAACAGAGAGTCTGTTCGACTCTAACGTGGTTCAGACAATTCCAGTAGAATACAATATATTTTGCAAAATGTGGAAAGCAAGTAAAAAAAAAAATAATAAAAATAAAAAATTTAGGTGCGGGGGATACGACACCACAGTGGCAAAATCCTCCACATAATTACGTTACTGTGAGAACGTGTACACGGATTACCGACCCCTTTGTAAAATGTTATGTATCGATTTGAATTTGTATACTTAATTGTATGTCAGAATAGCGCTTTTTAGAAATCGCTAAGAATGTTTATAGATTTATCCAAAAAAAACCGTCTAGTTAATGAATGTATTCAAAGAATGATGCTCACAGCACTGCAGTTATTTTCAACAAACCCATTTGTTTCGAACTGAACAAATCCTGCGAAACGCTACTGAAAATGTAGTTAGAGAACTAAATTCTTTCTGGCGATGAATGACAATTTTATTTCCGTGATATTAGCAATAGGTCAGTTATTTGATTTCTTAAATATGAACTGTAGAATCCAACGTTTCTATACGCGTAAAACGATTAAATAAACAACATATTTCAGTTACTTGCGTTAATTTTCAGTAATTTTTATCATCGCTACAGACAGTATGAAAATAAACGTTATATAATATTTATAGCGTATCAATATGCACTCAGACATGTAAAGTAGTAGAAAGCATATTTCAGAATTTTATAAGGATTCATTTTTTTTTTTTTTGTCCTAAAGATTTAAACATTTTGTTTATTAAATTAATATAAAACAAAAAGGAAAAAAAAAACGTTATTTGTTAATCGGTAAATTGAAAAATATTCGAGTACAACCAGGAAAAGAATGTTAAAGGTTAGGTACATATATTTATTTATATCTATTGTTTATGAAACAGTTTTTTTTTTATTCGTCGTTACTTAATTTATACGTACGACACACGCAGTGCACGCTAATATCGTAAGCATATCGAAATAATATGGAAAACATTTACATAAATTCTAATATACATACCTGCACCATATTTATATATATATCGTTTATTTGATAGAAACGGGCAATGATTTATTGGAATCACGCGTATAGCGCGTTAAAAGCAAAATTACTCCACGACGAATCTAAAGTATTTTTTTTTTTTTATGTAAAAATAATAATATGTAGGTATACTGTATCTAATATAAAAGTACACGAGTCATTCGACGAGTATCCGTTTCGTATACGGATTACATTTTGCAGTAGACCAGTGCAGTGATTTGTTGCTTAACGTTATTGAAACGTTATTCAAACAACGGGGAGTATTTTGAAAAATTTTTTCATGGAAAAAGTCCAGCGAAGTCAGTTTAATAATATTCGAGCGTTTTGACTCGTTTTGCTTTTGCGTCCGGTTATTCTTTCTATGTATAATTTATTAACATAACATATACATAAAATGTTAACTATAAATTTACAGTCGGTAAGTCCTAAATGGATACCGTACTATAACGGTATTAAACAATTTTGAACTTCGAACGTAAATAATATGTATAAACGCGCATATTACTCTCTATATTGATGGTCCGCGCGTGGGAGACAGGATGGATACGCGCGTTTTGTATTTTTATATCATACACAGAATAGTTGTCATTGTCCCGGCATTGCCTGGACTCGGTAGGTTATTTATTGAGAGAGTAATTCGATATTATACACGACGGCATCTTTCATCATTCATCTGTATATAGGGACAAACACACTGGATTTTTCTCTCAGGCGTAGGCAGGACCTATTTTTGTGTGTAATACAAAATCAGTTGTGTGCAATACAGAGTTATAAAATGTGTAGTGACTATACTGACTAATTGTATATATATAATATCTGAATTATATTATTAATACCAAACCCCCACGTGAATTTTTCAACTACAGTACAGTAAATAAATCCGGGCCCTCGTCGTGTATTTATAATAATTTCAGTGTAAATTCTAATATTTTATTTTTACAAAAGTCAGGTAGGTACCTAAAATATTGTTTACACGGCTCCTTTCGCTGTTATACACCTGCGTAAAATATCAGTTATTTTAGTTAGCCTAAAAATAAGTTTAAAACACGTGTACACTGCAGTTTAATATAAATATCTATAGTTTTTTTTTTTTAAATAATTATGAATAACGAAATAACTATTATTGAGATACATAACATAGTATACGCTTTTCTTTTAATGCATATCATCGCTTAATTTTTAATTTTATATTAATTACATTTTTCTTTTCTCGCTTTTTTCTTTTTGGCAAAATCATGTAATACAATATCAAGAAGAAATCAAAATATTCGTATACCTCTATACCGATATCGTATGGTGGCACGACTCACTTTATATTTTCTAATTTAAATTATTAATAAATGTTAGTACTTAGGACCATAGTACTCACTGACCCCCTTTTGTGGAGGGCCCTGATTAATACCTACCTACCTAATTAAGTTATTATAAATACTAATTTAATTCGATACGTTTTTATAGTTTATTCCAATAAATTTGTTCGCAGTTAGAATCTAAAATATTGATATGGGAACTATTATGTTAATACGTATAAGAAGTATAAATTCAACGATTCGAAAATCAGACAGATACACCTATTTAGGTATTTAGGTACGTATATTTATTATCATTATAATTATAGCGTATTTCAGGTTTATTCGAACATCTCGTCATATTTTACGCGCACGAATCGAGAATAATAATAATAATAACAAATAATTGCCGGGGTACCAATATGTGTGTGTGTGTGTAGTTAATTTTTCGAACATAATATTATTTGGTCCGGACAAATTGTATTCTAACGACGATTTATCTGAAAATAAAAATCGTTTAAATTTTTATAGGAAAGCAAACGAAACCGATAGGTATTATACGTCCATAATAAACCGCTCGATAATCGTTCGAATTTACACGTTCCGCCGGCGTCCACAAGTTTAACTCGTTCGAAGTACCTATGTATAATAATATGTAATAACGATACACGAGATTAATGGGCGTCGGCAGAGTCCACTGACCCGTTGGAAATGAAATAAAACCGCGCAAACGAGTACTGCAGGTACGACCACCGCTGCAAAGCGTTTAATGTCAAGGATCAGCATAGACTTCGTGATTTTTTTTTTTCCTTTTAAGTGTACATTATACAGCGCGTCTATAAAACGACCTAACTGTTTTACTGTTCGACTGTACCTGTATATACACCAGCGTTATTATATTATAGCTTATTTTATTATATATTTATTTTTAATATTGACCGAACGGCGAATATTTTAGATAAGTGGAAAATAATTTATAAACCATTATTGACACACACACACACAGCATAATATACAGTATGCTATATATATAATATAAAATTTAACAAAAAAAAAACCGTATCGAATGTCATTGAAAGTCAAATAACTACAGCCAATACTCGACAAACGCCATTTCGATTCTTTATTACACGTGTATTAAATAGTCTTTAATGATTAATAACCAATATATAAGTATATATATATATATGTATAATTGGTATTAATAAAATATATATACATATATTTTTTTTTTTGTAGTTAAATAGTCTTGGTGTATAATTTTTATTACTGCGCGTGTGTATTACGACGTTATAATGTATGTATTATATAGGCAAGTTAATGTATAAGTGCATTAGAAATTTCAATCATAAAAAAAATAATAATAATTAACACCTGTAAATTAATTTTTACAATTGCATTTTGTCGTTTTTTTAAAAAAATATATTATTAGTGTGTCTAATTGATTTATATTTTACGAGCAATTATATTTTAACGTATCTGTATGTATAAAACGCCTAAAATAAATAAATATATATATATTTATAATAATGATTATAAAATGCATTAAGTGTATATAATCATTATTTTTTTTTTTAAGTACATATACGAGTACGTCTCAAATGATTTTTTTTTTATTTTCAAATTTATTCTTCGCAAACAGTAAGTTGTTCTATCTACCGCGGATTTCAGTAAATAATTCTCCGAATAATAATAATAATAATAATAAATGGGAAAAATTATTACTGCGTTCTTATATTATAATGGTACGCCGTATCGGTTAATTAGACTTTATATATTTGCGCGCGCCTTATTAGCGTAAAATATACTGCGTGGCCAGCGATTTAATAATATACTAAAATATATTCGGATGGCTAATAAAACGTTAAAAAAAAAAAAAAACGAGTCTGCTATAGTACTCGAGACATTGATGTGTACACGTCGCGAAAATGAAACGGAATTGTGACTGGGATTTGTGAATATTGGTATCTTTATTCAAAGTAATTTCGATAATAAATATTATTATTAGTTGTCATGACAACAGCTTACACATTTCCGTCCCATTTCCCGAGATCAGGACCGGATTAAGAGTTTACTGGCCTCATACCGCCTTAGTCCTTACAATACTTATAACTAGGGTTCGGGACTTGTAGCATAAAACATGAAAATAAGCGTCAAATTAATTGATTGTATACAGAAATATCTTTAAAATCTTTAATATTAGTCAATTTTCAACATATACATTACGTATATTATGTATAAACAGAATGATTTGTGTGGCGAATACAAATAACACCGCGTAATACAAATAATAATAGAAAATGCCAAAATAAAATCTAAACTTAAATATTTTGAACTTGGTCGAGATAAAAGGCCCTTCGTGGCCTTAATATTTCCCGAGATTTACCCCTCATACCGCCGTAATAGACGTTTAGTGTTTACACATCAAAAACACTTCGTCTATATAACGAATATAATAATTATTAGTCTAAAAATCATACGAGATACCTAATAATTATTATTATCACTATACGCGTTGCTTGTACGAACTTCGTATAATACGCTGCGCACAATAACTATACCGGCCGTTTACAGTTTACAGAAATAAGTGTTTACATTTATAGTTAGACTAGAAGCTAATAAAAAAAAAAAAAAAAAAGTGTTTACATGCCTCAAATAATGGAAATATTAACCCCTCCCTCACAAAACTATGTACTAATTATGTTAAATTAATTACGGTGACGCGGAAGTTAATTATAAAGGACGGAAAACAAAAAGTAGCGAGCCGCGGGGTGTTATGAACGTCACTCAAGTGAATTACTTGGTTAAAGATTTTAGAGTGTATATTGTTATCACTATAAATTTGAAAGCAATGATAAATCGTTGCGATAGATAAAACGATTCTGAGCGGAGCTTTGGTGTAACGCTCTTTGTCGACAAATTTGGAATGGTTATAAAAAGGAATATTGCGGACTTAACGATTTCCGAGATTTTTGAATATAGGTATATATTTACCTCTGGGAATTATTAATAAAACGACAAAATAATCTATTTTTGGATCCTAATGCTACGAATATACGAATGACGTATATTTCAAATTTCCGAGTAGCTCGATTTTACTGGGGATTGGGAAAAAAATTACTTTCCATCCTAAAAATAGAACAAAGCGTTCTTACCGTTTTCATGAAAATTTTTCGGTAAGTTTTTATGAGGCTTGAAAAAAGTATTGAGAAAATCGAAAAATGACCTCTCTAAAGTATAGCAATTAAATGCAATTTGCTAACGGAAAATAGTGCTACACGTACGGAGCACTCCTTTTGATAGAATTTTTGGGTACTGACATAAAAAAAAAACACATAAAACCAATACATTCCTTTCAGAATCTAAAAAAAAAAAAATGGCAACGAGCTCATACGCGACTCGACCGCAATTTTATTTACACGCGAAAATACTCAAAAATAACCACACTCTGCAGTTCATTAAATCCAATTCGAGTGAATTTTTAAAAATTTTTTTAATTGCGAATAAAATTCAATTTATTCGTAAATATTTTCGCATCATCGTCGGTGGTATATATATATATATATATATATATACGATTTACGTGAAAACGAGGAAATAACGAATACTATTACATATTTACGTACGCGCGTAAATTTAAACGATTTTAAGGACCGTACTGATTTTGATAAGTTTGTTCCCTAAGCAAAAGACTGTCGAAAAATCGTTCGGGAATTTTTATATATATATATACACTATTTTAGATTCTAAGGGAAGCGACAAAAGCGTTGGTTTTACAATGACGTGTTTTTTTTTTTCGTCTATAATCAAAAATTCTACCAGAAGTATAGCGCACCGATCTTTACATGTGCTTAATCATTTTCCGCGCCTAAGAAAAAACTACCCGAAAATTTCGTAAAAAAAATAGTAAAAATGCGATTTCTTCAAAATATTTCTCCCTAATTCCAAAAAAACTATTACCCAGCTAGAATTTTGAAATTTTCAAAGGACGCGTAACTTTTTACTGTTTCTAAGTATGAAATATAAATCAATTATTAACGTCGGCTATTATACGTATTGACTGCAGTAGCCGCGAGACCTCCTCAATCTCGCAACCTTTCGTCAACATTTATATCGGAGGCGTGATTATATTATTTTTATTTTTTTAATGATCACAATATAATATTTAAAAAATAATAATAATATTTAGAATATAATTTTTTATTATTATTATTATTAAAAGTTTCAGCGTCTTTTAAAATGAAATAAAATAAATGTAAACCACGCCATTCTGTTTTTAATTATATATATATATATAACATATTAGTTAATTGCTTAGAAAAAGAAAAAAAAACAATTATATTATTGATTATTTAACATATTTGTATAGTATAAACAATATGCAATATACAACCCAGGGCCTCTGAAATTATATTATTATATATATAACACGGCTTAGATATAATAATATGTGTACCTACTCGTTACCTATACAGGTACTATACAAACTGTTGAGTGTAATAATAATTAACGTTATTGCGAGCGTTTTGATTTAAATATTTAATCAGTCACGTGGTACTACACGTGAACACGCTACACCTATACACTATTAATTAAGTAAAACAATAAAAAAAAGAGTACTGTAAATGCATATTATTGATAAGATAGAAATTAACCGCTGTACAGTGGCACCTAGAGATATGATGTAATATTATTAAATGTCGGGTCAATATATATATGTATATATATGGGTATTTATATTTATAAATTTGAATTTTTTTTTTTTTACGAATAAATATATATTTTAATTCGGAAATTATGAAATATACGTGAAGAGCTAGCTGCAGGACACTGCATATTACAACATATAGTGTAGTATACAATAATATATATTGCAGAATATTATACAGATTAAGGTGATAAAAGATTAAACTGACACGCGTCAGTTGGGTTCACACGTGTCGGTTAAAATGTTCATTATGACCGATCAATTTTTGCTGAACAAATCGTTCACACGGTTCAATGAAAAACCTCCTTAATGAATAGTCAATAGTCATCGTATGGCATGATGCCATTGGCATATACTTCCATGATGCAATACTAGGATCATTAAAAATGACCAAAAGTAGAAATAATTTCTACTTGACTGAAGATCAATTTTCATGATTCAGTCCGGCTGAAACAAGTGTTCACGCGTTCATAATTTGTTGAGTTTTGATGAATCAGTCATAATGAACGTTTTAACTGACACGTGTGACGCCTAAACGTATATGCAGTTAATTTATGTGTGGTTCAAAACGACCCAGAGAGTGGAAGAAAAAATATTATCTCAATAGTTTTTAAACGTGGCATGAAAAACTACTAAATTAATGGTCCTAGAGTCTTAGAAAACCGAACACGTAACTTTGCACTATACGTGAAAAAATTTCTTCCTATTTTGGGTTATTTATAGCAATTTTTAGATGTTGAGCTATTCCAGTTAAACGGATAATTTTTTATTTTATGGGCTGAAAATTGTATACAACGCATAACTTCTACTACATTCAAAAATTTTCACAATTCTAAGTCACAATTTTTAACTTTAAATTTTCCAACCAAGTGTATTACATCGAAGATCAGCTCAGAATCGTTTTATTGAATGCAACGATTAAAATGATTGCATCATTGCTTTCAAATGTATAGTAACAACAAAACTCTAAAACATTATCTAAGTAATTCACTTAAGCGACATTAACAACATCCATCAGGCGCGGATCCAAGAAGGGGGGCTAAGGGGCTTTAGCCCCCCTTGGGCTGAAGTCATTGCTTAAAAATTATACGTATGGTACCTATACTGTTTGTCAAGCATTCATTTCTCCTCCCAATATATAATTTCTAGATCAGGATCAGTACGTAACTACCTAAATAGGTATAATTTTAGGTAGCTGATCATCGTATAGCCCCCTCCCCGATTTGTGATATTTGGATGCGCGCCTGACATCCGCGACATAAGAAACATTAAAAAAAAATGTGTAAGTACCCAGTAAAGATTTTTAGGTATTTTAAGATTTCGGATCTTAAGTAATACTCAAAACTACAAATTCTATTCAATATTCAGAAATATAAATCATTCCACCGCAATTCAATTTTTAAACACGGAAAGAAAAGTGACAAACCCAAATTACACGATTCGAATAATAAATTTTCAACACGTTATACAATTTCTGAAAATGACCAATATTAATTAAAATGTGTTTATACTTACAATATATTAAAATGTCTAACTGATAAGGTTTTAAGACAACAAGTTTATTGAAAACTTGTAAAGTAATGCAAAAAAAAAAAACCTACCAATCCGGAAATCAAACCTCATTTTCTCCTACGTTTCACTGTTCAAATTACGTTCTTTTTCTTATAGTTTTTTTATTAATACTTAGGTAACTACGAGAAAATTCGAAAATGGCTCTTTGAATATAAAATTTTTAACTAATTTATGATCTATAGAGCTTGATCAAATGAAACATTTTTAACAAAACAAAATAAAAATTCCTATAACACCGATACAATGAATATATTTACATAAAATCGATCTTTATTATAGACTACAATCGATGTTATAATATAATAAACGTATAAAGGTCAGACAACAGAGAATAGTCTCTTTATTGTATTTCAAGTCCATTTCACTCAAATACTTTTCGATGTTTTATATATATTAAATATACATGTAATATTACGTTACAACAACACGTAATTATTGATCCACAAGAATATTCACCTGCGGATAGGTAAAGTTTAAATTTCAGGAATAAGCTAATTTTTTTCTATTCTTGGTGTTGGGTCACGAGATCTGTAATCTGTATTTAAATTTATCCGTCAAGGGAGTATACGTTGTGATCACAAAAACATGTCAATACACGACTGAGTACAATGATTACGAATATACGCTATTCGAAACAAGGCGCCAATACGAAACAAGTTTTCCGACGTAATTTTCTAATACAATTGCTATACTCATTATTTATACCAGTAATTTAATTTCAAAATAATATTTTAATTAAAATTTTAATAGCAAACACGTTTATAATCAAATAAATACACACACACATACACACATACACACCACACATATCATATATATATATATTGATCTCGTTATAACATTACTTAATTAAACATTCAAGCGTCGGTGATTGATAGTCCATCATTATATTAAATAACATAAAAATTTGCAAGGTCAGTGTTGTTAACGGATTTAACTACGTATAAGAATGTTATTATAAAATAAAAAAATCGTGTTAGTTACAGTAATGTCGACATACCTTTGACGAATTACAATATAATATTGTCTTATAATAATTATACATACAATAATAATAAAATAGTAATAACAAAAACCAAAAAGGATACTAAATCACTTTATTTTATTATTTATATAACATAAAACGTTATAATAACAACTGCAATAGGATGAAATAAACTGCAATTGGCTTTAAAACTATTCATAACAATGAAAGAATTTTTGAACAAAAAAAAAACATTGATGAATTCGTGAGATAAAGTGACCCTCTGCATACATAGAACAGTTTTAAACTAGAGTAAATGTTCCAATATAATACTATGATAATAGTATAATACAATATGATTCAGCGAAGTGAACTCTGCAGAAACGTACCATCTGCAAAGACCCATAAGGGTCACCCGGCCACAAAGATGAACGACAAGACAAGACAATGCAAAGGAAGGCCTGTGGCGTATTTAAGGTAGCTCTAGGGGGAGCATTTGCACCGGCCATCACGTTTTTGGGGGCAGTAAATTTTTAAGGGTTTTCTTTGAATAATATTACTACTTGTTTTTGAACTATTTGATATTCGATGTTTTTTTCACAATTTAAAAATATATATATCTAATCAGGCAATTTTTAATAGCAAATTTTGGCATAATATGAATTTTAGATTTTGAGCGGAGCGATGAATCAATTGTTTTTACAATGATGTTGTACATTGTCCACATATGTCCACAACACCCCGCGGCTCGTTACCTTTTTTTTTATTCATATTGCGTGATAACTGATATAACTGATAATAATTATTGATGTAAATTGTAACCAGTTGCCTCCTACGGTTGCTTAATTCATACATTGTATGTAAAAAAAAATAAAAATAGTTTGTTTACCGGTTACTATAACAACCATATAGGCGTAACTCCGGAGTTGTCTATTTGTTGCACCAAAAAATCTGAATCAGACAACTCCATTTTCATTAATATCTTAGCAACAAATTATGGGATAAATGTGATTGCTGAACCTACACGTACATAACTTTTCTTTTTATCATATTATTGAATAAAATAATATATATTATTGGTTTGGTTGACCTAAACCCTTCAATTGTTATCCTAGACCGCCAATATAATCATTTATTATTTCTTGGTTTATTACTAAACGAAGAATGATATTGTGCTGCAAATTTACATAGTGTTGCGAATAAAGTATATTTTCAATAATATTTTTGTTTTTTTTTTTGCATCCAGTAGAGAAATCAGGGGGGACAACAAATACATATGTCCTTGGAGCAACGAACTTCTAAATACTCCACTGATGAAGGCCGTATTCTTGTGACGTACGTATGAAGTCCTTTGCGCAGAGTGGAAGTTTAACTCGGCACACGGCGAAGAGAAACCGTATTCGTGCGATGATTGAAAATGTATTACTACTTCGAATAATAATTCTCGTTCATAATACGTAGCTGTATTAGAATGTTATTGTTCCTCCTAGTATATGATGTTTGATATGTACTTTTGTGAGTGTATTATTTATTGTATTGTAATGATAGGTTAACACAGAATTAATTGCGAAATCGAAAATGGCTAAAATCAATTGAAAACTCTGCGTATAAAATCAGTCACGTACACTATTATATACTGCAGGAATAACGACAAATTCAAAAGGGTAGCTTCGTGAGCCGCAGGTATTGTGTATGTCGCTTAAGTGAATTACTATTTAGATAATAATTTTATAGTTGTGTTATTACTATAAATTTAAAAGCGATGGTAAAGCAATGTATTTAATAAAACGACTCTGAACGGAGCTTCAGTGTAATACTATTTATTATAAAAAATATAATAGTTTTTTTCTTAAAATTTAAACGATTTACAAATAATTTTAAATCCAAATATCATGTTATTGTTATTTATTTATTTACCAGATATAATAATTACAATTATAATAATTATTAACAACTCGGTTTGTCTACTTCTTGTAAACTGAACTGCTGTATCGAAAGTAGAGAGTTACATAACAAAATACATAATATAAAAACTGTAAATAGAAAGGAAAAATTACTTAAAGATATATACACTTAAATTTATTGATAAATATTAAATATAAGTAATGAATATTATTATAAACTAAAACTGAAGTTTATCTAGGAGCCAATTAAAATATATATATTTTTTATATTAATAGAAATAATAATATGATTAGTTCAATAAATATATTTTTTTATACTAATTGGCAATGAACTGATAAAAGAAGGACCTAATAATAGTCAACAAATTTTTCGGCCAATATTTTAAAGGTACATATATTTTTACTTGTGTGATTTTTATAGTGAAATTTTTACAAGCAATATACCGAATTCCTAATAAATCTTTTTTATAGATCTAATTAAATTATTTTTATTCAGAACAGATACGGATGAATTTATTTTTTATTGTATTATTAATATTATCTATAACAGAAGTATAGCTACCCAAGCTACTATGTAATATTGATTACGAGTATAGCTCCGATATAGAAGAAAATACACCAAAACGCTTAATTCCTTTTTTTAATCAATGTAATTTTACCATTATATTACCTAATAATATAATGATATTTAATAAAATAGTAAAAGCAAAACAAATTAAATAAATCAAATAATAAAAAGAATATATGTGAAAGATATAGAAATAAAAAAATAAAAACTAATAAAATTAATACTCGTAAATAATAAATGTACCTGACCGTCCTGCTGTGTCGACTATTTGCGGACGTATGTTAGCCAAATTCGAGTCTAGCTGTTCAATGAATAATCAGACAACACCCGTAAGTCACCGAAACACAAGGTCTACTGAGAACATCGATGCTGTGCATGAGAGTGCAGTCAATATCCCGTCGTTCACAAATGTTCCAGAGCCCAATCAGCGAATACAGTATACACGGCATTATCTATATTGTCGTTCACCTTAAGTTCCTGGGTCAGTGGGATTTTGTACGGGTGCAGACCCAAGTCTCAATGTAAAATCCGCCAAGTTGAAGTTACAGAAAGGCCAAGTTCTTATGAACGATGAGGAATTGACTGCTTCGGGTTTTCTCGTACATTATCATGCACAGCAGCGATGTTCTCAGTAGACCTTGCGTTTTAGTGACTTACGGACTTACTGTACCGGTAGAGTCAAATTTGGCTACCAAACGTCGAAGAGTCGACTCAGCAGGACGGTTGTGGCGAGGATAAAAATCACGGAATGCGCGGAACGTTTCTCGAACGGAGCACTGATTTTGATAGTATAATTTTACAATTATCACACGTTGTTCAACGCTATAACCTTCCATGGTGATTTACCGTACTCTACTGAACAATTCAAAACAAATTTTACAGGTAATGCTTTAACGACAATACGACATGACCGCTATAATTGAACAAAGTTCGAGCGTCTCTATTAAAAGACCCTATATATACTCGTATATATATATTATTATATATATAGTATATGTGAATATACAATTAAACCAAAGAGTATTATATGAAATAATGAAATATGTAGAAGTTTAACTGTAAACAGAAACCGCTTAACTGTACGTTCACATATTTGTGTACATATATTACATTTATATTTTTTTAAATATTTAAATATTGTTTATATGCATATAACGTTTTATATTTTTATCAAAAATCAGACGTAAACGTCTCACTTTAGAAACTATTTTTATTTTACTAAAATTGAATGTATTTTTATGCATTACAATGATTCCGTCAAACATATAGTAAGTGACAAATATAAACGGCGAATTTTGGAGGAACTTCGATTTTGTTATATGCCACATTGACCGTACGTGTTAAAAAACCATTCTGCGGGAAAAGTATATTTCTAATAGGTACCTATATCGATAATAACTGCTATATGTGTCGAATGTCCGGTCTATACACATAGGCATAAAATTCCTACTCGAAATTTCGTGCAAATACAAATCCAAAAAACAAAAATATATGCGGATGCTGTGGTGGGATGTCATTATTTGAATTTTTAACGGACGTTTTAGAGTTTATTATTAATTCGAATTTAAAAATAAACGAGAAAAAATTTGTTTCGTTCGAAAATAACGTTTTTCAGCGAAATTACATTTATTACAATAATATTGATTTATAAACTTGTACTTATTAACTTGTATTTTTTTTTTCCATTTTGCTTAATACCTGATGATGACTTTTTGTCGAAATCGGTAGTAAATAAGCGCACTTAATACAACAACTTTTATATTTTTTCTTTATTTTACATAATACCCTTTGGCTCTATTGTATATTTAATTATACATATATATACAAATTTATTATTTACGAGTATTAATTTATAATTTTTTTTATTTTTTTTTTCATATCTTTTTTTTTATATTTGTTTTCTGTTTTTGTTTTCTCTACTTTATTATTAACTATTTTTTATTATTTTTATAATATTTCTGGTTTCCGAGAATTAGATAAGACGTGTTACAGGTTATATATATATTATATATTAGTATATTACCTACCTTACGGCTATAGAATATGTTACACTGAATAACCGGGTATAGAAACACAAGTACGTTTTCTCGATAATCGAGTAAATTATTAAGCCATATTAATCAATATTATTGACAAATTTTGTAGATTAGTAAAGTTAACAGCGACTGTTTTCGATTCGATCTATTACATTTTTTTTTTCTTGTCACCATCATGCAGCGATTACCCGCGACTATTGTTAGATAATTTGTTTCGAGCCTTCAAAAAAAGGTATATATAAAAAAAAATCTTTATTTTAAAGTATATATATAAACTATATTAACTATCAGTTTCCTTTATTTAATTTGTATACATATTTTAAGCAAACTTTTACTTGAATATACGCATTAATTATTTGTATAAGAATTAAAATACGGAATCTTTTAATACTATGCGTCGATACAAAAAAAAAAAATTTAATACAATTAATTATATAAATCTAAAATTTAAATATGATATATTTAATTATGTAAAACAACATTACTAGTAAACAAGATATAAATATATTTATATATATATATATACATAAATATTGTAATACCTATTATTGGAGATCTTATAAAATTATTTTAAGCAGTAAGAAATATATTTAATAATTAATAATTCAAATTAAATTTTATAAAAATTTATGGATAACCAGTTACTAAATTAATTAATTTTGTTGAAATAACACATTTAAGAATAATTATCAAGGCTCGTAAATCCATGCTTTTTTTTTTTGCTAAAAAAAATTATGCTATTAATAAAACATGCTAAATGAGTTTAGTACAAACCGTTTCATTAACAGTAGTATTAAAAAGTATACATCTTAATTTTGGGTGTTGTGGTATATTTGGCATGTAGTAAATTTTTTCGGAGTTACCAGCGCATATTATTTCATATAAATTCATGAAAATCGTTTTACAGGGTAGGTGAAAATAAGAGCTTTACATAAACAGACAAACATAAATACTTGAATTCTTTTGTTCATTTACTTTTTCGAACATGTTTATGAAATTATAATTTTAATTCATTTAAATATTTAACATAAGAAAAATAAGGAGTATTTTAATCATTTAACACTTCTTAAGGAAATAAATTTTTAAAAAAACATTAGCAACTAATTTATGGAGGTAGGGAAAAAAGTGAAGATAAATAAATAATTAAAAATAATTTAACAATATAGGTTTGTATAACGGTTAAGTACAATTCATTCAACTCATTCATTTATGTGGTGATATACAAAACTCAATATGCTATTTGTATATATTTTTAAATCATAGTGTAAGATTATATTATGTGTATGCGATAAGGCTCGTTATATAATATATTCCCTGGGCGTCAAAATAGGTAATTAATAAAAAAATAATAAATATATAATGTTTATATGGATGTAACAAAATTCATCATTTATTAACCTTTCATTTCAACAATTTATTTCATAAAAACGCTATATTATTAGTGCTTTAAATTTCACATGAAATATATTTCAAATATGTTAATTTTTCAGGGTTAAAAGTGGGATGAGCATGTTTAAATTAAATCACTCTGTATATATGTTACAGTAAAAGTACGAATGCCGGCAAAACCTAGGATTTACCGATAAATCCTAGGTTTCACCAGCTGCTGTCGGTAAATGTCCGAAATGATTTCGGTAAAACTTAGGATAGACAAAATAGTTTGGTCAAACCCCGAATGATTTTTGTAGTTCGGACTTTTACAAACGAGATTTGGTAAATCCTAGGATGAACAATCGGTGTAGGCGAGAGTTCGAAATTGTTTACCAATTCTATAATATATATTTTTCTTTGTTTTATACTCGTATATAGTTATTAATATAAACGTGTGTATTTAATATACTATAGTAGTAGCTAATATACTTAAATAATAACAATTATTGTTTTTATATTGTAATTAAATACGAGTTCAAATAGCAAAGAAAAATTCTCACACAACTGGGGAAGGTATACAATTTCGGACTTTCACAAACATCGATTTTTCATTCTAGGATTTACTTAATCTTATTTGTAAAAGTCCGAACTACAAAAATCATTCGGGGTTTGACCAAACTATTCTGTCTATCCTAAGTTTTACTTCGGACATTTACCGACAGCAACCGGTAAATCCAAGGTTTTGCCGGTATTCGTACTTTTACTGTAACATATATACGTATACATTTTAGTATTTTACATGTTATAACGATATGCGGAACGCTTAAAACTATATAATATGAAGACATTATAGTCACTCCGGGAATTTTTTTCCACTTTAAACAGTTGGTCCAAACCGTTCGACTACCGGTGCACACTCCCATTTATCTGTATTCATTCTCCTATTCGCCGCAGCCCCTCGGCCCCAGCACCGCGATTATTGCGGTGTTCCAATGGCGTAATTTCGAACGTTCTGTGGGAGGGGATAAAAAATTGTAATAAATATAAATAAATAAATAAAAAATTGTAAAAAAATTGCATTGGATAACTCTTAATTGTAACTACCCCACCAACATTAATATATCAAAGTTAAAGCGATTGATACTCGTATATTATACTTTTATTATTTTCTTTTATAAAAATGTCATATTTTATAACAAAATTTCTAATTTTTTTTTTTTTGCTAATTTATTGAGTACTTCATCTGTTTTTACTTCAACATCTGAAGACGAGTAAACCATTTTTCGGTGATCTAACCTACCCACCTTACCATACCAGTTGGTAGTATAGTTACCGTGGATCAATAAACTGAAAAACATTACGAATTACGTTAAAATACTAATAAATATTGTTAATACAAAAAAATATTATTTTTATTGTTTTTAATTATTATAATTTCTTATTATATTTTTTGTACATTAGATAATGTTACTTAAAAAAGAAAGCCCATGGGAGGGGATACATCCCTCATATCCCCTCCCCCCCACCATAATTACGCCCCTGCGGTATTCTATTTTCCGAATTTAATAGACCGTTTCAAAGAGATTTCTTTTTCTTACAACAACACAATATTTATGAATATATTGTGGCGGACGAAGCGAGCCGAGAATGTTCTCGAAACCGCCTGCAGTATACTCGTATATAGGTGCGTCGTCGAGAATATATAAATATAAGCGCCTTAGAGGAATAGCTTTCTAGAAGTTTCTACGGCCCGTGTAAATCACTCCGTCCGCGGCACTCGATAATAATATTTTTTTACGTTTTATTAACCTCCTATCACGTAAAGGTAATACAGTAGGAAACGGCGACGAATTGTGTTATTCTCCCTCCAACGTGAACTCTACACGGTTCGGTTCGGTGTTAATTCGACATTTACGCGTTTTCTTTTTTTTTTTATACGTTCCGAGCGAACGATGTTTGTTTTATTTGTATGTATTTATATATAATTTCATTATTTGCACAATTTCGACCGGAACGATTGCTCGGAGCCACTGCAGATGATCTCGATTTTCTCAGTTATATAGTTTCAGTGTCGCAGTGGGCGGATATCTTGGATACCTCGGAGTTTTCGTCACTTTATATTCGTTTACTACTGGCTACATATTATAATTATAAAATAATAGGTACATTCATATTAATTTGTATAAAATAATTTTTCATCTAATCTAAAGCCTCGTTTACATGATGACAGTACTCTCACGAAAGTTCTATCTTATCAATTCGTTTAAAAAAAAAAAATCAAGAAAACGTCTCTTTATATATTTGATGCAAAAATACTATCATTGTCACCGTCGCGAATGGTAGTACACGTTGGTAGTACTATCAACTATCACGTCGTACATGATAGTGTGATAGTACTGTGACTATCATGCCGTCTACACGGGGCTAGTGTGACTATCACATACGTGATAGTTACTTTCATGACAGCAACCATCACGTTTACTATCACCGTGTAAATTGGGCTTAAAGTAGTGTTGGCCATATTCCGGCGTAATTTGAATACAGGACTGTTCAAAAAATATTAATAGAAGAACATGCGGATCTTTTTCTTTTCAATTAAAATAACTAAAATATCCGTATTGTCCGTAATTGATTTGAGTCGTAAACTTCATCTAATACCGATAACGAGGAAGTGGCGGTGGTTGGACTCCATGATCGGGAGGGTGGGAAGTCGTTAACCTACCATTGAGTTTGAGTTCGCCCCCCTCAATACTTTGATATAACCGCCACTGCGACAGAGAATTACTGCGTGCCGAACAAGTAGAGGGGGTCGTATGCACGATGTCGTGTTTCACTGCACTTAAACTTCAACTCGTAGTAAAACGATACATATCATATATGATGTATTTCTTTTAAAATTAAATTAGTTTATGGCAAAATTAAAAACTGCGTTCTTTATGAAACACTCTATACAAAAATTTGAAAATAAATGTGTTTGTATTTTTAACACGTTAATAATATTAGGATATAATCATCATCTGTGCGTGTATTAATTATTAAACTATTCTTTGCATTAAAAAAAAATTATTTCCAATGTTCATTATATAGTCTAGTAGAAACTAATTTAAAATTGTAATTGCAATTAAACTGATATACAGAATAAAAAAATAAAGAAATAAAAACCGCGCGAGTGCTTATAAAATTTCAAACGGGGTCAATCACTTTCGACTTGAACATAATAATATTATTTAAAATTAAAAATAACATCAAAGAAATGAATATGTGTATTCCATAAACAGAATGATTATAATATTCGAATTTTATTTTTATTTTTTCAATCTAATAAGTAATGATATTTATATTTTATAGCAGTATAACTTTGAAGTGAAATTTAAACCATAAATTAAAGAAATACCGTTTTGTGTAAACATACATCACACACGCGGTCCTTTGACCGATCTGTATATATGTACAACGAAATATAAATATATTGTCAATGTTATTTCAGTATGAAATATAGCTCAGTTGAGAAAACAGTTTTCGTTGATCGAATGTTTTAATTTTGATATTTCGATATATCATGAATCATGATTATATCTATATTTGCTTGTGTGACTATAAAACAGTCAATTCAATACATATTTTTAGACATGTTTATCTTAAACAAAGTACAATATTTTGAAGCTTGAAATTGAAATTCATAACGTTAATTATCGTGTTTGACTTAAAATTTTTGTTCTTTGTATTTTTTTTTTTTACGAGTTAATATGTATTTAAGCGTGATGTGATTAAAGTACGTTTCTAAATTTGTACGTGTACATTTGAAACCATTAACCTTAATCCTTTAGGCATTTATTATGCTCTCCATAGTAAATATTATATATATATATATATATATATACTAGCTGATCCTGCACGGCGTTGCCCGTGACGAATTCAATGCTCGTGGATTTATCCTCTTTGAAACTCCATTAAAAGTCAGCACTAACCTACATATATTTTTAATGCAGTTATTTGGGTTGTTTTGATCAAATATAAATCATAGCGGATACCCGGCGTGTTCTACTACAACAAAAAAAAAATACATTTTGTTTATTTGATGGAAAAAAGGAAACTGGACCAGTTCAGCTGGTTATTAACTTTTTTATCTTAATATTGATGTTTCTGTATGGTTTACATTTAATGGAAGCTTAAGAGCTGAATGCGCTGTACGCCCACCATCGAGTAACGTTGATGCGATTCCAGACGATGCTACAGCCAGTGCAATTTTATTTTTTGATCGAATTTCAGCGAGTATCAAATTGAGCAAGAATGTTTTTCCAATGTCTCCAGGTGCGTCAAGGAAAATAATTCCACCACTTTCGTTTGCTACGTATTGCACAACTTTTTTTAAAACTATTTTTCGATCAGCCGTCAACAGTTGTATTTTTAAATATTCATAAATTATAAAATGTAAAGTATTTTTTTTTATATCTTACCTAACCTATAATAGGTACCTTATATGTTAATTTTATTTTTAACGATTTATTTAATACCTAAATATATATATATATATTTAAAGCGAAACAAAACAAGTAAAAAACTTAATACTCAATAACTATACTTGCATGATTAATATATTGTATTTATAAATCGCAATAAAAATTCGACGTGATTGTTGAATATACGTATTGTATTTAAACCAAAATAATAAAATCACGGTGTACGAGAGTATGCGCGTCTCCAAGGTAATCATGATTATGTAATTTTACTTTAAGTAAAATATTATTTATAACGAATAATAAAATTATATTCTATTTTTGGAATAGAATTTAAATAAAATTAAGAAAAAGTATTTTGAACAAATATCTTTAATAATAATAATTATATAGTAAGGATTACCATTTGTATAATGTTATATTTAAAATTAAAACATAAAATATTATATTTTTAAAATAAATATGTGTTTACTATTATTTATTTTTATTATTATTTATATTTTTACTTCACCATTTATTTTTATTAAAAAAAACATTTCTTCAATTTTGGATCCTCGGGTGATAAATATACTATACATAGTAGACGCAATTTGTGAAGGGGACACTACCAGTTTTGAAATTAGCACCACCAAATTTTGTTCGTACCTATTTATGTATTGATATAATAGTTTATTATAATAGCCAGTAATAGTGATTTTGAATAAATTTCCATCTGCAACAATGATTATGATATTCCATCTCTTCTGCTTTGCGTGTGCGGACAGCCAATTGGGTAATAAAATCAATTATATTTGGCCAATTTTTATGTGTCTAACAATTATCGAAAACGTTTTATTTTTAAATTTCAGGTTTATAAAATTGATAAATTGAGATTATATAATAAATATTAAAATGCATTACCACAGCTTCATCGTGCGTGTCACTAATATTTAAATATTAATAACGTATCTTTCAAAACATAAAAATCGTCAATCATCGCGGTCAACCGACTTTTTAGTTTTACAACCCTATGTTTTTTTTTAGCGAGATTTATTATTTCCGCGTAAACGATAGTAAAATTACGAAATCGCTATTAACTTTTTCGTTTCTATTCGAAAAATACAATAATATACTTGATATCTATTTTAATTTTATAAATAATTTATTATAAATCATATTATACAATACCAAAATTTTTTTCTGTAAAATACTGTATTTCTCTTTATTTTAGATACCTACTTATAGTATACACATCTATATATTAATTAATAATTAAAATTTGCGTTATAAAACAAAATCTACGCATACGATACGTTGGAATCGTCATAGCACATTTAGTTTTAGTCGTAGAGCAACCGGGATACCACTGCTGAGTAGAGCGTACATCTGTGTGTATCATACTAAAAATACCCCCCCTTCGTTTTTTTGGTTTCGTTATAACTCCGACACTGTTGGTGACTGTGACACCAAACCGACGCGAAACATTTTGGTTTAGTGTCCTTTATGAGGTACGCCCAGCAAGTTGCCCCAAAAATCCCAAAAAGGGATTTTTTTGAAATTCCTATGTTACCAAACCGAATGGGTTCGAACTCGGTAGGCTACCTCATAAAAGACACTAAACTAAAATGTTTCGCGTCGGTTTGGCGTTCCAATCACCAGCAGTGCCGGAGTTTTAGCGAAACCAAAAAAAAACGAAGGGGGGTATTTTAGTATGATACACACAGATATACGCTCTACTCAGCAGTGGTATCCCGGTTGCTGTACGATTAAAACTAAATTTGCTATGACGATTCCAAAAAGTTATTCCTTCCGAGTCCCTCCCCACCTATATGTTTACAGTAATCAGCGATTTCAATAATATTGAAAAAATTTGGGGAGTCCGGACCCCGTCGACCCCCCATCAGATGCGGCCTTGGCCTGGTGTACCACTTAGAAATACTGAACCAAAACTAATTTCGTTAGAACGGAGTACTTATTAGGTACCAACAGCGCCAAAATTATAGCAAAACTAAGCGAATAATTTAGCGACGAAAAGATTCGGCGCGGCGAAACGTCCGGCCGCGAAACGGTCAGGGGCGAATCGGTCTGGAGGCGAAAAGGTCCGCGGCGAAACGGTCAGGGGCGAATCGGTCTGGCGGCGAAAAGGTCCGCGGCGAAACGGTCGCGGCGATACGTCCGGGTTCGCCGCACGGTGCAACCGCTGTAGTGTGGCGCGGGTAGTGATGGGCGATCTGAATCGATCTTTTTCTTACAAAAAAGCTCGATCTTTTTAAGAATCGATCCAATTTTCCTAAGATCGAATCGAACGGGATCGGATTTTTTTGTTTTTTGTTCTACGAGTATTTCGAACTATTGTTGCTAAGTACAATTAATTTGTTATATTTTAAACCCTAATAATTACCAATCATGACCACAGACTAATTCAAGTGAGTATTGAGTAGTATTTGCACTAGTATCCATTAATATTGAATTTCTATATAAACCACAGATTAGATGAATATTCATCTAATCTGTGTATAATCTGTATGATTAGTCAGAAATGATGACACAGTAAAGATCAGAGGATTTTATTCTGTATTTAGTGAAATTACTGTATTGCATTTTATAACTGTATTTTAGATCTTTAACACATAAAGTATGATAAATTTAGTGATGGGCGATCTGAATGGATCTTTGAAAATAATCGATTTTTTTATAATTGATGTTTTAACTATAGAAGTCAGGAATGGGGGGGGGGAATACGGTGGATTTCCCACCTAATTCTTTGGATCGATCTTCTAAAAGATCGATCTTTTGGCGTCGATATTTTCGTTTCGATTTAAATCGATTCACTACCGCGAATCACCCATCACTAGGCGCGGGCCTTAGTGAATAGTGGTTTAGCGAGATATGTCGTATTCGTTGGCGGTGTGGTTTATATTGAACAATAAATTTTCCAAAATTATCTAGATTTTTAGATGAGTCGTTGTGAATTTCCCATAATATGTCGGTGGCGAGAATAATTATTACTATACTCGTCGTCTACATTATCATCGAATATTGGCGGCGACCGGTGTCGGTCACTTATTTACATATTACTATATACATACATACATACATGTAACTATACATATTCACTGCATGATAATTATATTGTATACGTCAATTTACCACGAAAAACTTTTAAATAACTAATAATTAATTTCAATTTATTTTTAAATTTATTTATTAGTAATACATTTGTATTGATCAGGTAATTTATTTTTTGTTCCTGATATTTCGGGGGGGGTTAAACCCCAACCACCTCCTGCGTTCGATACATGATGTGTAGTTTGTAAGCTGAAAGAGGGCCGAGAAGAATATACAAGAAACATGTTTTTCAAACGTTACTGATACAAAAAAAACATTTGCCTTTTATATTTCCACCTGAGTCTTTGTCTTTTTAAACAAATATGTATAAATAAATAATTCATTCATAAATGATGTAACAATATTACATTTACATATATTATAATCATCCGAGTTAATGAGTTCAGAAGCATATATTATATTATATATGACGTTAGAAATCAGAAGTTGGATACACATTAGGTATATAGCTAAAATATTGAGGCCACGTTATAGGTATACGTACCTACAAAAAATCTGAATGATAAGCCCGTCGCAACCGTATGTTTGTACCACGTTTTTTCGTGCATAAATGCGTTAAATGTATTGTGTTCATATAGGTAGATATTATATTGGATATGCGCAAAAATTTATTGGAATAATCAGGGTTAAACAGAACCTTACCAGTCATCGGTTCAAAAAGAGAGAAATATAAGACATGGGTACCTACCTATTTATGACAACGGTTACATTAATATTCAACCCTTCCCCCCTACAGAGAATTTTTATTACAAACTAATAAACACTATAAACAGTCATTAAAGCGGAATGAAATTTATTTTAAAACGTTTTATGTTGATTTACACAAATTATTTCATTATAACTTCTAGCTATGTGCAAGTATCGTTTGTAACGAAATGACAGACTCCTGGCTACGACCGTGGATATTTTTCATTCCTATAATCTTGCAGGTACGATCAAAAATCCCTTCCTCCGATCTCATTCCTTATATATTCGGAAATCCATTTGCAATGCACGGGAAGATAATAAATGGGCTTCTTCTACTTCCTCCACTAGTTGATGGTATAGATAAATATCATCCCGCGGTGCCCTTATAGTTTTACCATTCCAATCTTTCAAGGTTCCACACGCTGTGTCTTTTGCTAGACTAAGGTTAGGTCACTGCACGCGCACGGTTATTTTTTTTTTTTGTGTTAGGTCTCAATATTTTTCTTCATTTTCCACATGTCATTCCCCTTCGGAACCTGCGAATGGGGGTTTTATTCATATTTGCCATCATTGTCCTAGGTCGTCTCCCTCCTGCAGCAGGGCTTCCTTTCTTTCTTTTTTCCGTACCAACAATATTGATATAGATTACCCTCATAATATATACTTAATTCATGTTATAACTAATTAAACAATATTCATACAACATATTAATTAATGTTATAAAATCGATGCACAGCTGCGGCCGGCATCGGCGCAATTCGGCTTGTTGAATGCTGATAGCCGATGGTGTGGTATCACAAATTAAATTAATCTTTCGTTTTTGTGCGTGATATTTGATAACAGAAAATGGAAAACGTTCGTATCAGCGAGCCGTGAAATTCGCAGGAAAAAAATTATTCGAAAAGATACGTCACGTGTGGTGTTTGTAACGTTCATTATTTTCCTATTATTTATTGTAAACGATGTTTAAACGACCGATTTCGAAACGTTCGTTCTTCTAAACGTGTCGTACAAAAACCTTCTACCTATTTCGAATTTCCTGACCGTTTTTATATACTTTGTACAAGCTGTTACGTTAATTTCGGTTTTTCGTTATACTACGCGTAATATAGTACCTATATACATAAATTTATATTATAACTCACTACGATTTGAATCACTTTCATTGGTATGGAAGATCTACTCATTCAGATATCGAAAGATGCCGCAAATGCGAAATTTAATAGTCTCAGTCAGTCAGCAACTGAAGCATATGGTAGCGTTAAATTCATTAATTTATCCATATTCAATTGCACCGTTTTACTAAACTCTGTTGGTGTTTTGCCGACATTTAAAAAAAAAATATGCATTCGTTATTTTCTATATGCGTTCTATTTTTCTCCTTTTTCAGTATTTTTAGAAAAACAACAAGGAACGTTACGTGATCCGGCTCACGAATTGAGAGCGAAATGTTTAAATGTTTTTAAACAAGCTTTCGAATCGAAAAAAAGCAAATTAGTAACCCATGCTTTGTGTGGGTTGAATGTAAGAAGTCGATTTTATAATACGATATCAACAATCGATTAAATGCGGCAGCTAATTAATATTGAATATTTCTAGAAAATTCTGAGAGACGACAGATTTCAATCAAATTTCGAACCAGAAGACGATTCATTATGGTTGCCATCGCAAATGTTACATACAATTAGCTCCATATTAACACAATCTGACGATACCCAAATAGATATGTTAAAGGTAAATTCATCGATTTTACTTATTTTTGTTAACGACATAAATTTATTTAAAATTCGTGTTTTTAGGTGTTTTTAAATGTTGCTTGTTCGTCGTACTGGACAATGAATGGGCGTATAATAATACAAATACTTACATTATCGTGTGAAGTTTATGAAAATGGGAACCGAGGCATTCAATCTGCTGCGCAAGCTGCCGTTAGTCAGACGCTACGATATTTTTGCAATTTTCTTGGTAACGAATTTGGGTATTTTACTTTCACCAGTCAGTGAAAGACTAAAAATAGTTTACAACAGCTAAAAAAATATGATCTGTACCAATGGTATTCAAACTTTCTCATCTCGCTGCTCCTTCACAATATTTTGATGGCTCCCAAATTATTAATGACAAAAAATTTATAGTGTCTATATGTGTATGAAAATTTATTTATTTATCATATCCAAAATATGTAATTATTAAATAACAAAAAAAAAAAAACTGAAATTAAATGTTTTATATTTTGAGTAAAATAAATCAGTAAAATTGATTAAAATTCCATTGTTGTTTCCATTGTGGCTATCATTGCAATATTATACTGTTTTCTTTTCCTGTTCTGTGTTACACGGCTCCTTTGACCAATTCACACGACGCCCCTAGGAGCCTCGACGCACAGTTTGAATACCTCTGATCTATACTAAAACAAAATATTTTACTGACTTTTAGTTAATTCTATACTTTAAACTAAAAGAAATTAGAGAAAATAACATTCACTTTATTTGTAGATGAGGAATGTGAAGAATTAAATAAAATGAAAGACAATGGTGCTGGTGGGGTGTTATGTTTTAATGAAGCATTACCTATTATGCAATTCATTGTCAGTAAAATAGATGAGACTCAAAAGTAATTTTATTTTAATATTTATATTATATTATTAATAATCAAAATATGAATACTACTTATGTAAAACGTCTAATTTGTTAATAGTGGAGATCGTTGCAGTAAAGCTGTTGTTTTTTATCTCGAATGCCTTCACACTCTTGTTGCTAGCTTACCTCAAAAAGTGCACGACAATCGTCACTTCACTATGTTTTTATGGCAACGACTGTGTCCAGCTATTATTGCTTTTCTAGGATCTCCTCGAGTAGATAAAAAAATTGTGTCTCGAGATGATGACAATGTCACTAAATTGGGTAGAGGATCAGGCATTCTAGGAAGTGCACCTGGTTTCAACAGTCATCAATCTAAAATAATATACAGGTAATAATGACGAATATTTAATTTTACATTTTCTCTTACTAATTAATTAGTTAATTATTAACACTACTAATACAAAGTATATATTTTAATTTTAATTTTAGTATTGGAAGTCAATTAGTAAGACTGGTTGGATGTGTAAGTTCTCTTAGGCCTGTTTTGGAGTCTGTTTTTCATAGAATGCTTTTATATCCACCACCTATCTATAGAATAGATGCTTTAAAAGCTTTAAAAGAGGTGGGTATGTTAATTTGTTTAGGAACTAATTATTTGTTTGTACTTTTATATAAATTCACAGTCAAATATCATTCATGAGTAGTTTACATACTGTTTAGAAGAAAAAGAGTCTTGTATAATATAAAGTTGTAGTAAGATCTACAAATTCTTAAATATGTTTTACGGCAAAAAGTAATTTTAAATGTTAGCATTTAAATTTTAATCGAATAAAAACTATTAAATATGTTCTGTTCCATTATTTATTAAGAATGATTATTATAATATATTATATTTAAGTTAAAATATTATGTCCTATTCACATTAGTTTTATTTGAATTTATAAAATAATTTAACAAATATTTGTGTGTGTGTGTGTGTGTGTGTGTGTGTGTTAATTGCGTGTATTAATTTATAGTATATTTTATTATATATTAATTTGATGTATATATTATAAATTTAAACTTTTAAACATAAACATTAATATTTATGAATTATAATACATTAACAATAATTTACAACCAGTTGTGTGGAAACAAAAAATTTTTATAATTAATAATATATTTTTATTTTATTTTTAGTTATTGAGTAGTCCAAATAGAATCGTTGATTTCGCGGGACCAATACTCATTGAAGACGATAAAATGTGCCAACAAAGTGATATGGCATTAACTCGTTTGTTAGTATTTAATGAACACAGTATTTTATATATAAATTTTTTTTTTATTTCAGAAATATATGATAATTATTTTTATGTTTTAGAGTGATGGATTCTATTGAAGAATGTTCCAAATGTACAGACTGGGAAATAGTTTTTATAAGTGTTTCTTGTATACTTTCTTTACTCTCAACGCTTCTTGATCTATCTACTGGAAAAGGAATCAGTGATGTTTACACTGATAAAATAAATGAAAAATTTCCGTCTTTAACCAGTTGTGACTATACAGGGCCTTTGACTTACGAATCAATGATGCGATTACCAAATATTTATAGAGAACAATTATCTTCTCCTGAATCATCTATTGGAAACAGGAGTCGTATCAATAGTACGAGTAGTAGCAGTGGAGTACCAAGTAGTGGCAATACAGAAGGTCCTGAAGGAGGCTATCAAAATGACCCACAGGTAATTTAATGTTTTGAGTTTTATTTTATTTTTTAAATACCTGTGAAGGAAAAATACTTTACATTTATAAGTTATAACATACACAAAATACCAATTGGTTAATACATTTTGAATAATTTTATTAAAAATATTGGGTTTAATGAAGTACTGAAATATATATTATTATTATTATTATTATTATTATTATTATTATTATTATTATTATTATTGTTTTATATCTTACTTATTTAACCAATCAATTTCTTTTTTAAATTTTGTTCTTTAAAATTTTAGTTAGTTAAATATAGTTCCTTAAATTAAAAAATATTTTTTTCTTTAATAAATTATAAATATTATGTTTTGATTTTACCATTTTGTCAGCTTATGAATCACTTAATTTTTTTATAATTTTTTTTTTTTATATTAGTATAAGTATAACAATAATGATAAAAATAAAATAAATCATACAAAGAGATGTCACATTATAACTTACAAAATGGTGCAGATAGATAAAAAATGTTGGTAACATTGATTTAATCGGTCAAGCACTAAATTTTGTAGTCAAACTGAATTTCTGTCATTATTTATAATCCCAGTCCAAACCGAACTATTAATGTACTTTATCGAATTCGAATTTCACCCTTTTTCTCTTATAGATACAATCAAATTTGAATAAAACTAAGAAAAATATTTTTTAATAATAATACCTAGGTAATTAGACAGTTAAGTAGGTAACTATATAAATCTTATTTTAAACTTCAACAGATTAAACACATTTTATAATTTTAATATAGAAAGTAATCAAAAAGTTATTATTTTCAAGTTTATAATAATGCTCTACTGTGGCTTATTTATAGGGAGTGCAGAGTGATGAGAATGTCCTAATTATTGCAATTGATTTTAACATAATTGTAAAATGACTTAATTTTAATTAATATTATGTAATTACCTAGTTACTTAGACACCGAGCAAATTTTATTAAAATTGCAATAGTTGACCTTGATGTGTAGATAAAAATATTAAATTAGACGTTTTATTGTAATTATACACAACATTATTTTATAAAATATACGTAATATAACACTATAGTGTTTACAGGGCTTATTCTAAGAACTTTTTTAAATCTTCCCAAAAAATGCAAAATACTACAACAACCAAAAGAAATATATGTGGAATACGGATAGTTAAAATCATTGATTAATGTATTCATCTATATAAATAAAGCCCCATAGATCTGTACTGTTCATTTATTATATTTTCCTAATGAATTATATTTCATATTAGTTTTTACTTATTTCTTTACATATACCTTCAAATTATTCAATTTTTACTCAAGTAGAAAAGCTCAATTACTAAGTACGATTATGCCAAAACCATATAACAATTTCATCCACTCAAAAATTAATTTTCTAGTACGTAAATGCTTTTAACTATAGAAAATAAATTCAGCACGTATTTCAAAAACAATTCTGTATAAATATGTAAATAATAGTTATTTCTTACAAATATTGTAGTCAGTGGCGTACATACGGGGGGGGTTTTCGGGTTCAAACCCCCCCCCCAGGACCAAAAAGAAAAAAAAGTTGTGATATTATTATAAGGCCCGTTGCGCGTTATAACATGTTTTAATTTTTACACTCTACAACGGTGCACAGGTATTGTGTGCACTGTCGGCTCCTACTCATAAATTCCTTCATGCGCCGTTTAAAGGGATGGTTTTAGTGTTGGTTATTTTTTTTAACCCCCCAGAACAAATTTGAATGTACGCCACTGATTGTAGTTACAGTTGTTGTGTAGTTTGGTACTTGTGATATGGTAAGTGTTTGCTCATTATACTGCAGCTCTATGTTATAGTCTATATTCAGTATAAAATCATAAATTATTGTACAAATTCGTTCCAAATTTGATAACAAAACATTTATTCGAACAATTCGACCTATCTTGATAAATAATAATCTATTTTTTTAATTTCAGATTGATGAAATGGAAGCAGCAGTTGAAAAAAATTTAAAAGAAGAAACGTTTCGTTTAGAATTAGTAGCAAAAAAATTGAATACACTTAATGTTATTCAAGTTACTCCAGTAAGTTTTATCTTGTATTTTATTTTATTTACATAAGTTAAATGCAATTAAAGCTACACAATATTTACAAACTATTATAATATTTATGAAATGTAACAAAAAATACATATTAAAATAAGAATAAACTGTAAATTAATATGCATAGGTAACTAATTAATACAAAATTATATATATATATTCTTTTTTTATGTCATTAGGAGTCTGTAGAATTATTAGATTTGGAAAGAAAAAATGCTGGTAATTTTGTTCAGACACTGGTTAGTTTTTTGCCAACATTGTTACCACTTCGAAGTACATTACAAATAGATGAAGAGATTCAACGATTTTCTTCGAGTTATTGTGAAGGTTATATTATACCTATTTAATTATATCAAAATATTTTTCGGTATAACGAATTTATATTCACAGTAATGAGTGAAAACGATTAAAATATCAAATTACAAAGTAAAATTATAATTTTTAATACATTTTGTAGAGAAACAATATCAGCAAAAAATATATGTATTCTCTGGAGACGAAATTAGTATGACACCTTTTTATTTATCATATGAATTATGATATTAGTTATTCTAATGTCGCCTCCAAAATAGTATGTTGACAATTTAAATGAAAAAGTATTATCAAAAATACATTTTACACTGACAAAAACCTTTTGTAAAATACTTTTTACATTTTATACGTATTTCTAATTATTTATTTTTTTGTTTTAGAAATCTTCCGACAAGACAGTAAAAAATATGGTTTAATTATAATAAATGCAGATGGTGTTTATATAGCAACATACATGTCACTATATCTTAATTTAAAGTTAATTCATCAAAATTATTATGACGATTCTTCTACACTGCCAGTTATGTCTGAAGTAAGTTATAAATATTTAATACAATACTAAAACATAATTAGATAATTATTAATATGTATTATAAATATTTTATTATTTATTTATTTATTTAATTAATTAACACTCGCAAAGGGTAAAGGCGATATAATTTTTATTATTTCATATTTTTTTTTTATAGATATTAATTTTACTTATATAACTAATATCAGTTATTGTTAGAATTAATTTTTCTAACATTTCAATGGAGATAATATTATATGATAAATATATTATGGTGTATGATTAGGCCACATAAAATGTCGATTTTATTGGAGTAATTTTATTTTAAAATATTATTCTATATCGTGCAATCATCATTGGGTGGGTTGTTCTACAGGATCAGTTTGTTGAAGAAATATACAGCAGTGGCATGTTAATGTATGTGTCTAGCAGTTGGTTAGCTGAACTCTATCAACATGTACTTGTTACTAATATTTTAGTATTATCCGGTTACAAGACTCAAGCCGCTGGTCATTTGGCATTGATAGATCTGTTAACAGGTTCATATGGGATTTGGCTTTAAGCTTGATTTAATTAGCATTTATAATTTTAGCTTATTTTTGGAATGCTTTATTTTGTTTTATGTTGTTATTATTATGTTTTTATTTATTGTCTTTAACACATTATTTGGAATTTGTATTTTAAAATAGTTTTTTTTATATATATATATATATATTTTAATATTTCCTAAGAAATTTTTTGGGTTTATTTTACTTTTAAAACTGTTTAGAAATAACGAAGTATAAATAACTAATAGAAGAAGATTTTAAACAGAAAATGTATACAACAACATTAAGGAGTGTTAAATTATTAATATTGAAGATTTATCTCATCATTATACTTTATAGTATCAATAAAACTTAAAATATTTATTATAACATATAACTGAAGTGAATATAAATAAGTAGAGTCATTTTAATCTCAGAATTAAATACTAATTAAAGACTCTTAAAGATAAATTTCTATTGAAATTGGTTTTTTTAAATTCCATGAAACAAGAGCCATCTTACTTTTTATTATTTTATGTAAAATAATATAGTTCTTATATACACAATTTGCAAATGATTGTAGATATTACAATATGATAAATGATCATTTCTAATTCCTAATTTTAAAAATTTTACTTCATTTATATATTATTATTCTATATTTTATATTATCTTCTACATGTTTTTATTTGCATTTAGTTATGATAATTTATGCAGTTATACAAAATGTTTTAAATACTTAATTTATTATTTTCATATTTTGTTTTTTATTTTTACAATTAATTATAAGTTCTTGTAACTTGATCTAGTTCATTTTTACCAGTAAGATAATTGATAATTTATTATTTACAGTTTAAAAAATTATTAGTCCTATTGAGATAATTCAAACATTGAAAAACCAAGAGTATTGAATTTGTTTTTGAGTTGAAAACCATTCCATCTTACAAATTGTTTTGTAGAGGTTTTAAATCTGATCCATTTTTACACCACATTTTTTTCTTTTTTAACAGCACTTTATAAAACCCTGTTATTATTAACTATGATTGTATTTATGTTGCACTCAATTATATCAAAATCATATGAATAAAAATACTGAAATGCAATATTTTGTTTCGCATTTAAAAAGTGTGTTAAAATTCTTTTTCACATTTTTATTTTTATTTTTTTGCTAATAACATTAAAATTTTGGTTGAATATTGTTTAGATATTGATGGTTATGGCCCTGAGAATAAAGTTAATTGGTTGCTATCAGATTGTCTTCGCCTAGAAAGAACGGTGTGCAGATCTGAAACAAGTCCTGATGTTGATGCTGGTAAGAGTTTTAATTGATATATTATATATGTGTATGTGTATAAATGAATACATAATGTGATTTTTTAATATGCCTTGTGTGTAGGTATGTATGTTTCTAACATATTATATACTATTATTATTTGTATATTATCTAACCTTTGAGTTAAAAATAATATAGAAAACTTATCATTATAATTATGAGCAAGAAGTGTGTTTTTATCAGGTGTAAAATTAAGTAGAAGAGTTGTTACATGTTGCTGGGACACAATGATGAATGTTTTAGCCATTCCTCTTCAGTTTAGTTCGCCTAATGATTCAAAAAATGCCCAAGTCAAGAAAATGTTACGAAATGAACTAAATAAAGATTCTATTCGTCAGATTTCAGTACAACACAGTTTAGATGCCTTACAAAAGGCAGCTACTCTTGCAAATATCGTGGGTGTGTGTAAAATTAAAAATATTTTAATAATTATTATTAATAGCCAATTTTATTATTTTTTTTTAACATTTTTAATTTCTACTTTTGAGTATATTATTTTTAATTATATTAGGTATGCATAATCGCTGTGAAGGCATATTTTCTTTGCTTGTGAAAGCGTCTTGTGCCCAGAAAGATAACCTTAATTGGTTTTCTGGTATAGTGAAAAAACAACCAAAGTTAATTACTTCACATGTTCTAAGTATGGATGTGATGCTTTCACGAGGCTTAGAATTTGGATGTCATGGTCAAGAATGTTGGCCACATATTTTTAAGTATACCATTGATATAATTTACCTGTTAGATATGTATTATTATGAATTTATTATTTTAAAGTTTTTTAATTTCACAGTTGTGCTTTGTACGTTGGATATTTAGAAGAAGTATTTTTTCGACAAACAAGTTCATCAGTTGCTGCTTTAAAGATGGTTAAACCTAAATTATTAAACACTGAAACTTTAAATAAAAGTTTTGGTACATTTGTAGATAGTGACGAAGAAATTTGGTAAGAAAAGTTTTTAGTTTTGATAATTAAATATTTGTTCAAAAATATAATGTACTTCATATTAGTGAAACCTGTCTAAGATAAAAGTTTCTGATATTCTAAAAAAATTCCGTTTATTATAGTTTTATATGATAGCAAATACGTACAAAATTTAATTTTGGGACTGACAATTTTTCTTTTTTTAGAAAAGTTTTACTGTTGTAATTATATAAAAATATAAAAATATTGTAAATAACGTGTGTGTTTCAATATATATATATATACATACACAGTATGTAACGTAATAGACTAATAGCATTGATTATAATGTGTGTGTGTGTGTATATATATATATATATATATATATATATATATATATATATATATATATAATCAGTGCTAATAATATTAAATAAATTTTTTTTACTTCTTAGCATGCGTTTAAAATAAACATTTTCCATTTTACTTAAATTATTCTAACACCAAAACATTATAGCTTTCTCAAACATGTTTTTAAAAATATTAAATATTTTACATGTAAATAGTACTAGATTAGTAATTGTAAGTACACAATACTTCTGATTTCTGAAAAGTTCTTATATTTTATGTTATATCTTACATTTTATATTTGAAAAAAGTCTATTATTTAAAAAATTACCTAGTAAATTTTGTTAAAACTTAGGTAAAATATAAAATATAACCCTATTTTAGATAAAATATAACCCTCCTAGATTTTGTTTTTTTTTTTTTTTTTACTTGAAAACCATTCTGGCCAATTACTGTTGTATACAATAGATTAGAATTAATTTATTATTTTTGAAAACAAATTATTTTCATTAAATTTAAACTTCTAAATCTATTAGTTCTTTTTAATTTGTAGCATGGATGTCTACAGTTTTTTATCTTCACCAACCTCTCCTAATAATTCAACAGAATCAATATCAACTTTAGTGAACAAAAGTAGAGCAGATATTGAAAACAATGGAGTATTAAACCAAGAATATGCTGCTCAAGTCGTTTGCATTTTATCTCAATATGTTGATCGGTAGGTATTTTAATTCGTAATCTTTATTAAAAATAAAATTATTATTATTATTTTATTTTAATTGATTAAATTATAAAATGTAGATTATTTGAAGACGCTGCTTTAAAGTTGAATCTAAGAGCATTAACCGAATTTGTACGTAGCTTATGTCAAACTATTCGCCATGAGTTATTTAAATTGCCAGATCAAAAGAAAAATAAATCCAATAACAGCATCAACAATGCAACTCTTTTAACACGATTATCTCGTCTTATGTTACGCTGTATCAAAAGTGGCCGTCCGTTATTTCATATGATAAAAATATGGTCAATTGTTTTGCCATGTTTGATGGAAGTAAGTACATTTTGTGTTCAGTATTTTTTTTTCTCTTTCTATTCATAAACTGTATTGTAGGTAGCTTGCCACAAAGATTTGACATTGTCTAAACAAGCTATAGCTTCGATTCATGATGCAGTTTTAGCTTTTCTTAACGAGCAACCTGAACTATCACATTTTCATATTAACGAATCACTATTCAAGCCGTTTGAAAATCTTTTATGTTTAGAATTATGTGACATAGAAATTCAAGATCAAGTAAAATAATTTCATTTTTATTTTCCTATTATACATTCATGTTTAACAATCAACAAATATTTTCTTTTTTATTTGTTTAAGATTGTCAGTTGTTTGTGTGAATTTGTTGAAGCCAATCGTTCAGATATCAGATCAGGTTGGAGACCTTTGTTTGGCGCTCTAAAAGTAGTTGATAGCAGTCATTTGTCTTCTTTATTAGAGGTATTCAGAGTCTTTCTTAACACTGATGATACACTAGCTTTCTCAAATGCAGCTATTGATTGTATAGCTTGCCTTATTAAACATGTTCGAGGAACTAGTAAGTAGAAACTAACAAGCATATTTTTTATCTACATTTAATTACGTATTATGTAAAATGAAAAACAAAAAAATTGTTCTTGTTAATTTAGATTTTGATAACTCTGATACAAATACTAGACTAGAACTGTGTAAAGCTGCTCTTAAACATTTAAAACATTGTAGTTTAATATTAAGATCAATGTATGTTATGCCAGCTTGTCCGAAATTTCATTTACCTAATAGGTAAGTTTTACTTTCCTTAAATTTATTTTACTGATATTACTCAGTAATATAAGTAAAAGGTTTATTTTTGTTAAAAATATTTTATATTCAAGTTTAGATTTTCTTTTTTTAAATTTTAACATCATATATTAATACATAAAATTGTTTTAAATTAATTTAATATTATATTTAGGAACCATGTTTTTACTTTGGTTGATAATGATGTGTTTGAATTGCAAAATATTCAATATGAAAACCATAAACAATTATCTAATGAAGAATCCAAAAATAAAGCTATGCTTTTAGAAGAAATTGATCAATCATGTGGTATATTGAGAGTATGGTATTATATTGTTGAAGGACTTTGTACGGCAATTACCAGTACAACTGCAATATATCAAAGGCAAAGTCTTGAATTACTGTTGGACATATTACAATCATTCCCTGAAACACCAGGTCGTAATTATTTTCTGTATACAACTATCAATAGTGTTAATAATTTATAACAATAAACAAATTTCAGGAATTATTTTTGGTTGTTTCTGCATTAATCGATTACTTCTTCCTACCATACAGTCGTGGGCACGAAAAATTGTATCAACACAAGACCAAAGTGATTTACTTAACTTTAAACAATTGTGTGGAAATTCAACAGATTTAATTGTCACCTACCTTAAAATGGATAAGAATTATGATTCAAAATTTGAAAATGAAGTATTACTTATGATGAAACAGCTATTGTTCGTATTGAACGAATTTTGTATACAAACGGTGGAAAGCATTGTCCGATTAGGGTGTGCATGTTTAAGACATTTCATTATGGGCGCTGGAGATAATTTTACTACAGAACAATGGGATCTGATCAGCATAAGTTTACATAGAGCTTGTGATATTTCCTTACGCCCATTGACCAGAATATCAATGACTTACAGTCCATTTTCAGATAGTTTTTATGGTGATTTGGCAGCTGGCATTAAAGTCGCTGCTAGACGAGATAGTACAGTAGATGACAATTTGCATCTAAAGCAATTATCACAACAGGTAAATTGTTATTTTTGAGGTACAATATTTCTTTAAAAATGAAAAACTTAATTTTTTTATTAAATACAATCTTTTTTAATTAATCCATTTTTATTTTTATTTAAATTATTATAAATTATATTATTATTTAAAAATGTATTCTGTTTAAATTTAAACGAAAAATTGTCGTTAGTCATCCACAAATACATGTCTACAATTTATATTGAATTTAAGTTTTTATTTTACATAATTCAGGTATTTTTGTTGGATCATCAAAGAGTTAAAAGTGATACAATTGTTGATGACGAAAGAAGTTTTATATTTTTATTGTGTCATCATTGGTGTAATTCAGAAATAGACAACCAGTGGCAAAAGACACCAGAACGTGTTCCCTACAAAAATATAGTGCTTGGATTGTTCGTAAATGAGATGTTATTACAAATTATTGGCAATATTTTAGTAAAGGGTACCAACAAGGCTATTCCAAGGTATTTAAATATTTATTTATAAGTATGAAAAGCATTTTATTGCATTATAAAATTATATTCTTTCAGTTTAGCTAACATTCTTCTTCAGTCTTCTTTAATTACACCAATGGATGAAGAATCGTCCAAAACATTTGGACAACCTATGCCTGGTTACTTATCTTCACTTACTGAATCTCAAATTCATACATTTATTGCATGTTTAAATATGACATACAGTATATCATGGGAATTCGATTCTAGGCCCGGTCTAAAATTTCTTATACAAAAAGTTGCCGGTTTAGAGAAAGCAGCTAATCTATATAAACAGGCTGGAGGAGCATGGACGCTCTCATTGGTTGCACTTTTTGAAATATGTCTCTATCGCACAACTACTTTGAATTCTGATCAAATTAAACACATAGTTAATAAAAAATTTCCAACTAATGATACTGAAAGTTTTATTCTTGAACTCAAACGTATTTTCGATGATGCCTGTCAAAAATATGTTGAAATAGTTTTAGATAAAAGCGGTACACACTGTGCTGTTGATAGAGCGGGAGATAAACCAGTGTTTTTCTTTGTCGCCCAAAATGATGACATATTTGAAACAACCGAGAAAACGAGTACATTTAAATTTGAAGATTTTAAAAAGATATATCCAAGTGCACCATTAACATCAAAGAGTGAAGATGATAGTGAAAGTGATGATAATGATGATGCTGTGTATGCAATAGCAAGTTGTAAAACTTTGGATAATCTAATTGAAGAATATAAAAAGAGGAAACATGCAAACTGTATGCCAGAACAACCAGATTCTATTGAAAAAAATGAAGAAAATTTACCAGCAGAAATTGAAGAACAGAGACAAACTAGTATAAACAAGGTACTGTAGGTGTCAAACGTTTTGATAAAAATTAACAATTATTATTATTATTATTATTATTATTTCTAAAAAATGTATTAAAATTTAATTTATAGGATAGCGAAGTGCACGAGTCTATATGGTCAGAGATGTTAATATCAGTTTTTGATTTATTGGCACAACTAAATGATGACTCATTTAAGTTATTGTTACCAGTCTTGTTTAATGGTGTCAGAGTTTTAACAGAATCTGCTACTAGACCTCTCCTGAAACGCACTCTTGGAGAATTTTACCAAAGGGTAGCTTTTATTTATGGATTTGGTCCATAACGATTAAAAAAAAAAAAATTGTATGCTGTACATTTGCAACTAATTCTTAGTAGTGTGTATTTTGGTAAGTGTAAGACATTTCTTAACTTTTTTTTTTATTGTGGAAACTACAGATTTTTATTAAGAAACTGAATGAAAGTTTTTCAGTGAATGATAAGAATTCATTTACTCTATTAATATGTATTAATTTAATGAAAGTAATATTAATTTTATCTTGGAAGTCTCAAGAAAACATTTAATACTATACAATAAATCTTTTGAATTATATAAATATTTTTTCATACAGTTTAACTAAAATATTTAAATATTTAATTATATCTACTTATAATGTAAGAATTAAAATTTATTTTCATATTTATCAAACATTTAAAATTTAATTTTAATTTAACTTTATGCTGTTTGAATTATGCATTAGTTTTTAATCTTATTCAGAAAGTTATCTGATGAATGTAGCTACAAAAATATACATTTTGTAAAATGTTATTGTGTTTGAATGTTTCTATCGAAACTACTAAATCAATTATTATTTAAAAATTGTATGCTGTTCATCAATTATTACATAGTTTGTTATTATCGTCTTGTAGGTTCATTAATAGTCGATCTACTCCTATATATATATATATAGTACATTTTTTTTTGTAAAGTTTCTGATCTTACCCAATAACGTCTATTATTATTTAATTTTTTTTTTTTTTGTTGTAAATAAATATATGCAACACCTAGTATCAAAAAAATCTCCATCGTCTTCAATATTTTGTCTCGTTTTCCACATTTTAATTTTGTGTTTACAATAAAAAGAAAATTGTAGAAATTAAACAACGAAAATTCCGAATAACTGCTCGGAACTCGGAAGACAGACTGAATGACCACGAATGGATGAAATAAAATGACGGGGTTTTTTTTCCCGTATGGACAGTTAAAAACGAAATTTTTGTTTAATTTTTACTGGACTCGGTAAGGACACACGTTCTGTTTTCGTGTCAACTCTGTGTGGACCCTGCATTAAATGGAATAGAGTATAGCGCCTGAATGACGGCTAGTGGCACGTCAAACGCGCTCTCGTGATTAACTTTTTTTCGTTTTCGTTCGGCGTGCAGCCTGTCTTAATTCGTGATTCGCACAAACCTAGTATTTTCCCTCCTCGTCGTCTGTTGGCCGCACTGGCACAGCGTTCGTTGTTACTGGTACGGGGCGCAGGCCCCCGCGTACCAGCGATACATTTTGATCGCCGAGCAATCATGGCGACCCGTCTTCCGACGTTTACGCTCTGTGCTCTGACGTCGTAAACGTAAACGACTGCTAATCGCGACGTGCTACTCGTTCTATTCTGTGGTGCTACCTACGAATATTATTTAGTCGACCAATATTTCTGAAGTTACAAACGAGTTGTTTAGGCGGTACATTTTAAAAAAAAAAAAAACGAAATAATTTTCGTTCTTTTTTTTTTTTTTCTTGTCCGCCCGATATTCGTTACGGACTCTCCGGTACACGTTTATACTGTCTTGTTTAAATAAAAAAAAACAGCCGTGTACGCGGTCCGTCATTCCGAACTGTTGACGGACCGTGAAAACGTAAAAGCCGCGAACAAAACATTAAATTCCTGTTGGTACAAACGGGCGCGCGCGCGCACAACAATATACGCGTTCGACCGTCGTTCTTCTTCGTTAATAGTAACATTTTTTTCGAGCACTATTAAATGGAGAGCGTGGCGTGCCCACTGTGCTGCGAAGACAGGTTTTCCAATCAAGACTTGCTCAAGTATCATTTATTGAGCCTGACTACGAACGTCCAGTGTCCTTTTTGCGGAAAACAGTGCGATGACGTCAACTCTTTGGTCGTGCATTTGGGTAAGATGTGCGCGGACAAAGAAGAAGCCGAGAAATGTGTGCAAGACAACGAAATGATCGTTGTTTATCCGGACGGTAAATAAAATCGTTTTGTCCAATCAACGTAGAAGATTACGAATAATTATTGTTGGTTTTTTTTTTTTTTTGTTTTATAGACGACGAACCGGAGTCGGAAAACGTAATTGACGAATACGATAATTTGGTGAAGGAAGAAGATTACCAGAACGATGAAGAACAAAATGAGGCTGACGCAGAAACGGAGGTTAAAAAATGTGTTGAACACTTTAACGACGATCCAGATAAAATGGCACAGTCTTCGGAAAGCGAACCTCGAGAAGGATCACATCTCTATCACTGTTCTGAATGTAACATAAACTTCCTGTCCATTCAAAAACACATCAACGAATGCCATAAAGATCAAGAGGTCGTGTTTCAGGTTTGTTGTGTAAACCAGTCGTTTCTGTTTTCTTCTTGTTATGTGTTCTAATTAAATTTACGTGCAGGTCACCGATAACGAAAACGTTAACGACACGTTTCAAGACGATACCGATAATAAACCTCATCTAGGATTTTGGATAAAATGGGGAAACGGCTACTTTTATACGGAAAATAAATATATGGTATTGGAACATTTGAACGTAAACCATTCGAATAACGTTAACGAGTCGGAAGAAACAAACGTTTTAAATTCTAGTTCGGAAACAATAGAACACTGGTATCAAAATGATCCTAATATGACCACCAAAAAGTATTCGAATCATTGCATTACTGACGCATTTGGCGATCGGTATTACGATATTCCTATTTATTTACTTCACCAACAGGACGAAGATGTCAATGATTATTTTCAAATCGAAGCCCGTAAATTGAGTTTTAAAAAACGGCTTCGCCTTATACGATTAAAATCATACGCTGCTCAGTTTGACATTGAACAAATATTATTTCAAAACAAACCCACTAACAGCAACATCATTCCGATACTGGAAAATCCATTGGAATCTAACGAATACACTCAAGTAGCATATTTGGACAATTGCGTTATACTACACTGGAAGTGTATAACGTGCGATGTAAAATCTGATCACTGGTCCAAGTTAATCAAGCACAACTGCAAAACGGATGAATCGACAGCGCCAAAGTCCCAGAAAAATAATGAAAACAAAAATCCTGCTCTGAGAAGCAATGGTCGATCGGTCTCCACGACTCGTTCGCAACATATTTGTCCGCATTGTAGTGGAGAGTTTGATTCAGAAGGTTACTTAAGAACACATCTTTTAGTGCACGTAAATGATTCGAATAAATGTCCATTTTGTGATCAACCAGTGGCACCGGAAATGATGGACACGCATTTAATCGCTCATCAAAATCCTGAATTTTCCAACTTAAAATTCCTGTGCAAGTATGACATTAATTTTCGTTACAATAATATTAAAGTTATTAATAACTCTTAACCATTTCAGTGTGTGCAATAAGTGTTACGATTCCGAATTTCGTCTTCAGTGTCATCAAAGAGCGCACGAAATGCGACGTAAACCACGCGAAATATTGGTTTGCGACGTTTGTAATGCAGAATTTAATGATAAAAATTCTTTAAAACATCATGCCATCACGCATATTGAACCCCCTGAACGTTTACGTCGATTACACGAATGCCGTTTTTGTGGAAAAACTTTCGTAAAACCTATTGAAAAGGTAATTTTACAACGATACCTACTATTGTTTTTTCAGAGTATACACATTTATACAAAAATGTATTTTAGGTAAATCACGAAAGAGTACACACAGGCGAGAAACCTTTTGCCTGCTCAGTCTGTGGACGTTGTTTCAGACTCAAGGATCTTGTACAAAAACATATGCGTGTACATACCAAAGAACGGCCTTATAAATGCCGTCACGAAGGTTGCGAAAAAACATTTAGCGCATCGAGCAGTAGAGTCAATCACGAACAAGGCCATTCTGGTATCAAACAATTCAAATGTTTTTATTGCCCAAGATATTTCAAGAATTGGGTGAGTATGAAACTAATTGTAAACCAACTTGTACTACAAACAATCGGTTTCCTAACATATTTATTCGTTGTGTTTACATAAGGTGTCGAGAAGTAATCATGTTCAAGAGCACATGGTACAGCACAAGTGTGATATATGCGATCGTTCTTTCGTGTCATTTTGTAATTATAAAAAACACTTAAAAATGCATTCAGAAGGACGGCTCAAATTCAAATGTACGATTTGTCGTCAAGCATTTGGAAGGCAACTATTTTTAGACAATCATCTATCCAGTGAACACAAAATGAAATCCCATAAAGAACATGTAACAACAACTATATAACTTATTATTAAAAAATTATTATAAGGAATAGAAATTAAGTGAAAATAAACATAGTCATTTATTCAACAAGAGTATAAAAAAGTATAAATAGCAGTTATTATTACAACATTTTTACAATTAAATTAAAATGTTTAAGTGTATAAACTAAATTAACTTATAGTGAGAGTTAAAAGTTGAATATCTTAAATAGTGACTTAAATAAAAACGTTTTATTACATTTTTTTTAATATTAGTTGAGATTTTTTAGTTATATTATTATTATTATTTAAAATATATGTAAAAAATATATCAATAATTATATAAAAATTTAGATATCTAACACGTCATAAAATAAATAATATACTTTAAATTAAAACAATTCAGAGTGCACTTAACAGTATTTACAAAAAAATGTGTTTTCCGTACTTTGTACTAACAACGGATATGTTTACATTGACTAGTATATATTAGAAATAAAGGGATTTTTACTCGGCCTTTTTTTATGTATAACATTAGGGTGGTCCTTATTTTTTATGTTAAAAAATTGAAGGCAGCTGATTCTGATGCTTAAGTCAATCTTTGTCCACACTTCAAAGAGGTTAGTTTTATAGAAAAACGTAAATGGGTTATATAGCTGCATCCGAATTGCGTGCCAAAAGAAAAGAGCGATGTTGGTCGACAACCAAAATACATGCGTGTATTTTTTGTGACAGATTCGAATTGTATAAGAAGACGACTGGTTTTTGCCAATCATTATAGTTTACACTTTTTGTAGTAATATGGGTTTTCTTCGGGGAATGGGACTAGATTAATGAATAGCGATGTAGATATGATTATAATTTGATAATATTTCAAGTATCTAATGATACATAGATAAAGGCCGTTTTAAAGTTTTGAAACTCGTGATTTTAAATTAGTTTTTATTCAAAAACGTAATTTGACAAATTTGTATAGTTGGAAATAAGGATATAAGCTAAAAACAAAAATATGCATTTAAAATAATATGTACTAAAAAATTACAAACATGCAAATTTTGCATTTTATGGTATCTAAATCCAGAAACAACAGCACTTGTATTTTTCGACTCAAACGTGTCCAAAATTTAAATGATAAATGCGCTTCAAAACTCCGATAATTTCAATTCAGTTTTTGTAAAAAGATACATTTTTCCTATTCAAAATGTCCATTCTATGAACAATAAATGTATTTACAATTTTATAAAGAGCTCAACAGTTAAGTTATTATTTGAAAAATTTGACATAACAACAGGTTTAGTAATTTTTGGTAGCTTTAAAATTGTTAATGTTGCATCAGAACATGGCATTGTTATAAGTTATTTCAATAATTGTATAACAAAGAATGTGGAACAGAAACAATTTTCGATTTAAGCATATTAACTAATGATTTTAATTTATTGTAATAATTTTTGTATACCTACAGTTTTTTTGGTAAACTAAATAAAAATATTTGCTATGGTACTATATTTATTAAATAATGTTAAATAATATTTGTGATTTTATATAAAATGCGTTTAATAACCATGGCTGTAATACATCATGTCCAATAAAGATAAAATTAAATACTACATTTTTCTAAACTTTATTATATAAAATGTAATACTGATATTTGTTGTTGAAATTAATTTTGTACTACTTATTTTTCAAAATAAATATATAAAAGTAAAAAAAAAAAAAATACTTTCAAGGTTTTTAACTAAAGGATTAATTATACGAGTAACATTTGATGAGTAAGAAATGTTTTTCACAGAGAATATTATGTACTATTGATAATGTTTATATACAATATTTGTGTACATTTAAAATTTTACAAGTAAAAAACTAAAAAACCCAAACTATTTTCTTCAAATTTAAGTTCGACCATCAATTTGACTAAAAAAAAATAATTTATTTTTAGTACTACAATAATGGTTCTGTACAATTTTGTCGTAAGTATAATGAAAATGTACTCCTTTTTATACTGTTTTAACCCCATTGAAGTGCGGGAAAAAGTTGATTCATGACACTGTTAGTATTTTTTTTCAATTAAATTTTTTTTACAAATTTAGAATCGGCCAGTATAAAATATAAAAGAAAAAAATTATCCACTATGGGGTTAATTAATGGCTAAAGGACCACCTCGGTATAATATACTAGGCATGATTTAAAATTTACATTAGGTAGGTAATTAATAAAATATATACACATATATTTTTTTTAATGATTACCGAACATAAGGCGCTGAATCATCTGAACTATCAGTGAAACTTATGTCAGAGTCATCGTGGTACGGCCTAGTCACAGAATCTGCAAATTAATTAACACGGTTTTAAAAACATGAGATAAATATAAGAACCAGAATAAGAAATTAACAAATAAAATAATAAAGCCAAGGATCAGAATGTAACAAAATGAACAGATGATTAGAAATGGATATCAAATAAACCATTACCTACTAATTAGTAAAATACAAGACAATCTGAACGTTCTACAGACAATTACAAATTATTTTAAATAAGATTAGTAAAAAAAGATTAAATGAAGAAAATAAATAATTCAACATTCGTAGACATAAATATACTTTATAATAATAGGCTTAACATACATCCTCAATTGCGTACTTAGCCCCTATAAATAATACTACATTAATAATGCATACTTTTAGATTTAAAAATCAAGTCCTGCCAATTTAAATTTATTGTAGAAATATTAATGAATTTCAACTAGTAATTGTATCTAAGTCAATGAATACAATTGTATAATTTATGTCCAGCCAACTGCCCACATAAATGGTACAAATAAATTGAAAATTATAGTAGTACCAGTGATTAAATCTGAAGGGGGCCATTATCCTCATCAGATATTCTTTATTTCAATTTAAAACGGAACCGCGAGTTTTGTGGATGTCGTTTAAGTGAATTACTTAGACAACGTTTTATTTTTATAAATCAGAAAGCGATAATAAATCATTGCATTCAATAAGAAGATTCTGATAGAGTTTCGGTATAATATTATTTATTATATACAATAACGAATTTTAACAGTCACGTTATTGCCGTTTTCAATACTATTTTTTTGGTTGTCTTTCTGGTCGCGTTTAAATACTATTGTTGAGAAAATCGAAAATGACCTCTTTAAAGTATCACCCCAATAAAATCTGCTACCGGAAAAAAATGAATACGAGTGTAATGATCGCAGCACTTGTACTAGTCAAACAGTTATACACAGAAAAAATAAATATCATTGTAATATAGTTTCCTAGCTTCGCTCAGAATCTAAAATATTTGAGATTTTTATTTTTTAATAAATACTGGATTTATGTTTCCAAGAAAATTAATAATTAATTTTTTTTAAGTATTTCGATTATTGTACAATTATTTACCATTAATGACTGGACTGCGAAAAAGTTCCACTTCATCGTCGTCATCAAAAAGATATGGTTTTTGTGGAAGCAATGCGAACCCGTTTCTGTAAGCAAATGACGACGGCCTTCCAGATTTCCATCGAAGATAGAAATGATACCAACTCACTCCGATCACAGATGTTATAAAAACTGAAACCACAAGCATAAAATGTTTAATAATAATATTAATAATATTTTATTTATTTATTTATTTTTCTCGTGTACCTATGAAAACAATGAACACCATCCTAGGCATATTTAAAATTCTTTCATCCTTTCTTAGTTTAAATATTATTGTCTGAGGTTGGACACCTTGAATGTTAATTGATTTGATGGAAGTATAATATCCATCAGCACTGACTCGAATATTTCTTATACCTTGAAATAAAAGAAAAAATATTACACACTATTTTATTCTAATTTCAATTGTTTTATTCTGTGTTTCAATTTTATTATTATTAATTTTTGATTAATAATTTTACAGGTTAGTAAGATACAAATTTTATGTCATAAAATATTACGGATAGGACACAGAAAAGTGTATTATTATTATTATTATTATTATTATACATTTTAAAGAAACTATTATGACATTTTAATAGAGAGCTTTGAAAGTACTATTATTACTCCAAAATGTTATACAAAAAAAAAAGTATGTAATATAAAATCAATACTCTTCTTTATTGATCTATATTACTATATTCTTTATTTATTTTAAACTGGACATTGTTTGCACGCATATTAATCAACAGGTGTTATATCAAGTTAAAAAATGATTGTGATCATATTAATTTTTAAAAAACATTAATATTAGAGGTATGTTTGTCGTTTTGCTTTATTTAGAAAAATTATTCAGACAACTAGAACTGAGATACTGAGACTATTAAAAATAAAAGAAAAATCAATAACGTTCACACAAAACATATTTCGGTAAACATAATTTATATGTTGAATAAAGTATAATATACCTTCTCCAACTGGTAAATTATAAGAACCATTTTTATAACTTTTCGAGGATGAAGAAGACGATTCATCAATTATGATTGCTTCATCTATTGGTCTATTTTCAATATCCATAACATAACCTAATGAGTAGTATTTTATTATTATTTCTTTTTAATAGTATAAGATAAATGTAAAAAAAAAAAAAATACCTTTAACTATTGTTTTAAATGCTTGAGTTGCATAGCCATGACCAACAGGCGACATAATAACTTTGATATGTGTAACATTTCCTTTGTGTACAGTTATAGGAAAACTTCGCATCAAATACCCAGTTGCTTTAACCTGTTCAATCGTAAATAAACATTTTAATAACGTTTCTCGTAGTTTAAAATAACTAAACTTACATTAACCGTAAAAAACCCTATTGGTAAGTTTGCTTTAAAAACAGCAGAATTAGGAGTAACTTTGTAAATATCAGCAAACATATCTATTGTAACGATTGCGCTGCGAATAGGCTTATTAAACTTATCTGTAACTGATCCTCGAACACCTTGAACGTTTTCTATTATAGTTTTGAGCATGTGATAATTTTCCATCCAAACAAAAGATGTTTGTGATGGTTCAATGTAATTACAGCACGATATACGTAACGCTATCTAAAATAAATTGTATGCAATTATTTATTTTTAATTTAATTTCGACGAATGATGCATATGTAATTATATAAATATTTTACATACTGTTTTAATTTTCAATACATTATTAAACGTGTCTAAAACATTTTGTTTAATGTCATTGATTTTGCGATCTAACGGTTCACCACAAGTCTAAACACAATATTAGAAGATACATTAATATTATTATTTATTAATACTTGATAAATATAAACACTGATGTGTTTATTTAATTATATATAATCACTGGCGAATATGATAATTCATAAATGAGATAGGTAAAAGTAATGGGTAAACGGATATGAGTGAGCCATTGTAAAATATTTGGACGCGTTAAATTAGAATCTAAAAAACTTCTGATGCTATCAAATTGTGAAGAGGTACGTGAAAATCGGAAATGGAAATTTATGTGTTGGAAGTTTGAAGTTGTAGGCAAAAATTAGGAGTTTGGCATGACGAAGCATTAAAGAAAAGGCAAAATTTATAAGCTGGGCAAATAGGACTGGTGACCTTATGCAGGACCCCAAACGAGGGAGTAAAAGCAGAGGAGGATAAACTAAGGGACCAGATACATAAAGAAACCGATCAACCACATAAAATCACAAACAAAAGAGCATTTTGGATCACCAATTCCAATGAATCGGTCTCATTATTATTATTATCATTATTTGAATATGATTGATAATCACTGCTTTTAATGTCAAAATAATAAATATAATACTGCACTGAATAAAGATTAGTCTAAGTGTCTGAAGCCTAATATTTATAAATAATAAATATTATACTTACATTTTTTATATTACTATTAATGTATAATTCTTCATAATCCTGAATTATTGTTGATATTGTGTTCCTCGGATGAACTGTTGGACCACTAAAAATTATTTCAGAATATTTTTATTTGAATAAATAAATTATGAGGTCAACGGTAACAAAATGTACTAACTTTATCGACATGGATCCACCTTCCAAACTAAACATAATATCAAACTGTTCTCGTTGTAACATTTTCCATAAGCTGTTGGTAGTTTTCTGCTCATTCGGTTGATTAGTAGCTATCAATAACGGCCCAGTTACATCTGCCTGATCATCAGTCATGCATTTCTTCAAGTAGCTTTCTTTTTGTTCGAAGTAAGGTATAAAATATAATACAACATTCGACAACAACGAAATTATATCTTTGTCTTTTTTTCTATAACCTTCAACGTAATGTCTAGCTAAGAACAATAACACCTCACGTGTGGCCGGTTCGTTGACATACAACCCACCCAATATAGCTATTTTGAACTTGTATTCATCTGGTGATCCAACCTAAAAAAAAAAAAATCAAAATGTCTTTATTTTATTTTATTGTCATTATTATTATCTTAATTATTCTTACATTTTCAGTGACTTTAAACTGAATAATTGAACTATCTGAATCATCTAAACTACTAGGTTTTATGACTAATTCAGCAACACTCGACAAACTATTTTCTAGTTCCTGAAGATCATTTAAAAACAATTCTTTACTATTGTAATCCTCCATTTTAGCTACATTTGTTTTCAAATCAAAATCATTAACTCGAGACCATACATCAAGGTCTTCTTTAAGCAATGTGACATTTAACCAAGTTGGTGTTGTAGAGTTGTATACATGAACAGAATGAGTTTGTCTTTTATATCTGTATACAAATATTTATTTGAAAACTACATCACCAATAAAGAATTTTATTTTTAAATTTTACCCATAGGCCGTTATTGAAATTTCATAATTTCCCGGTGTCAATATTCTCCAATAATCACCGTCAGCTGCTGTTTTCACGTTGTGTTCATTACCCATAACTGAAATTTCTGCGTTTCGCACACCATCCCCTTTATTATCCAACACAAATCCTTTTATTCCCCTATTCGTTTGTTCCATATAAGAGAGTAAGGATTCGCGATTGTCTTGCCAGTAACTTTTCAAATCTTTTTGAAAGGGAAATTTGGTACAACCCAACTCGAAAGTAAGTTCAAAGCAATTTGTGTTTAAATAATTGAAATCTTGCATCCCTCCAATTACACTATACCACGAAGCTCCATTGACTATCCCTTCTTTGAACGAAATTGAATCATTAGCACATTTATTATTCAAATGCATTTTTGGATGATTCTAAACAATCAATAATAATAATAATAATAATAATAAACACTTTACTTTGTTTTAATGTTTTAGTTACTTACCATAGAATAAGTTTTAGCTAACAGCGTAAATACTTCATTGTCAGGCGTATACGACACCTGGGAATTTGAATTATCATTGCTCATACTACTATCAAAAGGATAATTGGCTACAAGAGCTCCACCGTGTAGATTAGCACTCAATACAAATGGAATACTTTTTATCCACTTTATAACTGCTTTGGTCTCAGGTTCTGGTCTAGGTAACTATGAAATATAATACCATAATGTTTTAATAAAAAAGTGAATTCAAACTGATGGTCAAATAGTACAGGTATAAAGTATTCTAAAAGAAGTCGAATTTGTTCAACTCCAAAAACATAACAAAATTAAAGTCAGTTGTACATCCATCGAGTGTTTTACTTACATGGAGGAGATGTCGATTGTCCGGAAAATTGCGATTCAAATCAACACCATGTGCGTTATCTCGGCCTACCAAATCATTCACATCTTCCACTCCTAAAAAACAACACAAAATTAATAATTCAATCTAGAATTTAAAAATGTGAACAACTATCACCTTCGTTGGATATTTCATATCCGTCTGGATTCATTGTAGGCATTAGATGTATTCTTGTGCTGTTTACTAATTTAGTGACGCGTTGTTCGATACCATAATTTTGACACAGATACTGAGCTAGTAACAATAACATTTCTCGTCCGACCACTTCGTTTCCATGCATATTGGCAATGTACTTGAACTCCGGTTTACCTAGCGCATACACAACATACACACAAAAATACACACACACATACTGTCACCACATGCCTCAAAAAAATTTGCTCAGAATGATACTAACTGAATATAGTAAAACAAAAACTTAAAACCACCACCACAACTAATCATCCAAATTACCAGGTTCATGTCGTCCAGGACTAGTGGACACTTCAAGTACGTACAGTTCTCTTCCTCGCACGCTTTTACCCACACTGTACAGTTTGGTTATGTTTGGATAATTGACGTTGATTAAATTTAGCGCGGATACAAGTCTAACATAATTGTGATGAACGAATTCTACAGGAATTGGGAAACCATAATTGTCTCTCTGTCCAGTCTTCACTTCTATTGTACTCAAATCAATAGCTGAAAGAAAAAATGTGTTCTTTTTATTTTCTTTGTTTTTGTACACAATCAAACTAATATATAAGTAATCATGAAGAAGATTACAGGAAAAAAGAAATACAAACAATGTATAATATATAAATTATTACTATTATTATTTAATAATTTATATCATTTATATTTATTTACTTGGGTTTTATTTTTAAATTTAATTCTATACCTCTTAAATTTTTAAATTATTGAATGTGACAAATGTGTTCGTATTTAACATATTTCACTAATTTATATCCACATCATTATTTTAATAATAATAATAATAATAAAAAGGAATGAAATAGGAAATACAATTTGTATTGTATAAATGTGATTTTTCATAACTCGTATTTTAAATGATCATCCAACACTCTTTACAATCAAATTTTTTACCTCATCCAAATTATTTTAAGCAATTACGTGCGGTTTTTCAATATACATGTGTGGAAATAACCATATTACCACAAAAAAAAAAAAACAATTATTTGCTACAAAAATTACATGTTTATTGATCAAATCTTACAATAATTTGGCGCATTCAGAACGCTATGAGTAAAAATAATATTTTTAATAATCACATTTCTACATTTTTTTTTAATAAAAATAACAATTACATAATAATAATATAATAATAATAATAATAAAAATAATAAATTATAATAATTTAATCACATGTTCACGCGTGGAAGTTGCCATAATTACATTATGTAAATATTATTACTAACAATCTGAAGACTTATTAGTAATTTAATAAATGATAAATATATATATATATATATATATATATATATATATATATATATATATAAAATCAATGGAGAATTATACAAAAAATAGAGTGCCGATAATCAGCATGTGAGTAGTTTTAAAATTATATAATATAAATTTAAAAATTGTTGAATATGATCCCATCATGAGCCCTCCACCACTTTTTTTTTATGTCCAACTTACACGTGTATAATAAATTTATTTATTATTTTGCTGCTTAAAATAAAATTGAAATCATTTTTGTTAATGAGATAAAATGTATAGACAGAAACGCGGTTTCATATATGCAAAAAAAAAACGCCATAAATATACGATGTAAAAAGAAAAACAATTAAATAAAGAAAATTCATGCATTATTATTGTTTAGTAGTAAAGTTTAGTTATGTATTTTATATATTCTTTTAATTCGGTATGAAGTAACAAACCTTAAAGTTTAAAGTTACTGGAACATTTAGTAGTTATCAAAGTAAATAGGTTGTGATCAGTTGTGAAGAAAGTGCCCTAAAGTATACATAATCTGCAATAATAAACAACACTCTCATTCCAGTATTCATCAATATGAAAAGTTTCATTATCTATAGCCTAATAAAGTTCAATATAAATTACGTTCATACAACGTAAATATGCAGCAAACATTGACTTTGGAAATATTTCTTTTTACAGACTTTTATTTAACAAATCACATTAAATATATTTGGATAACACAAAATTATCGTAATTAATATAAGAAATATGTTTAAATCGCCTAAAATAAATAACCTTATATTAAATTAACAGAAAAAAAATTGAAAGTCATAATATTTTAAAATTCTATCGAAATGTATGTTGTTAAAAAAAGAAATGAATAAAGTTTTAAAAAAATCGAGTGCTATTTGGCCAAAACGCTTTTAAGTCATCAACTGAACCATTAAATACATTTCTATCACACAGACCAACACCATTGACTTCATGTGGCCATAAACCTTTTTTTCCATCTGTGTATTGCCATAAAACCCATTTATCCCAACCGGGTGGTATTCTGAGCGGTGCATTGTAAAACGCGATCCATAACGGATTTCGTATTAAAAATGAAGTAGAGTACTTAGCTAACGTGTAATAACTACCGTAAATCATGACAATATTTCCAGTTCTTTTCTGAACAGTTTTTATAAAATCTTCAATTTGCTTTATCGTCATTATTTTATTTTTGTAAGGCTCAACATTTAGTACAAGTAAAATTGTTGATGTATTGCCAACTTTATTTAAAAAATGATTAGCTTGGGAAACACCATTTGCATTAGTACCAAAATGATACGCTCCCCACAACAGTCCTCTGTTTTCGGCAGCTATACGTCTGGTACTATAGCGAGAGTCGACATTTCTAATCCCCTGAGTTGCCTTATGAATCACAGCTACAGTGCCATTATTTTTAACCACTCCGAAATCAACATTAATATTCCAGTGAGACAAATCGATTACCACGTTTGACAATACAGCACCAATGAACTCTAAAGAAGTATTTTGTAAATAATAAAATTAATAAAACAAAATTTAATCACCAAAGACAATAAAAAAAAATAAGACCAAAAAATTAGCTGACATTGTATCAATAAATTCAGGAAACATTTTGAACTTGGTTAATAAATCCAAAATGTTTTAAATCAATATCAATCCGTATAAACACGTAAATATGTAGATTTATGTTACATTATTATAAAATAAATACAATTCGATATTAGTACTTATAAATAGCTATGTTCTATTCACTTTAACAAGTAATCCCGGTGAAGATTAGTTTTTATTTAGCGATGTTTGATGACGTTAAATATTTCTTTCACCGAGTGTGTTATGTTAAATCAGGATATGTAAAAATGCCATGCCTCTAAATACAAATCGAATGCTTCTTAAGTATACATTAAATGTTGAAACGAGAATTACCTACATTATTTTAAATGAATAGTTTGCTAAATATGGTAAATAAATATCTAAATATTTTTCTTACCTAATAATTGTATTGATTTAAATTAATTTTGAAATAAATAATCAGGTATATGATTATAACACGTACTTAAATACTTAATTAATAAATATTTTATTGTACTGCAACATAAATATCTATTATTTTATAAAAAGAGTTCAAGACTAACATAATACTCGTTTGAAAATGTATTCTTTTTTATAAGATATCTAGTTTTGAAAAAAAAAAGCATTTCTAAACCTTATGTTATTACTTTTTATATTTCAAAAAGATTATCAGTTTTAATAAAGATAGGGTTAGTCATTGATTATATAAATTAAAAATGATTAAATACGAATAAATTACAATTGACAATACCAGTCATTTACTTTAAATAATATAGTACTGACCCAACAAGCAATATAATAAAATAAAATAGGAGATGGCGAGTTGCGAGTGCTGTGGATATTGGCTTCAAAGAGATTTCATTATTATTTTGAATTTGAAAGCAATGATAAATCTATTGTATTCAAACAATTCCGAAAGATGCTAATAGTTTATTGTAATTAATGAATATAATAAATATTGTTCAAATATTATACATGTCAAAGCTTGTATGTAATACAAGTAGAGCTCTTAAAAAATACAAAAATAGACCGCATCCAAACCAAATATGTTGACAATTTCACTGGTTTCTTTTTACATTTTTGGGTTGTTTTTAATTACATTTTAAAGAAACTACTTTTGAGAAAATTAAAAATCTTGTTAAATAAAGTACCAACTATAGATACAATCTGTTACTGGAACGTTATCCGAACACTCTTTCTACAAGAAAATGAACTCATTACAAAAAAAAAAAATGCATCGTTGTAAAAACAATATATTATTCTCTTCATTCAGAATCTAAAAAAAATTATTATATAAAATTACGTAATAAAATAAATATATAAAATGAAAATTAATCTAATATATTAAAATTAATAAAATAAATAAGTAGTCTGTTAATTATATTTGACAGTAAATTATAACAAAAACCGAGTACCGTGTATAAATTAAGTTTAAAAATTAATGTTCGTCATTAATCATTATTAAGGTTCAGGGCTTATTGTATTTGCATATTTTTTAATAATGGCCGTAAGTATTCAAAGATATACATTTCTTTTAAGACATAACGAGTTCAAATACAAAAATTTATATTGCATATTTTGCTATTTTTTTTGGGATTAAACGCATATTTGATAAATTTTATCTATTTAATTATTATTTTCAACATATTTACGAATTTTAACGGTATTATGTTGTATAAATACATTGTGAAAGTTAACGTTGTTTATTTTTTTTACTATTTAAATGTCGATAAATATAATTAAATAAATATAGAACAAGCCATTACGGGGAGTTTTTTTGGAATTTTTTTAGTTGTAGTGTTGCACAACACTAGAAAGTATTAAAGATAGGTAATATTAATTAATAGCTGGACGTAGTAATTACTAGAGAACTCCTAATTTTGTTTCTGATAAAATGATTATTTTGTAAACTTTGTAAAACTACAGATATTTAATTATTAAACGTTCGAAGACAGAAGAACATAAATTAGCTGAAAAACGTAAACAAGATCAGATAAAAATTAAGTCACAACAATTAATTTTTACTCCTCAAAAACTTCTAAAAAAAATTCTTTTAACCATAATTTGTGTGATACCTTGCTCTCTGCCAATATTACTTTAAATAAATTAAACAATCCAAAATTCACAGAATTCTTACTGAAATATGTGGGAGGAAAAAAGACATTACATTTGAGCCTACTTTGTGAAAATGTTACGTGGACGATGTTTACAATCAAACACTGAGAATGTACGTCGACGGAAAAATGTTTTGGGTAGGCATCGACGAAATAACAGATGTAACTGATAGATTTGTATCTAACGTTATAATCAATACACTGGAAGAAAATGGACCTGGTAAAATACTTTTGTTAAACGTATACGATTTATAAAAATCAAATCACTCAATAACTTTCAAATTATTCGATAAGTCGATGAATATTTTGTGGCCTGACGGTGTTAAACACGACGATGTGCTGTTATTCTTGTCTGATGCCAGCCCCTGGTGAAATCTGCAAATTCAATAAAAACGTTATACTCACAAATGATTCACATAACATACCTTGCTCACGGACTACACACAGTGACTGAAACAGTACATATTCTAAATCCTAAAGTCGGTAAAATTATTGCAAACGTCAACAAATGTTTAGAAAAGCTCTGTCTCGAGTTCAAATTTTCAAAGATATTGCCCTGTTATTACCACTTCCACCTGAACCAATATTAATTAACAAGGTGGGGCACACATATTCAAGCTGCCCTTTATTATTGTGAACATTTTGAGTTAATTAAGTTGATGGTAAACTTATTTGTTAAAGATGACACAATATTTATAGACTGTACAAAAATACATTGAACAACAAAATATTCAAACTCAATTTGTGTTCATTAAATCTAATTTCTCATTCTGAGAAGTCAGAATCAAACGATCGTAAAAATGTCCAACATTTTATTCGGAGACGAAGATAGTTTTGAGGGACTACATGAAGATTAATGAAGTCTATGACTTTGTGTATTTTAAATATGCACCGATAACATCAGTGGACGTGGAATGCTCATTTTCAACGTATAAAATTATGCTAACCAACAATTGCCATGTGTTTAAATTTGAAAATATAAGAAAACGTCTAACTGTACAGTGCAACTTTACATTTTTTTTTTTTTTTGTTATAAAAGGAAAAAACGAAGAAACTGCACAAGTAGACCCTACAGAGTAATTATGTTGTAAAAAAAATATTGAAATACAAATTTAATTTCAGTTATTTTAGATGTATATAGTATAATAGTATATGTATATGCAACAATTTCAGTGCAATAAGTCCCATTCGCTACTCATTATTATGTAATTTTAGTCATGTTTGCTACACACATATTTAATTATTATTGTCTATATTGTTGTCAATTATTATTGTCTATACATTTATCAGTCTTTTAATAAATACTGATTACATTTAATTTGTTCCAGAAGTAAGTTTTAATGTTTATTGCGTTTGTATAACAGTTTTTCCTTACAATAACAATCCATATATTTTGTTCATTTAATTTTAATTGACCTTAAAAAAGTGGATAAAAAGGCTTTTGATGTACTCATAATACTAACAAAATAAATAATGGAATACAATAAAAGAAATTTCTTTTCAAATTATTAAAATAAAATAAAATTATTTAGGTATATAGTAATAAAATAATAAAATTTAAAAACCAGTAAACTATTTTTACTGTGGGTATTTATAAATAATAAATGATTTCTTTAAATTTATAAATATCTTAACTATCATTGTCAATATAATTTTCAATACTATGAAATTAACTGCATGTGGAAAACGCTTTAGAATTTGACAAATATAATTAAATTACGTAATATTAATGTATATTAAACCTTGATAAATAGCTTCTATTAAAACAATCAATAAAAGTAAAAAAATAAAAATAAAAAACTAAAGTGTCAAGATTATTGATGTATTAAATGATATTTTTATAACAGATATGTTATCACAGAAAAATTAAATTTAAATTTATCATTACGGTTATTATATCAATGGTCGGCAACAAGTGGTCCTCCATGTTTATTCGTAAACCTACTTTATATACTCAGACAAAATTTTAATTTTTAAAGTATTTATCAAAACTTAAAAGTGAATAATTTTATTTGTATATTATGTTATTATTGAATAAATTTTTCCCCAGTTTGCAGAATAATTTGCATTTGTAGTTGTGGCACAGAAGCTCAAAAACGTTGCCGACTACTTCTTTAAATGCATTATTATGATACGACTTAATTTGTTATTAAAAGTGATTTCCACAGCACAATGAAATATATACATATATATATATATATATACACACACACACACACACACACACACACACACACACACACACACACACACACACACACACACACACACATAATGACGTTAATTATATCAATACACCTACATAAAATAATTTTAGTACTATATATCACAAAAATCAATAGTTTGTTCTTAAGACTATTTTGAATTAAATGAAATTTTCAATGGTAAGATGTTAAGTAACACAGAAAGTTATAAGTCACGATTTAGTAATGACACATGCAATACCATTATCAGCATGCAGAAGACCATTGGTATTTTGTATCTTTCAGCTAAAAAATATACACAATATAAGCTTATATAAGGAATTAATTGGTATATTTTTTTTATGTTAACCTATAATACAGTATTTTAAAAAAAAATACTGTATCGCCTTCACCTATTATTATTAATTAATTTCATGCAATAAATTATAAACATGTAAACCATAAGTATTCAAATATGTTAAATAATATTACAAGAGAAAAACTTAAAATGGTTTGTTGAATATAACTTATTTATGAAGAAAAAAATATATTATAGAATAAATTACCTGATGATTGTTTTAATGTATGGAGTGTAAAGTTGACCGATGTAGCACGTAGTTTTTCATTCTTTACCGTAATATTTTGAAGCACTGATGTATTATAACTAATAAAAGAAGAGGAAAATAACACAGTTAATAATGAACAAGTTAACCACATATGATACTTAGTACAAAATCATAATTTAAACTTGTCAAAAAAAATTGTTTTGAAGATCATTTTATACTACATATTATTATCATGTACAATAATCAATAATTAATAATATGACGCAATTTTTTATATGCAATTTAAACAAAGATCTTTAAATCTTAATTTTTTTAATTAAAAAATTTAGACTTTTAATACTTCCATTCGATTAATGCAATAGCATCAATAAATTTATAAATTATAAGATAAAATTTGACATAAAATTTCAACAAGTACTAAATAATAATGAAATATATAATTAATCAAATTACACTTTACGAGTATATCACTTTCATATTCAAATTAGTTATTATACAGTTTTAACACTAATAAAAGTAACTTAACACTACTACTTAACACTAAAATAAAATAATAATTAATATTACCCGGGAGCATTAGCTGAAATAGTATAGGTGCCAGGAAGTAAAAGTCTCCAATATTCTCCTCTACTTGTAGTTTTAACAGTGTGATTAATGCCTAAAATATGTATGACAGCACCTGGAATTGGATTATTATTTTCGTCTTGAACTAATCCTGTAAATTATGTAATAGCAAAATTATTGTATGTCATTTAGTACAATTAGTAATTACCAATAAATTATACTGAAGTTTTACCCTTAATGCCCATATGAACACTCTCCATATAAGTCAACATGGATTCACGATTATTCTCCCACTCTTTTGTCAATTCAGATGCAGAAGGGAATTTACAGCAGGTAAGCTCGATTGTAATTTCAAAACAGTTAGAATAGATGTAGTTAAAATCTTGCATTCCACCTAAATAACATTTACATAATAATTAAATGAAGATAATAATCAAAATATGAGTATATGAAAATTTAAGCGAAAAAAATGTTAATCGTTTATAAAATAAATATATATTGTTAATTAATTATTATTACTGTCAACTGGAATTAAAACTCTTAAGCAATTTAGATGTTACATAGTTATATCATTTAACTGTTTATAAGAAATTAATTTTATTTAGCTCTAATAGACTCTTGTAGTTTTATCTCCTATCTTACAGATTTTTAGCCATACAACATTATTAATTGTAGTGGAAAAGACAAATTAACTTGAATAAATAAATGGAAACAATATAGTATTTTGTTTTTATTTATAATGCAATATTAATGTATAATAAAAACAGATTTGCATGTAATTAATAAAACTTAATTTTTTTTTTTTTAATAAAGAGAATTATTTTTCAATTACTAAAGTAGGCCAACCTATGTTTACACATTTAACAGAAAATTTAAATATCTATAACTTTACTTTATTATGATAAAATGTTATATTAAAATAACAAACAATGCAAAATAAATTTATGATGACTTTAAAACAAATTTGTCTGCTTTTTTTCATAAAAATAGAATTAATTATAAACCATACAACATTCGACTAAAATTTTTCAAACAAATGAAAAACAACACAAAATACAGTAAAAACTAATAGCTTTTATTATTTTAATTAAATCAAAAATAGTAAAACTATAAAACAAATTCTACATACATTTTTATTTAATATTATTAAAATTCAAATTTTTTATCTATTTCAATATTTTTATTAAGTTAAACAAAAGTTTCTCATATAAATATTTTCAATAGATTAATTTATAGTAGAGTTTGTATATACTTAGAACTCAAAAAATGTTTTACTCAAATACCTATACAACTTTCTAATTTGTTATTCAACTTTATATTAAAATAATTTCTAATTGAATATATTTTACTTAAATAAATGGTAAATGATAAAATGATAAAATCTCCATTATTTATTGTAATAATCAACAGGCAAATGCTTTTAACAGAGTACATAAAATTAGTTACACAATAATATATATATATAAATCAATAATCACTGATATTATAAATCTATATATTAATTAGGTAGAATAATCAAAATTTATTTTTTAAATATAATACAACTTAAGATACAAATACATGTGAGGTAAAACAAAACAATAAAATTAGCATACATTTTATTAGTTACTTATAAGTTTTTGAGACAAGTGAGCTAGTTCTATTATAAGTTTTTAAATATCTACAACTCTACAAATTGGCATCCTAGGAATTTGTTATAATGTTCTAATGAAATAAACAATCTGTGATTGTTAAAAATAAATAAATAAAGTTATTAAAATAAACTTAGTATGAAAAATACTAACCTTCAAGTTCATACCAATCAGCACCATTAGTAACACCACTATTAAAATGCTCATCCTGACAAGCCGATCCGTTGGCCATTTTAGGATTTTTAGAAGCATACTTTATTGACAAATATCTAAATAATGCATCGTCAGGTGTTTTTGCTTCTTTATAAATGTTTCTAATACAAAAAATAAAATATATTATATTAACAACTACATAAAATAAAATAAAAATTACACACAAAAAAAACAGCAAATTATTTTAACATTTTTAACTACTGATTATTTTTTTAAACCACTATAGATTGCTATTTAATAATAACAATAAAATAATAATACTAAAATAAATAATAATCAAAAACTTGGTTAGTATAAAAAACAAAATATGTTGTATGTGTATTAGTTTAAATTAACTTTTAAACAATACATGCAATATTTATTTAAATATGTATAAAAATATTAAAATGTCATACTACAAGATTAGTCATATCTTACTAAATTTCAGAAATCACAATTTTATAATATTTTAACTTATAAAATTGAAACTTAAATTATATTTAATGAATACAAAATGTCAAGAATAGGTACTTAAAAACTAAATGTGCATTAATGTTGATAAATGTTTAATATTACATTAATAATTTAAAATAATGTCAGTGATTTTTTTTTAACTCTTCCATTATAAAACATTTAAATACCTATTATGGCATCAAATATATAAACTAAAGTTTTATTTATAATCCAGAATTGTTGAAATCCATCACTAAAATAATTTCAAACTTAAATAAAAGCAATTTAATATTTTTGAAATTGATAATAATTATAAATAAAATGTTTACAATTATTTTACCAAAACTGAGTTTATAAACAACTTGAATAAATTACTCAGTTATTTATTAACCATTATTATTGTGGGTAATTAATTGCATTCGTTGTGGATTAATAAACACATCAACAAAAAAAAAAGATTCACAATAAGTATGTATTTAAGATTAATAGTAATCATTTTAATGATATATAAATCTAACATAATAAAAGCATTCCACATTGTAAACATTGTAGCAAATAAAAGAAGCATAAAACAATGATATAGTAGCAACCCTAAAATACATTTACATTTAAACCCTTTGGTACTTACAAACAAAATCACCTTTCTTCTGAATGCTACATGATAAAATATAAAAATAAAATTATTTTAAAAATATTATATTTAATTATTAAATTACATAATACATATTATATGAGATATAAGTTTCAATCTCTTTGTAAAGTTAAATACTAAATTAAATTATTATTCATGCAATAATTTTATCTCTATTTCATATGAGTAAAATGTCATATAGTAAAATAACAATCAAATAACTGTGATTCTTCTTAATGACATTAAATTGAATTAACTAATCAAGCTACTTTAAACAAATCACGTAACCATCATTATGAGTACAGACTAGTGTTTGAAACATTCATTCATTCAATTCCAATGTAAATTTAATTATTATAAAAATAATAATCACTCCCACAAGAAAAAAATAATAATTTTTAGATTTTTAAGAAATTGTATATATTTAACAGGACCATTGTTTAGGTTATGAAACGGATTTTAATTTGTTTGATTCATATACAATTTTATTTGAAATTTTATGTCAGATCTGTTGATATCACAGACATGTTTTTAATGCTATAAAGTGAATCCATTTTAAACTGAACAACAAAAATTATTTTCAACATAATTACAAAAGTAAATTTCTATGAAACAAAAAATATTACACGAAATTATTGTCTTCGTCTACTTAATGGAAAATGGAAAAAATCACACAACACAATTCTTTAAATGTATCATTTAGGTATTCTAGATCTCGAGTTACAATACCTATTACCAATTTTAAAGACAAGATCATGATCAATACTGTCTCATCATTTTTTTCCATACTATAATTTCAAAGTGAAATAGAAAGATATATGTATCTATATTCTATTTGTTTAAATATAGAATCTCACTTTAAAATTATAATTTTGGAAAGAACCAATGATATAGCATATAGCGTAGACAATGACCTTGTCTTTAAAATTGGTAATAACATTGATTTTATAATCAATAGACTATTATTTATAATTTTTTATTATAAAATCAATGGTAACAGGTATTCAAATAAATCAAGAATCAACATAAGAATTACTTTACTGCTTTTCTGTAAAGTTTAACCATTTATCTTGAACAGATCATTTTATTCACCAAGATATATTCAATTTTTACTTTCACACATACAAACACACACCCTCCCCCACACACACACACAATATATATAATCATTTTGAATAAAATATCGTATATAATATACTAAATCCGTATTCAAAATCATTAAATTAATTAGAATAATAATCTTTATTGAAATGTTCAAATACGTTAAATTTTAATAAATAATATTAATAAAAAAATTAATTAACTTGCAATGATAAAATAAAACTAAATCCGTTATAATTTTATCATTATGACTAAAACACAATTAAAATAACACTTTATATAATATAGCATTTTAATACTTAAAAATAAGTTTTGAAGCATTTAATTATAATAAGCAGCTAATCAATTATTGTATTAACAAAGTGATCATAATAAGCCATGCTACTACTTAGTTAACTGTTAAGACATTGTGAATTTCTAAAAATAAACAAATATTATAAAAATTTTAAAGCTATTATATAATAATATAATATTATTTAATATATTTAGGTCGGCTAAAATGTTTAATGTCACAAGGAAGCACGTGTAGGACCTACTAAAACTTATATGCTTTCTCAATTTAATATTATGAGAAAATGAAACATTTTTTTTTTTTTTTATTAATTTCAAAATGTACAAGATCAAATTGTTAAAAAAATTAAAAGCGTTGTACGCAAGTAATTTTTGAAGGAATTTGAGTTTTGTTCAGATATATTAATAATTTATGTTATTATTGACATAAATCTAAATCGATAATACAAAACTGACTTAAGCCAAAGTGTATATACTTTGATGCAACTGAGGAGAATGCAATAAAAATATTTTGTTTATAAAAGTATAAACAAGAAATGAAACATTAAAAATTTAACTGAACATATTATATTACAGAAACCTATACCTATGTCTGCAAATTTAGACATACAGATCTAAACCTTCACATCTTCTATTTTTTATTTTTACCAAGTCAGAATTTAAAGACTTTCCCTTCAAAAGAGAATTTAAAAAAATTGGTAGGTCCAGAAAGTATAATATACATATCCATAATAATAAGAAAATTCATTCAATAAAGATAATATTAATAGTATTAAAAATCTAAAATCTATCATAAAAATCAATGTTTAAAAACAAAATATAATTTCTTGTATTTCAATTTGAATGGATACCTAATCTACCTGTTACTGCCTAACTACTATATACAGTAGTCACTCAATAATTCGAAATTCAGGAGACAGATGAAAATTTGATTTACCGAGTGTTCGAATAATCGAGGGGGAAAAAATAAATAATTTGAATTAAAAAGAGGTGGAAAACTGTATTACATACATGCATTGTACTTATTATACATGTATTAATATATGTATATTATTATATGTTATTAAAGAAATCTGTTATTTTTTTGTGATAAATTGTTGGCCACAATCTGGTCCACAGCGTTATCTAACTTACTGATAGCCTTGAAAATGGTATTATAACTTTCTTCGTCCATATCTGATTGCTCGAAAAATTGACACAATCCTGTCATAAAAAATTTTGCTTCTTTTGTTTGAGTATAGTTGAAGCTGGGATACAAAAACGTAGGGTAACATCTTTTTTTTTTCACCGGCTTCAACTGCCGCAATCACTTTTTTTTTATCAGCGAGCGACAAACACTTGTACTTCACAGGGCCCATATTCAGGCTGACTACGTTTTACTCGATTCCAACAACTGTTTGCCTATTGCAGAGGTTTATTTTAGTAATAAACGAAATTTAATGAAATCTAAGCGATTTAAGATAAACTACGATAATATTTTATCGCCTTTGTCATTAGTTTGCTTACGAGTACGTCAATTGGATTATATTAGTATGATTTATTTGAGCTCATATGCAATAAAGAAATTCGAATTGTAGAGTCCCACCGCCAGACATTTCGAATTATCGAGTGACTACTGTATATATATAAAAAATTGTTTAATCCTAATTTTAAGATGAAATACCTATGTACCGAAATAACTCTTAAAATGTACCTATAAATGCAAATAAACTCTCGACTAATACATATTATTATTGAAACGGAATAAATCTATAACAATTAAACTGTTAAATACCTGTAGTACTTGTCAAATGGATAGCTAGCAACAACAGCGCCGCCGTGGAAGTTTGCTGACAAAACAAATGGATTATTAAGGATCCAGTCGATGACCGCTCTTGTTTCAGGTTGTTGCCTGTCAAAAGACCCCTTATCTATTTGCGGGAAATTTCTATTCAAGTCCACATTATTCGCATTGTTCCGACCAACATAATTATTCTGAGAATAGCAATCGCCCTCCTGAGCAATAAAAAAAAAAAATTGTAAAATTATACGCTAAACTTATATAATAAACGGTACCTATGAAGAAAAAAAAAAATTGTCTTACGCGTGAAACAGAATAACCGTCCGGATTAAGCGTGGGCATCAGATAAATATCAGTTGAGTCCACGATTCTGGTAATACGATCGTCCGCACCGTAAGAAGACGTCAAATATTGCGCTAAATACAATAACAATTGCAAGCCAACGGTTTCGTCTCCGTGCATGTTAGCTATGTACTTAAACATCGGCCTTAGGATCCTTCTGTTCTGTCCCACGTTCGCCGTTATTTCTATGGCCAAAATGCTCCGACCCAATGACGATTCACCGATTTCGTGAACCCGCGCTAAAGTCGGATACTGTTTTTCGATCTGATTCAGTAGACGAGCTATTTCAGCGGTTTTGTAGTACCGTCCGTCGAGCATGTCTTCGTTCAAACCGACTTCACGTCGTCGAACGGTCCGGCCACTGACGGCCGTCGACAAGCACGCGACGATCACACAACACCTGAACGAGACCGAATACATTTTGACAACGATGGATTTACGTATTCGACAACACGGAATACGATAGACGGGTTATTCGTCCCGAACAGAAAACAATAACAAAAAAAAAAAAAAAAATACTTATAATTAAAGCTACGCGAAATTCATATTGGAACGTTGTAAATCGAACGTCATCAATTGATCGGCAAAATCAACGGACTGCAGTCGGCATTCTTAACCATACTATCCAACACGACTAGTGTACTACACCACCGAGTGAGCACTAAACCACTAATTAATAATTATTATTACGAGTTTTTAATCCCGTTCCGCGTTACTCACATCTTACAACGAAACACCGTTTTTGCTACGTATCCACGTGATAAGCGTTATCAAAATCCGTGATAAAATATATGTATATTTTATTTTTCAAATAGATATCTATTTTATCCATAGATAATAAAGATATCTTTATTACCTATGATTTTATCTTTATATATATTACAGTCATAGACCTTAGTATACCTTAGTATAAGGTCCATGATTACAGTGGAACCTCGGTAAGTCGAAATTCTAGGGAAATGATATTTTTTCGACTTATCTGGGTTTTCGACTTACTAAGGTTTTCGAGTTATCGAGGTTTAAGAAAAAAAAAATTCGACTTAAAGAGTTTTTTAAATTTATTTTATTACAAACATTATATAAGTTACAGTGGGTATTATCTTTAAATGATCATTAAAAAAATATGATATAGAATGTGCAGTTATAGTGTTACAATTTTACAAAAAATATTTTAAGATAGTTATTACTTTGAGCTAGGTTCTTTAATAAAATTAAAATATAATTGTAAAACCAATAAAAATCGTCTATATTCGGAACACGGAATGTTCGAGTTATCTATAGTTTTCCTTTCGAGTAATCGAGGTTTTCGCAAGGGAACGGCATTTATTTCGACTTATTAAGGTTTTCGACTTATCGAGGTTCTACTGTATTTTATATTAAATAATAACAATAATGATTTTCTTCGCGATTTCGCTAATTTCTATAATTGTCTCCGCTGTTTTTTAATGTTTCGTAAACCGAACGCTGTTGTATAATCGCTTTTTTTACGACTGAATAATATCGCCGTATCGTGTTATTTTATTTTATGAATTAAAATGTATTATATAAAAATAAACGCTCATATAAACGTAGGTAATATCGCGAGTAGGTACCTAGGTATTTGATATTATCGAATTAGGTGCATATACGATCATAGACATATATATGTCACATATTATATGTCTATGCAAACAATGATCAGTGCTCGAATCGGTTTTGGAGGGGGCACGCGGGGGGATGGAGCTTCTCTTCAATTTTTTCATACTTTGAGAGCATCACCCCATTAAAACGAGGGGACGGAACGCGTGTTATTTTGTTAAAATAATATTGAAATTTTGATTTTTGTAAATTTGCGCTGAATATATATGAAATACAGAAGTAAATCACACTTACGCCAACAGCGTTGTGGAATGTTACTTAAAATTAATTATAGGTATCAAATCGGCTATATAGAGTATACATTTTTATGTGTTAACAAATTACAAGTTTTTAAAAGAAATGTTCATTGTGATTTTTGGGGTATATATTATATTGTAATAATTTGATGATGATGAACGGTTGGACGGTGTAAGGGGCAAAGCCCGCCCACGAGTCGAGTTCTATTTAATCATTGTAAAGGACGCTAGTTTTTTTGAAAGTCTTGGAGTCCCGTTTCTTTTATTTTTCCAATTCGAGCACTGACAATGATCATTACTATAGGGTTAGGATGTTTATGACCTTAAAAACACTAAAAAAAAAAAAAAATGCACGCAAACATGCCCAATAATATATCAAAATATGCCCTTAAAAATGAAATCAAATACGACATTTTAAAATTTTATTATTTTAATTAAAAATATACTCTAAATAAATATACAATTTTTTTTTACACAGAAAATACGAATAAGCAAAAAATATGACATTTTATAAAAGTTAAATGAATCATTAAATATATAACGTAAATTATTATATAATTTTTTTTTTTTACTCAAAAAATACAAATACGTTATTTACAAAATATATTTATCGATTTTTTCAAGTTTTATTGAAAACTTATTAATTTTTTTATTCAAATACATGCAATATATTCGTAGATTTTTTTTTCAAAATACGCATTTATTCATCAAATTTAACGTATCTGATTCTGTGTCTTACGAAACGAATTCATAACTTGGTCTGCAATGTGCACGACTAAAAGAAAAAAATATTATAAAAAAGTCCTAACCCTAATCAATACTATACCCACCCGTGTCGGGTGTATAGAAAAATATTGCTTTTTTTGTGAATGTTACGTATTATTGTTATTGTTTTCAAAAATAAAACCAGCGGTGGATAGACGTATCGGCATGGGCGCTCATAGGAAAAGTTTTAAGGGGGAGGGGCGTAAAAAAAATTTTCTACATGTAAATCACCTAAATAAAGGTTTAATTTTATTTCGTGAATTTATTTAATAAGGACAGAAAAAATAAAATATAGCCATATATAGGTAATCGAATTTATTATTCGGTAAATACAAGAAGCGCTGCAAATTTCTTTGTTTCATTCCAAACATATTTATCACTTCCTATAAATGAAATTATCCTTGTACATGTTCACCCTTTCACGATGAAAGCCTGCCCGTTTCGTAGGCTTATATTGTGCTATACGAGTACAACACCTCTTTTCCATTTCCGTCGAAGACCGCATCAGCAATTCTCCCGGCGTTTAGATTTTCAACAATCCCAAGGAACTATTTATAATTGTTTCGATAGCAGGTCATCCGTTTGAATCTTATGACTCGCAGTTTTCACTTTTGGCGTTCTGTGGCTCGTGCCCTTCTTAAAACTTCTCAAGTTAAGTCTTCTTCTTAACTTCTTATAACTTATCAATTTTTTCTCTTTTTATTTTTTCTCGAAAATTATGTTTCCGTCTCTTCTTTTCGGAATTTTACCACTAGCTCTACGTACTCCGAAAAATCGTTTTTTTTTTTTTGTTTCTTATGCCCATCGTCACTATATTAAGCCTTTGCCCTTTTGATCAATAGTTATGATGCTTTCTAACCACGCGTCTTCTATTCCTTTAGCATCTATACCACATATATTATTCATAATATATTATTGTTATATTCTATAGTATTTGTTTATATATAATATACGTACAAATATGAATTATTATATAATTATAATTCAGTGTGTGCTAAGTATCTGTTTCTCACACGATACATAAATTTAATATTTTATGTATCTAATTATATAATATTATATTACTGTTCGTTGCCAGTGTCATATAATGTATAATAATATTATATGTAACCGCGCGTAAATTAGAGTACATATTATATAGTAGATATTTTATTTTAAATACCAATTATATCGAATACTATACATACCTATACAGTATACATATATATACGCAGCAACGCGATTACTGAAATATTTTACAATATTATCTGAAAAAACATGCAATAATAATTTGTTATTACATTCTATAGATTATATTAAATTTTCATATCTATATAAAGACTATATATAGGTGATACGTCTTGACAAACTGTATTAACAAAATTTCCAAAAAATATGTAAATACATTTAAAAGAATCATATGTAGTAATTTTAGGTGCATTTTATATACGGCGACAAAATTATATACAAGCAATTGTATACACCTATATACGAAAATACGAATAAACAATTTTCAAAGACCAGAAAAACAATAATATAGAATTTATTAATTACATATATATACTCGTATATTAGTTTAAATAGTAAAAATATAAATTATTTTTTATTTTCACGACGACCACAGGAATTTGATAGACAAGTAAATTTATATGCGAATCCCCCTCCTCAATTAATAACATACAGTATCTATTGTGTATAAAGCTGTATACAGGCCCGTAGCTAGGGTACAAGCAAGTAATGCGTCGCTTTAGTTGCTTTAGGGCAGTAGAATTAAAATTTTTTTTTTTTTTTTTGTTTTTATAGTTTTTTATTCAATCTGTTACAAAATATAGAACAATAAGAACAATAATTGATGGATTATGAGAAAAAAAATTAATAAATAAATTTAAAAAATATGACAGATGAGACAGATTGTAGAAGCCTCCCAGTGGAGGTACTACGGCATGATACAATAAAATTAAAATATAAATATCAAATGGACTACGACGATTTACGATCACGCGCGTCGCATCATTAACGATATAGCATTGCCACCGCCGCCGTGCTTACAGAGAATCATAATATCACTGCGGCGCCGCTCCTCAATACCAAGTACCAATGAGTCTACAGTCTATCCAGTTTAATATACAAGCTGGGGCAGGGAAGTATCCCTAACTTTGAAAGTCAATAAAAAAAATAACAAAATATTAGAACAAAACTTTATTGTGGCACCAGTAGAGTACAATTGGAAGTTAATTTTACTTAGTTTTAAACAACATATCATTTAAGTGATGTCCTTCATTGTCAACGCATTGCTGTAGCCGTTTTTTAAAGTTCTGCATAACCCTGCGAAGCATCTCTTGCGAAATGCGGCTAACTTCAACACGTATTGCATGCTTCTAGGGTCCTAGGTCGATGTTTAAACACCTCATTCTTGAGGTAGCCCCATAAAAAGTAGTCACACGGAGTTAAGTCCGGTGAGCGCGCGTTGCACCGCAATGATAGACTTGTTTTGGGAAAAATACGTCTCGACGGCAAAAGTGCGTTGCTCATTCGACCAAGCCATGTCTACAACTAATGACGGCACTAACGGAAATTTCCAATGGTACTGCGTCATTAGAGCTTATTCCAACTCCTCCAACATGTCCCCTCCAATCACAACGCCATCTCAAAAGTAGGGATCCTTCCCTGTCCCACCCTGTACAAGACACTCTTAAAAATACATCAGCAACTGTTGACTTTTAAAAAGAATATCGGAGAAACGGGTTTTCTAAAGTAAATAATTAATCGCTAAAGAAATCGCATTAGTGGTAGAAATATTGCAGGAAGAATTTCCTCGAGAACATCAAGTACCTAAACGATTGAAGAAAACTGACTTCAGCTATGAAAACATAGACGAGGCTCCGCTTCATAACCCAGAAAAAACTTTAAAATAGAGTTTTTAAATACTATAATTGATACGGCGGATATTAATTCTTTACGAGATATGAAAGAAGTTTCTCCAGGTTGAAACTTGTAAAAACTTATTTAAGGTTAACAATGATAGTAATGATGAGCGGTTGACCGGATTATCGATATTGACTATTGAAGCAGAATTGGCACAGAAATTGAGCTTGGAAGATTTAGTACACGATTTTGCAACAGTAAAAACAAGAAAAAGTAATTTGTAATTTCAAAAAATTATTTAAACTTTTTTTCTTAAATAAATATTTCTCAACATTTGATTTTCATTATATAAACATTATTGTGAATGAAATTTATATTATTCAACTCTTATTAAATTGTATATTTATTTTTGTCTTGCTTTGACTTTCTATTAATATATAAAACTTTTGGTTGAATTTGGAGATAGTTAGAAAGCAGCTAATCTATATTTTAAAGAAATTGGAGATAAAATCATTGCAAGAGCTGACGTATGGGACGTGTGTGATCAATACGATATTGCTCGAAGCTTTACAGAAAAATTGTGGTGTAAACAATATTACTATAGGGTTCCCGAGTGAAAAAAAATGTATCGAGGGAAAAAACATATTTGAGGGGCTTTGCATCTGTAATTTACATAATATGGCCTCGTGTTTTGTAGTGCCGACACCGCTCATGTAAACACGAAACATTTAAAATCACCTTTATACATTTTATAAAAATTTAATAGATTGACGAATGTATGAAAACACGTTTTTTAAAGTCTTCAAATATATAATGAAATTGCAATAGATTTGTTTAATATGCGTCCGTCATATGGATTATTATAGGTATAGTCGCAATAATATGCCGGTATCTACTCGTTTAGGTTTTTTTATTTTAAATTTAGTAAAAGTGACTGGTATTCGATGTCCGTGTGTACAAACTCTTGTAATCGTATACAAACGTAATATAGCTCGTATACGGAATTTTAAATTTTTATTAAGGGGATTGAAAGCGGGTATTTTCTCTCTTTGTCTTACACACATGAAACATAGCAAAATAGACGTTTGGTACTTCCAACGTACCGATCGATCTTTTGGTGCGATAAGAAATTTGAAAACAGATTTGAATTCCTCGTGAATTTTACTACAAAACGACTTTCCCACTTTCATTTCTTTTTTTTAAGACCTTCAAAAATGGATTATTAACAATTTTTTTTTAATTTGTTCGGTTAATTTTTTTAAGGGTTTATGAAAAAAAAATGAAAAAAGTGGGAAAGTCGTTTTGTAGTAAAATTCACGAGGAATTCAAATCTGTTTTCAAATTTCTTATCGCACCAGTAGATCGATCGGTACGTTGGAAGTACGAAACGTCTATTTTGCTATGTTCCGTGTGTGTAAAACAAAGAGAGAAAATACCCGCTTTCAATCCCCTTAAAATCCTAGTCGTTCTAATATAATATTAAACATATAGTCAAGTGTTCAACAAACTGTGTCAACGACTGTGTAGAGTTTAAAAGGAAATTGCAACATAATGACGGATATTTACGAGAATACATATTTTATTATATATACTCGTATATATATATATATATATATACCTACGGCTGTATAGTTTTTACCGCTCCCAAAATTGCGTTTAACACTAAATTGCCTGCATTTATTAATTTCGTTCAACGAGGTCACATAATATTTAGTACGTCCTTATAACTACCCTTAATTATATTTAAATTGTTGTATTTGTCGTTCATATCGTGTCATTATCATCATAATAGTTTTCTAGAATATGCATATTGAGTATTATTATTTTAATGTTATTATATATATATATATATATATATATAACTAGTAGGTATATAATAATTATTAATATTATTATAATACTAACGCGATAACTTTGTCAGCAGCGCAGAATTAATTTGATTGATTTTGTGTTCAATATATACGCGCCTAAGTCCTAAAGTCGTCGCATGGCAATGCGTTTTTTAATTTTTTTTATGCACGTAATACATTATTCGTTCAGTGTTTCTTATTTGTAAATCATTAATTCGGGTCGCTACATCATCATCGTCCGTAATAAGTAGGTAGATAATTAAATAAGCAATACCGCAGTAAATACCGAGGACAAATATTAAAAACTTATTTTTACAGGCTAATTTAGTAAAACGTTTAAATTATAATAGGTACTATTATTAACACATGTTGGTTGAGATATTGTTCTATTTTATATTGAAGTTTTTCAATTTTAAAGATATTTTTGAAGTACTTTTGTTTATATAATCACGTTTTAAATACAGATACTCGAAAGCAAAACAATTTAATCCATTATTTTCCTATATTTATATAAATATATATTTATGAATTTCGCAAATTTAATGTCGAGAATTACTCCGATGTAAATATATTTATTTAAGAGTGTTCAACCTTACAAAACATTACAATTTATTGATCCTGTTATTATTATGGCGGGTTTAGGGGGCTTACGTTTTTATATATGCTTATATTGTACTTGCTGAATTGACTACCTGCAAATTCCAATACTAAAACTAAAGTTTTACATCCAATATACATATACACATTTACAATTTAATACATTTTTATATTTTTTAATTTTGTATATCAAAAAAAAAAAAAAAAAAAATTATTGAAATTTAAAACATATAATAATAATAACAGTGAAACAGAACATTAAATAAATTTATGAATATAAGAAGTATATTATGTGAAAGAAATAGAAATTACTTTAATATAATACATAATTACTTCATTTTCATATAGATTCATGATCATTGGAGGTTGGAATTTACAAAATGAGTGGTTAAACGAAGCTCTCCAAAACAACGACATCGGCACAATAAAAGAGATATTAGAATTATTAGATTTGGTGCCCGTCACTGTGGAAATGTTGAAAGTCAACGAAGTGCCGAAATTAATTAGGCAGTTGTTCAAGACCCATAACGATCGAAGTAATTTTTATATGTAAATTATAATAGTTCTTATAGTCGAAACGTATGAAAAAAAAATCTAAAATTCATTTAGTTCCGACATTTTAATTTGTTTTTGTCTAAAAATGTAACTTTGTTAAAATTTCAGATGTGAAATCGCTTGCGTACCGTTTAATGGACAAATGGCTGAGGGTTATAAAAGACACACGTATGCCGATGGAAAAGACCGAGAAAACGGAATGCGATCGACCACGAGAAACGACACCGTTGCCGTCACCAGCTCCGAAACCACTAAAAACGAAGGCGGCATCGGAGAAAATAAATAATTCAATGTCCGCAAGAAGAAAAGTGCTCGTGCGTGAGAGAAAAAACGCTGTAAAAAAACAACCATCGAAAATTCGGCATATCGGTCTAGAAGAACAAGAGCCATTGATAAATCCACTGGTGTATATGAATATGAAAAGATGTCCGTCACCCTCGATTGATTATTCGGCCGTTGCAGAAAAAAAATTAAAGACGGACGTGAAACCACCACGTAAGACATTAAATTTATCCGTATTTTATTACCATCGAAAATTATTATAGTGCGAAGTACTAATGCACGACAATTGACGACAATAATTTTAAAAAATTAATATTTTACGGTTGATTTTATTTAAAATTATAATATAAATAGTACTTATGAAATAATCGAGACATACCCGTGACGTTTTAATGTGAAATGAATACAGGTACGGACGATTAAAAATTGGGAAAATAATATAAATTCTAGACGAAAAATTTAATGGAATCAGTCTGAAATGCGGATAGACGCGCGTATTATCCTTTGATTTATCTGCAGGTAGGTAGGTACGAGCTTTTAACGATATAGTTCGTCGATTCAAAACAGTGTCCTCTGCGTTATGTACATTTACTAATTTTTTTTTGTAGAAATCAGTATTTCACACACAATTATTATGTTTTTCGAAAAATGTAAACGTTCGTTTACAAATAAATAAATAATGCATACTTTGCTCGTGCTATAATATATTTATATATATTTGCATATATACCTCTCTTACAGCAATTTACTAATGCCGATGAGTTCTATATCTATTAATAATAATGCGTCCCCAAAACTACCAATCGACCACGACGATATACTAAACATAATGTCAAAATATTTTTATAATTATCGACGCTTTAATATCATAAAACCGTGTTTTGAATAATTTTGAAATAATATAATATGGACTCGCGTGTACCACCAGCTATCGTGTATGCTATAACTGTATGTTTTGCACTTATCCGTCGTCGTTTGTTTTACAGCCAAGATCCGAGAGAGCAATGTTTTTATAGACACGGTACTGGACGCCATAAACTGCTCTGCAAAGAAAGTCCCTAAAAAAATGAAGGACATTAAAAAGACGGAGACACCGAAAACGTCAAATTTCCAGCCGGTACATGACATGCAGGATTCATTGGCAGAAAACATTTACTACAATCGTAGGCTACACTGAAAATACCCTTCCCTAATATTGTGAAAACTTGGAAGTATTTGGAAGGTTTTTAACCTATACTGTAATCGTAAATTTACAGCACCGTTTACCTGACTTTATAACCGAAAAAGTCCTCGGCTCTTCTTTTCACTCGATCTCTTGCTCTATATGCACCTATACTTACTTCGAAGTTTGAGAGTAAGTATAGGCAACAGCCTTTTCTTGGCTATCACATTCGTAGATTACCCTCTTCACTCTATTTGCGTTTATGTTATTCGCACGGTATGTCCGTATCATTTTGGAGTGTTATCTCATCATAAATATACCTATATATTTCCATACAGTTTGATATTTCGGAAAATGAAAAAATTATACGCGTACGATTTCTTTACTTGATCGAATTCACAGACAATTTTTCATGGACAAGATTTTCAAAAACCATGCTATTAGTTTTTATAAATCTGCATCGCAGGATGAAAATATTAAAAATATCTCTACGATTACAATAATACGTATAAAACTGTAGGATTTTTGCAGTTTATCGTCTTATAACTTCATATAAAGCAAAGATAAATATTATACATCATACCAAAAACATAAAAATTAAATCGACTTTTGAATTAATTAGTAAGAGAATGATCCATTTTAAATTCTCTCCTCTCACTATATTTTGTTTTTTAAATAAGATATAAAATCGTTTAATACCATCATAATTCATACAACGTTGTGTTTTATTGATCACTAATTAATTATTTTACTATTTTCAGAAAATATTATTTTCTCAGCAATGAAATCAAAAGATTTAAATAAAAACAAAGATAAGAATGAAGATGAAAAACAACCCACAGTTAAAAAACAATATACATAGTATAACAATTAAGTTATTATAATTTCACTATACTGAAAATAATTTATTAAGCATTTATATTTGTATGTTGTTTATTTTCATTTAAAATAAAAATATATTTAATATTACCTATAGTATTTTATAAATTTGAACGCTCGGCAGTGCGCCGGCCAAGTTCTAGCAATGACAGTGTACCTTTACACGAAGCAATTCGACCGGTTTTCTTACCCTCATATCAGTCATATCTCTATTTTTAATTAAGATAAGCTTCTGAAATTTATGTACAGATTAAGCTTGAGTACCTTAAGACACTGTGAAAATTTGAGCCCTTAATGTTAAGCCGTTTCAATAGAGGAGAGTGTCAAATATTTCATTTTTGTTACTCACTGACTCACTCATCATCAAAATTATGAGACATTTCCCGAATAGGTAGAAACTGGAAATTTTGCAAAAAGGTAGGTCTTATAGTGTAAGTAAAAAAAAAATATGAAAATTTTAATTTTCTCAAAATGATTGCCGCATTTTAACCCGTACTGCCACTGCGTACGCGGAAGATGAATAATAAATTATGCGCATAAATTCATAACAATTATTCATCGATTTGAAGTAAGAATTTTATTAACTTTTATTTTTAAAACGTCCCACGTTTTAACATGAGCTAATTTTTTTTGGTTTTGACTGATAAAGTTATCAATCACTATCATTCATGAGTGTCAATCAGACACGGTCTTAAAATACGTCTTCTAAAGGGGCCCATACACGGTCAATTATGAATGTCAGTTTTTTTGACTGACACTCTTAAGAATGTCAAGTTTCACATATACGGTCAGTCGTGAATGTCAGTTTTTGTGATTGTCACTGCTTTGAATGATAATCATTTGATAATTTTACCAATCAAATAAGAATAAAAATAGATAACAGTAAACCAATAAACAACGATGAACCAATGTACAACAATGAACAGACGATGTACAGCACGTACAGGTTTGATATTATCACAGAACAATTATTATGTTGTTGAATTATTGTTCTGAATGACAACGCGTATCAATCATTACCACACATGGTCAGTCATGATTGCCAATCACTTTGAATGACAACAAAAAATCAAACATGTTTGAAATTCATCGGTCACGAAAAAAGATTGACATTCATCGACATAGACGGTCAATCACGAGTGACAATCACATGACTGACCGTGTATGGGCCCCTTTAGGCCGTGATCATAGACATAAAACGACATGTTTTATATGTCTATGGCACAGAATAAATAAATGGTGTTAATCCACTTAAATGCCAACAAAAAATCATACATGTTTGAAATTTATCAATCAAAAATAAATTCGATTGTCAAATTGTCAATCTACATCATTCATATCAATACACTGTCAGTGTTGACTATCAATCAAGAAGATTGTCATTCAAAATTCATAGTGTATATGCCCCCCTCTTAAAGCGTTATTTTTGTTTTTAGTCTATCGCCTATCACTATAAGATCAACGAATTGCGAAGACTATAAAATTGTGCTTCAATCAAAAAGATTACTTTTGTCACGCACACTTTATTATTATTAAATTTTAGAACTAAAATATTCGACTGTAAAAATAAAATTATTTTACAAGACAGTAATTGTTAAATTATTATAAGGCACTATATAAAGAGGGAGAGGGGAGGTTGAACCCTTTAATCCCCCTAACTACGCCATTGAATACCTATATGGCTATATGTATTAATTATGGAGTAAATTGTTTATGGGATATTGTAAAGAATTATAAATTATTTAAAAACATAATCTTATTTCATTCAGTTTAATTTATATTTTTTGCACTAGAAACATTTTCATTTGATAACTAAAATTAGGTATTATACGTTTCTGTACATTGATTCTTAAATAGATGATATTTAAGTATGATTTAATGTTTAAACATTGTGTAAAAGTAGTCAATACTTACCATTACCGACTTTATTACACAAATTACATGGTACTGATCCTGTTCAGAATGTAGACTGTCTATATCACATCTAAAGTAATATTTTTTTTTATCTCATATATTTTTAATTGCAAAGTAAATAATTGTATATCGAATTACTGTATATTTATCAAATAAAAACAACCCAACAGCACCCATGTATCAATAATAATAAATTTTGAAAATGATTGGAATAGACTAGAGACTAAGTTTTAAAAGCGACATCTAAAGCTTTACCCCATTGTGATTTTAAACTTTTAAAGATCAGTTTTTGGAACACAGCACATTATTATTATTAAACAGGATTACTATTTCTTTATGTATTTCTTCTTCTTTCATATGGCAATATTACTATACTTCTGATGAAAATTATTGACTACATTAGTACGTTGCCTACTCAAATTCCAAATGCTATATTCGCTCTATTAATAACAAATATTTTCCATATAACGAAATACAATTCTAATCAGGATCTGTACTGTACATTTCAGCCTTATAAATTATAACAATAATTTAATAAATTATTTTACAAAAGTCTTCATTTCCAAAATATAAAATAATTATCATTAATTTTATTTTATTGTATCAAAATTTTGTAATATCAATACTAGTTCAGGCAGCTTTTCGTCCTACCCACATATCATCACAATGCAGGCACTGTAATATGGTTATTAATTTTTTTAAGGATCTAACTTCCATTTACCTTGTTTAGTTTAGGTAAGTAAGTTTATTTATTCATTCATGGTATTATAAAAATAATCCTAAAATAAAATACATATAAAATTATTGTACACAATCAAAAATATTTTTTTTATCACAGAATCCTTTTATTTAAACAAATATTTATAAATTTTATCATTATGAAATAAAATTTACAAATGATAATAATAATAATAATAAAAAAACTTTTAATAAAAAGTTAATATATAATATTATATATTGTATATACATACAAATTATAAAATATATAAAAAGAGATCACATAAATGAAGGATAATTATAAAAATAATCGATTTGAAGTTATTTATCGTTTGAACTGAAACCATATTCTTTCGCAACTTCTATAGGCAATGGTACCAACCAATAATCCGGCAGACTATTATTATGTTCTCTTAGGTACTGATTTATCAACTCATCAGATACAGGATGTAGTTTACCTTTAGGTAAACTAATATAAAACTTAGCTTCGCCATTTGAATTTGGTTTTGAAATAACTTTACATTTCACATCAACAAATGTAGGGTTAGTTGCTGTTTGATGGCCATTTGATACCCTAGGTCGCTTTATGGCATTGAAATGATTGGGTATTGTGGCCGGTGACCTTTTCACCATAGTAACTTGAATATCCTTTGGTAAATTAACATTTGCTGGTATAATAGAAATATTAGGAGAAAGTTTTGGAATGGCATTACGTGCTGCTACTCGCTGTTTAGTAGGAATGGTAGTTATTGCTCCTCTATTCCTAGGAGTTGACATTCGTGAATTATTTAAGCTAAAAGAACTACCAATTCTTATAGACATATTTGAAGACTTTGGAGTAACAGAAACAAATTGAATATCATCATCATCATCATCGCTTATAATAATATTATCATCTTCAATTGAAATAACTTCATCTTTCTCATCTGAATTTAACAGAGTTGGTTTGCCATTTGTGTCAAGTTCATTAGTTTCTCCCATTTTTTCTGCAGAATTATTAGAGATTTTTGCATTTAAATTATCTTCTACATTAATAAAATTACAATCATCAACATTATCATCATCTATCGTAACAATTTCTAAACGGTTATCTTTAAAACTATCAATTTTTCTTTTCTTGTCATTCAATTGCTGCTTCCTTGTAAGATCATCATTCTCATCATCTATCATAACAGTATCAATATAGTCATCTTTAAAACTACCAATTTTTCTTTTTTTATCATTTAATTGCTGCTTCCTTGTAAAGTCATCATTCTCATCATCTACCATAATAATATCTTTACATTCATCTTTAAAACTATCAATTTTTCTTTTTTCATCATTTAATTGCTGCTTCCTTGTGGAGTCATCATCATTATCACCATCTATCATAATAATATCTTTACAGTCATCTTTTAAACTATCATATTTTCTTTCTTTATCATTATCTGGTTGATTTTTATTTCCTTCCTTTTCGTTGTCAAATGATAAAACTTCTTTATTATTGAATACTTTTAAAATTTTAATTACTCCCGTACCAATATTTGTCGAAAAATCAAGTTTTTCACTATTATTATTATTAAATGAATTTACTTTGTCAATTTCTTTCACTTCATTTTCTTTCTGTTCATTACCATTAAATTCTTGATGTTTTTTAGTTAAAACATTGCGAGCTTTTTTTTTTATTCTAGAATTCAATGTATTTGCTGTGTCGTGATTTTGTAATTTGCTTTCTTTTTTTAATCGTTTTTCTAATTCATCAAGTTTTGAATGTGTTTGAACTGGTTGTTTGGCTTTGTTTTTAGGCTGATTTAGAGCACCCCATTCGTCTTCTGAATCAGTGAAGTCATTTAAGGATTCAAATTCAGATTCAGTGTCATGTTCATCAGAATCAAATATCATTTTCAATTCTGGTCTAATAATTGCTTTACTTTTACGTTTCTCGTAAATGATTTCATTACTGTTACCTACAATTTTACAAAATCAATGTTAGATATTATAAATTATACAAAAGTATGTTAAATATTGACAACATAAAGATCATTACTGGAATTAAAATAATAGCATCTACTATTATGTTCTAAATTAAAGAAAACAGAATGATTGGTTTGAAAATAAATGTCATGAAATGTGGTTTCTACTTGTGTGATGAAACTCACTGGATTATTTTTTAATTTACAGTAAACTCTCGATTATCTGCGGAATTGGGTGGCACGGCAACCGCGGATAATGGAGAGTTTACTGTAATAAAAAGACAACTATTATTGGAATTAAATTAATGCACAATAAATTATCTCTGAAAATTATTTTAAACTATACATTTGATAAAGCCATTTGGTAAATAATACATACAATTATGTACAAAATATGAAAATAATGTTAAGTCACCAGGATAAATAATTAAAAGAGAAATACAGTTCACTAAACAAAAAGTATTCAAATAATATAAAAATAGAGAAATTTGAAAATTTCTTAACAAGCAGTACCAAGATGTATTGTTTAAATTCACAAAACTATTTTCAAGTATATTTAAAATAATATATGTTTAATTTTGTAATAATGAAGTGCAAGACTTCAAAAGGAATAACTGTAAATATTTTTAAAAGAACACCAAACAGAAAGAATGAACATACTTTTATATTTAAATATTAAAAAATATTATATCTATACATTTTACTAATAGTAGTTATTAGTTTTTTCAGTTTTATATTGAAATATTGAGAAAATAAAAAGTACAAAATTTAAAATTTAATACTTTGCCTAAAATGTGATATATAAAATTTTAGTACTAAATTATTAAAAATATATAATAACAAACTACCTTCAATTGTTAATCGTTTTTGTTCTTTCTCTTCCCAAAATAATACTGCATCTTTATCTTCCTGGAATCTTTCTGGATATGATTTCCAGTCCTCAAATAATTTTATTTTAGAATTATTGTTTAAAATAATCAAACTACGTTCATTTGGTTCAATTTCAACAATGAAATCTTCTAAAGCATTAATTAAACTTTCAGGAACTGATGTATTTTCAGTATCAAGTTCGTCTAAAAATAAACGAAGACCTTGGACAGAATCAGCAATCAACTTGAAACACTCATCACTTGGTTTTACACATTGTCTTGTATGTAGAATAGTAGGAGCACCTTTATAAAATATAATTTATGTAATATAAAATTTAATGATATAATAATTTTAGAGAAATTTACAAACCAGAAATATATGACAAAGTATCCTCATCATTCAATTCTTTATCATTTTCTTCTAATTTGAGAAATTCAAGACTTGGCTTAAAATAAATAAATACGTTAAAATTAAAAATAAATAATAAAATTTAATTAAAAAAATTATTACTTCATCATATGGAATGTTATTATAATATATTCTTAAATCTGGCATTGAACTCAAATAGAAATATTTCTCAGTTTCCATATCATTCTGCCATATTGTGCATTGTTTTTCATCACAATTTCTTACAATATCATTTACAGTTTTATATTTATTCTAAATAAATATGTGCAAGTATTAAAATTTATAAATAAATGAAAAAATATTTTAGTAACTTATACATTGTTTTATAAATCATTAAATTTACCAAATTATAATCGCAAAGTCCTTTAACAAGCCAAACTTTTACGTAATACGGTAGTTCACAATAATCATGTTCAAGTAAAGGATTTTTATCACCAACAACTACCCAGTAATCTGGATTGATACCTAGTGATGCCATTGCCTGAAAAATAGCATAAATTCCACTTCATACATCATTTATACAATTTATTCCATATTTTACATACATTTTAAAAATCTAGTATGTTTTAATAATAATATTAATAATTTTATTAGGTACTAAAAATAATTTTATAAAAGAAAAAACACTAACGGTAACTTTATTTCTTTTTTTCATATTGTATACTTTACTCCACTCAGATACTTTTATACTAAGTTTTTCAGACCAAATGGTATATGGCATTACTAGCTTAATATGTTTGACTTTTTGAACTGGCGTCAAAAGAGTAGTCATGATTTTACTCATAGTAGTGGATTCTTTGGGCATTAAAAACATCCCTTCAATTTCACCTTGGTTGACCACATCAAAACCAATTTCTTTAAATAAAATCGATACAAAACTACCAATTTCTAGAACCTGAAACATTTAGAAAATTACTTTAGACTTAACACAAAATATATTTAGAGAAATTTATAACTACCTCCCACATTGAGCTTATACAACGATAGTTATCATTGAAATTAATTTCCTTTTCCCAACTTGATAGTTCTTCTAATGTATAAGCCTTTTGTTCATCAGTCGTAAGCGTAGAAGACAATAATTTATGATATTCTTTTTGTCGTTCTGGTCGACAATGTGCAACACTCCGTAACAATATTGAATCATAAACATCTAAATATAAAATTAAATAAAATTATGTTTCTTATTAAGTTAGTTTTTTTTTTTTAAATAATGTAGTTAAATAATTACATTATATCTTATCCACATTTATGCAAAATATGTAACACAGTCTATATACTTTTAAATTCTAAAACCATTTAAAATTAATAAAAATAAATTTTCTGAAATTATTATTTTATATACGTATATACTATATATATAAATATATATCGAGCTCATATTTCATGTTATTTATAACTATATTTTTTTAAAGAGGATACACACACACACACACACACACACACACACACACACATAAACAACATTGAACATACTTCTTGGATATTTGAATGTGTAACTTGGGTTTTCTTTTATGTCGAGTGAATTTAAAGAAAGTTTAATGTCACATAGTGGTTTTAAATCTCTAAAAAATAAATAATGAAATTATAATTTTTATATTGTGAGTATAAATCAAAGAAAACAAATAAAATTTAATTACTCATCAAGGCAACTAATTTTTTGTTCTAATAGTTCTTCAAGTTGTAGAGATTTTTTAGTATAATCACTTTTAGCACCATAAAATTTATAACAATTCAGAAATACAAGTCGTATATCTTTAATTGCATCAGTCATTGAACTATATTTTTCATCTTGAAATTTTTCGTTTACTAAAAAATAACATGAAAAAAAATTAAATAAATAATAACATTATTTTATAAAAAAGCGGGTGCGGCGTAAGTTAATATCTTTTTGAAAATGGGGTAACTCAATGAAAAATAAATTAAATTTCAAATTTTTTTTTATTTACACTCACAAGGATCTCTAATGGTGAAAATCACGTCCCACATATGACCTCCTCTAGAGTTTTGGCATGCAGTGACTTGACATAATCCCCATAAAAAAAGTCCAAAGGAGTCAGATCACATGACCTAGAGGGCCAAACATGTTCCCTGCGAAGTGAAATCAAACAGCCATGGAATTTCTCACGCAGCAGTCATTGTCTTTCGGGCTGTGTGGCAGGTTGCTCGTCCTGTTGAAACCACAGTTGATCAACATCAATTCCTTCCTCTTCAAGTTCTTCCAAAGCTGGCCAAAAAAAGTTGGTGATAATATGTCCCGATAACGTTCACCACTGACAGCAACAGCTGTGTGTTAACAAACAATTGGGTATATTAAAAAATGGTGAACGTTATTAGGACATCATCACCAACTTTTGTGGCCAGCTCTGGAAGAACTTGAAATGGAAGGAAATGATGTTGGTCAACTTGGGTTTCAACAGGACAGAGCAACCTGCCACACAGCCCAAAAATGACTTTGACTCTGACAATGACTGCTGCATGACCGTCGTTTGATTTCACTTTGCAGCGAATATGTTTGGCGGATACCTGCCTGCCAAAACTCCAAAAGTGGTCATATGCAGCATGTGATTTTTCACCATTGTGAATGTAAATAAAAAAAAAATTTGAAATTTGGTTTATATTTCATTAAGTTATCCCATTTTCAAAAAGATTATGCCACACCTTATACACACACACACACACACACACACACACACACACACACACACACACACACACACATACTTATATACCTTTTGTAAAATCAAGACCACCATCTAAGTATTCTTTATAACCAATTTCTTCTTCAGACGTGCTAGACAGATCTTTTAAAACTGGAGGCGCTTTTAAATATATTTCTTTGAATATTCTATAAAATAAAAATAAATAATAGTAATAAGTAAATTTTTGTTTTCTGTAAGCAGTATTTATAATAATGATGGTACATATTAAATTTGACATACAATTAAATAATTAGGATAAAATTACAGTAATATAAACTTGAGAACTACAGTATATTACTTTTAAAAAACAATCTTGGCCGAGATTTTTGAAAATTTTAATGATATTTATAATGTAAAGGTATTATTTTAATGTTTTATTTTATTTTAATATGTTACACGTTGATTAGAAAGTACTAAATACTAAACAAGTATTAAATACAATTTGAGTTTTAAAATGTTTTTAAATAATACTAACTAACCTGTTTAGTTAGAACCAAAATATTTTTAAATGTATAACATTTAATGCTATTTCAACAATTATGTAAGATTATTTATAAATAAGTTAAGTTAGTCAACAACTATATAATATATTCATTTGGGTTAAGAAACGCGAATGAATAGTCTGAAAAACTGTGTACTCACCCACCATACTGTTACGTACCTACAGGAAATATTCTGACATAATTAATAATTAACAAATATAAATGTCGGTTTTATGCTACGAGTATGAAATATTAGTTTTAAACTATGTTATTTAAAATAAAGCAGAGCATAATTTCTTCAAAACATTTTTGATTAAGTTTATAGAAACTAATGCATACAATTTTATAATAAATTTAATTAAGAATGATTGTAGGATGAAGTTTAATCAAAATTTTACACATTTAATTTTCCCAATTAAGTACACATCTTATTTTTTTATAATGATTAACAAACCTTTCTTTAAACAATTACAAATATGTTACATTATATGATATTATTTTATATTAAGGAAAAAGGTTGATCGTTATAATCAAATATTATAATATTAAGAACTTATTTAATAATTCACAATATTTTGATTGTTAGGCACTAGTTTTTTTTTACGTTTAATTTTTTTCTTTTATTAATTATTATATTAAATATTCACTTACTTATAAATTTCTGAAAGCCCTTCATTTTTTTATTATCATTAGTTGATCCGTCCATATTTACCTTAAACAAAAACATGTACAAAAACAAATTAAAAGACATTAAGCAATTATTTGTTTACATATTTTAATCTAAGAACCAAGTTAAACACTCATAAATAATAAAACATATAGTTGACATTTAAAACAACAGAAATTATAAATATAATAAGCAATAATATTAAATTATATTACAATTTAGAGTACCCATATTCATTATATAAAAGCTATTAGACTTGTTTATATTGTGAAGTAAAACATATTATATTAGTGTAGTTGAACTGTTCAGTTACTATAAGAAACACCATTGCAGTTTTAATGAAATATTTAAAATGTATGCTAAGGATTTTGAATCTTACAAGTATCCACTAAATAGACATAATCGTAATAATTTTAACATTAGACATAAGTCAAAATGGCTTACGCAAAACAATAATTCTGACGTTCACATAAAACCTAAAACAAAAAAAATAAAAATAGGTACCAAATGGAGAAGAATGTTGAACGATTATTCACAGAACAGTACTTTACATGGACTTAGATATGCTGGTAATAATGAACTAAGTGCAAGTGAACGGTAAAATTTCAATACTAATTAGTTAAAATATGATCTATAAACAAAATGTATTAAAACATTAGTTGGTTTTTAAATGTATTGTTTTAAAGGTGTTTTTGGATAATATCTTTTGGTTTAGCAGTTATTACGGCAATTTATTTTATAGTCAATTTGGTTCATAAATGGCAAGATATGCCTGTAATAATCAGTTTAACACCAAAAGCCACTCAACTTACAAGCATACCGTTTCCCGCTATTACAATATGCAATATGAACAACGCAAGGAAATCGGTTGCTCAACATATTTTAGAAACGTAATGTATAATTGTTAATTTCGTATAATTTATCAAACTCGTAAAATACAAATTACATAAATATCATGCATAGATCCTCTGCCCTCGAAAGCAATACTGATCGTCGTCTGTTAAGTGATTTTTGTGATGAAGATCCGGTATTAATGGATTTAACAATAGATAATCATACAGCTGATTGGGAAACATTAAGGAAATTTATGATCAAAGTTTCACAGCCCTGTCATGAAATGGTAGTGTCGTGTCTGTGGGCAAACACTCCCAAAGTTTGTTCAGAATTATTCAACCCAACATTAACAGACGAAGGAGTATGTTGTTCTTTCAATAAAGTCAAATCAGATTACATATTTCGGAACCCGAAAGACATATCCGATTTAAATATTACTTTTCCGAATCCATCTGCAAATTGGACTCCTGAAAATGGATATCCACCAAATACACCTGCAGAATATACACCATGGAGACCCTGGGGTGCAGGTAATCATTTAGGGCTAACCCTCGTTTTAGATGCTGAAATAATGGAATACTACTGTTCGTCAGAAGTCAGCTATGGATTTAAAGTAATATAATATTTTAATAATGATTACCTATTAATAATATTGTACTACAATATTATTATATTAATAATCCAGGTGATGTTACACAGTCCAGTAGAAACACCAAAAATATCGTCATTTGGCAGTTTAGTGTCACCCGGTAGAGAAACATCAGTAGAAATCTACCCTACCGTAGGGATGGCTACACCAGCATTGGCTAATATAAAAAAAGAACAACGTCAATGTGTGTATTCGGCAGAAAAACAGTTGAGATTCTATAGAACCTATACTCAACGGAATTGTATAATGGAATGTGAAGCGAATTTTACACTTATGTTTTGCCAATGTGTCATGTATTATATGCCAAGTACAAAATAATATTTTGAACGTGATTTAATCAGTGCCGGATTGTGAATTTCTAAATTTCTAACTTAATTTCTACATATTTAATTAAATATACAAATATTTGAATTTTTTTTCACTATATAGAAAATATTAATACGAGTACACTGTGAGAAAATTTTTAAATAATTTAATCAGAGCACAAGTTTACAAAAAAAAACAATGTTTTCTTAAATATCAACATCTATTTTTGAGAAAGCCTTTTTCTGATCATATTTTACAAGAAAATATTGTAAAAAAAAATTTCACAATTAAAGTGGTTTGAAGATTTTGTAGTCAACTTAATTTACACAATAATTCTCAAAATGTATAGCTACAAATACAATTAACTTAAAACACACATAAAGACCATTATAATAATAAATCTCTACAATGTACAAAACGATTCATTGGGATTTTCTCAGTAATTCATTGTGTTAATCCGGCCCTGGTTTTAAATGTTTTAATCACATAATACATATATTTGTTATTAAAACTATATATTTTTTTTCTTAGAGGACAGTTTATCTAGAATTTGTGGGAAAAAAGATGAAGAATGTTCGACTAAAGCTAAATGTAAGTTTCAAATAATTTGTATTCAACATTTGAAGTATTATTATTATTATTATTATTATTATTATTATTATTATTATTATTATTACTACTATTATTATTATTATTATTATTATTATTATTATTATTATTATTGAATTCAAGAATGGCTAAATACATTTTTTTATTCTCTACTTCTTTTTTTTTTAGTCATACACTAAGTTTTTCTTTGGAATAAAGTATTCATCACTATTTTTAGGTCAGCTATTTCTTTTTTCGTAAGTTCAGAACTATTACATATTGGCAGACATTCAGGACCTAACGTATGCAACATTAATTAAAACAACTTGACATATCCCTTCACATTTTTGTTGATCTATCGCCAACAAATTTGAAATCGTTGTTTAAACACCTTTCGTTTTTCAACTACGTTGTTCCCCAATAATTCAAATGTCAACAGCAAGCCTAAAACCTGCTCCTCTGCCACTGCAAGTATCTAACAATTAATATTTCTGATTTGGCCAATTTCTGCTAAATATTTTTAATTATTAGAGATATTTATTTGACTACACCATGTATAATTTATTATTTATTTTATATTTTCTTATTAAATTTTGAGCACATTATTCTATTATTTTAAAAACATATTGTTATTATATAGTTGTTACAAACATGACCAATATGATGTATTGATGTTATATACAATTAACAATTATTATTTATTACAATATTGAAAACTTTTGTAACACAGCTTTTGCACTTGGTAGATCGAATTTTATTTGGAAATTAAATCAAATGAAACTTCAAATTTTGCTACTGAATCAAGTTTTGATAATTACTGCGTCCTCTCAAATCTGATTTTAATCATTTATAATAAACAGGTTAATTCATTTAGTCATTTTTGACTGATCTCTACTAAATGATTTATTGTCATTTTTAAATGTATTAAAATATTGAATAATTCTACCTAATATTAATAACATTTTTGACATATCTCAGAATATTATAATTTATATAATATATTACATATATTTATACAACAATATATTCAAGTACTAAATATTACACAAATACAAGATTCTAAAAAATAGCCAACCTCATTTTAGAATCTGGTAAGAAAAGTATTTCAGTTTTTTGTATGAAAACATATATTTTGTATTATTAAACATATTAATATTAATACGAGTATTATCTCTTTTCATTACTAAAACTTCAATTTCTAAGTATGCACACTTCATGAAAATATATGGTCAATTACTACATTTTTGCTACAGTACATATTATGAGGGAGACAAAAGATAAATTTGTCTTGGTGTTATATTGTTTTAACTTTAGATTTTATAGACAACCTGGCAGTACAGGAAAATAACTTTGATAAGTTACCTTTTATTATTGTGTTTATTTATTATTATTATTTTATTTAAGTGGCAATGGAACTTAGATATAGTTCAGCATTAATGAACATGAGTCAACTATTAAATGGAACATATTTACCAAGTTGCACTTGCCTGCCAGGATGTCACTGGATTGGATATAATAAAGTACAATCATCATCTCCTTTGGCAAATAGTTATAAAATCAAACAAACATTTTTAGCTGGACGAGATTCTGCTTATTTCAAGTAAGTTGATTTCAATTTGTCATTAATAATGTCCAGGACAAACTCTGGTACTCACAACCAGCAATTTTTATATCACGATTCACGATCCAAAAGTACTTATTTGAGTACCTGAGTATCTATATTTCACAATAATGTAAATATAGTTACCATAATACCTTTTAAATGAAAATAAAAAAAAATCTATTCATTTACTTAAATTAATTTTATTTAAATATGATTCATAAAAATTAATTCTTTAAATTAGTGTTCTTTTATATAGGTAATATTTAAAAAGGAAACTATAAAATACAGAAAAGTAAAGAAAATTACTTGAGTAAATAATCGAGTATGTATTAGTGTAGGTGGAAAACTATGCAACTATATATTTATGTGTGTACTCACCTACAGAAACAGGTGAAAGACATGAAACATACTTCCTATGACAAATTAGAAAGAGTATACAATGGGTTATCATTAATGAGACATGGCATAAAAATTATATTAGGAAATAGGAGACTTTAATTTACAAGTTGATCGAGGAACAATGTATAGGCCCACAACAGACAATGAAAGTGTACACGACACGAGCAATCAAAGAATAGATGTAAAGTTTGTTTGTTCAGAACACTTCTTACCAGACAATATTATTTTTACATATTCTATACCAACTGATGTTGTCAAGGTATAAGTAAAAAAATGTTTATTATATGATCTCTCTCTCTCTTTGCAGTTTTCAATTCACAGATTGGTTTCACACAATTTTCCATACTTCCTTATTGTTAGCTTTCCTCTTCATTTCCTGATATAAATTACACTCCTGACCTATTATTTGTTTTACACACTGTAGTCATAATCTCTGTGATTTTTTTCCGTCTACAATGCCTTCTAATGTTAGTCCTAACAACTCTCCGTGTCTGAAAATATGCCCTACATATTCGTTTTGCCTCCACATGATGCTTTTCCATAGTGAACTGTTTTTCAAAACCTTCTCTAATACTTTTTTATTTGTTATGCAGCTATAACATTGTTTTAGTTAAATATTTATAACAAAAATTAATTGTTATATAAAATAAATTACAGAATTTATTTTTTTTTTTTTTTTTAAAGAAAAAATATGGCTGTAATTCATTTTTTCTTTGAAGAAACACAATTTACAGGATTCACCAAAGGAGAATTATTCGGATTTACAGAATTTTTATGTAAGTTGGTACTTGTAGATTAAAAAATAAATAAAATCAAAATATTACAAAATTGCATGTTTTTAAAAAGAACAAATTTTTTTTTTATTGCATATTAATTTATATTTTATTTAAACAATTTATTCTAGAAATTAGTTCAGTCCTGTGGTCTTCAACCGGTGGGTCGCGACCCAATTTTGGGTCATGTAAACTTTAAAAGTGGGTCGCGATAAACCTTCTGTTTAAAATTTAAAAAAATTAAGATTATAAAATTTTAATAAGTGTATAAATTTTACTTCTATTAAGAAAAATTATTTTACATACTATACAGAACTACCAACTAAACCATTTCGATTTTACTAATATTTTCAAAGATATATTTATGTGAAATGGGGTTTTCTATGTCGAATCTGAGAACGTAAAACGTAAAATGAAATAAACTTCAAACAGAACCCGATTTTCAGATTGCATTGGGTAAAATTGAGCTGAGTTGGAGTATGTTATGTGAAAAAGTATTTTTTTAATTATTTTGAGGTGTTTTTTTTTTTTTTTTTTTTTATAAAGGTTTATAACTTAATATTTATTTAAGTATTTAAAAATTGTTAATACCGTTTTACAATAATTTCAAGAATTTGACATATATATATATATATATATAATAAATCCTAGTCCGACAGCAAAATGTGTATACTTTAATTCATAGGTGTACATTATCATACGTTTACGTCATCGATTAAATATAACCTATTGTTTTTACACTCCAGATTTCTTCAAACTTTGCATTCGTTACGTTTTCTTCGATTTAAATTCACGTTCGCGAACAAATAACTCGTATATACGTTTTGAAATATTTTACCTATAAACTAGATGAACAGCAAATACATAAAACTACAAAAGTACCTAGTTAAACACACAGTTTTTTCGGTACCTATCGTATAAACTTACATAGATCTGAGGCACTGGAAATCGGGACTGCTACAATGCGGGTTACTATATTATTAATTCACTGTAAATGGTATCAAACTAGGTATATAAAAACAAGCAAAACGCACAGTATCCGTATAGACGTTATTAAACGGTTAATTTAAATAATCCGAGACACTCGGTAATCAGTAATTACAACGAACACCACTGTCAACGATCACGACGCGTAATACACGTGGGTGAGGATTGATGAAAACAAAATAAGCCGTTTTCAGCCATAGAGTACATCCGATTTATAAAAATATAAAATTGAGGTTAGTTTATGGAAAAAAAAACCGACAGAGAACGATACAGAATATTGAATTTGTTATTCGTAATATTATTGCCAACGCCGTTTTCCGTAAAAAAAGCAATTTTTAAGCATTTAAAATTTTTCGTAAAACGTATTGTACGAAATTATTATTATCAAATAAAGTCGGCGGATCCAGAAATCACATGGGGTGGAGGGCTATACGATGATCAGCCACCTAAAATTATACCTATTTCGGTAGTTTTATATTATGTATAATTTTTAAGCAATGACTGAATACAGCCATGGGCGTAACTAGCACTAAATTTTAGGGGGGCTAAAATTAATAAGCAAAAAAAGAAAAAAGTCATCACTTTCAGAAATTTTGCCGATTTATGCCAAAATTACCCAAATAAGAGAAAAATAAAAAAAGTCATCAACTTTCAATTGCTCTAGGAATATTAGAAAAATATAATATATAGAAAATACAGTACATTTTTAATGTAGTCGGGTTGCCTTTTTTTGGGGGGCTAAGCTCCCTGTCCCCCCACTAGTTAAGCCTATGACTACAGCCCAAACTGAATCCGCGCCTGGGGCCGCATACTAAATTATACGATATATTAGATTTCGGACAAAACAAAAAAAAAAGTTTTGGTGTATAAATTAATTAAAACAAAACGGAATGATTATTGATGTGTAAACATCTATTACGGCGGTATAAGGAGGGTAAATCTCGGGAAATGGGACGGAAATGTGTAGGCTGTTGTCATGACAACTAATAATAATATTTATTATCGAAATTGCTTTGAATAAAGATAACAATATTCACAAATCCCAATTCCGTTCCACTTTTACCGCTCACGCGACGTTTACACATCAATGTCTCGAGGAGTACTAGCAGACTCGTTTTTTTTTTTTTTTTTTTTTTATTATTACTCATGATTTATAAACATAGAAAATATAATAATTATTAATTTATTTAGTGAGATATTTGTTTAGTAGGTGTATCTTCTTAATTCATGGCACCGCACAAATTTGCAAATGTGATCTCGCGGCGGGCCGTAAAATTATCCGTGGCTTATATAGTAATGCAGGGCCGGATTTAGGTACGTGATGGCCTATGGGCGGAATATAATGCGGGGCCCCAAACAAATAAACAGGGCAATACACGTTTTGCTTATTAAACAACATTTAATATACTGTCTGTAGTACCTATACAATTTACTTAAATAAAAATAATCAAAACGGGTAATAGTAATATCATATTATGGAATTGCGTAATAAAAATACTAATTGGTAGGTAAAAAATTAGTGTAAGTGACTTAAACATAAAAATGATATAATATATTAATATATGTATAAGTAATAATTAAAATTAAATGCCCACAACTTTTTTTTGATTTTATTTTTACAAAATCTTCTATCACATTGCAGTATGTAGGTACCTATTATTTGTTTGATGAAAATTTAATTTTGAACAGAAAACGAGATATCCCAAGACCCAAATATCCAAGTACGTCTTTGACAACCGTTTGAAAAAAAATATAATGATGTTACGAACCCAGATTTTTTAGGTCGAACCACCGAACCGAACTTCAAAAAAAGTTTAAGGGATTTAAATTTTTAAAATATTTAAAAAAAAACTAAATATTCATTATTTAAAAGTAAATCAAATCGGTTAATAATTAATTCGTAAAATACATAATAATATAGTAATTATAATTATAATAGGTAGGTATTAGGTAATTATACTATATTGCATTAATATATTATACCTTACATATTATATTTTACTCTTCTATTAAATATAATACAAACGTATAACTAACCAAGTAATAATAACGAATGACAAATATTTGAAAATGAGAAGTTATAATTTCTAAAACAAACATTAATTAATGTTGTCGTGTAAAAATAGGTACAAGTTTTTCCACTGAATGTAGTACCCTAGACCTCGCCGAGCCAGTAGAGTACAATTTATTTACCCCTGGGTATTAGCATTGATTAAATATTGTATATTTAATCAGTGGTATTAGAGAGTTTCTGCGACTCGTAATTTTGTTTCTCAGAATAGGACAACGTGTGGAGTTTCTCGTATACGACAACGAGTGGTTTTCCGCAAACGAGAACGACAAATTTAATTGATAAACGTTATATAAATAAATTATTTTGGGGAAATTTGTTGCATACAAAAATTTCAACAATATAGTTCAATATATTATTACGTTTCTCGTACACGGATCGCAGAAACAAGTTTTTCACGTTGTGTTTCTCGTATACGAGATACAATTTACGACAAGTTTGTCGTTCTCGTTCTCGTAATTTTTACTCTCTATTATCGATAAAACGACAAAATAATCTATTTTTGGATCCTAATGCTATTGGTAAACGAATGACGTATATTTTAAATTTCCGAGTGCCTCGATTTTACTGCAGATTGCGAGAAAAATTACTTTCCATCCTAAAAATAAAACAAACCATTTTATTCATTTATAATATTATCTTTATCGATTTATTCGACGAATTCTGTTAGCATTTCGTTTTCTAAAGGCTGGTTTAAGGCCGATTCACACTATACGGAACGTCAACGTCACGCCAAAATATGTTGTCATCTATTTATACGACACTGTTTACATTGACCGGCAACGTCACGTACCGTCAACGGCACGGAACGTCGACGTAAATCAAAAACTTTTGTTCGACGTGACGGTGCCTGTTCATTCCTGTCTGTTCGAATAGTGTGAATGCATGAACGGAACGTCCACGTCAAAATCAGATCGTGTTTTAATATTAATTATTATAATATATTGTAATATTAATATTAAATAATTTAATTGTAATAATATTTTATAATATTATAATATGCTTTCTTTTCTTAACATCTCTCGTATCCATGTCCTTCTACGTCGGCTTCTTCCTCGTCTAACGTGATTGCAATTATTGCCAATTTTTTCTTGCCAAATTTTGGCATGATAGAGTTATAATATTATAAACTTAATTTTAATTTAGAATAAGACCAGATATATACAATGGTCAAAACTCAGAGCAGTGAGCAAGTGTATCACGTTGCGTCGATAATATTTCCGTGGCGTTTCTGAATTTTGACGAGTGAAATGTGAATGGATGAAGATTTTGACGTGACGTTGACGTTCCGTATAGTGTGAATCGACCTTTAAGGCTGGTTTACACGCTACGACTTATTGTACGTTTTATCGGATACGACAAATCGTATCAAGTAATACGAAGTGTGTAGACAGCAAATCGTACGTCTTATCGAATCGGAATGAAATCGAAGATTGGGTCGAAAGACTGATGGGCGCGGATTCATTTTCCGCGAAATTGAACGATAAGTCGTTACATGTAAACACAGGTTTGATGCATTGTACAACTTTTCATCCGTCATCCGTTTAGTTCTCTCCTAAAGACACATATCTACACATTACACATACACATATCTATAGTATTATATTTAATACTTTTTAGTATAATTTGGTTCAAGTAGTATTTTCTTAATTTTAGTTTTTTCAAACATGTCTAATTTACGGCAATATGCTATACATTTACGCTCCGGATATTCAATTGTTCGGTGAACGTTTACCGTGTAAAACCGTGTTAGATTTAGATCATTTGTATTCTTTATTGTTTTTTTATACCGAATGTAAAATTGATATTGCTGGATAAATTCCAGGCATGATCCGTTGCTCCATTCCATTTCGAATAATTAAAATAATGACATTAAACGTGAAAACAAATTAAGCACGTGCTCGTGAAAACGTCCACACTGAGCAGTGAATATGGTTATCATTTCGACGCACAACGAACGCGAGCCGACCGAATCGTGCGTCGTAATTGTTCGTGCGTGCTCAACATAGCGTCCACACTAGGAAAATGTGTGCGACGCACAGCGTGAGCACACATGCTCGGGCTGTGCGTGCTCTAGTATGTACGCGGCTTAACCTATTATTGAATTCCAGTTGAACTGCTACTGGATAATAAAAAACTAAACTCACGGACACCTCCTTTCCTTGTAACTATCAACACTACAAAGTCTTACTTCTATCCTTTGGAAAACTGCAATTATTATTATTCAAAAATCAAACAACCACCATATTCATTGTCATCTTACAAGTCCATTAATATCTTATATTTTTCTAAAATTTGCGAGAAACTATCAAGAAACCGAGCATATCATTCCTATAATAGAAACCATAAAAATGATTCCTACCCTACTCGGTTCGTCACAACTACTCAGATATTCACCAAATCCACCATCTAACCCGATACATTAACATACTGTTTCAAAAAAATTGATATACTGTGCTGACATTTTTCTGGAAATAAAGCAGGCATCTGAATGGGTGTGGCTCAGTCTTTTAATCAACTTAAAAAATTCCCATCTCCATTCAGACCTGATTTGACACTGATGAAGTTAAAACAAACTACCACAATTTTTACAATAAACTTCTTGATATCAAAACCCCTCGTAGCTAATCTTTCTCAATATTAACATTCTTGGTAATCCCTCTCCCCTTGTTGATTAAAAAGGAACTGGATAAGATATCTCAATTAATACTCTCAAAATATCAAAAGCAAAAATTCGACCATTAGACAAGACATTTTTTACAAAATATTCTCAGTTTTTAGTTTTAAATTATCATTCATTACTTATACTAATTATTCTAACATCTAATAAATTATGTATATTAATATTAATAATAATAATAACAATGTAGCAGTAGTGCACAAATTTGAAAGTAGCGTTATTCCAACTACTGAATAATAATAATTTGTTGTTTTTGTTTCAGCTAATACAGGAGGACTTTTGGGTTTATTTATGGGATTTAGTTTTCTAAGTGCAGTTGAAGTCATATATTTTATTTCGTTGCGTTTATGGTGTGCAATATCAAAAAAAAAGAAAATAATGGATGAAACAAACAACATAGGTTATAACTAGAGAGCAAATTTTTAAGTTTTTAAAAGTTTAAAATATGTTACTAATATGCACTAATAAAACCCTAAAATTTTCTCTATTACTCTATTAAAACCAGGTAAAATATGTACAAAAAATACTTAAACATAAAAACATGCTGTATTCAATACAAAATGATTTTTTAAGCACACTCAACCATATACAACATTTCGTGATTAAAAAGAGCGTTTTCATTAAGAAAAAAAGAATTTTGTATTGCTACAGGATATCTTTTAAGTGACACAAAGGATATCCTATATGTCACTTAAATTGATTCGAATCAATTTCTAAGTATATTTACATATTTATAATTTATTCATAGTTAGGGAATAACAATGGAGAGCACACTTAAAATAAATCCACATTAATTCATTTTATGAATATTCCCTAAAAAAAAAAAATAATAACTATTATAAATTTACATGTAAACACACAAGTGCAAATATTCAGTCCTTTTATTTTGGAATAAGTAAAATGTTTAACATATGCATGAAAATGATTAATGTAGATATATAGGTACCTAATATGGTAAACACAAACAACTAACTAAATTGTATGAAATACAAATAATTCTTTATAAATATCTTTATTAACCAGAGTACAAACTGTTAAACCTTTATATTAGATAAAGAAAAAAATACATTGTATTCAAAAATATTGTGTGTGCATGGAATAAACTTTTGAAAACTTAAGTTGTAATACATTTTTTTTAATCTTCAAGTATACTTTTTACATAACACTTCATTATTATTATAAATTCCAAGTTTTATGAATCATATGGATGTACGTATAATCCTATACAACTGCACACACTCAAAACAAATACGTGAAATAAAATTCTCTGTAAAATTCCGACTTCTAATATTACAATTACAAATTTGTCCAAAAAATATTAATAGTAAGTTATAGACAGCATTTATTCATATTTATTTAAATTTAAAACGCGAGTAGGTACTTGAAATATCTTAACAATTTAAAAAAATTTTTTTTTAAATTATATTATATATATATTATAATCAGTGTTTTATCGCTAATCCAAGCATACGATGAAATAATAGTAAAAACAATAAAATACTTTTTTCTCATGTTAAGTATTCTCACTTCAATACAGAGTTCTTTAAGAAAACACTTTTGATTACCTAAATTTTAACAGTGAAGTAACGAGTGCAGACATATTAACTGATCAGGATATATTGAGTACAATACAACAAAACGAGGAAGGAAAAATAACTGACAAAGATCAAGATCATTTTACCATAGACGTAGCATATATATATATATATATATTAAATAATAGAAAATACTGTCAATTTTTCATTATTAAATTATATATTAAATTTTTTTTTTAATAATATACATATTCAGGTAATATTTATTTTAACTAATTTTTAAATATAATTATCAAATTCATATACAATACACATACATATAGTAACCATTTTTTTTTTTATAATTACATACGTATTTATATCGATTGTATATATATATATAAATCAAATTTGGTTATAAAGACATCTGGTTTTATAACGACGTATTTTTACAGATCCTTGTCTATTATCACATATGATACCCAACTGTATAATGGAATTGTTTTTACAACTGGACTAATGTTAATATTATTTAAAATATATATTCACAAACCGAGTATAAATATACTTCTAGATACAATACGCTAATCTAACAGATATTATGGGATAAGCACATTTTATGCACACAATTACCACATCATTTCAACCAAAATTATTTGGTCGAGTGTTATGCGCTATTAATTTGTTTTAAACGAGAATTCGGAACATATTATACGCATCACCATTAAGAACTATGAATAAAAAATGTGCATGAAAACCGTCGAAATATATATTTGTATGTATAAAAAAACAAATTTATACACTAGGCATATTTAAAAAAAAATTGTTAACCAATATTATCCGAAGGACTTACTATACTTCTGTTTAGCGTACATAATTTTTAAAGACATACAACACATTTATAAGAAATTTGAATAAATAATTAAGTGCCTATCTAATTCGTTTTTTTTAAATATTTTCCATTTTATTTTCTTATATTCATATACATATAATACGGAGTATTGGCAAATCTCGATAAAAAAAAAATGATTACATTCGTCACATTTCCGTGATACACGCTGTATTACGTAAATATGATATCAGAATTAAATAAACTATTGAAAAAACTAAAAAAAAAAAAAAATAAGCGCTTTTAGAGAAAACAGTGATGATAAATAACAGTGAATCCGAATTTCAGATTCGACGTCTCAACAGCTTTACGAAACCGACGCGAACGCTACAACACCGATATTATAAGGAGTGAATAAAATTTGTCGGTTTACTACGTTATCGATTTCTCGTTCTCGTTATAAATTAATAACGTAGTGCAGACGGATGCAGTGCGTTGTAAAAACGTGCTCACAATAATTACTACGTTGGGTCACGTAAATCCGTCGACTCGTTTGAAAAAAAAACATATATTACTCGTAAGTATATGCGTATACACCGATAACGTATTCGATACCGATGTTGTTTACAAAGACCGTCTGATGAACGTCACAAAGAGTTTAGGCAGGCAGGTACAAAAGCGAAAAGCTTACTTGACACAACGGTTAACAGTCTCGCGTCGGACGTCCGAGTCCTGCAGTCGATATCGTGTCATTTACTCGTCCTCGATAATTCGCGATTAAAATCGGTTACATTGTAAAAGTTAAGAAATTTCAAACGGAACGGCGGCACACGATACAACGTTATGGAGACAAAAAAAAAGGTAACGAGAAAAACGTTAGCGTACGGCCGAAAATTATTATTATTTGATATCGACGTTCAAAGAAAAACAATTCCACTGCTATTATCATCACCACGCATGACGTCACGGCGTAAATGTGTTAACCCAAAAACGGAACGCGAATACAAAGTGCGAGACTCACGAGAGCCAAACGACGGCGGAACGTAAAATGTGTGTGAGCGATGTGAGCGACACGGCGCAACGCGCGTTGAAAAACAAAACGGATTCACACCCACCCGGACATGAGCGGTCTCGTAGGTTCCGTGACTGATGATATTTTTTTCCGCTCACAAAAGTCGACCGTGTGGGTACGTCGGTTTTTCGGCTCGGAGTGGGGATAACGCGACGGCTCAACCGATCGATCAGCGCTAGCAGCGCTCGCCGCTCAGCCGGTTACGCAATATTAATTGAGAAATACGACCCAGCGTACCCACCACCACCCACCACCCGCCGACGGCACGACGGTTGGTCGTAGCGTACCAACAAATGTCGCCGCTCATTCGCTCAACGCGCGCCATGTCGTGAATGTTATTCTCGAATACGAGTAGAATTTCACCGGAATCGATGACGCCGCGGAATACCTGCGTTTGGTCGCACCCGCTGCGCCGAAACGTGTTTTTACTTTTACACTTTTTTTTTTTACTACGTTTTCACCGAACCGCAATACAATATATTCGTTCGGTTTTACTACAAAGTAATCTATAAAGAAATATTATTTATCATTTTCTACGATTACTGACGATTATTTTCTAATTACGACTATAAATAATATATATTAACACTCGGAAAGGAATCATCGGAAAAATAATTTCTTTTGCGTTTTATAATTTTCATTAAAACCAACGTTACGATATTTTTAATATATATATATATATATATATTTTATCACGACGATTTGTTAATATTTTAAAATCGCACAGTTAACGTTTTGTTTTTTTGTCAATTCATATTTTCTTACGATATTCTGTGAATTATTTAAAACCAATGTAATTATTTAATCAACTAAAAATGTATAAAAAAAAAAATAAAAATTTCGTTTTAGAATAAAAAACCGAGGTATTGTCGGATGAAACAAATTCTATTTTCCTTTCAAGATAGCAAAACATATTATATTATAACCAATGCCATGTGCGTGCGAGTGCATACATATAACGCGCTGCGTAGTGCGTCGCGTTCACTTCGTGTCGATAACGACGTATAATAGGTGCGTAACCGCAGAACACGATATCGTGCGACTCGGACGCATATTTACATTACGTCATCATATTATAACACTTATATTTCTAAGGACATTTGATTCATTTTCACATAATAAAATAAAAATATATACATATTTGCAGTATGTACATATCCATAGAACCATATAAAATAATTAAATCGTTTCTGAGTGTTACTGCTGGTAGCTACTCAACTCAAACATTCACGTCATACATATATTAAATACGCGCACATGCAGTGGCGCCGAACCTATACGTGAACTGAAGCGATCGCTTCATATAATAAATGGAGTGGGTTGGTCTTATTGCGGTGTACATGTAAAAAACACATGTTTTTGTTTTTATATTACATGATATTATACTAAATAATTAATAAGTTTGATATTATAATTAATAAAAGTTCAGTTAACAATGATTGGGTAGGTGGGTGGGTGAGTAAATAATTCGATTTCGCTTCACTTAAATTTATATGACCCGGCGCCACTGCGCACATAAGTATGCTTATTGTAACTGTATTACAGATTGTATATTCTATAATAAATGTTAAGAAAAAAAAAATTTTCACATAATTTTATTATACCGTTTTGCGTTTAGATTTTGAATTTATATACCGCGCTGTTCCGACAATAGTACCGCGACAACGGCGGTAAAAAGTTTCCGTCATTTTATTTTATTTTATTATACGGCGAGCGTAATCAGTGGTCGAAGTGGATCAAATTAAATGGGAAGGGGGATGGAAGCAGTGTCGTCATTTCAAGTTCTGAAAGGTGATGGGGGACGAAGTTGTGAAAGGTCCGTATTGTTGAAAAAAAAAGTATTTTTTTAACAAAAGGCCCTAATTATTAACCTTGGTGGTTACCTATTATGTTTTATGATTGTGATTAAGTGACGATTAGATCTGTTGTAAGCCGGGTTTTCTAAGTCCTGTTACAAATTATTTGTGAGTGGTGAGTTGAGTTCAAAACACGATTAAAGAATAAAAACAATAATATAATTTGTATTTTAAAACAATATCGTATATATTTTGAAGTTTGGGCTACAGACACTGAGTGAACACGTCCAGCACCAAATCTCAACTGTCTTTTTATTATACATATTGGATATATATATATGTATTATTACAGTAATATTATTCTTAATGGATATATGATTCATAACAAGATTACATTAATGATTTAAGATAAATATTATATTATATCTAAAATAAAATTAGTATTAAATATGATAATTAATAATTAATTCTGGTGTGTCACATGAACAAGGTTCACGACAGATCTATTGAATGTTAGAATTTTAGAAAACAAAATAATTTCAAAGATATTTTTCTGAAAAATAATACGGCAATATAACAACTACAAATCGAAAAAAAAAAAGAATTTTTAAATCTACGAGGGATGATTGGATGAATAATTTTAAACAAAATAAATGGGGGGGGGGAATATGCCAATTAAAAAAAGTGTAGGAATGGCATATCTCCCCTACTTCGACCACTGTACGTAATAATAATAATAAAAATGAGCAAACGCAAACTAAAATTCTCAAAAGAAGAGAACACAAATGTTTCATATAATAATTGACAAATGGGTACAATATAGGCTTATTTTCCATACCGCAAACCAGATAATATACCGAAAAAACAAGACTATTTTTTTTTTTTTTGTTAATAATAATGTAGGCGTTTTTATTCAAATATAAAATTCGATTCACACGTGGGAGGGGGGCCTGCGTGAAAATTATAAATAAACGATTAACTGCACACGTTATAAAAAAAAATTGTACGTAATAATTAGGGCTAGGATTTATATGCATTGGTATCTATAGGTATTTTTTGTAACTTCTGATCACTGCTTTTGTTTGAAATGTCCACGAATTACGTCATGATGAAGCAAATGGTGGTTATTTTATTTTGCATATTTTCGCATATTTTGAATAAATGCATATTATTGCATGTTTCAACAATAAATACCTATATAAATATAATGCATGTTTTATGGTATATTTTAGCCGCGGTGGTCGGTAAAAGAAGAAAACATAATACGCGTATATTTTTATAAATAATACGTGATACTTTATAAGTGGAAGTAATCTGGATGAAGATTTTCATTCCAATCTAACTCTTGGGAAATTGTAAAATTTAAAAACGCGAAAATTACGTCACGTGATGTCGAGCGTAGCTTCAGCAAGTATATAAAAACATAATACCAAGATCTAACAGAAGATCTTTTATTTTTGAAAATTTTAAACAACGCATCATTGTTTCATGTAATACTTTCGAATAAAATTAATAGTATATAATAATATTTTTAATGTTTTAGAATTTAAAAATTTTGTTTTTGTATTTTGTGCCATATGTTCACGCGTTCACGTTCATATTTTGTGAACGACACGTGAACGTCACTCATTTTTTTCAAATAGAACGTGGACGTGAACGACAATGACGTTCGTAGTTTTAATGAACTTGAACGATTTTCAGGTCATTCAAATTTATTAAGGTTCCTATTTAATATAATAAATATTTACATATGTTATTATGTAATACAATTTCCTAAAATTATTCCTATTATACGTACTCATAAAATCAAACTAATTATGAATGTGGATTTTATACACAAAGTAATAAATGATTAATTTTATATTTTGATTATATATATATATATATATATATATATATATATATATATTATATTATATATATATTATATATATATATATTATATTATATTATATATATATATATATATATATATATATATATATATATATATATATATATACATATACATATATAATAATGAACGACTAAATGAACGCCGTTCATTTTTTTGAAGGACGTGAACGTGAACGTGTTCTTTTACAAAAATATGAACGTGAACGCGAACGAGTTCCTTTTTTACGCTTTGAACGTGAACGCGAACGAATTCAATTTTTAAGTGTATGTTCCGAGCACTGCGGTACAAGATAAAATTAATTACGAAATCTCGTGTTTAGTTTAATTTTAAATTATATATTACGAAATGTGTTGTGCAATTTTATAGGTAAATATCTATTATAGATAAAGTAAAAATAAAATATTAATAAAACTTACTTATTTAATGTCAGTCTTAATATGAAAAAAGCACATAAAAATTACGGTTATATTTTAATCACAGAAAAAATTAAAAGGCCTCAAAATGATTTCTCGCACACGAGCATCAAATCTCATAGTTGCGGCACTAGCTGTAATCCCTATATACTTAACTGACACGGTTAAATATTTATAAGGACTCCATACCTTGACAAAAGACTTACATGGAATAACAAAAACATTTAAAAACTAAACGCTTTATTCCTTATATGCACGCTCAGAACACTATTTTCAAACAACAATTTCACCAACATTTTGGCGCAGCCAAAAAAAACACTTACCAACAAAATGCAAACTTTTCAAAACATCTCTGTAATTATATGCGTATTTAAACATAATTATTATTGTCTTTTATATAACATTAAAACATTGTAACACTGTATTAACACAGAGTTTTTTTTCCGCTTTTTTTAAATAAATATTAATATTACACCGATTATATTTTCATACGTCAAATTAATTGTGCACAAAAAAAAAATAATAATAATAAGAAATTTAAGTCTTGACACGCGTGTAACGCGGATAACTCCTACGCGGATTTTTTCATTATAATATATCGATTACAAGCACTCGCCAGACATGCTGATCATCGAATTTGACTGCATACAATACACAATTGTAAACAAATTTTAAAAATGGGCTATACTGCAGACTTTTTAGAAATTTTAATGCACGCCACACGCGATAGAAGTCAATTCCCAGAGAATAATAAATGAACACACACACAATTTTATAAAATAAACACCGCGCACTCTAAAAAAAAAAAACGTATGCGACTCAAATCAGATAGAATACCTACACGTGTGGAAAAAGGCCCACCGTGTACGACTGTATGCCGAGTCGACATATGTACTTCTATAACGTAGCCGCATTGATATCGACTTGACCACTAGTCGAGCTCATTATATAATAAACTTTATATACAATAAATTATTATTATATCATGGTCGAGCTGACCACCACCAACAAATATTACTTAAATCAAATATCCATAACATACTAAGAATTATACCCTCGGCCGTTCGATGATCTCGCCTTATACATACCTACATTTTCATTAATATTTTTAATACTAGTACTATTCAAAAATTCAAGTTTATATAGATAGGTATTTAGGTGGTGAAATCGCACCACCTTGAGCATGTATTCGGCGTCACTGATTCAGTGTTAAGAATTGCCAGCGCAACAGTTTAGAATTGCCATATTGTCGTTGCCATATGTTTAGGTTCCCTTGACGACTAACCGTTATGACGTTGAAAATATTCGGTTGATTCTCTTGTGAAACCTTTGTTGTACTTTGGCATTGGCACAACACATTTGCGTTTAACGGTGTAATTTGGTACGTATTTTTCGTTTACAAGCTTAAAAACAATGTCGAATAAATATAATTTTTTCGCAAACGTCGTTTCATAGTCGTATTATTTATTATGTTTGCAGATTTCAAACGACTTTTTGAAAATAAAGTGAACGGTGTTTAAACGTTGGCACGTTTACGAACACTACTGTTCACCGGAACGTTCGACAACGCTACGACATTATTGAAACGAACGAAATCTGACAATTTGAGGCGTTCTTCGACACGGTAATAATACATGATTAGGACTTACGATAAAACGATTCTGAGCGGAGCTTCGGTGTAATATGTATTATTTATTATTAATAATGTATAGAGAGTGTATCAAGGGCGAACGCAGGAAAATAATTCGGGGCGGGTTTTGAAAAATGTAAATTTATTAGGTATACTACATATACTCTTACATATATTATATGTCGCAGCTTAACTTCCAAATTTTCTCAGACGTTTCGGAGGGGGTTCGAACCCCCAAAACCCCTACCTTCGTTCGCCTCTGCAGGTGTGTATATATAGAGTAGGTAATTTACGATTAACCTTACAACAGTACATAATTTTAATAATGTATTTTAAAAATGTTCAAAAATCGTTTTCATTAATACGACGAGTATATAGTAGAAAGTTACGTGTTTAGTAAAAATGTCAACGCTCCAAGATGGTTTGTTTTGAACGATTTTCCACAAAAAATAAAATACATTTTTCGGTAATTTTTTAGTGTTTTTTTTTTCAAGCGCTTTTAAGGAAGTATATAAGAAAATAATGATGACCTATTTAAAACACCGTCTAGATGCGATTTGGTACCGGAAACAAACTATATGACTGTATAAAGACCGCAGGCACTCCTTCTAGCGGGACATTTGGACATTTTACAGACATCGTTGTAAAACGAATACATTTCTCGCTCCGTTCAGAATCTAAATTCATAGTGTGTGTGTGTAATAATATCGACTGCGCGCCCACGTCCACATAGACATTCGTTCTCTTAGCGCGAAAGTTCGAAAATGTTTTTCGCTCGCGGCGGTCGGTTCGTGTCGACGCTCGACGCACGTCTCCTCTCGAGTCTTGACGGTATAGCAAATACGCGCCCCATTAATTCCGACATGTTTCCAAGACGAACGAACGTTGATTATGTATTACAAATAAAAATTACAAAAACCCTTAATTGTATTTTATTAACTAATAATTAATATAATACGCGATACAAAACTATTAAATAATAGGTATTATTAATATTAAATACGCTAACACACATATTACGAAGTTGAGTGAAATAATCGCACGCGTATATTATGTACTAATTAACATCAGTAACTGCGCCAGCTGCAGCGGGTTGCATTCCGCGTAGGTAATGTCGTAATTGCAGTTATCAAGAAATCCCGTGTTCGTATAAAAATATAATTCTCTCAGTAAACATCGTTCTTCCGCTAAATTTCGCCCAAAAATCGACAATATTGACAATATATATGAAAAAAAATAAAACATTCTTACAATTATTATTCAACTGTATCTAAACACAAAAAAAGAAGTTCATTACGAATTTACCGCCCCCAAATTTCCATCAGGAGGGGCAATTGCCCACCCTGGCCCTCCCTCTGAATAATATGGGCCACATACAATCGTATGAGTCGCTCTGCTTCTAGTCGCGTCTGTTTCACCCGAGCGTTTCCCGCCGGCGAAATCCTCGGCCGAACAATGGGCACGAATAAGAACTGGTCCTACCGGAACGGCAAAAAGGACAACAGACGGACAGAAAATTACGGGGATAACGGTGGTCACGCTTTGGCGTACGATCGTCGCGGCAGTCGCGACGACGGACAGACGAGAGCGGCCACAAAGAGAAGACACGACGATACGACGCGATACGGTGGGCCAAGTAGTGAACATGGCGATGTACAGAGGACAATAAAAAGACGATATGATAACACGACGCGATACGACGGATCCAAGAGAGAGTACGATGTAGAAAGGCGCGCGAAGAGACGGTACGACGACACGACGCGATACGACGGATCCAAGAGAGAGTACGATGTAGAAAGGCCGAGAAGAGACGGTACGACGACACGACGCGATACGACGGATCCAAGAGAGAGTACGACGTAGAAAGGCCCGCGAAGAGGCGGTACGACGACACGACGCGATACGACGGATCCAAGAGAGAGTACGACGGAGAAAGGCCCGCGAAGAGACGGTACGACGACACGACGCGGTCCGTCGCTGGACCCAACGGCCCTGCAGAGTCTGAATTCGACGACGTGATCGGCCAACTGTTCTCGAAACAATTCCGCATTCCCGTTTCGAACGAATGGGAATTGCCGGATGCCGACACGATGTTCGTTCACGCCAAATGGGAGGTGAGTGTGTCGTATAACTCGAACCCTTATTATTAGTGTTAATTATATAACACGGACCTGCCCAGTGGCGGATCTACCGGGGGGAGGGGGGATATGGGGGTCATATCCACCCCATGGGCAAAAAAAGGTTTTTGCCATAAGGCACATACTATTCAGAGTAATTATAACTTAGACACGGACCGACAGACCCGTAAAGATGGTTTTTACACGATTAACACGGTGTGGTTTATAATTCGTTGGCTGTTCTCTGGACAATACCTGTAACACCCGATAAAGTGATTGATGCGATGGCACAGTCTTCCAGGAAACTAAATTTTGTCTTATAATAATAATTTAATCTATTAATAAAGAATATTAAAATATTACACATATGATGTATATACATACATTTTATATTACCCCCCTCATGAAAAAATCCTAGTTCCGCCACTGGACCTTTTCGCGCTATTAAATTGTGTTAAATTTAGAAACGAAAAATCGCAAAACGAACCGAATAAAATATTTATGAAGAGGACGTCACATCCACATTAATTGTGTTCTCCGTCTGTAGTCTTACGGGCTATGTAGCTAATTTGCGGCGGCAACATAACCGTCCTGTATATTAAATTTATATTATAGGTATATTTTTGGTGTCAAAATTATCGATTATCCGTGATATATCTTTTTTATTTTCTTGGTAATTCATCTCATTAAATACATAATGTATATATATATATATATATGTATATATAATTAAAAGGAAAATTAAAAATTCAACCCATTTTCACAGATTATTTTTTTGAAAACTACTAATACCATCGAAAAAATATAATCGATTTATCGCAGAAAATATTCTCCTTTATCGACTTCGAAAATTTGGACATTTTGATATAAATGTAATATACTGAATGATGTACTTTTCCCGGAAAGTGTGATTTTGCTATATTGCAGCCCGCAAGACGGACGGAGAAAACAATTGCAGGGATATAGTAGCGCATTTCTCTTAATATATTATGTATTAAAGCCATATAAAAATAAAATATGCTTTTTTAATAATGATCACTATACGGTATTGTAAGCATGAATCGGTTAGAATGTTTTTAGAGTAATTTTAAATTTAATATTTTAAAAGTCTTATAGATTTAGCAAATATAAGTAGGTACCTACTTAATTAAACTATTATATAATTTTTTTTTTCAGGTACCAGATTTTTCGAATTTAAAAACGTCATTAAATACAGTAAAGGATAAACTCGATGATTTCAACTTGTCCGATTGGCATAAAAATACCAAACAAACGAATCCGGCCAATAAAGTACTACCGAGAGTTAAAGCAATTGGGCACCCTGAACTGTTGACTTTTGCTTGGTTGAAATTTTATGAGCTATTAAACGATTTTCCACTTATACCTCAAAAGGCAATTGATAATGGTAAACTCTACAGTGTTCATTTATGTGAAGCACCTGGAGGATTTATTTCTGCTCTCAACCATTTTATAGTTAGCAATCGGATACCTGTCAAAGTATATAATCTTATATTTTTTTATAAGTTTCTATTGTAATTAGTTATCATTATTTTTTTTTCCTTAAGTGGGATTGGATAGGAGTTTCTTTAAATCCATATCACGAAGGAAATGGTGATCCTGATTTAATAAGTGATGATAGATTTATGTTTTATACAATAAAACACTGGTTTTTTGGTAAGGACCATACTGGAGACATTTTTCAGAAAAATTTCTATAAAGATTTACAGACTTTCGTTAAGAACCGTTTTGGGGAAAAAGCAAGTTTGGTAAGGGTACACATTTTAAATTGTGTTCATTTAAACAATAACTTACATTATCTTCAGGTAACAGCAGATGGTAGTATGGACTGCCAAAATAATCCCGACGAACAAGAGAACCTAGTTATGCGTTTGCAGCTAGTAGAAACAATGGTCGCCTTAATGATACTTGAAGAAGGTATAAGTGACATAAGTTTTAATTGTAAATATTTGTTTTATGTTCATTTCAATTATTTTAGGTGGTACATTTGTTGTAAAAATGTTCACGGTATTTGAATGTAATTCATTATGTCGGCTGTATTTGTTGTGTTGTGCTTTTAATTCGATTCAATTCAAAAAGCCAATTACAAGCAAACAGGGAAATTCTGAAGTTTATATTATTTGTTCCGGATACAAAGGATTAAAATGCGTTGAACCGTGGATTCATAAATTCTTCTCAACCGTTGATCGTGGTATGTTTTACAGTTTACTAAATATCAATGCTACTAATTATTATTTATATTTGTTTTTACCATTTTAGATATATCTGATTATAGTATGTTTCCATTGGAAGAACTGCCCAAAGAATTTTTATCGTCCATGTATGAATGCTCAAAGTATTTTGGTGAACTACAAATGCATGTTATTGAGAGCAACATAGAACGATTTTTAAATAAATTCGAAAACGATAACAGAAAATTATGTCAGCTACAATATTTGGTATCTAATGCATTTGTTAATAAATACAAAATAAAACCAATCGACGCAGCCAGGGAAATTGTTGGAAAAAATAAACTCGAAGTAAAATTAATTTGAAGAAAATTTAATAGCTATAATTATGGAATAATTTCTTTGTACCATTACATTATATACATATATATATATATATATATATATATATATATATACAATTGTAGGTTAAAAATATCACTTTTATGTCTGGTATCATTTTACAAGTGAAATTAATCTAAATTTCTGAATCTTATTCGATCTTCACGATATTGGTAAAATAATTCTTAAAATTTAAAAACTTACTATTGGAGGGAAATTTTATCATTTTAGATAGAGAAAAGAAATAGATATGAGTATGAACAATGTTTTAGGTCCGTTTTGTTAGAATTAAATAATTAAAATTTTATAAATATCGTTTCTTTTATTTCATAGGTATTGATTTTAATTCAAATATATGTATAAAAAAAATAAATTGTCTGTAAAATAAACATGTTGAATTGACGTACTTAACTAAATATTATTTTTAATTTAATAGTTTCTTCAATTTCACTTGCCGCAAATTGCATCAAAAAGGGTAGATATGAATTATTCATTTTCTGAGAAACAACGTAGGATAGAATGTCAAGCAGCAGATAAAGCAAAGTTGCTTCAAGATGAAGTGATGAATTTTAAACAATATTCATGGAGAGATGACAACATTGAAATTTTGTGGTTTACTGTAGATGTAAATACAAATATTAAGTTTTAAAAATTATATGAAATTGCGTACCTACTGCAATTTATTAACATTCGACACTATACTGTATTATATTCATAATGATTTAAAAAATATTGATTTCTTCATAATATAATCGTTTTGTATTTTCATTTAAGACTTGTTTAACGTGTTATATTATTACACGCAGGACGCCAAAATTGACTTATCTGATTTAAGTATTCAAATGGGTAAACCTGTGTCTGTGATACGTAATACGAAATTCTGTGTGGATCAATTAATTGGTTATAGTAACCAAGCAAGATCATTATTTACCATTCCTATAGAAGACGGTATTAAACGCAAGGAGTTAGTATTTATTTCTTTTATTTATTAATAATAAAAAAAATGTCTTAATTTTTACTCAATTATATTATAGTTATTTTTGGAATAAAGTCCCAAGACGTGTCATCAAATTCAATGGTCAATTAATTGTTTGTGACGTAACATCTTTTAATATTAGTGATAATATTAACAACAACAGAAGACAACTAGACTCTCTTACGGCCATTTTAGAATCATTAGAGAAACTTAAAAGCTCAGACACTTTGTTATTGATTGGATACCCGTTGCTATCTCAAGTCAATGTTGCTATTTTCTACATACTTATTAACATGTTCTCAAAAGTATGTAGAATTAACGCGACTAAAATTTTTACATCTTTATTTCAATCAATATAATTTATTATAACATATTAACATATATTATGTTTCATTGTAGACTGGCGTGATGAAACCAGATGAAATGGGTCACGCTTTTGTTTTTTGTTCAAAAATAAATGAGAAACGTGTCGACGATCTAATAGATCTTTTACGGGATGTAAAAGGTCATATTAAAGATCCTAGTACCACGGAAATTGTTGAAAACCCAGAGCAATCTTTAATATCATTCTTTCCGATTGAGAAACTTATGTGTAAGCTATTCTTTTAGTTTGTTAAACAGTAAACACATACCATAACAATTTAAACAATAATAATATAATAATAAAAATTTTAACTAAAATATCCTGATCTTTTTTATGTTTCAGTTCAACCTATTTACAAAGATATAGTTACTGTTAATTGTTCGCTCATAATTAATGAAGTGAAGAAAACGGTCTCGTCTTATTTACAACAGAAATGATTCTTTACTCAACGAATATTATCAATATTTTGTTAACATTATCTATTTATTTTGTTCAATTATATATTAATCACGTGTTTATAAAACTCAATGTTAGTGTTATTCTCATTGTCATCTAAATGATATTACGTAATTAACATTCATAAAGGCTAAAGCCGAACACGCACTATTATTATATTTCCATTTCAAAAGTTCCTAAAATAAATGTCAGTATATAATAGATATTGATGTGGGAAAAATGTTGTTTTCGAGAAAAAAGAAAAACTTAATGGTTTTAAATAATAAATGGTAAAAAAACTCCTTTTTGATAATCCAATCAAAGTCATTTATTGAACGACCAATTTCTTTTTTAAATTCTTGTGGTGAATGGGATATCTATATAGGTACGTAATATAATATTATTTATTAACAATTTCCTTTATGTTTCGTACATGAAATATTTTTAAAGGTATATTTATTTCTTATTCGTAATGAGTATCAAGAAAATCAATGATCGATTAGAATTTTATCTGTTATTTTAAACGTTTAGACGTAGGTACATAGTTTCAACCGTTTTGTTTTAATGGATTATGTTTTTACCGTCCGGTTAGGTTAAAGATTTTTTAATACAAAATACTTATATTAGTATAGACTATAGAGTAAACATATTTTAACATATTTTTATTGATTGGATAATTGCAAAAAGTTTTTATAAAACTGAAAATTAAATAATTAGTAATATAAAATATATGCAACCACTTTTGCGAAAAGGATACCACTTATATAAATATACTGGCAAAATCAACCAATTATAAAAGGAGACGGTGATTTTATTACTAAAATCTATCGGAACGTTACCACTTGGTAACGGTATACTGCAAATTCCTTCTAAATATAGACACTGACTCCATCCGTAAATAAATCCTAGACGCTCGGGTGCGTCTTGAAAAATCACTCTGCACCAATTCCTCGAAACTTATACAACGAACAAAAATAAAAATATTTAAAACAACTTCCCCGTAGTCGAGTGTACTCTAAGGCAGCGGTTCATAAAATTTTATAAGCGTGACCCTAATATTTTAAATTAAACTCTCCGCGAACCTACAAAAAAAAAAATCATAATAATAATAATTCTCGTAGTAATTGAAATCATATTTTTTATTTATTAACTTGCTTGTTACAACGTTATAAAAATGAATTTATTACTAAAATTTAATGCAAAATAATATATCTAATTAATGACTTCTCTGCAGGTGCTGAACACTTTTCACGAGTTCTTCAATACTGGAATGAATATCAATATAAAGTGCACACCGCATATTATCGTGCTGGGGATCAAGGCGACTTCTGTACTACTTTGATTTAATGACGGCCAAAGCAGCAAACCCAGCTTCACATAGGTGTGTTGTTGGGAATAGTAGTAAAGCATTTTCAGCTTCTCTTGACAAATTAGTTTTGTCTTTGAGTTGTGCCCTTTTTTTTGTAACTAAATTTTAAATATGAATGAAAATTAAATAATACGTGAAACACGATTCCGCGACCCACCAAAAAAACTTCCGCGAGCCTAAATTAGAGTCGCGATCCGAGGTTGGGAATGGCTGCTCTAAAGTAACAACCATACGTCCTGCAGTTTAAAAAGGAATCGTCCAGTTTTGCGGTATCACAGTACCGTTGTCTTAATAAATATCAAACGGGACGCTTTATTTGCATGCAATAATTGAAGAAAATAATGAACTGATTTTATAACGCATTTTAATCGTATACGTAGAAAAGTAGAGTTGTCTTTCTGAACTTTTAAATTACACACTATATATACTATATATGCATGCGCTGACACTTAAGAAAGTTAAAAATATTTACTTTTTTTTATTTTTCTTATTTAGAACTTTTAGTGTAGATACTATTAAGTTCGACAATTAATTGAAAGCACAAAAAAAAATATAGCATAATAAAATAAAAAAACTATTAATAATAACAACAACAAAATATTTATTTAATTACAATAAAAATTATTCTGAATGGACTCGAATGGACGATGGTAAAAAAAAAAATACAAGAGTATAGGTGGATAAAAGTTACAGATGATGCGGTGTGAAATGTTTGGAATGTTAGAAAAAAAAAAAAATTTCAATAAAACAATTCTCTTCTATATTGTTGAATATCCATTAGTGGCGCCTATATACGTAACGAGTTACCAAACAGTGCAAATGCACTAGTAGTCGAATGGGTTAGGTGGATCATCTTAAAAATCTTGTGTATTTAAATTGAATAAAATTGTAGAATCGTCTTGGATTGACAATGACAAATACACGGTTGGAAAATCTCATCACAATATTATGTGAAAACTGAAAATGATATTTAAATTAATTATAATGATGTAATTAATAATTATAGTAATTCAAGTTATCATACATAGTAGGTACATTAGATTAAAAATTTGTATACACATTAATATTTGTGTTTTGTATATTATTAATGAGTTCAAAAATTTGAAAATGAATTTTTACCGGATGTTGAAGCATTTAAATAATGCAATGACAACATGGTTTTGGTTATAACTTATATTCGTGTAGAGCTATGGTGTTCATTTTTTCTTTACAACTTAGACACTTTTTTACCTTGTAATGACAGTGATATATTAACGATGGGTGGGTAGGATCCATTCTTAACTCCCTTCCCAGAACAAAAAAAAAAAAAATGTATGACTTGCCAGACTTACTAATACGCTCAAATATACAAGTATGAGAAAAAAAGTAGTTCCACTTTTGAAAAGTATTGCCCCCTCCCACAAAATGCCACTGGTATTGGGGTGGGTGGGTGTTCAAAAACATAATTGCACTGGCTTTTGAAAAACGTGTGGGCGCCACTGGTGATTATTATTATTAAACGTACATTATTTAATGTTATTCATTATAATTTATTTTTATTTTTATTAGCGATGTGTTGTAGTCGTGCGTATAGGAAAAGGAGTGCGGGGGCGAAGCCCCTGCGGGTTACTTTGCTTTGGATTATTCTAGCCCCCTAAAAATTCAACCAAATGTCCGCCTATGATAATGAATAACGAAATTTCCCGTTTTAAAGTATTACGCGTGTAGGTGTAGTATAATTTTCACTCGTACCTACGTATTTTATGGTAAAAAAAAAGTGACTTCCATCGCTTTAAACGGAATTAGGTTTTTTTTTTAGAACATCGCGTAGAAAAAAAATAACATCACAGATCGTTGTAGATCAGAGGTTCCCAAAGTAGCCTATATCGACACCCAGGGGTCGATTCTGACGACATAGAGGCATAGGCGCAACTAGACCTCGATCAAATATTGGGGGTGCTGAAATTATATAACGTTCACTAACCCATGCCTGATTTACTCTGCAGATTATTATAAAACCTTTTAATCAAAAATTGCTTTGGGGGTGCTAATTTTGAACTCGGGGGTGCTATAGCACCCCCCTAGTTGCGCAACTGCATAGAGGTCTATGTCAATAAAAAAAAAAGAAATTGGGGGTGCATGAGATGTAAATAGGGGTCCACGAGACAATGTGAGTAATAAATATTGTCGTTATCGTAAGTCGATAAGGATAACGACTAAAGACTAATGCGTCGCAGGGCATGAATAAAAACAAACTTAAAAATTTTTTTTTTGTTTATTTAAAAATTTTTCATTTTTCATTAAACCTTATCCAAGTGGATATAGCTCTGTGTCAACTTTCAAAAACACGTTGATGAAGTTATAAAAATTCAATACTAGGGGATCTACGAAAAACAGAAAAAAATCTGTAAGGGTTCTACGAGACAAAAAAGTTTGAGAACCTCTGTTGTAGATTATTCGATGATTTATGATCGTAGATATATATATTTTTTTCCATACGGAAAAAAAACGGAATTTCGTACAAGATGATTTCATGGAGTATAATAGAGAACATAATTTATTTCTCCATGATATACTGTATCCTCCATGCCGTATCAAACCAAAACAAAATTGTCGAAAAAATTGTTGATCCGAAATTCCACTTGTTTTGAGGTTTTTTTTTCATGTTTCGTTCTGTTCTATTGTTATTTATAATGTTTTTAAATTTTCGACTTTTTCAGTGCATTATTGAACTTATCTGTTTTAAATGTCTTCGTTATAGCTCGTTAAATTCGTTTTGTTAACATTTCTACATTTATTATGATTAGTGATACCGAAATTGTTGTTGACTAAATCATAGTACCTAGTTAAATGATAAAACAATATGAAATAATCATATTAATTTTATTCTTTACAAAAATTATTTTATGTACCGTTCGCGTTTCGTCGTTAATTAAGTATAGCAATAACAATTTATAAAACACTTTTTATCATGAAACTCAAAACGTTATTTTTAAGATGACCTAGGTAAGTTAAATTGAACGTTTTTAGGCACAAACTGTTAATATTATTGATAAACATTGGATATAATTTCGTGTAGGTGTTTTTTGTAATAATAAAAATTCTCAATGAATTAATTCCTGACAAATACGTATATAGAGGCACCTAAAAATATATTTTATTAAAAACACCAAATGCACTACTTTATGTACGCATTATAGTGTTATGAGTAACTTCCATAACTTATGTATATGACGTTTATGTCGAATACTCATCGCAAGATAATATCCTTTAATAAAATATGTTTTTAATTGAATGCCCGGTACTTATTTATAAGTAATAAGTTTCGTATACATTGAAATAGTCTGTTTCTTTTTAAGATATTATTATGCAAATCTACATAAAGAAATTTCAAACATTTCGATTGTTTCAGTGAAATATTTTTTTTTACATCCATACAACTACAGAAAAAAAATCTCTAAATAGTCTAAATTCTACTTACTATCAAGGCCGTTAAATATGTAGTACATAATAGAAATGATTTATGTTATACAGATACAACCTATGCAAAAGTACTGAAACAACCGTTTATTTATTATAATTAAGGACTTGGGAATTATAAATAGATCACATTGTAGGGTTTTTATTGTTTTTGAACTTTTAGTACGTTCAGTTTTAATTTATTGAAATTTGTGGAATTCTTTATGATGATTAGACTTGATTGACTAAATTGAAAAAGCTTAAACTCTTAAGAAAATGTATTAAATGAATCACGTTTTACATAAAGTTCTTCAATCAATTGCTTGTGATAGTCATTAAATGTAATTTTTTTAATATATCCTTAAGTAGAGGGATGTCTTCTTCTTTTACAAAATACTAGCTGAATTACATAGCTTCGCTCTGAATAATTTTACTGTTTAAATTATTAAGGGCATCAATTTATTTATTTATAATTCAATGTAGGTATTGAATTATTGTGGTCTGGGCTGCGCCTTGAATAGAACTTGAAACCCACTTTCCCTGTTTAAAGATTGAATTTTGAAAGTCCTTTCTTATTGGCCATCTATGCCATATACATGTAGGAATCTCTGAACATTTCAGCTTTCTACAATCAGTAGTTTGACCTGAACGCTGAGATTATATGAAAAAAATAAATAGTATAAATAGTGCTATTCTACTATCTATTTGAGCATTCCTAACTTAACAGCATGGGAAGAATAACAACAATTTGATTTCTGTTTTGGCATTGTGAGATTGAGTACTAAAAACCGAATGGACTCAAAAAATTGATTTTACATTTTGGGGTTTCTCGAATAAGTAAATAAAGAAAATTATTACAAAACTAATTTTGAATATCACTTGCAGTAGTTTACCAAAGTAGGCTACCAGTAGGTTGCAAACAAAAATAGCATTATCTTTTCTCGTCAATTAGACTTTACAACCAGTAGAGTGATCTTTACTATCTTTCTGCACTTGGACCACATTTATAGAAAAGAAATGGGAAAAATAAAGGGGCACTCTTATAATCCATTGATATGTTAGCTACAATGGGTATAACTGTATAATAGTTATAATGAATGTAGATAAAATATCTGTATTCCAGATATTTATGAAAAATCTGTTGACATTTGTTACTGGCTAGTGTGTTATATACAATATTCATATTGTATTATATTCATATAATCTCATATTCAAGTATTATTGCTGATTTTATAATAAACAGGGCTAGGCTTAAAAAAATTGTCTTTATAAGTACAAAATGAAAAACACGTGTAAACTGAGCTAGTAGTTTCAGAAATTATCCTGAACATAAAAAAGGTATTTACTTATACATATACGTAGTATAGATATGTATCAAAACTATTTATTATACCTACAGATTAAAGCTATTGATTTTCAGTAATTTCGAAAACTTAAATTTCAACTATAAATAGGTATTGAACTTGATAAATGACAATTAGAATATTTTTATAAAATCGAAATAAAATATTTTATTGGTTTCTCTAATTAATTGCTTCTTTTAGAAACACATTTTAATTTATTCATATAGTTTTATTATATATTATATTTATATATATATTTTTTTTTTTAGCTAGGCACATAATGTAATATATAGTAAATTTGTAGTCATTGAAATGTACAAATATCAAATATTCATATTTTAAAATTAAAACTACAATAATTTGAAACTGTTAATTCCATTCAGATTCAAGATATCTAGATTGTACTGTATAAACAAAAATCAAATACAGTATAAATTGTTAAGAATTAATAATTTTAATTTCAATTTTGCATTTAAAATTATTCACTAGGTATACATTTCTGAAGTAAATATTTGTTGTTGAATCTATTCCAAAATTCAACTCTAATTTATAGTTTTATGGGTAATATGTGTGTGTATTTTCATTTCATAAAGTTAGAGATTTATCATGGGTATTTATGTATAATATACATTGTTATACTACCAGCTTTACATGAATTGATAATTCAAATGCATATTTTTATATAGTATAAAATAATTTGATTGGATACATAAAAAAACTCTTATTATATTATTTTTAGCATATCCAATACATATATTATGTATAATATAAATTTTATATTTTTATTTAGATAGTAGAGCTGTATGAGTAATATCAGGGACGAAACAACCAGTATGTATGATCCAGGCATTCGACAAGATCAGAATCCAGTATCCAGTCAATTGTATGCCACTATTGTCAAAAAAGATGATAAAGCATCATCTGTTGATTTTCCCTTTTATAATGTTAATATGGTACAGAAAGTGCCTGTATCTGGTAATATAGCTGTTCTTGCTGCAGCTTCATCAAATGGAGTAACTCAAACTGATAAGACTTCTTACCGATTCGATGTAACTGCACCCTTCAATTACAATTATGCACTAGTTAATCAAATGTCTCTTTCATCTGCTGGTGCAGCTTTTAAGTGTGATGCATGTGGTGCTGGATTTTCACACGCGTCAATGCTAGATCATCATAAGAAATCTGCTCATCCTCAGGAACCTCCATCATTTACTTGTTCGACATGTGGATCTTGTTTTCCTCTAGTAAGAGATATGAAAGTTCACCGATCGACTGTGCACAAGCAATGTTTTTCTTGCGGTGCTAATGTTGGTCCACAAACTGTTAAGGGTAAGAAGTCGAGATTTATTAAGTGTGTAAGTTGTAGTGGTGGAAATTGTTCCAACTATACACCTCAAGAAAATGAAATGGAATCTAATGACAATAATTTATCACCTGAGCAAACTGCAATTATGAAAGGCTATTATCCAGTGAAAAAAAGGGGAATGGCAACAGTCACTAAATGTTACAAATGTAATGGTTCTGGTATTATATTTTTAGTGAATGGTAATCAGGCCAATGTTAGTATGAAAAATGATTCTATTACTAATTCAAATGCTAACAAACCATTTAATTGTAATATATGTGGAGGAAGTTTTTCTCGTTACTCATCATTATGGAGTCATAAACGACTACATACGGGTGATAAACCTTACAAGTGTGAAATATGTGGATTATCATTTGCAAAAGCAGCATATTTAAAAAACCATGGCCGTGTGCATACAGGAGAAAAACCGTTTAAATGTGGTGTTTGTGGAATGCAATTTTCTCAATCTCCCCATCTAAAAAATCACGAACGAATACATAGTGGTGAAAGACCTTATCAGTGTGAAGTGTGTGATAAAACTTTTGCTCGTCATTCTACGTTATGGAATCATCGGCGTATTCACACAGGAGAAAAACCTTATCGTTGTGATATATGTGGATCTGCATTTAATCAGGCCACACATTTAAAAAATCATGCTAAAGTACATACAGGTGAAAAGCCACACCGTTGTGATATTTGTGGAGTTGGTTTTAGTGATCGATTTGCATTAAAACGACATAGAAACATACATGAAAAATATGCTAGACAACAAAGCGATGCAGCTGGGTCACAAACAGTCACACCTCCATCACAAGAATTGGAACCTATAAGCGGGCGAACCCAAATTGAGGAATGTATATATAGTGCTGATTATACTGTAGAAAAGTATGATGCAGCAAATAACATTCCTACTGATATTGTAGAAGTAAAAGTTGATCAACAGAATCAACGAGAACATGATGCCCAGCAGCAACAAATTGATGATTGTATTTATAAATAGTGGTGAGTATAATTATACATCTCCTAAAAAATACTTTAAACAAATAAAAATAACAAGTCAAGCTCAAACAAGAATCATGTCAGTCTTCCTACAAAAACAAAAACAAGCACCAAAAATGCATCAATGTTAATACCTTGTGTAGAGTATAATAAGCGGTGTATAGTCGACTAGCGTTAATTCGTGCATATATACGAATGCTGTTTCGATGTAATGGGCTTGTTCTGTTTTTCAGCTAGGCTTGCATGTCAACCTTCTTGATTATTTTATACTTATTATTTAAGTAAACTATCATTTAGATAGTCAAACTATATTATACTAGTAGGTAATTTGCTAAATTTCGGTTTTTAAATATTCTTTAAACTTGTATCTAAAACAAAAATATATTATATTAATATAATATACTAATAGATATATTTTAATGTAGTATTTAAAAAATTGACTTGTTATTAAATTATAACATTTTATAATACATTGAATTTTCATTTTTTTTTTTTAATTTTTTTAGATTTGCCAATTACATAAACTCGATGAATGGATAATCTGATAGCAATAAGAGTATTAAATTATTAAACAAGACTTAATGGGTTCAAATATTGACAGCATCAAAAAAAATTGAAGAATTTTTAAAAACCCACAAATGGTTAAATATACGGTGCTATACATAGTTGTACTAATTAAAATATTAATATAATTAAATGAAAATTTGTAAGTGTTGTTGAAAAGGAAAACTGAATTTTAATTTATCAATTTTAATAAAAATGTAATTTGTTTAAATTGAAAAATTGGTATTTATTTTATTTTCGTGTAGTGTATTTTTTTCTTTTAGTTATCTTTGTACTTGTACATATTAAGTAGTACTTTAAAATGTATAGAAACTATTTTAGATGTTTTATAATTGTATTGTACATCACTAAATTATAAATTGATTTGTTTACTTATTTAAATTGGATTTGTGTTAATCAATAAATTATTCAGAATTTGCATATTTATTAAATTATATATTTCTATAAAATTTTAATGTTTAAAAAAAATTTTTTTAACTGTTTATTTTAGGAATTAAAATAATAATATGCCAATTTAATAATATTTGAATATGATTGAGACACTGAAATATGAGTAATTTAATAATACTTGCCAAAATTATTGTTTAATATTTGGTTACCGTATTTTTACTACTTCCACAAATCCAGTTTAAAAATTAAATGGATATTAGATCATAATTATTTGTAATGTTTTAATTGTTTATTTAAATTAAATGAAAATAACAAAATAAATATTTAATTTAAATTATAAATAATAAATTTATATTGATAATAATATATTTTGCATAATTGATACAATTTTAATTTTACCCTTGGAGTATAAATTGATCCATTATAATCAAATTTAAAGCTAAGGAGATTGTCTATGTTTTTGTCAGTTTTTCAATATTTTAATATAAAGAAATATATGTACTTAAATTATTATAATTTTAAAATACATACTTATATCTATCATGAACAATAAAATGCTGAAAACAAACCAACGAAAAAAAACAAAGACAGCGAATATTCAAATGTAAATTTGATGATTTCCTTTAAAAATTGTATTAAATATGAAAAACGTATACTTCCTATGTTGCATCTATAATAGAGAAAAAAAATTACAGGTATAACTCCCTCTTAAGTTATTTTGTTTTTAATCAGTTAAATAAGATATAAATAAAAATAATATCAATATTGTTTTAAAATAAATATATTATTTTAGTTATGATCTAATATCTAATAATATTATGTACTGTATAAAATTCAATATTTTTGTTTACCTTGTTAGTATTTTTATTATTAATAAATTTATAAAAGTATTTACTAGTACTATATTATATTGTTATATCATATATATATATATATATATATATATATATATATATATATATATTATATTTATTTATTTATGTAAATATTTATACATTTTATTATAATATAATTATCATGTTTTATACATGCTAATAAGTTTAAGTTTAGATATAGAAAAACTTTATGCAAATTATTTTTATAAATAAATTATGATTAAATTATTACATTCATATTGATTATTAATTTTTTCAAACTTAGAATGTAAGCGAAGCAGTAAATAATACCTATAAGTAAGATATGGGCATACAGTTATATTGATAAATTGAAATTTTAACCTAAATAGATACTCTAGACAAATAAATTTGTTGCATTTTTCAAGTTTTCAACAAAAATAAAACTAAAAATTGATCATTTTTGGACAAATTTAGTTTCATTTATAAACATTATTTTGAGTGCAATGATTTATCAATTATCATTTAACATATACAGTGGTAGCAATTAACATGGCAATTATACACTTAATTATTTTCAATTAAAATCAAATGTAGATTTGTGATGTTGTTTTGATACAATAAATTAATTTCTTTGTTATACGAGAAAACTTTTATTCTTTTTCTGTTCTACCATATATAAAATAAGTATACATCTTCTATTCAGTCATGGAATCGATAATAAAAAAATGTAAATTGTTATTAGTCTTCAATTAATAATTGAAATCTTGTATTAGTAAATCGATATAAAAAAAAATGTAAGACTGATTATTTTCACATATTGGTAAGTTGATAATTCTCAATTAAGGTGTTCAAAATATTTAGATTGAAAATTTTGAAACATATTCAGTATTTTTGAAAAATTTGCATTCGTTGAGTGTGTATTTTGTGAACAATTATCAAATGTCACCGCCTTTATTCCAAGCAGAATTATAGATATGAACAATGTTAATATTTTAAAGGTATTTGAACAAATTTCAATGCATTTCATTCTGGTAAAATTAAATATATTTTTACAGTTTTTAATTGTTATTATTCACATTTTATTTTCTTCATAATTTCCAATAATAGATTTATATATCAAATAATAATGTCAAATTGATATGCGATAATAAAATTTGAGATGGGTAAAGTATATCGTATTTATAAATTATTATATAAATCAATATCAATTTATTTTTATTCGTATAAAAGTTTTTATTAATATTGGTTAAGTTTCAATTCTGCGTATACTGCTTTTAGTACTTGCTGCGTTTACTTACTATTTAGATTGAATCATTAATAGCGTAGTCTAAATACTCTTAGTTATATTATTAATAAAATGCTTATTAGATGTTTTTTTCAATTCAAATTATTTATGTTTCATAAAAGTATCTGGAAAATATTTTCAAAATACTTTTTTCGTTTTGTTTTATAACACCTTGGCGGACATGACTGCTATAGCAGTTATGTGCATGATTGTAATTCAAGAGTCACTCTTATATCTCAATAACTATTATTTTGAAAATGTTTCAATATATTTTGATAATTATATTCGAGTTAAGAGTTTTATTAAAAATAATTTTTTAAGCGTTCTGTTGAAAATTTGCTACAAAACAATAATATTAAATGTTACAAATATAATTTGTTCAACCTTATTATACGAGTTTAATATCATAATTTCATAAACAGAAATTATAATAGATTGTTAGTTTCAAAAAAAATCTGTATCGGCCTCTTTACCAAAAAAGTATAAACACGTGGTTCATTGTCATCATTATATATTTAAAAGTTAAAAAAATATATATAATACACGTAACAATAAATTATAAATTACAATTAAATTCAAATACGTAAGTTATTCTTATCGTATTAATCAGGAATACTATACTTGTCAAGCAATAATTCTATTTATTATATCAGATAGGTCTAAGTTGACAGAATCGCATTCAAAGTCGGACATTGTCAAACTATCGTCTTTAACTTTTTCCCTCAATACAAATTTATCCAAAGGACCTTTCAAACTTTTACTATTTTTTGTTTCATTAACTTTTCTAGATGTTGCGTGTTTCTTCGAAATGTTCATGGTCGACAATTTATCAGTCACTTCAGTAAGATCGCTATTATGAACAGTTGCTGAAAAAAAAATTTCACATGAAATTTGTTTTAATTTTTCGCACGATTATAAAATATATGGAATCAAAATATATTAATTACTCTTTTTTTTTGTTTTCTTTGTAAGTTTTTTATGTGCGTCTTCATAAATTGATACTTCTTCAGGATACCTTATTTTAACAGCTACTTGAGGTTCATTAGTCGTTATGTCATAATTATTCCATTTTATTTCATAACATTGTATTCCTTTATTGACACGCTTTTTAACAATTTCATTCATTAAAATATTTGCTTGAACTAAATCATCGTGTATTAAATGCCATCTAGTAAGTAGCGGCAAAAATTTAGTAATTGCATACTCTTTTTCCCAACACAATTTAGTCAAGGCAAAATTCTAAGAAAAAAAAATTAATTAATTTAATTAAATTAATAAAATTAAATATATTTGATTTTTACAATGAAAGCATTAATATCTGGTAAATCCCATTTAGCAGATACGTCCGGATAATTAACTTCTTTTAAAAATTCTTCAATAACCGCTTCAGACGGAAAACTTTTATTTTCTATAGCTTTGTTTCTAATTTTTAATTCCAACTTTATGTCATTAGTCTGCGATTTTATACATTTCTCAGCGTCATTTAAAATTTTATTACTTCTCCAATGTCTTATGCTGAAATTAAAAGCAAAACATCAATGATATTAAAATGAAAAAAATGAAATGTATAATTACTGATCAAGAACTACATCATCATCCAGCAACTGAAGAAACTTAATTGCAGTTTCTTTACCGATGCCATTAACACCTTTCTCATCATAGTCACAACCACATAACAAAGACAACGCTATCATTTTATTACGTCCAATGTTTAAATTTTTTTCTATCGACTCCATGCGATAAACATCAACAGAACCATTTCCAGACGCACTGAAATTTCTGTAGACAATACGAGCACCGTAAAGAAAACAATCGCTATCTTGCGTTACAATTCCATTTACAATCTGAAATTTTAATTACGAACATTTATATATTTAAGGATAAATTAAATTACATAAATTGGAAAAAAATAAAGACTATTAGTTGTATAATAACCCATATTTTATGCAAAACTCATATATATAAGTATACCTAAAATTAAACAACTGTAAATGAAAATAAACCAGTATCATGATGTATTTCCTTTTAAAGTTTTATATTTATGTGTCAAAAATTAATACACATTATACTACTATAGTTACTATACCTACCCTATTTTTATCGAGTACAGCACAAAGTTGTTCCGCTTCTCCAGGACTATAAACACAAGTTACTCCCATGATATTTAACAGCATTTCACACTAAAAACGAATTGTGCAATAAGAACGAGTAGTACACAATAAACATATTTTGGTATATAAGTAATTTGGTATAATTCTATGATCATAAATGGTAGAAACCATTGCTAACAAGGTATAGAATTATGCCTATTTTCATAATAATTGAACACACTCCAATTAATTTTACTAATTATTTACATACAAGAAGAGTTTTCTTCTTTATCCGTTATATACTTACTTGTTTTTGTAACAAATTAAGTCGTTTACGAACCACATTATTTTTTATTGGTGCTTTATTATTTCTATGAATACGTTTTTCTATAGTACTCTGTTTCAATTGAGGTGCTTCTCCTTCAAGAACAAATATTGGTATGGCTCCGACTAACAATAAACTGCTAGTACGAAAAAATAAATTCCTAGTAAAAAAAAAGCAAAATAATTCCAATAAAAGATTTTTGCATAATATAATATGTATACTTCAAATAAAATGGTTTTCAGTTAATAATAGTAAAAAAAACGTTTTCAGACTTTAAGAGAATGTTTAATTATTGTTCCAAAAGTGATTAGGCTAGGATACTATGTATAGTATGTTTTAAATTTTTTTAAACACTAGGTAAATAATTGGTTAATAATTACGATTTATAATTATTAAAGGATCTTGGGTTCACCTACTGGAAAATAAACTGATAAATTCTTATGTTCGTTTTCAAATATAATATATAAATACATTTACCTCAAGTACATATTGATTTGATTCGTGTTTTGATTGACATTTTCACTGTCGCACACCCATCCGCTTAAATCTACACCGACTACCTTGCCTTGTAACTCCCAAAGTGGTATCTTTTCTGCTACTGGTGACAACAATGACCAAAGATTTTTTACACCCATTTCAATAATTTTTTTGAAAAATATTTATTGATGTATAATAATAAATCGTCAATTACGCATGTACATAATAAATATTTATTGAAAAAATTAATGAAAAATATATCTAAATCTAATATTGTAATTTCGTACAACACAGATTGGTAATTTTTTTTTTTTAAATTTAACGAACGGTTAGGTCGCCATGATAAGAGATACCATACGTTAGTCGTGTTGTCATTATTGATAAAGAAGGTTACGACCACGCAATAAGTTTGATTTCAAATTCAAATATTGAAAACGGGAATTTTCTCTGTTTATCTTGCACACACGCGATACCTACATGTCAGGGGCGTATTTATGGGGGGGGCTGATGGGGCTCCAGCCCCCCACCGAAATTTCAGGAACTTTCTTTACTTATTCCTATACCCTATAGCTATAGGATGTAATATTTTTAATAAATTCCTAATATGTAGTTGTTTTTAAAATGTTGAGAATTTGGTAATTTGTCCTATTTTTAAGATATAGTTTTGCATTTGAATTTAGAAATAATTTAACAATTATATTTACTCAATGCCTCAGCCCCCCAAAAAAAAATTTCTAAATACGCTCCTGCTACATGTAATATATATATGTAATACATAATTACATGTAATGGCCGTAAATAGACGTTTCCTACTTTCAATGTACCGATCGATCTAGTGACGCGAGAAGGATTCTGAAAACGGATTTGAATTCGTGGTGAATTTTACTATAAATTGACTATCCCACTTTTTTACTGTTTTTTTTTCTTATCTTAAGATCTTCATAAATTGAGCCATAGAATTTTTTATAGTTTAATTAATTTTGGAGAGTTTTATATACTCTAATATATATATATATAAAAACAACAAATGACAAAAAAAAAAAATTGAAATTTTGACGAAGGAAAATAACTCGTGGTTTTTACATTATTATTTATTTTTTATTTTAACGATTATATATTCCATTACAATAATTACAATATATTGTTATAATAATATTGTATAATTGTGGTTTTAATATGTGCGTATAAATTGCAATGAAAAAAAATTCTAAACGCTTAATCACGAATTGTATTTTAATTCGTATGCGTACATTATATAACGTAGGTATGTGTAAAAAGTTCAAAATGTTTTTTGTCTTATATTACCTATATCGTAATCGTAAATCGATTATTTAGTTTTCCAAAAAATTAATATCTAAAAGATTATCCGGATTTTCCAGCAGAATCTCGGCACCGATTATGCTCTGGTCATTTCGACGAAAACGATTTCGTGACAAATTATTAATAATAAATTCGCCACGTGTCGAATGTATAGCGATTGGACGTATACAATAATATACTATTGAAAGAGTAAATAATGTAATACAGGATTTTTATTGTTATATGTTATATTCAGTTTAAGAGTATACCGGAACGCGTACGCGTTGAATAGCGATGCTAAACCCCCCAGGCGGCTATAATAATAGCTATACTCTGTCAATGGCTGTTATTGCCCACCCTCCACGGCCCCACCCCAAGCGGTTAATAACTGCTCTGTCATTGCGGTTTCCGCCAATCGGAATACCGATAGAATCTCGCCTGCGCGAAATGAACCAATTTTCGTCCGCTGCCCGGTGTACTCTTAAACTGAATAGCATATATAGTCGGCGCACGTTAAGAGTAGGTATGACTCGGCGGCGGACCGTTTTGCGACAGTAGCGCGCAGTTGTCTCCTGAGTGGTTCTCGATACATATTATTATATACAAATATTTCTTACCGTTTTACAATACGGTCTCAAACTCTCAAATGAATACAGGCATACAGCATACACCGTGTTGAAGTGTTTGCGCTCGTTTGTCTGGTTATCTACTACGCTCCGTCGATATTTTGTTTTACATTTTTTCATGGAGTTTGTTTGTTTGTGTGTGTGTGTGTGGGTGTGTAGGTGGGTGGTCCCGGCAGTCATTCGCGTCTGACTGCCGCAATTACACTGAGCGGTCCGCTTTTTTTTTTGCTTTTGCTTTGGATGGAGTGCTCTGTTTCGAGCTTGTAGCTCCTGCCAGAGAGATGAAGAGATGGGAGTGAATTACTTGTGCGTTGATGTTGGCATTTAACCTTACTGGAGTCTTGGGTTGAAGAGGAGTTAAAATACTCCGGGGAAAACATATGGTTTACTACGGAGGGCCTAAGCCCTAGTGATGGTGGTTAGAAGTCAATTGGACGGTTTATGAAGTTCGGACTGCTATTTATAAGCGTTTTCTGTCTCCCCTCTATGTTGTATCGTAGCCACGCCCTCTATGTTGTGTCGTAGTGATGCCCTCTATGGTGTTATCGTAGCCACGCCCTCTATGGTGTGTCGTAGCGTTTTCTGATGACTATTTTCCCGTATTAGTGTTATTTCGTTTACGTTCCATGCACGTTGTTTTTACTTTTTCTACATCTGCACTTCGTCTCGGTACATTAATAGATCTTTCTTCTTGGTTATTACTCGTCGATGTGGACATCATTGGAATTGGGGGTTGGCTCCATTTTCGCCCCCTTTCCTTGAACATTATATATAAACGCCACTGGCTGGTATCATCACGAATCATCGCCACGAACGAAACGGAAAAATAATATTTCTGCGCGAATATCAGAAATCTTTGTTAAATGGAAGTGAAAACTTATTGGTTTTACAAAATTTATTTTTTAGTTTTTCACGCGTGTAATCGAATTCATTTAATTAATTTTCATCGACGACATATAACGATATATAGTGGGATTATATATTTATATATGATGATGGACTCATCAGGTGCCGGACCAAAAATGAACTTAAAGGTCCAAAATGAATGTTTATCATGATGAACAAACCGTGCACGTTAACTTCAATGCGTGAAATTATTTTGTATAAAAATAAAAAAATATAATACGTTAATATTATTTTTCAGACACATTTTATTACAAGTGTTTTAATATGTTCAAAAAATATTTTATTGTTGCCTGAGAGTATATACCAGAAGGAGTGCACCGATCTTTGGCAAATTTTTTTTTAGTTCATTGCCAGATATAATTTTACAAACGGCCGTTTAAAATTTTTTTTTAGGTCGTGGGAGGGGGGTTTAGACCCGAACGCCCACAAACCTCTGAACGTTGATAAAATATGTAGTTACTAGACAGACATACAGATCGTCTCCGTGTAAGACACCAAATTTTTACACTAGATAATTTACCATTTATTATGCGTAAAATCATTTTTTTGCAAAGAGCTCGTAACTTTTTATATTATTATATTTCATATTTTGGCGCGGCAAATGTCAACAATACTCTTGGAAGAAAAAATAATTCGCTTAATATTTCGTTCGGGACAAACGATGATACGATTATTATCAGCTATGATGTTCACGGCGATCCGGCTGTAGTGATGACGATCACACACACACACACAAACCACACGGAAGATCAGCATCACTGTCTGCGGTGATATTGTGATAAATGTTAATCAACATGGCGTCATTTGCCGTCCGGTGCTCGTGTTCGTAACAAGTTTAAACGTGTTTTTTTTTTAGTCCCGTCGTCCGGCAATTTTGAAAACGTGAGTTCTTCGAATATACGTGTCCACTACGATGGGCTCACGATAATTTTATCGTCTGTGGCCTGTGGTTTTTTTGTTTTGTTTTTACGTTTACCAATCGTTTTGGAAAACCAATTTTATCGTTTTACTATCCAAAAATGGTTTCCCGATTGTGATATTGTGATAATCGTTTTTTTTTTTTTTTTTTATTCGACTATTGATAGGATTGATAACTAGACCGCCCCGAGTGTTTTCCAACGGAATTCCGCGTTTTTTTTTTTTTAATTACATATTATAGAATATTAAACGTTTTATTTTCCTCCGTTAATTAAAGTATTAATAACGTATATTTTAGATTATTTCGAATTCGTGATCCGGGTGAATTTCATTGGAGATCCGTACGATACGGTCGAAGAATGCCTAAAAGAGGAAAAGAACCGAGACCGTCGAGTCGTCATTCGGGCGGTCGTTTTTCACCGCCGCCGCCGCCACCGTCGAGGCAGTCTAGAAACGATTATCAAGCCGCTGGTCCGTCGCGTTCGACGTAAGTATTATGAAAACGCTTTCGAGTACAATTATTCACCTACTAAATTTAATGCCTATCATGTTTAACGATATGTTATCGGTTTCATTACAATTTCAAATAAGTTATTATTCATTTCTCGTTTCATCATTACATTCGAATCGGTAAAAATTATATTCGTAATATGTTTTCCATGTAAATTTCAATATTTGTTTTAGAAAACCTCCGTACATTTTCATATTATCTGAATGTATTGAAAGATTTACTTTGACAAGTAACATTATATTATTTTAAAGTATTAACACAATGAATTACAGTACGTCTAGTAAAGACTGCGTGTTTTTTAAAATCCTAATTTAGTATCAAATAATATTAACACAGCTATGTAAAGACAATATTATATTATAGCAGTAATAATTTATGTTTGATAATTTTATTATCTAATAATAGTAGATAATTTATAAGGTTTTCTTAAAATAATTTTTCATATAATTTAGTTCTTTTTGGTATTATTATTATTGTTATTTAATATTAGTTTACAAATCTTTTTTTTTTTTATGGAAATTATTTGATTAATTTTAAAATTGTATGTTCTTTACAAAATAATACAGACCAAGAGTAAGTATCTATTATTAAAAATCTTATATTTAGCAATTTTCTTTGTAATAAGTGCAAATTGTACTAACTACTTCTTAATTTGGCTACAAATTATGTAAGGATATTTATCATATAAAATTAATCTTTTAAGCATTTAGTATTTTAATTTATACAGTTAATTATTAACCATAGTGTTTGAAGAAAAAACTTCTCGAATTTAAGTGTAATTGATGGACTTTAAGTAACGTATATTGTATTACTAGCAGTGCATGAATTGGGGCGAGGAGAAGAAAGTAGTACTTATTCTTTTTTTCAAAAATATTTCAACATTTCTATTTTAATTTTTTTTTAAATTGAATACCGAGAACTGTAACAGGCACTAATTTTTATAGTTTTATGTTTATAATTATAATCGTGTATAATGTACGTCATCACTTTATTATGCAGAACAAAAATGATATGGTTTCAACGTTTTATAATAGGTTTATAACCTATGAAAAAATATTATAACATCAATAGAAATTTCTGAGCCCATACTTTTATTGTTGAATATCATGGTGAATTACTTATGTCGGACTAATTCGCTTTGAATATTGAATATAAAGGAATAAAAGAAATGACAATGAAGTAATAAACCACCTAAAACCAGATGAACAAGTCTGATCATTCATATTTCATATACTATATTCACGAACATAGTTAAATATATAATTTATATTTGCCAGATATGTATTTAATACATACACACACACATATATATATATTTTTTTTTATTTATTTAAATATAATGATTGTTTATGGTCATATTATAAGATGAAAATCATGGTGGTAGTTGAGGTGAAGCGTTTGGCGAGCTGACACGACATTTCAGTCTTTTGGAAAGCAAATTTTTAACACATTTTTAAGTCTTTACCAGTGGTAGGGAATAAATATTTTACCCGTTTTCCCACCATCATAATTATTTATCACTCCTAATTCCTGATACGTTTTAAATTTACCTTAATTCACTGGTAATATAAGAACAACTTTTAATATTTGTATAACGCTTATGTTCTATTAACAAATAATATAAACAAAATATAGTCTTTAAAGAAAAAAAAAATGTATAAAAGTATCATGTTAATAATGGAAATAAATTATATTTATATAATGATAAAAATATTGTTTGTTGCCTATTATTACCGACAATGATGACGAACATATGACGATAAGACAGTCTGTGATATATTGCATTAAAAATAGAACTCGCACACAGTAGTTTTTTGCCCGTCATTGCTGTGTACTTCGTGCTATCTAGTGGGGACAGTTTTCTACTGTTGATCAAGACATAGTGGACATAGATATGTGACCGCTGTGCCACCCAATGCCTGTAGTCTACAATTAATAATAATCGTATTATATGATTGATCGCTTGAAATTTCGTATATTATATGTAATACTATATTTAAATTAAGAAAGAGAGAGAAACAACTTTTATTTAAAGTGAGCTGCCCACCAAGCGGGTTGCCAAAAGACACAGCATACTAATCAATATTAAAATACATAAGAAAATTTTAAATTTACAATACAAATAAACATTACAATATAAGAAATATAAGTACAATTTAAGTTATAATATAAATATACAAAATGAGTTACAATATAAGTGGTTAAACGCTATTAGTAGTAGTTCTAGTCAAAGCGTGTTCTAGAGCAATCTTCGATGATATGCTTTATAGTTTGTACGTACCCACACTAGCAGTTTTGTGTTTCGCTTACACCCCATTTATGTAAAAGATCTGCCTTTGTTCGTTCTAATCCGATTTAAGGTAGTCCACAGAGATTTTGTTGGATCAAAACCCGGGAATCTGCAGAGTGGGTCGTTCATTAATTTAGCATTTTTTACGCCCGAGGTTTGTCATCTGTCTCTCCAAATGTCCTCTAGAGAACTCTCACAAGGTGTTTGCTCCCAGACTTGGCGTTTTGACTTCAGTCTTGATGTTGGGGAGGGGGTTCATAATATCGTGGTATATAGGTAGGTGAGGATTATTTTTCACTCTTTCTAGCGTTCTGTCGGTATGCTTCCTCCGCCGTATATCAAGTAGTGCAGTATTTGATTTACTGGTAGCCATTGGACTTGAGTACTCTTCAAGGTCCCTGATATAATGCGCATTGTTTTATTTAATTCTGTGTTCACCTTTTTGCATTAAGCACTCCTATCCCAAACAGGAGAACAATATTCAGCTGCACTGTACACCAGGGCCAGAGCTGACGTACGGAGTATCCGCGTATTGCTTCTTCAGTTTGTGCCAGCCAATTTACCTATAATATTATTTTTAGTTTCGATTTTATTTTTTACTTTTTCAGCGTGTTTGACGGTTAGGGACCTATCAAACTTGACACCTAGGTAGCTAGGGGCCTCGTCGTTGGGTACAGCATTATGTTGAATGTTCATGTTCAGTTTTTTCCCTGCTTCCTTGTTATTATTATTATTTTCAGGCCGTTTAAATTTATTTAGGTACCTATTTAATATGATAAATATATACATATTATTATATAATAAAATTTCCTAAAATTATTCCTATCATACTTATTTATACAATCAAACTAATTATGAGTACCTATGGATTTTATACACAAAGTAATAAATGATTAATTTTATATACAGTGTACTCTCGATTATCCGTAGTCTTCGCGGAATCAATACAAAAAAAAATATCTTTACAATGTACATTGTACATCATTATAAAACAACAATTTGTAACTGATTTTTTTTGCATATAAATAATTTATAATTTTTCATATATTTATAATTTTATAAATTTTTCATTATAATATGTACATGTGTATCTTTTATTTTTTGTTATAAAATTTAAATTTAATTTTTTTAATAAAACATATACTCGTATGTAATTATAACATTTCGTTAGAATTTTAATTTTGCGGATTATCCGCGGAATTCGCTTATCCGTGGATGCCAAGCCACCCTGTTGCGCCGTTTATTTTTTGAAGAACGTGAACGTGTTCTTTTAAAAAATATGAACGTGAACGAGTTCCTTTTTTACGCTTTGAATGTGAACGAATAATTCAGTTTTTAAGTGAACGTTCCGAACACTGCTCATTAGTGACTTGCACTTAATTATTTTTGTGTATATTATTTATTTATTTTTTTAACAAAAAAACATTATTTCACTCGAGCGATATTCATCAACAACACTCCGCGGCTCGGGTATTTTTCTTTTATTTGACTTGACAAACAGAAAAAATTGTGTGAGGTCGGTTTTTCGTGCTGCGGGTAGACGCGATTGATTTATTATTAATTATTATTATTATTATCATTATTGTGTTTTTTTTGTTTCGAGTACGCCGTACGGCGGAATTGACGCTCTCCGCACGCCAGACCCCACGTGAGTAAAGTGCTGTACCGGTCGTATATATACCACGCGTTCGGTGTGAAATCGTCATAAGGCAGATGCGACGTTCCGTATATCTGATAATAGCGCGCTATAATAACCGATCACCGTTTCTGACCGATAGATGACGCCAGTGACACGACGATTTTTCGAGAAAAAATCCGTAGGGTGTCGTTGATTAATTACGGAAGGACGATTTTAGCAATTTTTCACTCCCCTTACCACCACGTAAGGACACATAAGATTTCTTACTTAAGGTTTTTTTTTCAATATTTTCTCTAAAAGTTTTATAATAAAAGAATATCGTTTGAGAAGGTTAAAATACAGTCAAATAATTTATTATTTGACATGAAGCTAAGATTTTAATTTATTTCAAATTATTTAATTTTTTTTTAAAATTTATAATATTATAAATAAATACCTAATATTATTTGATATTATATAATTCTGCAATATGGACATAAATGCATGCAAAAAATATATCATCTGAGTGTGGTGGTTACGTTTAAACTTACGTAATAAAATATTACGTAAGAGTGGCTTTTACCCCCCCACCACCTCCAAGTAAGGTCATGTAGAGATTTTTTAAACCCCCCCTCCCCTCAGCACTCTTATATGTATATAATTTGGTGACTTGAAGAATCTAAATCCATGTTATTGGGAAGTGAATTGGAAGAATAAAAAATTTACTCTTATTTAATATATTTGTTTTTGCTGACGTCGCAGTATTTTGTTTAACATTTCATGTAACTTTTTCAACATATTGAAATTATTTTTCAAATTATTTAGTAATAGAAAATATGGCTTAAAAATAACTTTTAATTTCCTTCGATTTACATAAGATGTGAATTGTAAACCTGCCACTAATTACGATATGATTGTTTAATAACATATCTATACAAAAACAATACACTACTTTTTTTATATATATTTTTCACAATGTACGCTGCAGTGTAGTCAAAAATTGTATTTGTGTATTCTTTTAACCATATACTAGGAAGTATGTTTGAATAATTATCAACTTCAATGCCCAACGGGCCTCAGGAGAGCTATTGATATCTTTTTGCCATGCGGTAGTAGGAGAAAAACGTCCACTCGTTTTCCAATAATGAGTTCTCCAGTATAGCTTATATATACATACATATCGATGTACATGACATGTGTAATATTACCTACAAAGTAGTCTCTAAGAATGTGGTTGTTTTTACTTGTTAGTTATGTTAGATTTTTTAACTTTAGTTTTAAATTCAGGGTTTTTTCACAAAACAATGTTTTACTATTTTTAATTTTATATTGTACTGTTTTACATAAGTGCGTAAAAGTCAAAGCTTCATATTGTTAATATAACTAAAGAACCATTAATACATGGAGTATCATTTTCCTGTTAAGTTCCAAACAAATATTTTATATAATTCCTAATAAAAGTATGTGTGTTTTTATATAATGTGAAGGTTTTTCTCTCTTTTTTAATATTAAATGCATTTTAAAATCTATATTAATAGTTATAGTTAAAATATTTAAATCAGCTGCAGTTGAGTGTCAGTTATCTATTCAAACAATCATCTGCCATTAACAAATTGATATGAATTGTTTAAATAGTAAGTACAAAGTGGTTAGGTAGGAAGAAACAGAATAATTCAATTATATATTATATTCTCTGGTCTTGTATGATTTTTTTTTCTCTAACCAATATTATTATAATTAAACAATAAAATGTGCCTGTATGTGTTATAAATACTAATTTATAATATTAATAAATGTGTGTATGGTGTATGAATAGGTATTTAAATTTATGTTTGATTTTTTCTGAATAATGTTGACCAATACACATTTTGAACATTTGATTTTGCTTATTATATCACAATATCAGAATATAAAAATTATAAATATTAAATGATAAATAATTTAAAGTTCCAACTTGTAATTTGTATTTCCTTTATTATTGTATTGTTAAAATACCTATAGAGTTGTGCTCTACAACCCAATCAAATAAAAAAAAATTGTATTGTTTTTTACTATTATTTTTGTTTTTAAAAACAATTAAAATTTTTTATAATTATTAAAAATAAAAAATATATGTAAATACGATTAGCCAATACTCTTTGCTGGATTAATATTTATGCTTATTAAACCAGGGCCCAGGCTTGAATTACCTAATGCTCCCTCTTACTATTTTTTTTTTATTAAGCATAAAGCTCAACAATATTAAGAAATTGAAAAAAAAAATGTCTATAGTCTGGTAGTATTGGTATGATTTTTGTTTCCAAGAAGTAAAATATTTTTGTTTCACTACATTTATGTATATTTTTAAAAATTTAACATCATTCTTTTAGTTGCTGTTTTTAATTCTACTCTTGATGCATTGTATTGCATCAACTTCATAAAATAGATTAGTATAAAGTTTAAAAAGGACAGTTATAAAGAGGAAGAACAAGAAAGGATTTATTATGTCAGAAAAAATAAATGTTTTTGAAGTCTGAAGTGAAGTTACTACTGATTTATTGTTTTTATAAAATTAGTAAAACTATTACTGAAATCAATTTAAAATTAAAAAAATATTGATTGATTATTATCATTTTTTTAAATTTCATTCATATTTGTATAGGACTGATACTAATTCTGGAAGACGATCACCTCGTTCCAATGATAATAACAAAATATCTAATGGAAACTCACGCCATGGAAATACTTCTAATCGAATACATATGTTAGTAAATTGTTTTATACATTTAGGTTTTTTTTTTTACATTAAATTTAATATTGTATGTCACTTTAGGAATGTAGTTAATAGTCCAATCATATTAACAGATGATGATGATGATGATGATTATAATTTGAAACCTGACACAGGCGAGGGTACACGTCTAGTGAAACATTTTGTTCCTTCTGCTGATAGGTATGGTTACATATAATAATATTAAATTTTATAGTAACACTTTATTATGTGTGATATCTTAAATATAAAAATTATAAGAGAATATTAGTGCTTTATATATATATTTTTTAAATTATTTATTTATTTTTAATGTACCGTGTTATGTCAATTGTTTTGTAAATACATTATTAAAATTATACGTATCTCCTTGATATATAAGTTAAAATTTTCTTGACTTTAAATACTTCTTATATTTAAAGCTAATTACTAGTCATTCAAAATTATGAACTAAAACTAACTAATTTACTCCTAATTAAATAAATAAAGTCCATAGTTACGCATTAAACTGTATATGAATAAACTGTCATAATTTATAGAAAAGTACTTAAGTATATGAGGAATATCCAGATAGTAAATGTATCAGTTTTATTTCAATGAATATTATAGTTATAACATAACCTTACTCTTATTTTCAACTTAATTTTTACAAGTTTGTTTAATTCATAATTTAGAAAACATATTTTTAGATATTATTTATAGTCTTATTATAATGTGAAATGTTGAAGGTATATTTTTGATGAAAAATACAATTTCATAAAATATTTTTGACTTTGCTAATATTTATTAAAATTCTATTAGGTGCATTTTCATACAAGCCCATTTGTTCTAAAATTATTTAGACTTTCAATTGACTGTCTTTTTTTTATATATCACAATTCGCACAAAATTTTATATTTCAATGTTTGTTAATACTGGTTTTTAAAACTAAGTTCATTTTCTTGACTATTGGAAAGCTTAATGTAATTAAAAGCCATATTTTTTGATAAAGTGGTAAATCCCTAAGCTTTAGTTAACTTTTAAAATATGACTAATGTTATAATTATTAGTTTTCTTGAGTTTCATACACAGTTTAATTATGTACTGTTTGTAGCAGCACAGTTCTGACTCAGTTAAATTGACTAAATTAATTTGATACTGGTAGCTAAGGTAATAAGGTTGTTTACCTTAGCTGTCATTGCATCCATTATTTATACAATAATAAAATGTTACATTTTCTGCTTATTGTATATATTAATTTTGATACACTTATTTTAAAGATATTACACCGTAAACACCTAAAAGAAATATTGCTTTTCATTGTCATAAAATTCTAAACTTAAATTATTATTTATTAATTTTAATACATGCCGTTATAGTTTTAATACGTTTTTATAATACACTGAATATAATAACATAATAATATTTATTGTATTAGGTTATTAATTAAATTTCTTAAAAAAATTGAATCTAGTAAAATAATTGTGTTATTGACTAAAGAGTTTAGGGTTTCTCAGTTTGAGAGTAAAGTCAATTTTTAATGTTGGGCTCGATTGAATTAATTAAAGTCATACTTGTGGCACATTTTTAAATTCTGATTTGTAATAAAAATACTGATAAATTACAAAATTAAAAATCAATGTGCGCTGAGATTTCATTTATGAAAATGACTTCCCTTATTGATATAAATAGTAATATATAATATGTATTACTTTGTTATTATATTATAATAACATAGATGATTGTTTTTAATGACATGCTAAAATATAAAGTTAATAAAATAATTCAAATTATCTCTATAGATAGACAGTCATTTATTATTATTAATATTCTTTTGAATAAAAATATATCTACTAAAATATTTGGAGTTGGTCAAATAAGATTACTAATAATAATAAACAAGTGTCTAACATGATTTTAAAAACGTTATATATAAAGTGAATAATAGTTATACTTAAATGGAAACAACTAAGTTATCAATTTATTTTTCTATGTATTTAATAATTTTAAATTGAAATTTATGTCTCTACATTAAATGCATTAAGTGCATTTTCTAACTTCCTCTCCTTGATCTGTTACTAACTTTTCTATCAATATTGAATTTCTCCTTTATTGTTATTTATAATCTCATTATTAAATCATTATTTTGTGGAAAAATTAAAATATATTAACATTTTATAAATATAACATTACTTAGGTATATTTAGATTAAGAATAAATAAATAATTATTTTTTATTTTTGAAGTGTAATTATTATAATGTATAGTGAATACATATATGTAATATGTATGTATTGGTTAATAGGTATCATATGTCTCAAAGTGCTCCTGAAAAACCTATGTTTAGAGGACCTGAAACTGATGTTTTACATGATCTTGAAAAGGATAAATTAAAAAACATTCGAGTACAAATGATACGAGCTGACGTACAAAATGATTCATTTCGTAAAGCTTATGTTATTGAAGAACCCGTAGCCAGATCAACAAAAGGTAGGTGATATTTATTCCAAAGAGAGTAATTTTCAACTGCTACAAGAATTAAATCTTCGTAGTGTTTGTTCTTTCAAAGTATAAAAATTCAATTACAATTGAAAAACATTATACAATCATAAAAAATAATGTTAATATTTTTACAGTTGAATTGTTTTTTTCCCGTCTAAATGATACATGAAATATTATTTAAATATTTTTGTCTTTTTTTATATGTGTGTATTAAATTATAAGGTTTGAATTTGTATACATTTGTTTGGGTAATTAAATTGATAATTTATTTTGATCAGATCCTAAAATGTAGCAAGTTATATAATTAATAGTATTAAGTTCAGTTAAAATGTATTAAATTTGCCTATTGAACTTCTATATTTTCTGTCAATTACACATTGAACAAGCAATGCACTGATGCAATACTTAATATTATAGTAATAAATATTTCGAAGTTAACAATAATTAAAATTGCAAGTAGTTTTTATTATATATTACATTTGTTGATTGTTACTTAATTTTTGCAGAAAAAGATTATAATTTATTTATTTTTTTTTTTTGTTAATAGATAATTTTCTATATTTACATACATTAAATTTGTATTTTTTGTTATATACTAGTGTTTCACAGAAATCTAACAAATACAGTAACTTTTGTTCATATTTTTAAGTTCTATTTTTTGTTTGATTATACTTCTGCACTATAATAAACAATTTTTAAATTTCATTTTAATTTCAAGGAAATAAAAACATAAAATTAAAATCTAATTTGTTTAAAAAAAAAATATAGCTATTTTTGCAAAACATTTGATAAATAAACATTTTTAAATACCTTATGTCATTAATTTTTAAAGTTCGTTTAAATTAAAATAGTTTTCTAATAAATTGATGTTATTCAGTTACGGCCATCTATACCCTGGAAGAAGAGAACGCAACTGGGTGCCTGCAGAATGATGCGAGCAACTAGACTTATTTTGCTGGCCGCCTGAGTTCTTTCATATACCACTCATGAAAGAAATTAACATTTTCATTATCTTAAAAAATTAAAGAAAGTCAACTACTTTATTTTCATAAAATTTTTTACACTGAATTAAAAAATATATTTTTGATAAAATGACTTTTTGATATTGCAAAAAAAAAATTAAAATAAATTTTAATTTTTTTATTTATAGTAAATTATAAAAAATACAATAATTTTAGCATATGGTTCTAATTATTACAATAAAATCTAAATATTAAATGGAACAAAAATTATTGCATTTAGCAGATATCTGTTGGGTGCTCTGTATATAAGTATGTAATTCATATTTATTATATAATATAAAATGAAACACATATTTGTTAAAATAAAAATAAATTTCTTTTACTAATTAATTTTATCATTGTAATTATTGAAAACAGAATGTAGACATATAATTTATCTTTTAAAAATTTTAATTTTACATTCAACAACATATTCTACTTTAATTTAAGACCTAATTGTTATTGCTTTCTGTGTTTGTTTCATTGCTAAAACATTCTATAACCAATAATGATTGGTTGGTATTTTCAAAAAACATTGAAGACTTCGAAGTGGTTATCTATCATGTTTATGTGTTGGAAGCAGGTATATTATCAGTAAATAATACACTTTTAAAGCTTTTGATTTTGGTATAGATGTTATTGTATTTTTAATTAATTTCTATTAATATTATGGTTCTTAAAATAATTATAATATATATTATATAATATATTTATTATAAAATATTATTATTTGATTGATAATTGTGTATTTGAAGAACTAGTTAAAAGTTATTAAATTGATGAAGATATAATTTAAAAACAAAGTGGTTTTTATTCTTGGAAATAAATTCTTTGTTTCAAAAAAATTTCATCAATTTTATTACATTTATTATATTTATATTTTATAAATTGTGAATGGAATGAGAATGTATTGATTTTCAGTGTTGTGGTTTCATTAATTTTTGTTTTTATTACGTGTATGTCATCCTTCCACATTTCGAGAAAAGTATGTTAAAAGTGGTTATCTGTAGGAAATATTTTGATACAGTTAATATTTTTCCTGATATTTTTAAAATAAATAAATAAAATATTTTTAATGTATAAAAAAAAACGTCAAAGTTACATTTTCATAAATAATTTTATTATAATTGAAAAAAATAATAAATCTAGACTCGAAATTTCAGCAATTTTTATTTTACATCGAAATAATATGATATAAAAAAAAGTTTTGGCCGTTTAAAAACTTAATGTAAAATTAAAATACACTTGAACACTTGCAACTGTTACACTATAAATGATACAAACTCAAATCACAAAACTAATACACTTTTAACTGCGTACACATATGTCAACATTATTGTCATTTTCAGATGACAACATTCATTTTTAAATATGTATATGCAGTAAAAAGTGTATTTTTGTGATTTTGAGTTATAAAAATTTATATTAATGTAAAATGTCGGGAAATTAAAAAAATTCCCAGATTTAATTTCAGATTTCTAATAGTAAAAAAAAGTTCAAGAATTTGTTTCAATAAATATTTAAAGTTTAAATTATATTCAATATTTGTTATACAATTTTTGGTTCTCTTGTATTTAGAAAACGCTACATTTACATTTGCCATCTTCACCTATCTGGTAACAATAATAGCATTGCGACGTAGTTAAATTTTGAGTTTAAATGTCTGTTTACCCAATTTATAGATGACAAGTATTATAATGTTATAATTTTAAAATGAAGGTTTGTTTTTTTAAATAGTTTTAGTAAGTGTATAACATTTTAGCATTATAATATTGGAAAACCAATGATAAAAAGTGTTTAATGTTCTTGTCTTTTAATAAATTATAAGTGACTGAACTCAAAATTTAACCAAACCACTACAATTTAATAACCATCTAGTGTGATTTTGCTATATTGTTCTTTAGATAGACAAAGGTAGCAAATGTGTGGTGTCCTTTTTGGATTTGAAAATTGAATACAAGGTTAATTTAATCTGACGATCAAAGCCTTATAAAATATTGTGGAGTAAAGTAGAGCAAATAGAACTTAAGAATGTAAAACCGTTCTGTATACAAATGAAAAATAGAAGACCAAAGAAACTATGGAATGTTAAAATATTTAAATCGAGAATAATTATCAAACCTTTTACTAAAATCAATTACAATCAATCTATTTGGTATATAAACCTGTGAAAATATTCTTTGAAGCTTTGGATTATTGATTTATTATTATGGCTTTATTAAGCCAAATTAATTACAAAGAAAATTCAATTGCACAACTGAACAACAAGTTATTTAAAGAAGAATTATAGAAGCCTACTTCATTGATGATAATAAAGAATATTATACATTCTTCTACGTTCATCTATATCTAGAAGAATTGTGAACGTCCAGTCAATAGTAAATAATTTTTTTTTACATCATTTTATCATTTTTATTACTATATTCTTAAAACTTAATTTTTGTAAGTAATATTTTCATCCATATGATGAATGTTACTTGATATTACACATCATAAATTATGTAGTAAATAATAAAAGAAAAACAATTTGTTGATGGTATTATTTTAAATACACATAAATTAAAATATTAAACAAGTAAAGTTATTTTATTTGTATTTTTTTTCAAATTTGTAAATTACTTTTTTATGCACATCACTTCTTTTTAGAAGTTTTATGAAACTATATTTCTGCTATTTTAAATTCTAAAACGCATGAGTTATATTAATTAATTAATTTTAAATCACTACTATTTATATATAAATATTTTTCTTTTGCAAGTTTTGTGAAAACATCTGATTAAAGTAACCTTTAATTTAATTGTTTCTATTAATTAACTATAAATGAATACAATATTTTTCTTTTTTTCTTTTGAAAGTTTAGTGAAAAACTTACTTCTGCTTAAAATTGATGTATAATTTAAATTCTAAAATGTATGAATTATTTTTATTAATTTACTATACATCAATACAATTTATATGTATATATTTTATGTTTTGTGAAACATATTTTTTTTACTTTTAAATAGTTGATATACCATTTCATCGCAGTGAATACAAAGTATCACATGTAACATACTTCTTATATGAATTTTTAATAATAAGAAATTATTTTTAATGTCAGCAATGTTTTGTTTAAGTCATTAATGTTTTAAACATATGACTTCTCAACACCAAAGATATTTAACTGCGTGGAATAGAAATATCTGGAAGTTTTTGTAGTGAATTATTATATAAAGTGTATAATAATCCTGAAGACAACAAGTCAGGTAACGATGATGACAGTAAATATTGTACAAGAAAATTGGTCATTACTTATTGTCTATAAAAGCATATTTATTTTTTATATTAATTAGTTAATTGCATATCTAACATTAGCCTTTATTATACCTTTATAATCGATTACTTTTACAAATTAATTATGATGGTGAATCTTGAATGAATGCATTTTTGATTAAACATAACTTTTTTTACCTTTAAAATTTAATTTGTGTGTATATGTATTTATGTTTGTATATGCATAATGTACAGTAATTATTACACATTTTGTATAAGTATTAAAACAAATTAAAAATTGAGAGTTATACATTTAAAATATAGTATAGAACAAATTTTGAATACACACAATTTCATTCCTTGGTTGATCTATGTATTTTAAAACTAAATTAACTTTTTCACATTATATTATTTTATTTATTAGAGTTTAATGTAAATTATCTTACTACATTATAATTTATAAAATATATTATGCTTTTAAATGATACAGAATTATTAGATACTAGACAATATTCTCAATATGAATCTACTTGCTGTGGTTATAAACAGTTAATTAAAAATTCTAGTCATTTGATATTAAATGACTATGATTACTGTTTACCCTAACATGATATATTAATTATAAAATAAAATATGAGTTGCATCATATTTAGTCATACTTAGTATTATGTAAAATGTATGAAAAAACTTTAAACTACATATGAAGATCGAAATTCAAAGGTGCTGTTTGTTATTATTATTGAAAAGGGATTTTAAAATATTGCCAGTCAAATGATAATTTTGTTTCAATTCTTTATATATTGTAATATTTAAATGAATATTTCAAACACTTATTAAATTGTTAATAATTGTATTTTAAGTAAAAGTATTTTGTTTTATGTTAGTGATATTTCTTTTTATTAATAAATGATTTCTTTATTTAATGTTAACATAATACTTGACATTTATGTTTAAGTACAAAAAACATATTTTTATAAAATTATACAGATGTTAAATATGTTGGTAAAAGAAATGTAAAGACAACTTTAATAGCAAGTTAATAAAATACTATAAAATACTTCGAATGTGTATAATATTTAATATTTATTTATTGGTGATAATTATTGAAAAAATGTATAAAAATTTAAATTTATTGAAATACAGTAAAATTGGTTTTAACGAAATAAAATGATCTGATGAGTTTGCTGTTAAATTAATTTGTGTTAAAAATTATAATTGCATCAAAAGTACAGTTAAAAGAATATTAATAATTTATTGGGGATTTATTTTACTTTTTATTTATTATTTTTTATTATTGTTGTGTTTTATTGGTATTATACAATATATTTATTGTTTCAAACATTTAAGCAAACATAAAAAGTGTATTAAAATAGTAGTTCGTGTCATAAAAACATTCTGGTGACTGCAGCACACCCTGTGTTTGTTTGTCAGTAGTGGTTGGCAAATTGTATTCTGAAACTGCCTGCCAATGATGGATCAATTGCTGAGATTCTATGGAATTGCTGGCCAATCATTTTAAAGGAAATGTGGTGACAACGGCCATCGGAACGTTTTTGTGATGTGAACTATAATATAAAATGTATTATTCTTAATTTACATTTTTGGAATTGTAAATTGATTGTTATAATAATAATAAAAAAAAAAATGAAAATGAAAATGCCCTTCATAATATTAAAACTATAGTTGGGCAGTTAGCCAGACAATTTGTTGATAAAGGTAATTTATTGTTTTAGTTTTTATAAAAAGTAGTGGTAGAATCATAAGATCATAACTAATTTACATTGTAAATTTTAAATAGTTAACCATTACCTAATATTTTTTTTAATCGATAAAAATAAACAAATTATAACTATATAAATTATATGAAAACTCAATATAGTAAATTGAAATGTTAAATTATATATTGTATTAACTTTGAAGAATACATAATATTATGTTTATTTATATATTATATATATGTATATAAAAGTAAACCAGTAAATCAGTTTTCATGAAAACAGCATGCTAGAATACGTTTTATGGTTTAATTTTATTAAACATTAAATATATATTATTAGATATTATTAAATATCACATAAATATATTTTATTATGATTACATTAATAATATTCTTCCATAACGCTCTCATGTCAGTTTATTTTTTCATTTTGGGTTCTACTAGAAAACGTATTCTACATTAATAGAAGTAATTCCCCAAGTTTATTTAATAATAATTAAATAATTAATATAATTGCATAAACTACATTTAAATACTTACAAAAAATAGTATTCAAAATATATTACACTTAAATTTTTTATGATAATAGTATTCATAAAGTATTTTGAATATTACACAATAAGTATTCTGAATACATTAAAAATACATTGTTTATTCAAATAAAATGAAATTCAAATTGTGATACTCAGAAAATAAAATTGAAGTGTCAGAAATTCAAGATTTGAGGTTTCAGGAAATTGGCCTGAATCATGACAAGTTTTTGTGTTTAATGTAAACAGCAATAGATACATTACATCTTTTAGGAAGGCGTATGAAAAAAGGCTTAAGTTTGTCTCTTAACAAAATAATAAACACACATAATTTAACTTTACTCATACTTTTTAATGAGTTTTTAATTACTCATGTTAAATTTAAAAAATCGATTGGAAAATTAAAGGATATATGTATTTTTTAAATTATATTACTCTAAAATTGTATTCGAAATACACTTACATTTTTGAAAATAATATATTTAGAATACTTTAAAAGTATTACATATACTGTATTTCTGAATACTGACCAATTATGATAATATACATAATATAATGTACGTATATATTCAATCTTTTATGGTTTTTCTATTGAAGTTAAGAAATAAGTAATAAAATTTAAATGAATAATATAGTAATATAATATGAATAATATTTCATTTTTCATCAGCTATTATAAACATTTTTTTTTTAGAATGTGCATATAGAATATTATTTTTGTTTGATTGTTTAATATTTTTGAATTACTATGATTTCTATTAATGTTAAATCTAGTAAGTAACAAAAGTTAGGTGTTTATTTAATATTCAGTAAAACAGCTATGATAGCTCAAAAGTCCTTGAAAACAAAAAATTGTTTATATTTTTCCATTTGAATTGTTTGAAAATTCTATACAAAGTATAATAAAAAAAAATCATGATTTTATTAATTTTGTTTCATTCAGTTGTAAACAATTTAAAAAAATTAATATGTTTTAAATTTGCTTATTTTTGAAAAATACTATAAACTATTGTTTGTCTGTTGAATGTGTGTAAAATTTTAACTTTGTTCAGCGGATTTATTTGAAGGAAACATATTTTTCACAATATTAGTCTTGAAGGAAAACACTCTGCTCATATCTGACTGTAAAATCAAAGTAAATAATTAAATTTTTTTCTTTTAACTTGACAAATTGAAATTGCATTTTATATTGTATATATTTTTTATGCAAATTATATGCACAATTCTTGGCCTTAAACATTAATTTGTGTTGGGGAAAAAAATGATTTAATTTATTTATATTACATTTTCTTCCAGAATCCATTAAAACTTGTTACAAGTCTGAATTTTACCAAAGAAATAATAATGTATATTATTTATTTTGTTAAATTATATATATATATATATATATATATATATATATATATATATATGAGTTTAAGCTATTTCCAAATATATCTAGATTTTATGAAAACAAAATATTTATAAAAGAGGAGAATTTATATTTTTTTGGAGGAGTGTTGCTTAACAAAGATTTTACTATTATTGAAAATGGGAGAAAATATTGTTATTATTTTTACTAATTTATTCTTAATAAGATTTATCGCACAAGGCAAAAAAATTTCATTCACTCCAATTATTATTATTATTAATTATTCAACAGTCAAAATTAAGAATGCAGGAGAACTATTTTCGTAGTAATTATATTTTATTATAGTTGTAAAAGAAGTCCATACAGTTTTTGATAAATGAAAAAAGTTACGTATAATAAAAAATGTGTGTTAAAATGTCTTTAAAATACATGTATTAAACAAGGCCTCTTTTATATTGAATTAGGTTAGTTTTGCATATCAAAAATAATAATTATTGATATTTTTTTATGTTGTATGGTGAATAGTTTAAACTGGCTTTTGTAGTTTTTTATGGGTATACATTTAAATCGGTTACAAAAAAGAATTCTAATCAAATGTAATCAAAACTGTTTTGATGAAGTAGTATGTAATCTAACAATGTAAAAATTCAGTTATAATATACATTGTAAATGATTACTTTCAACAAGAAATAAGCGTAGTGTATTTTACAATAATTATACTCCTAATTACAATATTTCGTAAATAATAAATATTTAGAATATGAAAGAAATATATTATCTTTTATTCTAGCACTTGTTTAGACTAATTTTATTAATGACATGACGAAGTTATATTATTTTATGTAGGTATGTAGATATTTTATTTTTAATTTCCTAATATATTGTATATTTTAATGTATAAAATCCAGGAAACATTTCTGTTATTTGACTGGCACTTATAATTATGTTGTTAACAGTTGAATTGTGTAATATGATAATTACAAAATTGATTTTTTTAAAGATGGAATTTCAAGAAATTGAGGTAAGACAAATGCACCTTTGATTTTGTGAACATAATTGGACAAAAAAATAAAAACAAATTTGTGGTATCACGAAATTGTCTCACTATTCAGATTATATAATATATAATTTTATTACAAATATATTCTGTATTCTTATTTTACACATATTTGTATATTTTTTGTTATATGGGTTGTAATTGTTGTTGATATCTTTAATATTTAACTGTATAATTTTTTAAATTCTTTCCAAGTTTATGTTGGATCAATGAATTTCATTCTTATTTTATTTGGTTGTGTTTTTAATAACATAAATATTTTTTTAGTTAGCATTCGTGCTATCACAAATTTTGTAAAACAGTTAACATTTTCTGTCACAAATTTTGTAAAACAATTAACATTTCTTTACGAAATTTAATGACACAAAGTATCGCTTTTATATTTATTAATTACAAATTTTTATAACAACTTTTAAAATATTTTTTTGTTTTGGAATTATAGGTGATAAAAATCATCAAAATTTTGATGATCGACAGACACACTTTAATCCACCTCAGATGCATTATGATAATGGTGGTTAGTATAATTTTGGATGTATAAAATATTGTCATTTACCTAAATAGTATTTAAGTATATTAATATTTAATTTAGAAAAGAATTATGGAATGGTTCATTCGATGAGTCCTTCCCGGATGATATCACGTGATCGAAGTTTGTCACCACGTATGAATATTGGTCGACCACCTTCTCCTCCTCTGCCTTATTCTCCTGAACGGGATCATTTTAATTCTGATAGCATGCTGCGCAGAGAAAGATCAAAGCGTTCTCCAGAAAGGAATGCCCATGAACGTCCTTCAAGAACAGAACATTTTATGGACCAGTAAATAATTACATTTTAATTAATTAATTTTAATATATATCAATGTATTGCAATACAGTATAGACTGTGCACATTTGTTTTATGGTGTTTTTTTTTAGAATGAAAATGGATAATTTTTCTTCTGGTCCTCCTCCAGAACCCAGATCACCTGATATGCAACGTTTTAGACCTAGTGATCATAATAGACATCGTGTAAAAGATGAACCAATGCATTATGAAAATCGTTCTAGACGTAGTGGATCTCCTCCTGTTTATTTTGAAAATCATTACCCATATAGAAGTCCGTCGCCCAATATTAGACCATTTTCTCCTCGTGGACAATTGCCAATGTCACCACCGCCATCACGTGAGCTTTCACCTCCTCCTTTAAGAGACCGTCAATCACATTCTAATGATCGCTCCCGAAGAAGACGTACACCACCACCTAGACGTGATCGTTCAAGGGATAGACGCCGACGTATTTCTCCTAGAAGAAGAACACCACCACCAATTCGTTCACCTGTAAAACGCAGAGGTTTGTTTATGATTATTGTGAAAAGTGATTAAATACAAGATTAGGTAAATGTCAATTTTACTATACCTAAGTAAATAATTTAAAAAAATTATGTATTAATAAATTATACCATAATAGATATTAACTAAATTTGTAAGGCATTATTGTTATAGCAATATTTTCAAAATTTTGACATAGGTACATTATAATTTTTGATTTTTAGAGGTATTACTTCTATAGCAGTAACATGTTTTAAATATAAAGTAACATATTTTGAATGGATTTAAAAAAAAAGATTAATGTATGTTAATCCGTGTTTTAATATAACAACATCAGTACGTAGTTCTGTTGATATCATTATTTATTTATTTCTTCAAGAATATGACCCTGAACAAGTTGGTATTCATTAAATTTGATTGATTTTATAGACTAAAATGGCAAATGGTTTGGATTGAACTTTACAAAATTAATATCTATAAACAGTATGTACAGTCATAAGTACATAATTCTACTATAATTTTAAAACCTTAAGTGAACTAGTTATGTTCGTGTTCTATATTAGTCTGAGTCAATGTTAGTGATTCTATAAATTAATTAAATATTGAATATTATTTTGTATTATTAGAGAATGGTAATAAAAAACGGGGACCTAATAAAAACCAAGAAGCACGTAAACGAGAAGCCAAAGATAGAAAAAATAGACGATCACAATCTAAGCCAAAGTCGTCTACACCGCAACAAGTAATGGCTTATCAAATAAATTATTCAATAAACTAATCTGAAGAATTCCATTTGTTATTCAATTTATTAATTTTTTTATTTAGGAACAACAACAACTAACTTCATTCCAGCAACCTCAACCTCAGCCTTTGTATCCACCACCACCACCAGGAGTAGTGCGTTTACCGCCTCCTCCGAGACCGTTTCCACCTGGACCAATGATGATCCCAATGCGACCACCACCTTTCCCGCCACCAATGGGTGGATGGAGACCAGCACGTCCACCAATGCCAGCTCCACCCTCAGGTTGGCCATATCCACGTAAGTTTCAAAAAATATATAATTATTTTCAAATAACAATTTGTTTTATCAAATTAATAAGCAAAATCCTTAGTTTTTAGTTTGGTATCATCATACAAAAAAAAAAGTAACCAATACTGTAATCTTAATTACATACAATAAACACTGCAGTTCTTAGGTTAATCCATAATTGGGTTTGCAATTTTGCTAAATTTTGTAATTTAATTAAAGTGCACTAACTACTAATCATATTTTATCGTGACAGGAACAAATTGCATTTAGGTTCGTTTGTGCTAACATATAATTAATAATACACAATGGTTGAAGTGGATCAAAATAAGTGGGGGATGGAAGCAGTGTTATCATTTAAAGTTTTAAAAAAGGGGGGCAAAGTTGTGGTCCATACTGTTGAAAAATAAGCAAAAAAAAAAGGATTTTTTCAACAAAAAGCTCTAACACCGTCTTTATTAAACTTGATGGTGAACTACGTTTTTTATGATTGTGATTAAATGATGTTTAGTTCTACTGAATGTTAATATGAGGCATGTCCAGAAAGTAAGAGTACTGGCGTTCTCACGGGCAGAGGAAATTTTCGTTGATAAAGTCGATTGCACTACATTGTAGAGGAAGTCTTCCCGTTTCGAATGAGACGTAGTAAATTGAAGCGCAAAACATGTCTATACAATTTCCCGCGAAGTCTATTGATGGAGGTCTACAAAAATAACAGAGTGACCACAGTCTCCAGAGTTTTTGCAGTGCTATGAACTGGATGGTGAGGCTTTTCTTGACTCTACTGTTACTGAAAATAACACTTGAGTGGCATATTACACTCTTAAGACGAAAAAACAATCATCACACTGGCGTCACAACTCTTCACCGTCGACAAAGGAGTCCTTTTGTTCTGAATCGCCCTCCTCGAGTTTTTTAGGGTCCTAAAAGTAATATGCCACCCAAGTGTTATTTTCAGTAACAGTGGAGTCAAGAAAAGCCTCAGCATCCAGTTCATAGCGTTGCAAAAACTCTCTGGAGACTGGTCACTCTGTTCTTTTTGTAGACCTTCGTCAATAGACTTCGCGGGAAATTGTATAAACATGTTTTGCGCTTCAATTTACTACAATTTTAGTCATTTGAGCTGTTCCACGTTTCTTTTAAATCGGGAGGACTTCCTCTACAATGTAGTGCGATCGATTTCATTAACAAAAATTTCCTCCGCCCTTGAGAACACCAGTACTCTTACTTTCTGGACATGCCTCATATTTTAGAAAACAAAATAGTATCTACAAAGAAAAAAAATAATAATTCAAAGATATTTTTCTAAAAAAATTAGGCAACATAACAACTACAAATTATAAAAAAAAAAATTTTAAATCCAAGAGGGATGAATAATTTGAAACAAAATAAGTGGGGAGATAGAATATGCTAACTAAAAAAAATGGAGGGATGGCATCCCCCATATCCTCTTCACTTCGACCACTGATGATACATGAAATCTAACTAAAAATAAGCAAAATTATTATAATTTTTATTTATTTTATTTATAAATTTTTATTTTTATTTATACTTACATGCATGTAGGTTTAAAATATTCATATCATTATAATATTCAGCAATATTTGGTGCAGTGATTTAAAAAATATTAATGTTTGCTTAACACTTACTTTGATACCAGTGATGAGTTAAGTTTAATTATATGTATGTGTTTTGTGTATCTTTATTGATTCAAAAACATAGTTAATATTTGTAAGGCATAATCAAACACGTGTGGTCCAGTTTATAATATGGTCTTTAATGACACAGAATCGTCATCAATTTTTCCGTCTTTAATACATCTGTATTTAACCAAGATAATGAAATCGTACATAATATTTGCCTTTGGTGCACTTTTTGTTTGTTAATGCCTTAAAAGTTGTTTCTTTCTCTCTAGTTTTTGTAGAAACTTATATTAATAAGCTTCATTTTTAATACCTAAATATAAATTAACAGTATATTATCATTAAATTCCTTTAAATACAAATATTTATTATTTATTTGGTTAAACTAACTTTATGAATTTTATAGTTTAATATTTGATATTAATTATGTTAGTAAAATTTAAGTAATCAGAATAACGCAAAGAACTGTTGATCTTATAATTATTTGTATTAAAATTTTGTAGATTCATTGTTTAAAAGGCATATGTATATATTCTTTTCTGTTATTCTATATACGATTCTTAGAAAATTTTGTAAGTAATTTTACTCATTATTTACACATTAATTGTAATAATACTGATTGTGCGTTCAAGGAAAGTACAAAAGTAAAAATTATTCATTTATTGAAGAAATTATTTTATTATTTTTGGTTTTAAATATTTTATTTTGTAATGTTTAGCACTTTAATTTAAACACAATCTAATAAATAATCTACACGAATAATAATTTTTTATTCAAAAATATACGTTTTTAAAATGTTTATCATTTTATATTCTTAACCAAATATTTCATAATTAAAGTAATTACAATAATGCATTGTATATGGACATGTTCCTTTTAAATGCAAGTACTGTAGTTCCATGCATAACTCAATATAACTATAGTGACTATATGCCTATTGCCGATGAAAACGATATTGTTACCTTGTGTATATTTACAGACTGTGTTTACAAACATTTAATTTATATATATCTTAAAATGATTGAATGAATATATTAATTGAGTAGATAATACTATTCGTACTTAGGCAGGTTGAAAAGTAATGCACACATGCTTATGTAGAACGTGAATAAAATAACCTACAGAAACGTGCTTGGTAGCATTTGAGAGCTACACCTCTCCTCTCTATGCATCATACATGCCCTGATTGAAGGACTTTCGTTCACCAGTTCGTTTAAAATAGTGAAAATATGGAGACGTGTTCTCGTGCTATGTCAACTAGAGTTTAACAGTTAGCGGTTATCAAATTTTTATTTGCTGAAAATGTGATTCGTACTGAGATTTACGGCCGTTTAAGGCTGTTCGTGGTGAAGATGCTGTTTATAGGACTTCTGTGTATATGATGGGTAAAAGGCAGAGCATTGAATATCAATATCCAGGATCTCCTCAGCCGAAAATTTCAAAACACTACCATCCGCAGAAAACTTCCTTTGACTGTGTTTTGGGATGCCAAACGAGTTTGTGTGACCAATTATCTGGAACGAGGAACAAAAGTAAATTCTTTTAGATACACAGAAACTCTAAAACACCTTCGACGTCGATTTTGTCGGGTTAGAGGCAGCCTGACGCGAATAATCTTGTAACATAACAACGCTCGTCCACACACTTGGCGCGTAACCGAAGAGGCTCTGCGGAACCTGAAGTTTGAACCGATTCCATACTCTCCCTACTACCCTGCGATTTCTATTTTTTTCTTCTACTCAAGAGTGACCTCAGGGATAATCCATTACACCTCGGACGACGAGGTGATGGTGGCAGCTATGGCGTTCAGGATTCGAGAAAAGTCGGAAGAATTTTTCAGTGACGGGACAAAAAAAACTTGTTACATGTTGGGAGAAATTTGGTAGACTTAACGGGGACTGTGTTGAAAAACAAAAATATGATTTTGGAACTAAAGAATTGGACTTTTATTTACTTTCCGCCCCATCTAGCTATTACTTTTCGTTCGTGTTCTACCATCATGTTTGCATTACTTTTCGACCCACCTACGTATTAACAACATGTTAATTTATTTTCTTTTTCAAACATTATTATGAACGCAGTCTAAATTTTTAGATATTATGTTTAATTTAAATTTTAAGAAGTAGAAGTATGTATGTGCACGTATGACAATGCGTGTCAACAATATTTCGACTGTACATTTTATTTCTTTTAATAATTGTTAATGTTATTTTAAATGTTTTACAGGCCCAAGGCCATTCTACTTCCCTTATTAAAATGGAGTGACTACGAATATTTAGTTTTTAACATTTTAAAATGAATATATATATATATATGTCCTAGAGTTTTTTGAGTTAAGTGACATATATAATTCCCAATATAATTAGAGTTTTAGAAATATTTATAATCATAAAATACGTTTATAATTAATTTTAACTGAAGTTTTTATGTTGCATATCCATAATTTATTTTTATATTTATTATTATGAACTTAAAACGAAGAATAAACTCAAAAGTTTCAGTCTAGAGCGTTGAAAATAGATTTAGGTTTTTTCCTCATTCAATTGTATTCCCATGGTTATGACTATTATTAATTTTAAAGTATACAAGTGTACATGTGCGTGCATTTTTAAATGTTTTACAAAAATAGTGTGCAACTTAAAACTTAGAAGAATACATAAATTAAGTATTTGCCATTATTTTTTTAATATCAAAAATGAATGACTCTATGAACTGTACCTGTAGTTCTATAACGTCCGTGCACATTTTTATATTTCAATGTCCAAATTTTACATTTCAAAGAAAGTAGAAAAAAATTAGATATATAAAATGTGGTAAACATATATATGTATATACATCTATGTGTGCTAATAAAGTGTATTTGTTTTGCTTCATTTTTTTTAGAGTATGACGTAAGGCTATACAAATTACAGTTGATATAACTAAATAATTATTTATTTAATAATATAAACAATTTAGATGATTTTATATTTATTTTATTTTTTAAATACTAAGAAATAATATTTGCATTTATTTATCAGAAGAAGTCTAAAAGAACTTAACTATACAATAATCGTAAAATAAAATCTGAACACAATTCTAAATTATTTCATAATTTCTTTTATTAGTTATACAGGTAAAATACTAAATATTTAATGATACATGCTCTGTATCTATATTTACATGGTTATTTCAATTTTACGTTTTAAAAATCGTATTACAATTGAATACAAATTAAGTAGTAATAAAGTATCTATTTACTGTTGTTTTTTTTAATATTAATTTTGAACGATCCCGTTTATATATTTCAATAAATAAGGTGCGTCTTTGTGTATTACATTTTTTTTTTTGTTTGTGTTTGCAAATTTAAACAGGACCTAAAATTATATTTATATTTGTAAGTTAGATAATTAATTATGTTATAATAAACGTTATATCTATGTGAATTAATTTTTTGTTTGTTTTATAATTTCAAATAGATATTAAACAAATTTTGAATTTCGTATGCGGTCATATTATGCGGTCCATTAAAGTTCATTTGTAAAATTATCTTATCATAATTAAAATAAAAGTAAAATATTTATTTGTAATATCATATTATTACAATATTAAGAATAATTTCATTATAACATACAGTAGCAGCATCGGTGTCATATAAAATACAACCAAAAGTTTTTAAAACTAAATTAAGATTATCGCAGTTACGAACATCATTATTTTCTTACGTGTGTATATCAACAACGTATTTTAGTAAAATTAATTTTTATCATAAAATTTTGTATTTGATCAAATATCGCATACAGACACTGGTGCTAAAAGTAAGCTGTAAGAATGCTACTGTATGGCAAATTTTTAAACCAGTCTTCACTCGATGGTATGCAGAGATTATGGACACGCTTTTATATTATTTCTCAGTAAATATTGCCTAATGTATGGTAATAAATGGTTTAATTAAAATAGTTTTGAGAATCGAATTAATTTTTGCCTGATGTATGAAGAAAGAAATCAAGGACAAACATGAAAGATAATTCATCCATTGACCTTTTATACACTGATTCCGGCTGGTATAGTCTACAGAAGGAACTCAAGCTCTTAAACGACTTTCAATATTTGGGAATCAACATTTGGGGTGGTGCAGTGGAGTAGGGCCGTATTCTATGTTCGAAGTCTAATGCCGGTATTTTAAGATTTTATGTCGGTGTTGATTAAATGGTTGGTACATGTTAACTCCGTAGCTGATATTCAAAATAGTGATAAATAAAATGTTGGATTTTATTTCAGAATTAATCGAATTAAATTACTTTCAATTTAATTTTAAATTTATCTAGACCAATATATTTATTTATTTTTTTGAAAAAATTATGTAAAGAAAAATATTTATACACTTTTTTTTTTTTTGACATAATTACCAATTTTTTAATTAACTTATTTCTCATGTATTTTATTTTCAATATTACTTTTATTTTGAATTCTAATATAAAGTATATAAGCCACGAACTTTTCATCTTCATACGACTGCCGTTATAAAGTAACTAGTAAGTACATTATTATCTATTGTTATTTTCAAGGTCTGCTTGGAAAATTTGAAGTATTTCTTCTTTTTTTTTTGAGAAAAAAAAGAACTTATTATTTTGCGAAAAATAGTAAATATTGATGGATTCATAATAATTTTAGGTTTTTAACGAAATTATGAATGTATTGATTTTACGATGATATGATTTTTTTTTATTATAAACATAATATTTTCAAGTCAAATAAGTGCTCCAAAAATGTCATACAGTCGATACTTCAGAAAAATGAGATATTTTTAATTTCTCAGCGTTTTAGTTATTGTATAAAAAAAACGGTGCAATTGGTTTTGTTTATTTTATTTTATTGATATTTTTAACAATTACTATTTATTTTAACATTTATATGTACGAAATTATATGTGACATAATTTTCAATATATTTTAACTTTCCTCTGATTAAATGTTGAAATTAAAAAAAAAATTTGGAATATTTTTATTCGGCGATGAAAAAATATAGTACGAATTGAATCGTGTGTTATTCTAATATCTAAATGTATTTAAAATTCTGAAATCATAATCGTCATTTGTGTACTACAGAACGTTTGAAAAATATAGCTTGCGATCATATAAAGTTTTTATTTTCATAGAATTCGTTAAACACGCGTCTTACGTCTTTTTTTTATGAATGTAAAGTAGTAATGTAATTGAAGTGACATTCCTTAATTTCTCGACAATAGTAATTTTCATTTAATATTTTTAATACATTAACTACTCATAACTTAGTGTAAATGCATTATATTTTATAATTAAATGTGAATACTTCAAATTTTAATACAGAATAGTTATTCGTATCGTATTAATTATTTATTTCTTGAAATTCGCATGTTTTTATTGCTATAATATATGAATATTTATAGGTACCTATGTACTTAAATGTTTGTCGTTACTTATTTTTCTTTATTACCTCTGGCATTTTTATGTCATTAATCATTATTATAAATTCCTTTTTTATTTCGACTACCACAGTTTTGTTATATTAATGTGACAACTTGGTGAAATATATTCTACTACAATAATTGTAAAGTATTTGTCTGATATTTTGATTGCTTACTAAATAGTTGATTAGACTATTATACGCATTTCTTTAGCTTGTCCTACGACGTTGTTTAATTTTTAATCTTAAAACTGTGCATTTTATAGTGTTCCTATACTAGAATCGTGGTGTACGTAATATAGGTATTAAAATTATGGAATTAGATGTTTTATTTTTACTTCAATACTTTTATTCGTGTAATTAAATTAAAATCTAATTTTGTTTCTTGTATATAAATATACTAAACAATTTTTTATTTTTTTAATCTAATGTATTTAACAAATTATATGTCTGGATTTATCTTAAATTCCGTGTACATTAATCGTTATGTAAAGAAGCCAGAAAGTAGAATGGACAGAAGTCTTAAATGTACACACTGTGTCTTTTAATTGATTTAAGGACATTTTATGTCGGGTCGTATTTGATATAAAACACCAAACAATTCAACGATTCGCAAAATTGTATACATGTATTATTTATCGTTTAATGGAATATAATCATATAGATTAAAAGGTTTTCAAGAATTGTAGTCAACATTTTTGCACTCATCATAAAATCGTGTACACATACGATTATGTAAGTATGTTACCTAGTGGTTCATGAAAGAAGGGATACCTATTTTTATTTCTTATATTGACTTTCAATTAAACTGTTCAATATTTATTTAGTACAACTCAGTTATACTAATGGAATCGGGTCCCTAACCGTAACACAACTAAAGTACGATTAATGCAATAATAATTTAATATTTATTTTGTCGGTGTTTTTAACGTAAATAAATATACTATAACAAAAATGTGCATTTGTTATTATTGATCGTTTATCCCTGTGATCCTCTCTGTTGTACTCTGTATCATCCGTTTTACTAGTGTATAGTCAACGATTGACAATCGTAATCAATGATCACTGGTCGTTGATTAAGCGGATAAATGATCTATACTTAAATAAAAAAAATCGATTACTTTAGCTATTATTCGCCTGATGCGAAACGTGGATGTATTCATTAAAAAATTATTTTTATAATTTATAATTACAAAGTTATGATGTCGTTGTAACATTATTACTGTTTTTTTTTTTTTCATAAACGATTTTGAGTAAATATTTTATTTTTAATTTATCGAGTTTAACAATATAAAATATTGAGTCCTCTGTTTACGTCAACGGTACAACACACAGGTTAACAAATGGGACAGCTCAATAAGAATTGGTTTAAAGCATTGATATAAAATTATTATAAATAAGAAGTGACAAATTTATATTCGAACAAAAAAAAAAATGTCTGCGTGAATTCTTTAGCATGAAAATGTCTGTGCTTTAAAATACGTTACTATCAATACATCTCTTAATGAAACAAACATCATATATAATTGCACATAAAATTCTAACGTGCATCTACAATACATTGTATACCTAACCTGTACATTATACGACCAATTAACTTAAATTTGAATATTTATTACAACATTTAAAATTCAACAGATCTTGTACGATTGCATTATTCAGCTCTGGGCATTATGAATTTTGGGTTAAAGGCCCCTTTTAAACTGAGTATGAAAACAGTCTTGGATACATTCAGAACAGTTGCGACAATAATTAACTTTTTTTTTTTATCGATGAACTATATATAACATATGAATGATGAACTATAAACGAATAGCATATGCTGTTCATAGAGATTAGGACCACATCATACGTACAACTTAATTGACACAATTAATAAAATTGTGGATCGCAATCCATAGCCGATAAATGGTTGCAGTGAGGAATGACCAAATTTTCGTCTGCACCACGTTCTCCTATTTTCTCCTCAAACGCAGTAATAGACATTAAATCGTGGAAACATTTTATTCATTAAAAAAAAAAAAAATTATATGACAGTTAAATTTACCGTATTTAATATTGGTAGTTGGTACAATAATAAATTTGAGCCTTTCTGTTACATTCTTATGTTGTATTGTTTAAAATACCTTACATGTATACACAGTTGACTGGTTTTAGAATTTAAAATGGAAATATGTAAAAAGACAAAAAGAACAGTAATTACCTATTACCACTACTAATGAAATCGGGATGATTTTGTTCGTAAAATGTATTACAAAAGGCACATGATATAAATAACATACTAAATAGAAAATCATATTAAAAACAATAAATTAAACAATCGAAATAATAAGAAAAAAAATCAACTAACCATTTATGGGTACTAATAATTATAAAACATCACCAACTACAAAAATTGTTGCGTTATCATTTACATAGACTTCACTTTTAATTGTTTCATTCTTGGAGCCTTCTTTCTTTGTTGACGTTTCATCTCTTTTTCTTCCCACTTACGTTGTTTTTCTGGATCCTCCTAAATTTTTTTTATTATTTTATTAAATCACATTTTTTTCTCCCCTCAACAAACCAATATATAAACAAATCGATTTTTACTTTTAAAATTCGTTCTTTTTCCAATCTTTTCTTTTCTTCTTTTCTTGCGGCGGCTGCTTCAGCTCGAGCTGCATGAGTCGTTTTTAAAAATGCTTCTTCAACCCGCAACCTGTTCTTTTCAGCTTTACTCTTGGCTTCTTTGCTGATCCTCAGCCGTTTTATGCGTTCCATACATTGGAGTACAAAAGACATTAATGGATATATAGCACTAATAGCTTCTTGAGGATCGTTATATTTATCAGTAGGAATAGTAAACGTAAATATCAATACTTTTTTCACTGCTGGTAACTTGGTGAGAACAGCGGTTTCGCTATATATAAAAATAAATAAATAATAATACATTTTAGATATTATGCTGAACAAGTATTAGTTTTTTAGAGAAAAGAAAATCTAGAATACTAAAACATTGTGTTTTATTTCAGTAATAACATTTAGCAAAAGTGACATAACAAATTTTTTACTGTAAACAGCATTACTTTTTACATTTTTATTTTATTTCAACGATCTCAATTGTTAATTGAAATTACATTTTTTCAGGTCTTTTTTCTAGTCCAATTTAAATAGAATAAAATACTGAAATAATAAAAATAGACTAAAGGAGAATTGTCTAAAGGTATTATCCCTGTGCCGAGGTGAAAGACGTTCAAGATAATGTCTAACATGCAGTCTCGTATGTCAACGGCATTTTATTTATGAAATAAAAAGAATAAAATCTTACTCGGTTAATTTAAGTCCTGAAAATCTATCAGAAAAATGTAAACAGTCTATAATGTCTGAGTATTTGTTAATATAATTGACAGTCTTTGCATCCAAAATAGTTGAAGATACCTCTCCTAATTCGCTATGTACGCTAAAATTATCAGTCAGGCCATAATTGGCTCCGGGCTTACGTTCTGGACAAAATACACTCTAAAAAAAAAAAGAAAATAATAGAATTAGAAACACAGAGTAGAAATATTCTTAATAGTCCTTTACTAGGTCAGCCATTTCTTTTGAATACCGAGCAGCTGTCTTTTTAGACGCTAAACAAAACACAAATGTATCCATATCTTCTTTATTCATGTCGACTTTTATGTGTACTTCATCCTTAACAGGTCGCAAAAATTGATTTAACACGGCAGCTAAATCTTGTCTCTGTAATATGCACAGATTAAAATGATTTTATTAATAAATGTGTATATTGCGTTGATTATAATATAAATATAACTAAAAGGCCAACTGCTTATTGTTGGCGTAATAGTTGCCATAAACTTAAAGACAATGTTTACATTTTTATGCGATAACCACTAGTTGTGATAAAACAAATATTACTATTTTAATGACTTTCGAATATTACGCATTCTACATAATTTCGTGTAGTTTTAAAATGTCATTTATTATATTATTATAAAAATAAGTAAAATACTTTAAACAATTTATTCGTGTTCAGAGCTCGTAGTTGCTTTAACCACGAGAGCAACGTTGATGATGGTCAATCCATAAAAAAAAAAATATTTTAATACTATACAATAAAAAGACTTTTACAGTAGTGTAACAACCATCAGTTATAAAGAACGATAACATATTTTTTATAGTAAATTACGATACTCGGGATACCAATGTATTTGACCGGCCATTGATGAGAATCTCCGAATTACAAGGTTATTTACATAAGTTACCAGTTGTTAATCTCTAACCTGTTAATTCCTAAGTAAATGTTATAAATAAAAATTCAAATAAACTTATTACGAAAATGGCCGTTAATTTGTTTTATTGAAGTGTTTCCTGTAATAGAACAAATGGCTTCATCTTTTAGTGATATTTCTTTATTTTTTACTTTCCATTTTCACAGGCACTTCCAAAACATGGACTGATTTGTGTTCTGGTATATCAATGTTTTTAGAGACCATTTTCTCTGTACCCGAAATTGTTGTTGTTATTATAGGATTTTAAAAATAAAACAAGAAATATTACTGTATGTGCGAGGCCTCAATGTTTTCTTTTGAATTTAAAATCAAGAATTTCATCAAATGAAATGACTGGATAATTGCTGAATACAAGCGGTAACAAGCATTGAAACGGAAGAACGACTGACAATAATAAATAAATGTTTTAAGGAATGATGAAAAATTCTCAAGAACATTATATTTATCGATTTAATTGATGAAAATGACTGAAATTATCAACATGTATTTCAATAAATTATATGTAAATAACATATATATTACATTATATGTATAATATGTAAATACATTAACCAAGTTGTAATATATTCATATCGGATGTATGTATGTAAGCCAAATCTAATATTATATAATTTATATAATCTTATTTATTATATCTTATATAATCTAAGTCAAATATGTTATTCGTCTGTATCAATTAATAACTTTATTCATTTAAATGTTGTCGACTATGTGTGTAAATATTACTGTAAGTGCTAAGCTAAAATGTGTTAAACAAAGCTTAATAAAAAAAAAAAATGTCAACACATCTAGTTGTTATTATATGTCTAAGATAAATATTGACTTTATTACCTTTATGAACTTTAATTCGACCAACATTCCTTCACAGCATGTACGACCACTGCACCACAATGTATATGTATTTTCAGTTTCTTTCATTAAACCGTTATTCTCTATTTCAATTTTACCATCGTCTCCTAAGTATGGAATTAAAATTAATATCCAAGATTAAATATTACATATATATATATATATATAAATACTTTAATATACAAACCGACTAAAGAGAAATTATCTTCCAATAGAGATCTATGTGTTTTAAACCATATATCTGCTAATCGAGCGTTCTTTGATCGACCGTAGAAAAAATTAGCGAAATACGTGAGGATACCAATGATCAATAACGTCTCCATTATGTAACTAGACCACTTGGTATGAAAGGGAACCGGTACAGTTGCTATGGTAATTTTAGGATCCTTGTCATCAACATGTAACCTTTCCGTGTCAAAGCCTTCGAATTCTTCTTCATCGTTAAAATGTTCAAATTCGTCGTCATCCTAATGAAAAGACGTTCATTTATGTTACACATTTCATCGGGACAATATTTCGTTCAAAACATACTTCGATAGTGACTTCGGCTTCGGCCTTGTCCACGACGGGTAGCGGCGAGTCTTCCTTGAATTTTAGGTCAGCGTCATTTCTAGGCGATTCTTCAAACTCTTCGAAATCATCGATCACTACAACTTCGATTTTACAATGAGACAAACATATCAAAAACGATAACGACACGACTAGAAAATACTTCATTTTTTTTAAAAAATAAATTAAAGGCTACAAAATGTAAAACTAGACACAATTTCGTAAGAAATTAAAATATCAAAAAAAAAAATCTGGAAGGTGGACGTTTATCTTATCTAAAGAACGATTTCTAAAATCTATTTTCATGGAAGAGACCACACGATTTAAATATATATTTGTTTCCATGAAATTATAATTTACGCCCAATGTCCCGAAAGATGTTTTCGTTTTTCACCGCAAGCACAGAGTAATAATAATATACCACAAGCAACCATCGAATTATACGTTCCTACCACAGAGCAAGAATGTATAGAGAGGCCATATCGTACATCAGGCCCGTGCGCAGGATTTCATAATGGGGGAGGGAGGGGTTTGAAAAAAGATATGTATAAACTAGAAATGTCTCGCACATGATTATGAACAACTTGACGCGGCGCGACTCTGTTGTTGGCCGTGCGGCTGACTGTCGATTTCTTTATATCTATATCTATATATTATATAAAATTGTAATCTATTTATAATTTGGGTTTTCTACGACCGCGTTAACCGAGGAAACTACTGAACCGATTTGGCTGAAATTTTTTAGCGTTATTCCTGGCAGTCTGCTGAAGGTTTTAGTACCACTTTCGTTAAAAAAAAAAACAAGTCTGGAGGGGGTGTATTGTATTTAAATGTTGCAATTTCCGACGGCACTATTTAACATTTTTCCAATTTTTTTCCACAGGGTAGTTCCAAATACCCTTCCGAGTGTCACCATGTCACCCGACTTTTCATTTTTTTTTTTTTGTCCGAGGGGAAGGATTGTATATTTGTGTTCCGATTTGTGTTACGACACTATTTGACTTTTTCCCAATTTTTTTTCACAGAGTGGTTGCAAATAGTAGTAGTCCTCGCGTCACTGTTTTTTTTTCATTTTTTGTCTGCCGAGGGGAGTGGAGGGGAAGTGTTGTATTATAAGGTTATACCAAATACTCCTACGAGTGATCTATTATTCACAGTACAATTTTATTCGTTATTACAGTTATAATCGTTTACGCACTCTGTCGTAAATAAACACTTGCCGAAATTACGAACTATAATCGGAGCAACGAAAAACGAGCGCCGGCCCCCGCGACCCGTTGTTTATACCCGCCGTTACGGCCAAGATTCGCGCACACCGTGTTATAGTTGTTTTTGAATATCTCAGTACGTTTGTTCTAAAACTTAAAAATGTTTAAACAATTAAATAATGCCTATATATTATAAATAATTTGATAATTTTAAAAAAAAACCAACCAATCACGAGCGAAACCGTGACGGGTCGGCTAGTATAACGCATTTACTGATATTCGAAAACGCGTCTCGACTGCCTTCGACGCTGTCGTAGTCGCGCGGCAGCCGCGGTGTTGGGAATCGGTTATACGTTTAAAAATAGGTAAAGAAGAAGTCCCAGCGCGGCCAAAATTAGAGACGCGCCGGTCGCGCGTCTCCAGACGCGTTCTTGGGAATCACACGTTTAAAATACGCGACACGTCGCGCGGTCGCGGTCATTATATTTTGTCGATAACGACTACGACGAAAACCGATAAACAGCAAACACGAACACAATAATAGTGGTGTGCTATTATGTTATGCATTATTTATTACTTATCACAAATAATAAATAGGGAAGGGAATTTCAACTCAATTTTGTTGAACTGAATCTTTCAACTCAGCTCAGTTCTATGAGTCGACTCTTCAACTCTTGTTTGAATCTGAATATTCAACTCTCGAATTCCTCGACCTCGAGTCTCGGCTCGACCCGCATGTCCGTAGTCCATATTTATTATTTCATTGTTGATTGTTCACTTATCGGCAGAATCATAATAAACAGCTCAAGGGGATTGAAAGCGGGTATTTTCTCTCTTCGTCTTACACACATGAAACATGGCGAAATAGACGTTTCGTACTTCCAACGCACCGATCGATCTATTGGTGCGATAAGAAATTTAAAAACAGATTTAAATTCCTCGTAAATTTTACTACAAAACACGACTTTCCCACTTTTTTCATTTTTTGATAAACCCTTAAAAAAATTAACCGAAAAAAAAAAAAAAATTGTTAATAATTCATTTTTGAAGGTCTTAAAAAAAATAAATAAAAAAAGTGGGAAAGTCGTTTTGTAGTAAAATTCAAGAGGAATTCAAATCTGTTTTCAAATTTCTTATCGCACCAATAGATCGATCGGTACGTTGAAGTATGAACGTCTATTACATATATTTCATGTGTAAGACAAAGAGGGAAAATACCCACTTCCAATTAAAGGGGATTGAAAACGGGCATTTTCTCTCTTCGTCTTACACACACGAAACATAGCAAAACGTTTTCACGTTTGGACACGGTGTGGAAAATCTTCTACACCGTGGTTTGGATTTGGAATCTATTATCAACAATATTACTCGACTACAACAGATTGAATTAAAAGTATTGGTTGAACTGAGTCGCTGAATCTTGAAACACTGATTCGACTCGTCCAGTTCACTTTAAAGAGTCCGACTAGCTCATGGTCTACACATCCCTACAAATAAGATTATAAAATATTTAATATAATCGATCAAAAATGAAAAACACGAGTTGTTTTTTCGGCAATGGGGGGTTTGAACCCCCCTTGCGCACGGGCCTGTCGTACGTTATACATTTATACGTGATTAAATGTTAATTATTAATATGTATAGACATTAGACGGTACCTACTGAAAAAAAAAAAATATGAGCCGTCGCGGGACGCCTGGCAGATGTGAAACATCAAAAATTTTCTTTTGGTAATAATGTTGAAAATTGTTGGTGAATAAGATGACTATGAAATAACTTCTAAATTAATGTCATAAGACTATTTTGTTTTTTATTTGCATATGAATGACTTAAAAGATATACAAATACATGCAAAAATATACATATGTAATAATGCAACAACTCTATTCAATATTATCTGTTGCTTCGTCAGTTATTTCTGTGATAGTAGCAGCTGATGCTTCTAATGGTACAATTGATGGTATCAGTGTAACAATTGGACGATGATAACTGAAATATTTATTTATATAAAATATATATCGTTATGGCAACGCTCCGCTCAAAACAACATATACGTAACAACAATATATTCAACGTAGTATACAAACAATATATTTATACGTAACAATATAGGTGTACATATTATACGCTTGTAAAGCAGGGGTTGCGTACGCCGATATCGCGCGCGGAAAGAGGAAATCGCCGAGCTTCGGCGAATTGAGCCGACGAGTCACGAGTGGGACGTCGCCACGCCACAGTCGGTCTCACTACCGTACCGCGCCATTAGACGTTTCACATCAAAAACTGATTATTTATTCATTTCGGGTGGGGGCAGCCCCATCAGCCCCCCCTGGCTACGCCACTGGTATGTAGTATGTATTTACTCCAAGCATACTCCTCGGCGAAGGATCGGATGATTTCTTTATACGGTTCCAGTGGACCAACGCGTCCGGCTTCGTTTGACAAACGGCCATCGTTTCAATTTTTTTTCAAAAACTACAATGAATAAACTCTTCTGTTTTCCTAAAAAAAGAAAATAATTCCAAAAATAGATATGAATATGATGTTGTATATTATATATATTATTATGATATAAAACCTTCCACGTGGGGCTGTACTGCAGTGGAATTTACTGTACCATCATCTCCTAAATTTTCACTGACTTCTGTTGCTTTCCACGGGTTTCCTTCGTTTTTAGGACTTGGTGCACGAGCACGAGTCAACGAATTTCGTTCACTCGTGTCGGTCGAATCGGCGGACGATATCTCGGCTATATCTGGATTTTAACAGGTTACAACTGTACACGAGTCAATGGAATCCGCGCTTATCGCACCGAATCGACACAGCTCGCGCAACAGTCTTAATCTCCAGAACTCTACATCTAAAAAAAAAACAAAACCAACCGTTATGATGTGTAATCAACGAAATAGAAATTTCGATAGAGCTGTAGTATAAATAGGGGATGAAGAGATATTCGATATTAATGTAAGATCATCGACTTCTATATTATACTTAACTCCGATTTTGTTTGTATCATTTGTCCCATCCAAACATAACTGTCAGCTATAAGATAATAAGATATGCGTATAAGAAACTAGGTTGCGGTAAACAAAAATCTACCACAAAATATTGGATTAGTATATTCCCAGTATTTCTATCAAGATATTTAACTAATCTAATATTCATTTACGAATGAGGAAAATTTTTATCATCGGACATTAGACCTCATACTTATATTCGCCTATTGTATATAATACAAAACAGGACAAAAGTGACACTTGGCGGGAATTATCGCATACTTCAATTTCTGTGACCGTTTTATCACAAAAAAAAATAATTTGAAAACATTTCTTTAAAAACTTAATAAACGAAAATTGCTTGCGCGGGACGCCTGGCAGATGTGAAACATCAAAATTTTCTTTTGGTAATAATGTTGAAAATTGTTGGTGAATAAGATGACTATGAAATAACTTCTAAATTAATGTCATAAGACTATTTTGTTTTTATTTGCATATGAATGACTTAAAAGATATACAAATACATGCAAAATATACATATGTAATAATGCAACAACTCTATTCAATATTATCTGTTGCTTCGTCAGTTATTTCTGTGATAGTAGCAGCTGATGCTTCTAATGGTACAATTGATGGTATCAGTGTAACAATTGGACGATGCTAACTGAAATATTTATTTATATAAAATATATATCGTTATGGCAACGCTCCGCTCAAAACAACATATACGTAACAACAATATATTCAACGTAGTATACAAACAATATATTTATACGTAACAATATAGGTGTACATATTATACGCTTGTAAAGCAGGGGTTGCGTACGCCGATATCGCGCGCGGAAAGAGGAAATCGCCGAGCTTCGGCGAATTGAGCCGACGAGTCACGAGTGGGACGTCGCCACGCCACAGTCGGTCTCACTACCGTACCGCGCCATTAGACGTTTCGCATCAAAAACTGATTATTTATTCATTTCGGGTGGGGGGGAAGGCTGCAGCCCCATCAGCCCCCCCTGGCTACGCCACTGGTATGTAGTATGTATTTACTCCAAGCATACTCCTCGGCGAAGGATCGGATGATTTCTTTATACGGTTCCAGTGGACCAACGCGTCCGGCTTCGTTTGACAAACGGCCATCGTTTCAATTTTTTTTCAAAAACTACAATGAATAAACTCTTCTGTTTTCCTAAAAAAAGAAAATAATTCCAAAAATAGATATGAATATGATGTTGTATATTATATATATTATTATGATATCAAACCTTCCACGTGGGGCTGTACTGCAGTGGAATTTACTGTACCATCATCTTCTAAATTTTCACTGACTTCTGTTGCTTTCCACGGGTTTCCTTCGTTTTTAGGACTTGGTGCACGAGCACGAGTCAACGAATTTCGTTCACTCGTGTCGGTCGAATCGGCGGACGATATCTCGGCTATATCTGGATTTTAACAGGTTACAACTGTACACGAGTCAATGGAATCCGCGCTTATCGCACCGAATCGACACAGCTCGCGCAACAGTCTTAATCTCCAGAACTCTACATCTAAAAAAAAAACAACAAAACCAACCGTTATGATGTGTAATCAACGAAATAGAAATTTCGATAGAGCTGTAGTATAAATAGGGGATGAAGAGATATTCGATATTAATGTAAGATCATCGACTTCTATATTATACTTAACTCCGATTTTGTTTGTATCATTTGTCCCATCCAAACATAACTGTCAGCTATAAGATAATAAGATATGTATAAGAAACTAGGTTGCGGTAAACAAAAATCTACCACAAAATATTGGATTAGTATATTCCCAGTATTTCTATCAAGATATTTAACTAATCTAATATTCATTTACGAATGAGGAAAATTTTTATCATCGGACATTAGACCTCATACTTATATTCGCCTATTGTATATAATACAAAACAGGACAAAAGTGACACTTGGCGGGAATTATCGCATACTTCAATTTCTGTGACCGTTTTATCACAAAAAAAAATAATTTGAAAACATTTCTTTAAAAACTTAATAAACGAAAATTGCTTGTCATAAAAATTGAAATCAAAGGAAACGCGTCATATTATATGTACTTATGGTATAAAATAAATGAAGGGGAGGAACAATAATAATGAAAAGTTTGTCGCTTTTAACTTAACCGGGCCAGTTTTAAATTTTAATCAAAGGCCGCTTTAGTTCTGATTGTGTGTACTATAAAATACTTACCCTCGAGTAATTTCCGTCGCGGTTAGTACATTTCTGGACAAAAGTTCCGCGAACATTTTTCCCGCCACCTTTCGGACCTTCGGACTACCGTCAAGAGTTATAAGTGACGTTGACGTCACGAAATCTTGGTGTCTGGTACATTTTTTGGAATAGACAGTCTAAAATGCTTTTTTATCCGTTGCTTCTGAATTGTCTTGTGTCACACTGTTTCTATAGACCGGTTTTACTTGAACGTAAAACAACGACGATACGAGTAATAATACGAGAAATAAAATTGAAAATACTCGTTTCAACACGCAATTTTATATAAAATTATCAACAGGCCACAATAAATACACCTGTATACACACAGACACGTCACCATTCTTTTACAACAAGAATTCGTTATAAAATAATGTTAATAAAAATAATAAAATATAAGATCACACATTCAAAAGGAGTCGTCGATTTAACGATTTGACTGGCCAATCGGGAAATTTCCTGATCTAAATAGAAATATAATTTGTAATATCTACGCGCGTTTAATAATACTTTATTATAAACGCATATAAGTGAATAATTATGATCGTCAGTACTTGTATACGTGTAGGTAGACAACTTGATGTACACAGCAGCTGTTATGATTACATTTCCCTTTAAAACATGTTGAAAACTGGTGCAAAAATGAAAAAACGTGTAACTTCACGTTTTAGGCATTCCTTATTGGTGAAGTGTATTTTCTATATTTCAGTTAAGTATAGTTTGTAAAATAAATACTAATCAATTAATTACTTATTCATGCTATACATTTGAAAACATACCAAAATGCTATATAGTCCGGAATTTATGAAATATGCCATCGTTGGTAACAAAAAAAAAAAAAAAATATGCTTCTCTTACAAATCTTATTTAAATATTTGACTTAAGAGTGTCTTTATAATTTTATATAATTGTTTTTTTTATCTTTGTTAAAATATAAAATACAAAATTAATTTTTCAGCGTGTCAAAACGTATGATATTTTAAACTTATTTTGTTACTTATTTTTAATAATAATAATAATAATAATAATAATAATAATAAAACAAACACAAATATTAACAAAAAATTGTATTGTAATAAATAACTCTACGAAAGCTTTATCAATTTTATACATGTTTTACATGTATACATTTATACATACAATTGAACGAAATGTGAAGAGCATGTTTAATAAAAGAAAATTTAACAAGTAAACGTAGTTTCAGGATTACAATTTTTATCATTTATAAATTCCTCAACTGATATATGATTAATATCTGATTCATATATTTGTATAACTCTGATAAAATGTGAAGATCTAACCAAGTACTTAACCAAAACAAAAATCACGATTCGATACTAAAAACTATATAAAAATATATATTATATTAATTATTACTTAGATAATAATATATCTGCAGCTATTGCGTGTCATTTGACAAGAAGTCAGTATTAATAAAGATATTACATATCTTTTTTCCTTCATTGCGTTTTAATACATACATTTTTTATTATATAGTAGTACCTGAACCTATGTCAACGCACGAATTGAAATAAAGAGTAAAGAATTTTTTTAACTTTTTTTATAATTTTATATTAGTGCAAATTATTTTATTGAAATTTTTCTCCGTGTTTGGGCTCAGTAAATTTATCAATTATGTCACTATATCGTTTATTATAGTTCAAATTCCCTCGTAATAGTTGATTTTATATATTATTAAGTGTTTTATAAATTAAAACGGCAGCACAAGAGCCAGAAATGTTTTTCGTGGTTAATCAATATTCTGTATAGACGTATATAAAAATGTGTCACGGGGCGATCAAATCCTAAAATCTCGTCATTAATCATACTGTCTTAAAGATCTTATTCATGGTCCTTATAGAGTTCATGAATCAAAATTAATGAGAACGAAAATTGAAAGAGATCATTTTAATAATAGAAAACGTTTTTAAATGCATGTAATCTACTCGAGCATCTGCAGGATAAATTCATTATTATTAATCATTACAAAATGTAAATTATATATTATAAAAAAAATAACAATTCACACAATTAGAAATCGAAAATTAAACGTGTTTTCGCCCATAATAAAAAGTCGTACCTAATGTAGTCAACAGTTGAGTTGTAACCGAAAAAAAAATATATGTATATTATAATACAAGGAAACAACTCAGCTGTTGATTATTATGCAAAATTTTTTATTTTTAGCGAAAATAATGTTTAATTTTTAGTCTTTAATAATGTGCCTTGTTATTTTTTTTATAATACATATTTATATGTACTATATTTAATATAGTATTTACAAACAGTTATAGCATAATGATTAATAATAATAAAATGCATATATTATATTTATTTTTAATATCGCGATTCAATTGAAAACAAAATAATGACGAATAATTCTCGAAACAAAACTGTTATTACTGAAGTATTATATTATTATATTAATCATAAATTAGTTGTATTCATTATTGTAATTTTTAACTACGTCTTTACATTAAAAAAAAATTATTTATCGCTTTTTACATTAATAAATATTAGTATATTATAGAATAGCCGTTATAGTTAACTCTATATTATGATAATTAATAAAGTAATTGATTTCATCTATACAAATTAGGTACATTGATTTCTTATAATTGCTCATAGACACTTCGGTCAAATTGGTATACGGTATTTTGTACCTGTGTAAAACAAAAACAGTTTTAAGTTTTTCTTACGCTACTTCAATTTTTCGTCTTTAGGTCAATATTTTATGTGTCTTAGAATATGAATGCCGTCAAATTCTCCAAGTTTAAAACATTCTCACAATCTACAAATACATGTGTATATATATGTACAGAGTACGCGTATTCGGTACAATTTGAGAATTCTAGCTGGAACATTTTACTATGTAGATGTTAAAGGCAAAAAAAAAACCATATTCTCAACACTTAAAATGTGGCTAAGAGCCAGCCACAGGGATAACTCGGGGATGTCATGTTTTCTTACCTTTAATACACTTTACTATACTTTGACAACGTTTTGGAATGATTACAAAAAAAAAAAATATCTATAATATTTTACTAAATTAATTTAGATTAAACGTTAAGTCACTTGAACCACGAGTTGACAAATATACTACTCGTACTTTGGTAATAATGATGAAAAAACTTTTTTTTTTTAACTTTACATAATTTATTACTTATTTGGCCTGGGGATCTAGGTACAAAAAAAAAAACTTATTAGTCGGCTATAATGTAATTTGTTACTCTCACTCGAAATCTACCGGAGTTCTGAGTTCATATTTTTTAACTTCTATCATTTCATTTAATTGATAATTTTTAACGTGGTTGCTATTTGTTACGTACTAAATTGTAGTAATTCTAAATAAGGAAATACATACTAAATAATACTAGTATATAGGTTAGAATTCATTTGTAGTACAACAATTCATTAAACCCGTAGCTGAAAGCAGAATATTAATTATTTTATCATGTTACATATTATTATTATGTAATGATTAACGAACAATGAATATATTATATTGTTGTTTAAATAATTATGGATAAAATTTGTTTTTATTATTATTATTATAACTGTTAATATGATAGTATTACCTATTTCTTTCAGTTATCAGAATCGCGTATTCGTATACGTGTTGTCTGTTATAGAATTTGTAACTCGCACTAGTTTAAGTACTATATATTTTTAGTGCGATTTTAAAATTACGAATGGTCTAAAAAGTAAAATTAAAAATTTAATATTTGGTTTGACATTGAATTTTACCAAAATAGCAAAATATGTCGTATATTGTGAAGTATTACGCATAAAAAGTAAACAACATGTTTTCGTATGAAGTTTACTCAAGATTAGTAAACATTTATTTTACGTGTCACACGAGGACTCATTCAAGGGAATACTCGTGTAATTTAGTCTATTTAAAGGTTTATTTTTATCCAAAGCAGGCAACAGTTCGACTAGACATGCGCAAGATCAAAAATTCAAATTCTTAAGGAATAAACCTGCGTATGTTATATAATTTCATTGAATAACATAAAATGTACTTGACAATAATCTAAAAAAACTATAAACAATAATTTAATATTGTTATTATTATTTTATATTTTAAAGTAATTTAAGTAACTGTAAATCGAATTCGAGCAAATATCGGTTAATTTAAAAATGCTTAAATCAAATATATGAGAAATACAAGTGAAAAAGATGATTTTCCGTATTTTTTCAAAAACTTTTGTAAAAAAATGGAAAAATAAAAAATACACCTTTAGATCACCATATATTTGCATATACAATATCGAATTTATTAAGGTAAGTACTGATAAAAACAATAAGCGCATTCCTATTTAATATTTTCTTGTTTTGCTCAAAATTAAAACATAATGAGATGAAATTTTCACCGTGCAAAAATGTTTGGACAAATTATTTTTATAATTTTATTTTCATATATACAATATGTACATAATATTATGTATGTATAAAATATAAAACGTATACCCTACAAGATATGATTAATGACTAATTAAAAGTCTAACAGATCTAAAAAATCTTAAAAAAATTGAAAAATCTAAATTTTTATAATATATGAACAGAATTTTTGAATATATTGTCCAATTGATTATTTTATGTTATACATGTATTTCAATATATTGCATTTTTTTTTCTTATGCCGCGCAATTTATTATTTTTATTTTTAGATAGGTATACTGATCGAAGTAATAATAATAATAAAAAAATGTTTTGTTTTTACAGTGACATAAGTTTCAACATTTTGTATACTTTCACGTTCACCGTTTTTGGTGAACTATACTTTTGACCCGTGAATATTCTGAAGAAATTTCACGCAGTCATTGCAGTTTATATATAATTTTGGGGGGTTTCGGATTTCTCAGTAGTTTTCAAAATAATTACAAAAACTAGCGTATTTCTTGTTACACTTTCACTTTTTAAAATTGTCCATTTTTACATAATACCTGATTATTTCAAAATCAAATTCCAAATTCAATAATAATTATTATTACTTTAATAAATTTGAAATATCAATATAATTACACTATTGTTACTATAATTTACACCGAAACAGGTAAGCTAATAAGCAAGACAAGTAAGGAAATAATTGAATTTGATTTTTTTATACGGTTATGTGTACCCTATTTTCGTTTAATACTTTATTTGGTAGGTAGTAGCGGTACTGCGTATTTTAATTTCTAAATGGCTAAAATAAGTTCGTATATTTATACTCATTTGTATCATGACCAAAGGCTAACTGAGCTAAAGTTGAAAAATTCAAAACACATACTAAATCTTTCATTTAATTACGTTAATGTATTTTACAACTTGACTACAGTGGATTTAAGCAAGATAAATTTAATAACATTATATAATTAATTTAGTTTGAAATAAAAAGGTCATTTTAATTTGATCGTTTCGCCTGATATAATTTAATGAACTGTTCATTCATTAGGCATAAACATTGAACACATGTAGGTATAATACATAAATAATAATATTATAATAACTGCATTATATGTGTAGGTATACGAAAAAATTTAATTGGGCTTTACTCGCTATATGTCCATACAAATATTGTTAAATGTATTGTGAATTTACGTTTCTGTTATGATAATTAAATATCAGTATACCTACCTAGATCTTATCATGCAACCTGTATTTTATTTTGAAACTAGGGTATATAAAATAATTTTAATATTTACCATTTGATATTTAAAGCTTATTTTAAAATCAAACACCGAGTAAAAAAAAAAAAAACGAATAAAAAAGTGGATGAAATTATGTTCATTGCGTGTCACTAGTGTTTTATTTATTATTTTTTGTTTTGATTTAGCGAATTTGTATGTTGTAACCATATAAATATAATTAAGTTATAATTTTTCTTCTTTTTATAATACTATGTTTCAAATGTTATTTAATATCAATGTTATGTTTTCATAAATGTATATTCGAGTATATTCATTGTGAATCGGGCTAATGCTCGCGCAAACTATCTATAAATAAATAATCAAAATTTATAATAATTATTTAAAAAAATTTACAATACTCTTTCATTAATGTGATGTTTTATACTTTATTATTTTCAACTTCTTTAACTGTATATAATATAGGTACAAATACAAAAAGCGGCTTTGAAATTATTATTATTTAGCATTCATTAGAGTTAGTTTATTACATTTTAAATTAAATTTTAAATTATTTAGTCGTAATATATTATTTTTAAATATTTATTATTATTATTATTTTTTTTTATTTTTAAATATATATTGCCTATGACATAAACTATATTAAACTTTTGTGTCTATTTTATTTGCTTAATAATAAATATCTTATTGTATATACGCATAATACAAGGAAGTCAACTATAATATTATTTAAATCGCATTGTTTATATACATTAGGTAACAGCTGTTGACCATATAAAATATTACAACTTATTTAAATCAAATTGTTTAATTGTAATTTTTTTGTATAATGGATAAATTAATACCATTATATTTAAGACTTCATATGATACTATATATTCTTATTTTCATACATATATTATATTAAATTATTTATTTTCGAAAATTGTAATATTTTAATCAAAATATACACTTGGAAATTAAAGTTTTTGTATAGATTTAACTTTATTATAAATTATTACCTAAAATAAAGTACAACATACAATTATTATAATTTTTAATCCAATATTTGTTAAAAAAAATTTTTTGTACCTACACATTCAACTCATTTCGGCTAGTAATCTGTAATCAAATATCTTCTGAGTAGTTCTACAATAAAAGGATTTCACACGTGTCAACTGAGAATTTGGAGGTTTTTTTTACCAACAATTCAACAATATTTTGTTTGCAATTACTTACAATGTTTAATATTGGAACTGAATATTTCCATAGTGTGTTAGAGTTAAAGGTACGTTAAAAAAGTTAATCTGGTTAACATTTCAAATATTTAAGTCGAGCTACGCAAGAAGATAAAGAAGATAGAGAAATCGATGAGAATATAGCGATCAGCAAGTGTGGTAATGTGAGTTAAAGGTAAAGTAAGAGAGACGATGTGTGTGATAAAAAAGTGTCATTAAAGTAAAAGGATTTTTTTTATAAAACTATAGTCAGGCCTGCAATGATGTATCTATGAAACTGCAGAGTATTGGGCATATAATAAAAAGGATGAAAAGAAAACAGAAATTAGAAATATTAGAAATGTAATTATTAAGATGGATGCGTGTGGTTATTCGGTTGAGTAGAATTAGGAACATGAATAAATCAGAGCGGCATAGTTTGGGTTTTAGGAAAATCAGAAAAGTCTGAGATGGTTTGAGAGCATGTTGAGAAAAGGAAGGATAATGAGTTAGTTATAAGAACTAAGAAGGTAAGTGAGTTAGTTAGTTGTCATCGTGTGGTCAAATAAATGGTATTCAGTTCGTTCCGGCATTACAATTTTTAATTATTTAAAATTATAATCTCGAGGTACATACAAAATAATTTGATTTGCTCCCATGCACGACGAAAAATGTCTGTCATGTCATTTACGATATACCATACAGAACTGCGAATAATAACACACGACGTATTTAATTTATTATCTAAGAAGAAAATGTATAAATAGTTAGTACAATATTAGATAATTAAAAGTGTGTTACATTTGCTTATATATTTAAATGTTTTCCAGGGACATTATATAAATTACCTACGTTTTTACGTTACACTACATTATCTAGGTTTTTAATGTATTTTAGCTAGACGATTGCATTTACATCGATTCAGTACATTACGTTTACGATATTTTTGGCTTTTGCCAACATTTTTAATAGCACGTTGAGATTTTTATTTAATTTAAATTATTTAAAAATTACAAATTGTGTTCTTACGTATATATATAATATTTATATGACATAGATATATATTAATTTTTTCTAGTTTTATAACAGTATTAATTAATACGCTATTCGAATAATTTGTGTAAACTGTTATTGCAAGTATTCACTACTTTGTCCTATAGTTTTTTAGTAGGTACCCTGAGAGGTACGTGGGGGAACCTAAATTTTATACAATCTACTATTGTATTTAAAAATAAAAAAGCCTTTTTTTTATCTAATATAAAACGAAACGTTAAGTGATAATAATTTTTAAATTACTCAGACGTTGAAAATTAAAACCTTAAAACGTTTATTTTAGCGGTTTCTCTTATATAATTTAATCCGTATACGACAATTAGTCGATAAGGGTAAAACGAAAAAATTTGCATATAAAAAAAGGGTATATACAAGAGCACCATTGTGTTTTTCTAAATGGTAGGGGATTTTTTTTTCTGTTTTATTAAATTTACATACAAATTACGAACAGTTTAAACGATTTTAACCGGAATAATTTTCTAAATAATATTACTACGAGGGATTAAGCACGGTGTATATATATATATATATATATATATATATAGTCGCAGCTTTATTCGAAGGTTAAAAAATAAATTAAATCGGAGCCGCGGACGGAGGATATACGTTTTCGAAAGAAATATATTTGTTTTGCAACAAACTATTAGAGTATATAAAATGCCGGGGAGATCGGACGAGTTAATCGATTAAAAAAATATAAATATATATTTCGAAAAACTCGTAAATTTGTTTCTTGTTAGATTTTGAAACATTCACTTGGACGTTAATAGCGCACCGACTACATATTATTATTATTATTATTATTATTATTATATGAATAAAACACGTATAATTACGAACACGTGTGCCAGTGTTGCGCGTGATGTTGATGTACATATGATTTAACGTCTATTTCACTGGACAGCTTTATATACTGACCACATGTGACTTAGAAATATCAATTACGGACGTGTTTTAACGATATCGAATAAAAAATAAAAATAAAAAACATCTGGGAACTAATCCAAGAAAAAAAAATGTTTACAGTGCAATAAACTCGTGTCGTTTTGTGCACTACATATACACACACACACACACACACACACATATAGTTATGATTCAATTACGAGCAGTAAATTTGTTGTTTAACGCTGACAGACAATTATATAATTGTATATAAACCTGTAAGTATTTAAGTCTAAATCAGGTACCTATACATAACACTACGCGTAATCCTTAAAATTTAATATAATATATAATTAAATAATATTTTTATAATTTTGCGTAGGTACCTTAAATACGCGTTAATGAGTTTCGTGATTTAAGAACTAGCTGGTTCGTGTAAAACGAATCTAGAACGTTTCCCCCCGGTGTCTTCCCCTTCAATTCACTGGACGTTTCCTACCGAACAGGACGATTCTTCCCCGGATAACAAATTAAAAGTAATATTATATTAAACAATACACAAAACAATAAAATTAAAAAAAACAAACCATTTTAACTAAACTATAAATAAATATTTTTATTTTAGCATGATAAAATCTCTGATGATCTAGCTCTTGGACACTAAATAATTAAAAAATAATATCAATATATTGCTTTTGTGTACAGATGTACCTATAATAATTATAGTTCAGATAATTTCATTGGTATAAATCTTTCCAATTGGGTAATAAAATCCGTAGACATATTACAATACAATATTATTATGTCTATAGTAAAGTCCATAATGAAAATGAAGATAGGTGTCTATCGGGAAGCCTTCGAAACCTTGAACGTCAAAATCTTGAACAATAACATTTTAAGACCTGTGATCTACCCGAGGAGATCATTCATAACAAATCGGGGGACATTATAGGTTTAAGTACCGACACAAGCTCACGGAGCGAGCGAGTAGAGGTATCTGACTGAACGTAGCGATCGACAACTCTCGTCATGAGCTACAGTTGAGATGCGTGAAGTATATTGTGTGCTAGCAAACATATTTTCGTAAAATTTTTAGTAACAGTCGTAACTGATGGTTAAGAATTTATCGTTCAAGATTTTGACGTTCAAAACTTTACCATTCACGATTTTGACGGTCAAGGTTTTGCTTGTTCGAGATTTTGCCATTATTTTCCGTTCAAGATTTTGAAGGCCCTCCTGCCTATCGTGTACGCATCGAGCATAACCAAAGCACCTATTTTCGAACCTATTATTATGTATACGCCCTGGTCCATAATAAAAGAATACTATATTTTGATTCAAGGGAGAATGTCTCAGACCAAGGAGGCAACGTCCAAATACCGTGTAAAACGCGGAAAGATCAGCTGCGTTTGTGAAGATGGCTAAACGCTTTTGTACGTATACGATGTTATAATGTATATATGTCCGATAAACAGAATTAATTATAGTAAAGAGTTTTTTTTTTTTAATCTATCGTAAACGTTTAACGTGTACTTGCTCGCATTAAGCCAAAACGTCTCAGACAATTCCTGCATTGGCATTCGCGCGCGTATATATTTATATTGTTCGCGACGACGCTATTTGCGTACAAAAAACCGTAACGCGCGCCTTGTTTTCCTCGCGCGTTCCATCTGTCAACGCATTCATATATTATTATTATAATTTATTTATTTATATTATAGCGAACAATTTCGAATAAACTATCAGTAAACGGAGACTTAACAATATAAAAACTTCTTCTTCTTTTCGTTTCCGGTGCTAGACAATATTATTATCAGTAAATATCATATGGGATATAAATATACATGTAAGTACAGTATCGTTAAGATTATCAATATAAGTAGGATATCAGTGTCAAATGTATATACATATAGAGGAATGTACATCTTGGTGATATTCTAAATAATGGTAACGTGTACATAATATTATGAGTGGTCAATGGTCATATCTTGTGTCAAATCTTATGTGTGAGCCAGTAGGTTGCAACATCTATTGCTTGTTTATTAGCTAAAGCTAAGTCGTTCTTTGTGCACCCTACTGGGAATGGGGTTAGTCTTCAGTTCTGCACCGTAAGAGATGTTCGTCAGTTTGGCTCTCACCGCAATCGCAAATCCCAGCCTCTTCACCATACCCCCATTTAGCCATGTTGGCCCTCGTTTTGGCTACCCCTGCTCTTAGTCTGTTTAATGTTTTCCATAAGGGCCATGGAAAGTTTCCCCCAGGTGGTAATTGTTCAACTGGGGGGACAGGCGTTTCGACTTGCAATACTTCTTTTCAGCGCTGTATTCGGAGTTGTTCTGGGGTATCATGTGTCTCTTTCGTTACTTTCATAAAACTTCTCCGTGATTTGAGTCTGATTTTGGTTTCTGTATAGCCATTCATGGGATGTCTCTGATCAGTTGCTTGCTTCCTTCTTTCTAAACACGTTGTTGCATATGTACACTGCACTTAAACACGCGTGATGATTATTATAGAATTCGAATTGTACGCGGAAAGCTGAGGTGTAGTATATACCTGCAGCAGCAATAGGAACTATAATTATAATATAGCGGCTATCCTTTACTTGAGGTAAACACCAAACAACTGTGTACATAATATAAAAAAAATGGAAATATATAGTGAGGTATGTAGAAATCGTCGCGTTTCTACTAACTACAATATTATTATTACCTAACAAACGAGGTGTTCTTAATTTAGTGTAATTCGGTAGACATAGATCTCGAAAATAAATAAAATAAACATTTTCGTTATACTGCAGTTTTCTGAACAATTTTTTTTTTTACATTCTGAACGTAGCGAGGAAGCTATTGGTTTTACACAGTGACGCCGATCACCTGATTTATCTATGGCATGTCATAGTAGATTTTGTAGCTGGGAGCCCACAATATCCAAATCCAATCTTAAGTATAGGATTTAAATATTTGTTCAGTTGAAAAATAAAAATAAATGGCTTTTACGTTGCATATATATGTATATGAGTGCTCTCATTCGCATCTAGTTGTTAAATGGAAAAAACAATTTTTGGGAGAGGGGAGCCTCTTGATGTATGATGTCATAGTATTTTTTAAACACATCGGCACCACTGGTTTTACAATGATATTTATATTTTTTTCTGTGTAGAGATTTTCGAACAGAATGAATGCTCGGATGATATCGTTATTCGTCTCGCGGTAGCAAACTGTATTTAGTTGGTAATTTATTTGAAACGTCTTTTGATTTCCTAAATATAGTGGTATACATACTGCAAATATGCGTGCTTTATATGATTCGCATAAATCCCAATAATTTTTCAACCAAGTTTTAACGAATTTAGATTTACACGAGGGTTAAAATTTCAAAGTATTTTATCTGTCTACAAAAAAAAAACCTAATTGTCATTGGCACCGTGCGCGAGGAATGGAAGAGTTTTTCTCCGACCGGTGTTTCATCGACGGGCTTACTTATCTTCTCGTACGCGTTCATAAATCATATAAGCAAGACAGCACACTCCGCACGTTCCTTTTTTTTTTACGATTTAACGATTATTTTGTTTGGCGATAAAAAAAATATATCGAGAAAAAAAAACGTACATCAGCCATTGTCCTTCTCCCTTGGGAATTTATAGGACATTATAGACGCTATATATAATATATACCAGGGTGATCTGCAAAAACCCCGTTTAAAACGAGATTTTTATATGTACCGTTTTACAGCATTACGCGTTCAGCTGTTGCAGTCCTGATAAATTTCAAACGGAACGCTTATTAACCCGCTTTTTAAAATAAATCCACCGTTTATTGAAATAATCGTGGACCAAAATTGTATTTTCAGAAGAAAAACAATTGTAGCCAGCCGCGATAGTGTTGTGCAGCGGGATGTCGCTTAAGTGAATATCATATACTTGGATAAAGTTTTAGAGTCTGTTTTTATTACTATATAAATTTAAAATTGCAATAAATTATGAATTATAGATCATTGCGTTTAATAAAACGGTTAAAAAAAAAAAAATTGTGACTTGGGATTGTAAAGATTTATTATTATTGAATATAGTTGAAGTAAAGTAGGACGCATAAAATGTGTTCAGCCCTTAAAACCAAAAATTATCCATTTTATTACTTAAATAGCTCAACAATTAATGATTGCAATTGTAAATAGCGAAAAATCGAAAGACATTTCTTGAAAATTTTTTTACGTAAAAATGTTACATATCCGGTGTGAATTTCAATACTCTAGGACCATTATATTGGTAGGTTTAAATTTTTGTGCTGCGTTTAAAAACTATTGGGAAATAGTTTTTTTCTGAATTTTCGCGTTGTTTTTATATATTACGCCAAAGGAAACTAAACTAAAACTAACTATAAATAACTATTGAGAAAATCGAAAACGTTACAAATAAAATACCCAACACTAGATATACAATTTGTTAACGGGACGTAACTCAAAAAGCATTCTTATTTTAATCGAAAATTTGTGCATACATAATATTATTATTATGAAATCTAAAAAATCTCAGAATCTAAAAATTACGTTATTAATAATAATTTTCTGTGGACTTAATTTTAAATATATATATATTTTTTTTTGCAATAAAGTTACACAGAAGTAGATTCATTTATTGCGGTTGATGATAAAAAAAAAGTTATATGGCCAACGAATTTTCAAAAAAAAAAAAAGAGGTCATTCAACTTCATGACGCATTTTAATCGTATGCAGAAAGACAGAACTGTCTTTCTGTACTCTTGAAGGTTTATTGTTGTTGACAAAAATATTTTTAGATAATTATACGTTGCTATATACGCATAATATATAAGCTGACGTTCAAGAAAGTTTAAAATATTTATTTAATTATGAAAATAACTAAATTAGGAATTCCGAATTGAACCGGGACGGAAGCTAAAAGTTAAAAGAACAGTAGAAAAGTAGTTCTAAAGTCGATATAATATGTAATTAAAATTTTTTTTTTAAAAAACGTTAGAAAAAGAAAACGATTCAATAAATAAATTCTCTCGTCTACTATATTGAATATTTAATAACTATTATAGTTATTTCTAGAATAAACACACGAATACAAATAATATTTTCCATATTAACGTTTTACGGACAAATTAAAAATGAAAAAGAAACCTGTTTTTCGTTAAGACCATTAGATTAAAAATAACTATTATTATTTCAAACAAACATTTTTTTGTTTTTTCAGTGCACAATATTGTTATACGCCAAAGGTTCTTTAGAGAAATATAAAACAAATAGTGAAGGCACTCACTCGAGTAGGTATACATTTTTCCATTAATTATTATTATACAAATATTATAATACCTATCAGAATATAAATTTAATTGTATTAGTAGGTACGTATTAAACGCACGTTTTGCAGTTTCGCTTTTTTTTTTTGTGTCTCAAAATCTAAGCTCGGAAATAAATAATCTTTCGTGTTGATGTAATAACAAATGCGTATACCGCGAGTTTATACACTTGACATTTGTGTACAAAATACCTGTAAGGTATTCAAGGAACCATGCGTAGTGGCCCAAGAACGTTATACTGCAGGATATTAAGTCTTTCGGAATATTAATTATTGGAACGCGGTCGCAAATACGCACGTCACCCTGGCCCAGCCCACTAAAAAATTCAAATTTTTTTTTGGTATCATGTTTTAGTACGCAATTCGTATGAATTTGTATGTATTACCGCAATTTGTATGACACTGGTACTCAAGTTATAAGCGAAATAAGGGAGGTGGGCTGGGGTGACGTCACTCCCAGCGCCGGCGGAAGGGCAGGACAGAAGGGGCAGCTGCCCAGGGCCCCGCTATTTGAGGGGCCACGTACTATTCATGGGATTTAATAATGATTTTTAAGCTTAAAATTTTGTTTTTAAAATTAAATAACAAGTATACTGTCTGTAGTCATATGAAAATTTGTATGGTATTTTAATCTTTAATATTATATATTTATTATAGTTGGTTTCTAACGTAGTATACAATATATTGTTGACGTTTTGATGACAAAATATCCGTACTGAGAAACAACAGAAATGATGCCAGTGTTTCCGCGTTCATTATGTTATTTACAATTTAAAAATTATTACTCCTTATCTTGTGTGTAGCCGCATGTAATTTATTGTAGTTGATTTTCCGGTCATTTGACAATAACAAGGGATAATAATATTATTTCTAAATAATTATTGTTGTTGTCAATATCTGTTTTTCGTTTCACGACTTGTTTTAAAAATAAATACATATCTATTTGAACAGTTTATGTTTAATACTTTGTTGAATTGTATGCGTAAAAAAAATTTTATTACACAAACTATGTAAAACAGAAAAAATGACGTACAAGTTCTAGGGCCCCGCAAAATCTCCCTCCGGCCCTGGTCACTCCAGCCCACCCAGGGGTAGTTTTGATAATGGGTGGTTGAAATTTATCATACAAATTGCGTACAAATAGATGCGAACACGACATTTTTATTTTGGTGTGGAGGTGGGCCGGAGTGACGTCACCCCAGCCCACCTCTCTTATGTCGCTTATAACTTAAGTACTAGTGTGTCATACAAATTGCGGTAATAGTCATACAAATTGCGTACTAAAACATGATACCAAAAAAAAAAATTTGAATTTTTTAGTGGGCTGGGCCAGGGTGACGCGTACGTGTCGCAAATTGAGTTAAACTTTTTGTTACTGTTAAATTAAAAAATATATATAAATAAAAAAAAAAATTACAGCTTTATTTAAATCTTTTTATCTTCGGCTTTATTATATTAGCGTAGATTATAATTATTACCTACGACAGTGGGAGAGCACACGTCTGGGGATTTTTTTGCCGCACTGCGCCGTGGGATATTGAAAAATAAAAAAAAATTATAAATAAATTAAAAGAAAATTAATTTATAGAATTAAAATTAAGCCTAAAACCTGCTCCGCGATGTACTCTTTCATTAAAAAAAAAAATCAATCTTATGAGTAATTTTTTTGGAGAACATGCGTGACAACGATTTCCATTTCACATTTATATATATGTAGCAGGGGCGTATTTATGGAGGGGGGAGCTGATGGGGCTCCAGCCCCCCTCCCGAAATTTCAGGAACTTTCTTTACTAATTCCTATGCCCTATATAGCTATAGGATGTAATATTTTTAATAAATTCCTAATATGTAGTTGTTTTTAAAATGTTGAGAATTTGGTAATTTATCCTATTTTTAAGATTTAGTCTTGCATTAGAATTTAGAAATAATTCAACAATGATATTTACTCAATGCCTCAGCCCCCCAAAAAAAAAATTTCTAAATATGCTCCTGATATGTAGATAAAAGACAAACAAAATTACTGTAGCAGCAGACGAACGGATTTCGCATTTGTATATATTATATATGGGAGTACAAGAGTTTGAATTTCGACATGCTTTTTTTTTTTTAATCGAAAATATTCAATAATATGAAGACGACTTGTGGGGTGGCGGTGGTGTTCATCGATTTACCAAAACGGAAACGCGAGGTAATTATAAATTAATTATATACGTAATAATTTTATTCCACGTTGTTCGTTTTTCCGCATTTCGCGTGTGCACAACGAGTAGGTACCGAGTCAGGGCCTAAAATTGTGTGCAGTATAGCACGCACGGTGTGCAGTAGCAAGTGGACAAGTGTGCAGTACATTTTTAGCCAATTATATTGTTAAAAATAAAATAAATTTAAATTTATTTTTATTATATCTACAAATTTATGTAAACTGTGTCATAATAATGTTCTTACTGAGCATTTATTATTTTTAATTTTTATATACTTTTAAATAATTTGAAACAATTTAGTAAAAATCGATTGTACACTCTATGCGTGTATACGACATCAGAGTATATCAGACGTATATTATAATATGCAGGTAGGTAGGTATTTAATTCAATATTAATTAATATTTATAGTAGTTTTTTTGAGTGGGTATATAATAAAGAAAATAATATGTACCTATACGTGCAGTAGCAAAACACAAGAGTTTTAGACACCTTACCGAGTACTATATATATATACCTTGTTTACTAAAATTTATTATTATTCGAAACGTTTAAAAATAAACGGGGGCGAAAAAGAAAACGTAACTCGGATTTTAACAATTACGCCTCGTTATTATTACCGCGTGCGGCGCGGCGGCTCGTTCGGCCGCTGGCGATTTTTGAGACCTTGGGCTACGGTTTTGGATTTCGCGTCGTCCGTATAACAATATAAAATGTCGGACGGCCGCGTGATAATAATATTATTATGCGCGCTCGTTATTATTCCGGAGTTCTCATTCTCGGAATAAAACCGCCGCCGCCGTTACATAACGCGTTATTATTCGAACGTTAGTACCTACGCGCGCGCGCCGCATTACAATAGTGCTATAAATAAACGCGTTTCTCCTTCTGTCGGTACCGTCCACCGACCATTCCCCGGGTAAAACTATACGGTTCGAAACCAAAAGTCGTCCCCCCCCTCTCCCTCCGTGTACCTACTGCGAACACAGCTACGTTTTATCATTATTATTATGTATAAAAAAACGTGTATACCGGCCCCGGTTTTTAATATAAATCGTGAGTATACAGACCTATAGTCTGTCCCAAATGAGATGACTACGGACAAGCAGCAGCCGTGCGGCCCGAGTCGTACGGCCGACGACGGTGCAGAAGCGCGCGCGCGATGGCTCGCGTCCAAAGAATTTCACAAGCGCGGCTCATCCTTCGCGCTAAATTACCGATAACGCAATTAAAGCGCTTTGTTCGGAACGCGCGGCGGCGGCGGCGGCGGCGTACCGCGCGACGCGAATCCAAAAGTGTCGGCGCGCGTCGTCCCTAAATGGGCCGCGTTTATCAGCTGGCCGCCGCCGTAGTGGTTCGTAAAACCACGCGAGACGTCCGGCTCGCGCGGCGCCCGACCGAACGCTATTTTTCCACTCACTGGCCACACAACGACGACGACGATATAGGTGTTATTATAGGCGAACAACGCGCGCGCCACACCATCACGGCGGCGGCGTCGTCGTCCCGGAGAACGCCAATCGTCCAACCCGACCGTCGTCAGTGTTCCAACGCCTTTGTCGCGTATCGGCCGCCCGTTTTGTTACTACGTTCACACCGGCCGATTTCGATTCGTAAACATTCGTGTGTGCGTGTGTGTGTGTGTGTGTGTGTGTGTGTGTGCGCGCGTACGAAGAGATATCGAGACAAAATGGCGTCGGTTTTCTGATAGTGCGCGACGACGACTGGCGTGTGCGTTAATGGTTTTTTTGTTTTAAATTTCGTTTTTTTTTTCTTTCTTGTTTTGATTTTTCCTTTCCATTCGATTCCGTTGCCAATGACGGAGAATGGGTTCGATTCGTGCGTCCGCCGCGGTCCCGTTGCTGTTACGGCGTAACTGAATTATTTCCTCGGCTCCGTCGGAACGCGGTTTGCGATTCGTGCGGCCGCGGTGCGCCATGTAGTCCTCGAAATCGTTGGAACGTCGGGCGTCTTTTTCTTTCTCTCTCTCTCTCTCTCTCTCTCATTCTTCTCTTCACTCCGTATTTCTGCCGCGTTTCCGACCGTCTCTTCTATTTTTTTTTTTTTTGTTGTGTCCACTCCGTCGCGATTCTCTCTCGCTGCCCGCGCGCGTCGGGGACAATGTCAATTATTCCGTCGGCCACGTCCGTTTTTTGAATAAACCGCGGGAGACACCGGACAATAATGATGGCGTTCAACACGCATTACGGGTACAACTGTTTGAAAACCGACCAGACCAACAAACGGCTGAGGACCGACTACGACCGGGATTCGCGGACCAACAACGGTGCGTCGTCCGCCGCCTCGTACGAGGACGGCCGCCGCAAGAACGCGGAAACGCAGCCCAACCACATACTGCTGTTGACCATTACCAAAGTGACGTATCCGATAAACACGGACATAATACACACGATTTCCAAAGACCACGGTAACGTGCTGCGCATAGTGATATTCAGGAAACGCGGCGTGCAAGCCATGGTGGAGTACGAAGACGTGGACCAGGCCGTTCGGGCCAAGCAGCTGATGGACGGCGCGGACATATACCAAGGGTGTTGTACGCTGAGAGTGGAATACGCCAAACCGTCCAAGCTGAACGTGTACAAGAACGATTCGGAAACGTGGGACTACACCACGCCTAATCCGGGCGAGAAGAAGACGGTGCCCCTGTTGCCGGATCCCCCGAGGGCTCCGCTCATATCCACTCGGCCTACATTCCCGCGGTTCGACTTTGAGTGTCGGGGCGGACTGTTGTCCACGCCGCACGACTTGCCCAACAACAATTACGGCGACAGCTACTCGGCCACGTCCGGCCGTTGCGTCTTGATGGTGTACGGATTGGATCCAGACAAAGCCAACTGTAACCGACTGTTCAACTTGTTCTGCCTGTACGGAAACGTGGTCAAAGTGAAGTTCTTGAAAAGCAAGGAGGGCTGTGCAATGGTTCAGATGGACAACGAAATGTCGGTGGACCGATGCATGGACAATTTGAATAAGTTGACCCTCGTCAGCGGCAACGTGTTACAGCTGCAAGTATCGAAACAAATGTATTTGTCCGACATCATGGTACCCTACGATCTGCCCGACGGCACTCCCTCGTTCAAGGATTATTCAAACTCCAAAAACAACAGGTACCCTTTTTTTTTTTTTTTTCATTCATTTATTTCAGAAAAATCGTTCTCGTAATATTAGCGTTTTTTAGTTAACGCCGAGTCATTAGTTTAGCGGGTCCTGCACCCGTGCATAGATCGGATACTCGAATTATTTACAAGACGTTTCGATATATTATTTTTTTTCTCTCGTAATTCTAGCGATGAATCTTCTTGTGGTTTCTCGACGCGCTCGGGATGGTGTTTCGATTAAACTTTGAATTAAAATAGTAACGTAATTTTTATGAATATTTCGAAAACGTGTACGTTTAGTAGATACAAAAAAAAAAAAATAATATTCTTCAAGCGGTTAACGACGTATTTGATTATAATTGCAGGTACCATTCGAATGCAAATGGAAAAAATCGGCGCCAGAACCCATCCAGCGTTTTGCATTTTTTCAACGCTCCACCAAACATATCAGAAGCCGATCTATCTCAGACAATAGTGAAAGCGTTGAAAGATGTCGACCCGAAAATAACTATCAAGATGTTTCCGCCCAAAGGTACAGAAGCACGTAGTTCATCTGGGCTTGTCGAGTTCGCGGACATGGCTGTCGCTGTGGAAGTCATAATGGCCGTCAATCATTGGCCGATAAAATGTGAATCGTCCAAGTTTCCGTACTTACTGAGGCTGTGCTTTTCGTCGCTGCCGAAAGGGATAGCGAACGCCGAGTCTGCGCAGTGACACTGTGGTGTAGCTTAATGAACTACCGTATCTCATGTTTGTCAATTATTACTATTTAGTGCATATTATCTGGTTATTTTTATTTTTAAAGAGAAATCGACTATGTTTCACATTTCCTATTAATAAGTTGAAAAGGACTATGGTTCATTTCCTGCCACCCCCCTTGAAAATGTTTTAAAATGACCGTATTGTATATTTTTTTAAATTGTTTTTTCCCCCTTCTCCTGTGTATGTGTATTATATTATTGTAATGTAGACTTGTCAATTATGAAAACCGAACCATATCTACGCTATAAACGTTTTTCTGTTTTTGTAATCAATTCTGTCGAGTACTTAATTTTTATCGCGTTCGTTTCGGGTATACATTGAAATTAAGGATTAGGGGCGGGACTGAAACCATAATCTTGCCAATAAAAACTGTCCTAAAATAAAAAGTTTGAAACATATTAATTTATTTATTTATTTTTTTTTTTGTCACAAAATGCTAATGATGCGTGCACACTTAAAATATGATACTGAAATATATGATTCCTATTATTAATAATAATAATAATATTATTGATTATGGTACTGGTACTGTATTTTGTTTTAGGAGGAATTTTTCTCCCGAGGATATTTAGCTTGATAGTAGATCGTTTTTACATTTTTGTTAATATTTATAAGTGACGGTAAAGACAGTTCATTTTAGTTAATTTGTTTTTATAGAATGATAAAACCATAGTTGTTTTATGTTTTATTTATTTTGCAACAATTATACAAATTTAGTTGAATGTTTAAAATGTATATTAGACTAGTTATAATAAATTATTAGGTTGTATTTATTTAATTTTTAATTTAGAATAAAATTGATATTTGATTTAAAAAAAAAAAATATATATATATATATATATAAAATAAGTTACCGTTGTTTTTAGTATCCTAGTGTTACTTAGGTCATTGAATGTAGTAACTAGTAAACTAAATTTATATTTTTTCGTTAAAAAAATATATATATACATATATTTGATGTGTTTGGAATAGGTTATTGTATCGTTTTAATTGTTCATCATTATTACATTTCCTTAAAATACTTTTGAAATTATTGTACTCCGTATGTGTTCTGTACTTACACCTGCCGCCAGTAGTTTAATATCCATCAATTAATTGTTGGGCGTTTATTTTTCTGAAATTAAAACTGTTTTCATTATTATTTTCATTAATTTTAATGAGTTCTTTTTGTAAGCAACAAAGTATAATAAGCTAAATTTTATTCTCTGCCACCAGTTATATCATATCCATCAATTCAACTGGTTACGTGAATTCAATGACCTCGCGTTATTTGTAATCCGTGTTATTACCACAATATGGAATAATCTATTTAAAGATATTGGGAACTGCCAGTAATTTTAAAACGATTTATAATTTCATAATTACAAGTAATAATGATAATCGTTTAATATTTGTAATACTTTCTCCGGCGCGCATTACTATTATAATAATTCTCGTCATTTACATTTAGATAAACACGTTTTTTATTTTATATACAATTCACGTTATTCGTTTTTATAATAAGACGTAAAAGTGTATTTTTGAATTTCTATTCGCAGTGCATTTATGCCATTATAACTCGATAATGTTGTGTTTACAGTAGATTTTGTTTGATGTGAATTGAGCACATGTTATTCGATTTTCCTATTAGTTAAAAAAAAAAAAAAAAACTGCGATGAAATCATTGCGAACGTTCTTTTGAGATGACTTATCGTCGCTTTCAAAATAATAATATCACTTACGGCGAGGCGAAAGAAACGAAACGACGAACCGTGTCATAACGGTGGATATCGAATATTTTTCTGGATTAATGGCGTTCGGGGCACAACCTTATTTTGACGAGCCTCCGGGACAAACGTCCCGTTTCAAAGAAAGAAATCGATTTGAATAGTTAAGAAGACGTTACAATTCCTACGATTCGAATATGACAAAATTCTGCTGAAAGTTATTGGAAAACGCATTGTTTTTATACAATACTTGATCGTATTATTTCCAGTATGGAAAAACGATTTTCACCGAAAAATTTGGAATTAGCGCAGTCTGTAGATCGGTTTATTATATAGATTAAACTTCAATGACAGTGTGTAAATTCCATTGACCATTATACGGCAGGCACTTAATGTAAGAGTAATTTAGGTAATATATATTAACCAGTAAATAATTGAAATTCGACTAACTCGAATATTACATTTTACTAGATTGGTAATTTTAACGACGAACATACGTGCGTTATTTTTTTTAGGATTTATTTAATAAACAATGTGTAAAGACTCATTGAGGTCAGAAATGACGGTAATAAAGAATTTAAAAAATAACACCGATTTGAATATAGTAAAACAAATCGTATAAATTCATTGAATGGTCAGCAAGTTTTTTTCAAATTATTATATAGAAATTATTCAGTGTAGCAATACCTAACGTGGTTAACCGAAATGCTGCGTGCGAAACGTCTGCTGTGTGCGAAGATTGAAAAGGTAGGTATAGTAGAAAAAGACATGAATATTGATGCGGCATCGGTCTTCCATGATTTTGCGGAGACTCGAAGAAGAATTAATTGAATTTTATAATTATTAATTAAAATAAAAATTGTGTTTAAAATGCGTAAATTTGTTATTTTAAAAATGATAGCGTTTTTTTAAAAAAAATTTAATCAAGCTTTTATCTTGCAACATTATTATAGCTTGGTGATTATAACCAATAATGATTATTTTGGATTATTTAAAGGTATGGAAACAAAGCCCCAATTTATAATTTTTGGTTAAAAAATGGTACCTAGGGCTGAAGCCTCACAGTGAATTACTTAGATTTTAGAGTTTTGTTGTTACTATATACATTTGAAAATAAAGCGATAAATCAATGCATTCGATAAAACACGATTCTGATCGGAGCTTATTGGAACTTCACTTTATTAATAATATACCTAGTGAAAAAAATTTTCAAACATTGAAAACGAAATTTACGAATTGAATAAACAATAAACAAACCATACGCAGTCTACATGCTTCAGTATATCACGTATTCCATAATACACCACATGTCCACATATGTCTACATTACAACAACAAGTCGGCAAATGATGCTGAATAACAAATGAATCGTTTATATATAATGTATAGCCGTATAGGGATATATACTTACATTTAGGCATATATTTTAAGGGTAGTTTCGTCGCGTTTTGTGCGAGAACACGACCTGCTCATACAAATAAGCAGCTGTACTGAGCCAAAAAGATATTTTAGGGATTCTTCACTGGGCATCATAAAAAAGAAAAAAAATTTAAAGGCTCCTTTCGGCGCTATACTGGCGTAATGAACGCAAAAATGTGAAGGTTTTGGGCGTGTTTATCCCCTCCGGCCGCGAAAACCGTATAAATCCCTCGAAATTCGGAAAAAATTACGCGGGATCATCATTTTCAGGGAGGCCGAATCAAAATCAACTCCCGGTCAAATTTTTATTTTTCCTTCTTCGTATCGCACTTATATGGTAGCAGATTTTAGCCGAGAGTCTAAAAAGAAAATTATAATTCTATTAAAATGCATATGTGTTTGGGTTAGTTTGTATAAATTGTATACTTAATGCTTTGCAGAATACTTCTTTGTTGTTACACGATTACTTGACGTCTACACTGTCCGGAAACTTACTAATATTTTAAAATGAAAATTTTATTGCCTATATAATAAATTATTAATGTTCAAAGAGAGTCCAACAATACTATATATAAAAAACCTCAAAATATGTATTTAAATATACATTTAAAAAAGTACAAATATGCAATTAAATGTACACTATCGACAATATATTTTATGCAGTAAACTATGCAGCAGTATATATTTTTTTAGTTAAATTTAAAATTGAAAATAGCCATTAGGCAATAACAAAGAAACAGAAAATACATTTTTTTTTGTTAAAATAAAAGAATTTCACACTATATCCACATATATTAAATTTTATATTAGCACGAGTATATTAAAAAAAAAAAAATAAATAAATAAAAAAAGTAGCTGAATACATATAGGTATTTCAAATCTTTTTTGATATTCAGCGTCTTTTTCTATACCTATAACAATTGAATTTAATATAATATTGATTTCCACATTAATATATTAATTTATTATTTAAAATATGTGTTTAGTGTAGTTTATCTGCGTCACATCGGATAATTAAATGTCTTTTGATGTTCTCGACACTGAAAGATCTTCTATTATTTGTTAGTAAAGATTTATAGGACGAAAATGATCTTTATGATAATTTTGATATTAATCTCAATGATAAATTTACAGTAAACAAGGTAGGTGCATATATATTTTTTTCTAAATAACATTTGTATAACACGTAAAAAATTAAAATTTTACTTAATTTATAAAAAAAAATGTTCGAAAATTTTATTTTTCTTCTTAATTAATTCGAAAAAATTAGAAAAAACAAATAAATCTATTTACAACATGCGCGCAAAGAAAAAAAAACCTAAAATATGCGATAAAAATTTTTAAATTTTAAATTCTTATATCACGAAACAAATATGTATTGAATCCAATCAGGCGCGGATCCAGAAATGACAAAAGGGAGGGGCTATATACGATGATCAGCTACCTAAAATTATACCTATTTAGATAGTTATATGTATAATTGTTAAGCAATGACTACAGCCCAAGGGGGGAGCTAAAGCCCTTAGCCCCCCTTTGGATCCGCGCTTGAATCCGATTTCTCCTACCTATTTCCCAAAGAAATATGCAAATGCACAGAGTCCCGAGCCTTGGTTATAATAGTATTATTTCAAAATTATTGCACGAACGATTAAATTTGAATGAAAAGAACGATTTGACGACGCGTTATTTGGATTAGACATATATAATTGTACTTTTGTAGACACCGGGAGTTTTCAATAGTTTTCGAAAATTAAACTATATAAATATTACACTATGACAAATATCGTATAATATTCCTGTTAAAACGCACCTGTGCCACCAAACAGTAATTAAATAGGTACACCATTTACTGTGTATAGGCGGCAACGACAATTCTGTCGCCCAGTATTATTATATTATATTATAGTTAAAATGTGCACTGCAGAATGAGAGTTAGTTTGTTATTCGCAGTTTAATGCCAAAAAGTACCCGAGTCCCGGGAATTGAGACTTTGTTATTATACGAATTCACGAACGGATACGGCAAATATGTGTTTTTTGTTATTGATTACAATAAAAAAAAAAAAAAGTGGTTTATATAAATATAAATATATATTAACAATACGTATACCTACTATAAAAAATTAATTAAACGCTTAAACGTATGTTTTTTTTTTTAGTAAAATAATATTACGTACGGTGGCGTAATTACGAATGTTATATGGGAGGGGATAGACAATTTAGCACTGTATAATCCATAATAATTATAACGACTAACGACCCATCCAACGTTAATCAATCGAAGTTAAAGTGATTGCGATACTCGTATTTTTATTATTTTCTTTAATAAAAACGACATATATTTTATAATACTGCAATTTCTAATTTTCTTCGTTTTTTTTTTTATGGGAAATATTTTATCGTTTATTCTCGATCCGCCTCAAGAATAATTAAAGAAAATATTTTTTTGAACGATAAATACATTACAATTTCAAAAATGGTCTACCGTGGTGAAAATATGCTGGTTCTAAGTTCTCGACTGTACGAAGGCCATCGTATCTTACTCAACAGACAAGATTTATTGACAAATGCCCGAATCCACTCGCCCGAAGCGACTGCAGCCCGAATGGACATTTGCCCGAATTGAATTTTACCCCAACTCTTTTTTCCCGAATGACTTTAACCCGAATGCACAACACCCGAAAAATTTTTTTTCTTATTATTCGAATTTCAAATTTCTTTATTATTTCAATTTACAACTCTTTTTTGGCAATTTAATAAAAATCGGAATCGAGGTTAAGATACATTAATATTGCACGCGATATCTTCTAAAAAATCAAGTTCACGTTCTTCGTCGTCGTAACTAGAGAAATTCGATGTAATAACTTGAAGTCTCCTTTGTAATTCCAACCACTTTTTTTTTGGAGCCGTCTTCAATTTTTTTCCCAAACTCAGCTCTGCAAGACTGGTTTCTGTATCCGCTTGTTCCTTTTGGAATTCCGTTAGAGCCGAGTATAAATCTGGATGGTCTTTACCGACGACAAGACGAAACCTATTGTGCCAACCTTCACTTGCGTTATTGGTCTTGTGCGATCCGTGTAAAGCTGCCTCATGTTGATTCCACGTTGGAGGTGGATAACGTGGAGGGACCGCACGCCTTCTACCTCTGCTCGGACGACCAGTAACGTAATTAAGCTCAAAGTAATCTACTATAGGCATGACATCATCTACTGCATTGTCTTTGAACAGGTTGAAGTAGCGCGTCAACTCTTGTAAGGGAACATAAGCAAGAGATAGCAGCATATGAACTTGTAATTTTATACTGCGATTAGTGGGATCGTTATATTTTTCTTGCAATCCTTCCGCTTGAACTCGGCGATACATAGATTGCCCTAGGTGAAAGAAACAGCATGTGACTGGTACAGAAATTTTACGAATTTTTGGGTACAGACATAAAAAAAAAAAAACAGTATCATTGTTACAACCATATAATTTTTAACCTTTTTTTCTTTGGTCCTGGGGGGAGGGGTTTAACCCTCCCCGTAAATACGCCACTGACGTACACGCGGTTAGAATATAATGAAATTAATAATTTAGGAATAGTCTGCAGTTGTATTATAAACACGCATAGCCCATATATCTAAGATTATAGTTATATAATATTATACAGACGTTGTAATTTGCAAACACAATAATGTTCTGTGTTTGAAAATACACTATTCTAGGACTGAAATATTTAAAAATACATTGACCTTTACAACAATAGTACGCCTTCTTTTAAAATAAATTTTGTTGGTAAACGCGTGTTCGTACATAAAAATCCGGTATTAAATATCCCACCGAATTCACTATATCATATATTGTTATATACGTATTATAATATGTAATATGTAAATTTATACATTATATATATATATATATATGTTTCATATTTGTATAATCACGAAGGACTCTATTATTACCATATCTATATTTTGTATTTTTGTTTACCATTTACAACCGAAGTCGGCAGAACAAACGGACAATTGTATACCCCACCACTATTGTTCCACTATGTTTTAAACATTGTATTTTTTTTTTTTTTTAAGAATACTATTTTATACATAAAAAAAAGTAAAACGATAATTTAAATATATACCTAAGACGAAAATAATATTATCGCGCGATGTAGGTACGTGAATAATATTTTTGTGATTTTTAGCATATATATATTATAATATCATCGGTAACCGCATTGTGGAATAGCTGCGCAGGGCTTCTCGAGTCTATAGTTTTTACTTTTAAGAACGCGCGTGGCTTGTGTTAAAAAATATACATTTATTAAATTTTCCATCTGAAGAATGATCATATAATAATCAATTTTTTTTAAATATTGGTTGGTATAATAATGTGCATATAATATGTAAATGTCTAAATAATATATATATATATATATATATATATTAGTCATTATACAATTAGCAATTTTCAAATTTTAGGATTATGCTCGTGAAAATGATATTGTAACCTCGGTTTCTCAAATGTGCTGTTGGGCCAATAGTTCAGGAGATATGGTCATAGTTAAAGGAGAAAAATCACGTTTTCCCGGAAAAAAAATTGAAATATTTGAGAATCTGCAGACCACGGTCAAGAGGAACTTTTTTTGTAGCATTCGAGGTGTATACAATAATCCTACGGAGTTTTGTCACCAGTCACCCTGTATGGTATTGAACAATGGCTGAACGACGCGTAACAAATGGTATTTTTATCAAGCTATATGTCAATAATTTGCGTAGCCATGTTTAAATTGTATAATAATCCTATATTATAGACGTGTGTGTTTGGTATGTATACGAGTAGACTAATAGACTATAAATATACATGTATGTATATAGATAGGTATAATATTTTGCTAAATTGCGTAAAATATTGTTAATTTGTATACATGCGGATTAGTTTTTTCACGGGAACAGTGTATTATACGTATTATGAAATATAGGAGTAGAATAATGTTTTGCGCTCAAAAGTTAATTTAAGAAAATATAGTTTCTATCATCATTTGAATTCGTCGTGAAGTCTACTGTTGAGATCGACTTCCTCGTATTTATAATTCTTTTTTCTCCGTAAATCCCTACAAAATTAATTGAACAGATTCAAATTAAAAAAGAAAAAAAATTGCTAATACTAAATTTTTAAAGGTCTCGAAATAAAGTAAAATTCACGATGAATTCAAATCTGTTTTCTGAATCTTTATCGCATCACCAGATCGATCGGTAATTTGGAAGTAGGAATAGTCTGTATTATTGCGTTTCGTGCAGGGTGCAAAACGAATAGAGGAATACGCGTATCCGCTTCCAATCGCCTTCGCAAAAATACAGATAATCTGCTATGATATTGTTCCTTAATTTTGAATATTAAGCGATGTGTATAATGTACAATTTTAGCTGATGTAGTCTGTAAACCCGTCGTTTCGTCATTTAGGCGTGTATACAGAATATATTTCTGTTCTCTATATAGATTAAAATATAAAAAACATTCCAAATGATACACTCGTATTTATATTGGTATAGACGGAAAAATAGAAAAGAAAAAACTTCAATATATATCACTTGAGATTAAGCGCTGTTTCAATAATATTGTTATTTGATTATATTTATACGTGTATATAAACGTGGCGATGTTTACTATACACGCCTTATAAATATTACTGTCACTGATTATTTTTTATTTACACGCGCAGCATTCGTAGCCTTCATTACACACAGAAATTAGTTTCACATATACGTGATTGTACTTTTCAAATATTTTTAAACGTTTATATTTTATAAATTATAATTATATACAATGTTTAAATAAAATTAAATTTCTTTCGAATATTTCAGAAAACCGACCTTTTAAATACAATTTCTACAGTTAGGAAAAAAAACGTCTCGAATAATCAAATGTGGAAATTTCTGAAAGTCACGTCGTGATCAGAAATCAACTGCGACTGCGTGTAATACAATTATTTTAATACTAAAGTGCTCATGAAAAAAAAAAAACAATAACGAATATAGTGGAAAACCTGTTCAAATAATTTGTTCTTCCCAATGGCGCCGATCCCCACGTTGAACTCGGGCCAGGGCCTGACCACATTTTTATAGAATGGGCCTGTTCAACAGATGGGCCATGTAATCAAAATAATACAATAATTTTATTGCACCTATATTATTACAATAGTAATTATTACTTTTTGTAATAATATTAAGATACAATAAGATCGTACATTTATGCTTATTTTATCTGTACATCGTGATGAAGACACTGTAATCACAATCAGTGTCGCTCCTATTCCATATGATTAGATTATAATATTGTATTCCTCATGTACCTACGATTGTCTGTACCAAAGTTGACGAAACTGTACCCAATACTTTTACCACAGAAAAATTAAAAAAATTAATTAGGTACTGTATTTGTTATGAAAAAAATTATATGTACATAGATATGGGTACCTAATACTTTATTATAATATGACAACGGCTTGGAATAATATTTAAAATACATTATGTGTATATATAGCTTCAAATATAATATTAAGGGCCGGTAGGATTTTTAGGGCCGTTACACATACGACTCGCCTGAGTAGTATTTTCAGACTTCGGCGCCACCGGTTCTTCCTGTCGACAGAGTACCTATTGAATATCCTATTTATGTACTCGTGTGATATTGAATATTTAGCGATAAATAAATAATGAAATATCTTAATAGAAGTAAATAAAATGTCATTCAGATGCAATATAATATAGTACGTTAGGTAGGTAAACACTTTCACTTATATACGCGTACCAACGGAGGCGAACAATAACGTCTAATTTTTACTCGACTCCTTTTCCGCACGCAACGATTGGGCAGGACAGAATAATAATACTCGACGCACACACAAAAAAAAAAAAACACTAATTATTATTTTTCCACTTACATATTAATAAAAAAATACAATCGAATTTATTAACAGTAAATAAATTCCCTCGGATAACTGCTGTTTTAGATTATTTTGAAAAAAATTATAAATAAAAATTAGGCGCATTTACGAGTTCATACGTATAGCTAATATACGAGTATATAGTAGAATATCACTGAAATCGTATAGAAACTCAAATTAATACATGTTTATGTTTACAGGACACGTGTACTTGCATTTTACAGCATTGAAATTTGAAATATATACTTATATATATATATATATATGTATACGTATAGTTACGTAGATCACATATTATTATATTGACGTAATTATTGAATCGATAGAAAATTGTACCGTACAATTTTTTTATCATTACAACTTTATTTATTGTATATCTGTATAGCCATATAGTCCATATAGATAACTGTTGAGCGACTAAATGTGTATTAAAATCTACTTAAATACCTATATATAATTATTATATATATATATATATATAGACTGCATACATAATATATATATATATATATATATATATATATATATATAAATTAGGTATAAACAGGCATATACAACTACCTATGGAAGTTTTCCTATTCGTTATTCAACCAGGTCTGCAAAAAATCAACAATATATATTATGTACTTTAAAAGGATGTGTCAAATCGATTGTATTACAAATGCGTCGTTAAAAGAGCAATCTAAAAGTGGGACATTTATTGTATTTGCATATAGTTTTATTTCAATTATAAGTATATTTAATTGTTGACTGTCGAGTAATACTACTATATATACCATATTAATGTAGCTAAATTGAAATAATATTAATAAATAATGACCCCAGCGCGATAACACGACGAACGTATAGTAAAATTATCATTTATCTTTGCATTTGAGATTAGAAATAACGATTTTTTTTTTTTTTTAATATTTAAAGTGTTTATCGTATTATATGAATTTCAGATATTATTTTAGTGAAGAAACACTATAAAACGCGTGTATAACTGGTTGAAATTGAAATGTTTACCATATTTGTTTTTTTTTCCTTTTTATCTAAATGAGCATTACGATTACACTGTCTTATATATGTGTTTAAGATAATATATATATATATTATACCTATTGTATATGTAATATACTAACATCAAAACCAAGTTTTCGGGTGCGCATATTATTCCGATTTTTAAACGACACAATATGTTTTATACCAATCACATTTATCGAAATAAATGCGTCGTACTATATTATAGGTACGTATTTTTTTTTTAACTATTTATTTACGATCAGAAATTATTTGGTCTTTCTGGTATTAAAATCAAAATTTTTAAAAAAGGGTAGTTTTGGACGTTAATTATTCGGATTTTTGAAGTTTTGTTATTACTATATATACATAACTTCGAAAGCCATGATAACAATCATAGCGATTCGATAAAACGGGATTCTGAGCGGATCTCCGCGGCGTGTAATGCGCACTTTGTAAGGAAAATTTAAAGTGGTACCTAATAGAAAAAAAATGTGACATAGATTTTTTTTTGAATATATTTGAAGTAACGTAGGACGAATAAAATGTTCACCGTTTAAACCCAAAAATTACCCATTTCATGACTATTAAATAGCTCAACGTCTAATAATTATTGTGATACATATTATAGATAGTCCAAAATCTCTAGAAATTTTTTTTGACATACACATATACATATTATATAGTGCAAAGTTATTCGTTGATGCGAAATTTTGAGACTCTATTATTTTTGGTAGTTTTTTTGTGTCGCGTTCGAAAAACAATTGAGTAAATAGTTTTTCAACCAATTTTCGGATCGTTTCGAATGTTACGCATAAGTTATAGAAATTACACTTTAGGAAATCGAACAACGTTTCAAATAAAGTACCCAGGACTATAGACGAGATCATCCGAGCATTCTTTCTAGTCGAAAATGTATACAAAAAAAAAAATAAATAAAAATAAACATCATTGTAAATCAAATAGCTCCCTCTCTGCGCTCAGACTCTACAATAAGGTCTATATTCACATTTCAAACACATATCCGTTCCAATTCAGTTGTTCTTTTTTCGTATATATATTTTTTTGGACCGTAGCATATTCAGTACGTATGCTCTGAACGAAATTGTATAGAAAACGGACGTTTCGCGTTTAAATTTTGAGTTTTAAAATACTATAAATTATACGCACAACCAGCGGCACACACGTCATTTATTTTAAGTATAGCAAAATACAAAAATTACTCCCCCTCCCCATTACAAATTTATTCTAACAAATTTCTGAGCAAAAAAATGTTACTCAAAGTAACACTATAATATATTTATTGTTTATATATAATTTATATTAATTAATTAAAAAAATAATAATAGTAATTTAAAAAAAAAATTTTAAATACTTAATATAGGTACTGAACATTGAAGTAAGTAATAAAATACCTAACCATCCATTAAAACGTAAGACTTTTAGTTAAATTAGAACATTGAAGGCTAAATTTATCTAAAACACATGTGAGATCAATATTAACATCTTGTTCACGTGCTATTCGCACAAATGATTCTAATCTATCGTTACTATCATAGTAGAACGAAGTACGAAGTTTGTTTTTGACGATTCTTAGTTGAGAAATTAATCTTTCTGTTTCCACACTTTATCACATATGTATACATATATAATATGTGTTACCACTTCAGCCGCCGGCTGAAATGCCAGCGTTTGTTTACGTATTATTTCGCGCATTTCTTATCGGTTTATCGCAATTTTTGGTAATAAACACGGAATGATTTACAATATAATAAATGATAATTCATATTATTAAACTTGGCAGAGAATTTTTTCTCAAATAAAATCGTAAATACGTTAAAAATTATTAGCCAAATGTGTGTGTTATCGGCGAGCCAAGCAGTGTACTTTTTGAGTATTATTTACTACAAAATTTTAGGCGAGGCGCCGACTCGCCCTCAAAGCCGCCACTGCTTGGCGTCACAGTAAACTTTTAAGTTTTAAAAGTTGAATATTTCATAAACTCTTTTCCAAAAAATCCGAACAAATGTCCAACAAGTCCGAGTATGATTTATTGGAAAGGTTTAAGAAAGATGTGCTAACCGTCTAAAAATTAGATTAGATTTTTATGTAAAAAATAAAGAAAATCTTTTCTTTATAGAAAATATAGTTTGCATCTTGATTTTTACGTATTTTCGTGCATATTTTATTGTTTGTAAAAAAAGGATATTTTTTCACACAATAATGGTAAAGACAATATTAACATAATATTTAGGAAAATATTGACGATTCAATTCAACCAGTGGGCTATTTTTTCTGATTTTCCGTAGTGCACGTTTTTAAATTTTAACTCAATTCCTAATGGTTATGGCCGTTATGGGGGAAATTGTAAGACAAATCACTTGTACGAAAACGACAACTGTGTGACATAAGAATATTACAAATAATAATTTCTAATTTTTGTGTTATAAAAATTTGTATTAATTTTTATAAAAAAAAATTGTTTTTAAATCTTAAAGTGCGGCTGTAGATGGTACCATGCTGCAGTCTACCTATAATAAAGACACAGGTGCACATTTTTATTTTTCGTAGTGCACATTTGAGATTTCCTTGTGCACAAATAGTAGTGTGTCGTTACAGTGGCGCCGATCCCCATACTGAACTCAGGCCAAGGCCCGACCATATTTTTATAGAATGGGGGCCTGTTTAATCGATGAGCCGTATGATCAAAGTAATATAATATTTAATTAATATGCGAGTATAATAAAATAAAATAACAAAATAGTTGTTTAGATCACTAAAGTATTAATGGACAAATTTGAGTTGATTTTTATTTATTGATTTTGGGTAATTGATATATTTGCTTCAAAATGGACGGTAATGACAAAATTATTAATATCCTAGCTGCATTCAAATCTTGAATTTTTTAAAATTAATTCTTGATTCTCATAGGTAAATAGTAACTTTTAGTTTTAATATTTTTCATAAGAAGTTGTGTGTAATTACTTAGTGAAAATGTCTTATTACTAAATGTTATAAAAATCAATTTAGATACTGTATTTGTTATGAAAAAAAAATGTATCCTATATATGGGTACCTATAATACTTTATTGCAATGTAACAACAGCTCGGAATAATATTTCAAATATGTGTGTGTGTGTATAAAGCTTCAAATATAATATTAAGGGCCGGTAGGATTTTTAGGGCCGTTTAGTACACAACTCGCCTGAGTAGTATTTTCAGACTTCGGCGCCACTGGACTGTCGTAGTACACACAAAAAAACCCACTGAATTCAATGACACATCAAGTAAAACAAAACATCAATTGATTTATACGTATTTTTTTTTTACTACAATTCACTGGTACTATTTTTTCAATTCAATAGTGCCGACCAGTTTCTCACTAGATTTCATAAAAAAAAAAACATTTTTAAGTACCTATATGCAATGTAATATTGAATAATTCATTTTGCATGTTTATACTAATAACAGTTTTTTTTTTTGTACATTTTATCTATTTTAGTTCCTATAACTTCCGAGCCCTAATAATTAATTTTATTATATTAAAATAGAACAGTTGAACGGCGCAACGTCACGTCCTGACAGTTGATGATATCAGCTGACCTTCGATTAGAAATTAGGTATTGTATTAATAAATTTGTCAATGTTTCGCTGCGTAAAAGTAAACGATAATAAAAGATGCGACCGAGAAGTTGCGTCATACGGGCGGTGTAATACGAGCAAGGCATTATTTTTGGTTTTACAGTATATCGTCTATCATTATACCGCTATCGGCAATCGATGACGATAAAATTGTACAACTGTGCGTCAATCAAATAGATGTGTTTTTTCGAGAACGCGTTATTAAATTCCGCGACTAAAATATTTGTAAAATAAAAGCACAATTATTTCGAGACATGACGTCAAATGGTACAACACAGTAAACGGTGTGCTAGAAGTCGCCGCCGCTTGCTGGCGGTGTAATAATAACAACAGTGGGCGTAGCCAAGATTTTTGTTTGTGGGGGGGGCTGAGGCCGATAATTTTTTAAAAATAAAAGCTCGAATAGGATCCTCCAGGAAAAAAATACCTGTTGTATATGTAAGCGTTATTAAATTTCGGGAGGGGTAGGTGGCTGTAGTTTCATCAACCCCCCTCCACGCCCTAGTTACGCCACTGAATAATAATGATACGACCATAGGCGGAAATGGAGGGGGGCTTAGGGGGGCTAAGCCCCCCCCAAATATTTTATAATTTGTATGTATTTTGGATATTTGACTGATTATGATTGATGTTAAAAATGTTACCCCCACCAGAAAATTTAATAGATTTTCGCCTATGGATACTACTACGAGGAATAAGGCGTTATTTTTCGGTTTTTTTTTTTAGTCCACTGCCTACGATAAAATTGTACGATTATTGCGCATCAATCGAATACATTGATTAATATTAAATTTCAGAACTAAAATATATTTCCTAAAATAAAATGATTTCGAGTCATGAAATCCAACGGTACGAAACGGAAATATTATATTATTAGTCTAGGGCTCGGATGTTGTTGCATTTGCAATTTTTTTTCTATTGTTCGGATTTGTTGCTAAGTAGGTTTTTAATTCGTTTCGTGCAAGTACGAATTACAATCTGAAAAAATGTAATGCAACTTTTTGCAATTTTTTTCAGTTTCTACGAAATGTTGTCGATTTTCCTAAATTTTAATACAATTTTAGCTACTCTTCAATGTTATTCACATACCTAGTTAAATTTTTTTTTTTTATTGTAATCATATTGATGGTTGAAATGTGGAAAACCGGAAAAAAATTTGTAATTTTTTCAGATCGATACATTTTTATTTTTAATTGTACTTTGTGTAAATTAATAAAAAGAAATATTAATTTCATAATTTTTTTATTAATTTTGTTTTTTTTTTTAAGTGCAATTTTGGTTATTTTATATTGCAATAATGCAATCAATTTTCAAAGTTTTTAGTGCAATAACTTCCGAGCCCTAAATTTATTACTATAAAAAAAAAAAATTCAAAGGGGGGACGGGGAGGCTTTGAACCCTTAAACACCCCCCCTTGACTACGGCACAGTGTTCACATAGGCAGGGGCGCATTAAGTGGGGGGCAAAGGGTGCGTTTGCCCCGGGCGGCACACTGATCGCATGGACATTTGGAATTATATGTTTTTGTCTGTTGGAATTTTAATCTGTACTGTAAATTTAGGGGCGGCAAATTATATTTGCCCCCCTCCCATCCCTAAATATTGATTCTTAATGCGCCCCTGCACATAGGTACTAGTGTTTATATGTCTTTAAACGGCCCGGCGAAACGACGAAATCGGCACGTCTAAAAGTTCGCATGGGGCCCCCGGGGAGAACATATTACAAAAATTATTCTCAATCTTTTTTTCTAAACGTTCCAACACGAGCGTGTAATTTTTTTCTTCTACGAAAATAAAAGAGCGCACACATCATATTAACAGCAAGAGAAACCGTACACGCGATATTATTATTATTATTATTCGTCAAACGAGTTATTATTTTGCAATGTAATGGTTTACACCGCCTTGTGTGTGTGTTATTTTTGTACAAGACAACAACAACAACAACAACAACAACAACAACGACGACGACAACGATGGAATCCTCGACCCCGCACCGGTACGCACCGCTTAAGCGAATACGCCGCGTATTATAATAATAATAATAATAATAAATTAACGACGGACGGAAATCCGGCAACGCGGCACGGCGCGACGACCGGCCGCCGGCGTTGTCGCACCGTGCGCGGTGTTTGTAAACAACGGTGGCCGCCGCGCCGAACGACAATATTACCGTTGCGGCGTTGTTTACGTTTCTCCCACCGCCGCGGCCACGTAGTCGAGCGAACACGCCGCCGCCGCCGCCGGTGTTGGCCGGCTGACGAAATAACCTTGGCCCCATATACCGATACAAAATAACATACAACACACCGATATCCGTGCACGGCGGCGGCGTCGTTTTTTTTTTTCCTACTCGCACGAGACCTGCCGGCTGCCGCCGTCGGCCGTAGTCGTCCCGGACGCGGTGTGAATTTCGTCGACAACAGTGTACGTATAACAATCGTAAATGTCCCGGATTATTGTTATTGTTAGGGCGCTCGGCGAATTATTATTATTATTGTATTCGGCGTGAATCGGCCGTTTCGCCATCATAATACACAACAATATTGTCGTTCGTGTGACTTTCTTTTGAAGTTTTCCCCGGTATTGACGCGTCTCGGAAGTTCCGTCGGACGCGGCGCCCGCACGCACGCCGACTCTCACGCAAGAAAACATACGACCGGACAGGGGGGGGGACACTGTTTTGTCTGCTCCGCAGCGTATTGGCACACCAAAACAATAATAACACACGACAGGCGGCGGCGGCGGCGGCGGAGTTATAGTTGCCGTCGTCCAGTGTTGCGTCGTGTGCGTGCGTGTGAATGTACTTGCGCGCCCGCGCCGTGTGTGTTTGTGCGGTGGTTACCCCTACTACCGCGGGGACCCGTCCGCTACGATCCAATTCGAGAACGCTGCTGGTCGTGTGCCGGTAGTTCGTATTCGTGTTCCGTTCGTTGTGTTCGTATGCGCGCGCACGTACACACACACACACACACGCACAAAAAAAAACATTAAAACGTGCCTACGTACCTACGAAATATAAGTAAGTACGGCCCCGTCGTTTTTCCGCCGCTATTGTTTTTGTTCGATACATTCGTTAACCGCGACAGTGTCGTTGTGAGTGGTGGGGGCGGGAAAGGAAACTCGTTACGACACGTCGTACGCATTATCACGGGGACGCGCGATAACGCGTTCGATTCGCACCAGTTTTTTTTTTTTTTTTTATTACTCGCCGCCCATATTTACAATAATAATAATATTATTGTTGTTGTTGTTATTATGTACGGCAGTCATTGATACGCGCGTACGCTTCCAGTAACGAGACGATGTGCGAAACGATGCCCAGTAGGGACACGATGACGTCCGCAGCAGCAGCCGCCGCCGCCGCCGCCGCCTCGGCGTCTGCCGAAAAGCCCAAGTTGCTGTCGCTGGACGTCGAGCATCTGGTGTCGGAGATCAAAGAGAACCTGCGATTGTCCGCCGGATTCAAGTCGAGGCGCCATCGTACGCACTTTGCACGCGGCACGAAGCCCTACGACAAGTCGAACGCGTGCGACTCATACGCGGCCGACAGACATCTGTATCGGTGCGACCACGACACGCAGGCCAGCGACGACCCGTACGAAATGCTGCAGGCGTTGTTGCGCGAAGGCAGTCTGGTCAAGGAGGCCGTCCGCCGACTGCAGATCGGCTTCTCCCCCAAGCAGAGGTATTATTACGAATCTGATGAAGAGTCTTCCAGGAGCCCTACGTTTAGATTGTGTTAAAAACGATAATACCGTCAATTCTGTCAACGTTTTATTTGGTTCCTTTTTGTAAAATTTTTTTTTTTTTTTTTATACTAGGCTGTGCCTGTACAAGTCATTTTCACAGTATTTATTGCTTGCGCGCGTATCATCCGATAACAATATTATTAACAGCAAATCAAACGATTATTTTTAATATTTCTAAAACACGGTCTCCCTCCCCTCCCACTATAAAAATTACCTGACGGCGACCCGCAACCGTTTCGATTAAAAAACGACTACGTCCTACTTGACATTAAATCGCTAGTGGTAAATTTTTTGTTACATTGTGCATAAAAATAAAAAAAAGATCAACATTATTTGAAAATCGCTAAACAAATTAGTTTTTTTTTTGTATATCTAATGTCTACGTTTATGAAACAACGAATAAATACTTATAATTTTATTGCGATCGTTGATATGTTTCACTCTTGTGACTAACAAAAAGAAAAATACTTATTCGGACACATATTTGCAGTTAAAACCGCGTTCTAAATAAAAATCTGATATTGTTTTTACTTTTTCTGATAATTGTTATTTATTGTTTTAAACACTGTATCAAACAAACGCAATTTCGTTTTTTATATTATTATGTAACTATTTTAGTAGTTTAAAATAGTTCCAATCTACCAAATGTCTTTCTGAAAAACTATAATAGTAGTGTGTTTAGACGACAATAGTGTTTTTAAGTTACCTTATACTTAATAATAATAATAATAATAAAAAAATGTATAAATAAAACTTCACATTATTTCTACGAAAGTTTGTTGGATAGTTAAGTATAACATTCGTAAAGTTACTCATATAATATATTATGTTTTATATTGTTTTTTTTTTTTTATATGTAACGAAATCGCTAGTTTTATTTAGTCAACATAATATGGTATAATAATGGTATTTAAAATCCCATATATTTTGCATGTTTCTGTTTTGTATAAATAACTAATAAGTCTAATGAAAAATGACGTGTACAACTTATTTTATTATCAAAACTGTAATATGATAAATAATTTGTATTAAAACCTGATATTGTTACTAAAATTGATTTAAGTATATGTATATTGTAAATACACGTAGGTGTGCGCATAACCCAAGTGAATGGACCAATACCATTAACAAACTGTTATTTACAGTAAGTGAAAGTATCATTATTTTCTTTATACGTGGAACAATATTTTTAATAGTGTGTCTATTTAAATATGTTATAATTGATATAATGCAATTGGTTTTTTTTTTTTTATATGTATCAATAGTCTTAAACGAATATACTTATCTGTATGACTTATATCAAATGCCAAATTCACCTCTTGTCCGTGTTTATTGATTGTGTAATTAATATCGTGGTAATTTATATCTATCCATCATATTTTAGTTATTTTATATATATATATATATATATATATATATATATATATAAGAGAGAGAGAGAAGAATAGTTTTTATAACGATTGTGTACAAAACCTTGTATAGTATAATAATTTAATTTAAAACGGTGATTTAAAATAGGTTCTTTTTGTATAAATTTAGTTATGAATGGAGACTGTTTTTTTTTTTGTTTTAACTGTATTTTTAGATTTAACAATATAAGGGAAAATTTATCGATTAGTAATATTGTTTTTATTTATCGTATACTGTATACGATATATCAAGCCTGACCTTGCTTTATAAATTGAATAAAAAAATTATTTACGAGACGAACATTTTAATGAAAGAATGTGTAAAAATTGAGGAATATTGTAGTCTGATTACCCTATTTAATTTGTCGTATTACGTAATTCAAATAATCATTCTTGACAGCGTAATTTAAATGTCAGCATCAAATGTGTGTGCATATAGACATTGCAATGGTATTGAAGTTTTGTAATTTAAATAGAGTCGGAATCCAACTGGCAAGTAAAAATTATAATGTGTACCTATTTTATTGTTTTACAAAACCGAATTTTAAGATCATACGAGTAATAAACACTGTGCCACAAACAATTGGTAACGAATCGTTCATCGGCATACGATTTTCAATATTATTATTCGTAACTCTTCACTCCTTTAGAGGGCACAGAAAGGTTTTTCTCATCAAGTTTTGAACTATGAATATCGGTATTGGGAACATCGCTTTTTTCTTGGCCGTTCAGTCGATCGTTCGAACGAACGGAATAATAATTTCTCGGCAAATGTCAAATCAATATTATTGTGAAGTAGTCGTGTTGTTGTTAACGTTATATAATGATGGTTTGCATAATATTATCGTCATTCATTTTTAATTCTTATCAATTTTGTTATCAGTTCTGTTATCATAATTTTGTGTAAACATTTAAAATCGTAACATTTTTAAAGTGCGTAGTCCTACCTATTATAATTATTAATAATTATCGTTATAATTTTCTTTACGAACCGTTACCTAATTAGTATTTTACCAGAAGTAGTAAATTGACGTTTACAAATAATATCGAGTTTCACTGACGACTGCGCTCGTTTCGAAGAAGGAAGTACTACGTAGTGAAAAATATGACGTGTATAAGGTAATAGTTTCGATTCAAACGAATAAAAAAAAAAAACGACATACAAATCGATAAGTATTAGTTTGACTTTTGTACATTAGTGAAGATGGCAAATTCAGTTTGGGAAAATACACCTTGTCAGTGCCTATGGAATTGTATAAACTTAATCGAGAAAGACTGTGCGAGCGTCTGCTGAAAGTTTTGGACACCGATGCTTATGTACTGTTACAAGGTGGATCAAATTTATCTCATTATTGCACGGACGTAGACTACGTTTTCAGACAGGTAAATTTCTTCGGCAAGACGTTTATCTAAGTATTGAATAATTTATTTATTGTACTCGGTGATGAGTTTCATTTGTAAGTTATTTAAAAATACGGTAATAAATATATTTTGTTTTCGAGTAAGACTACAAAAATGTATTTGAATAAGTTTAGCTATATCAGTATTCGTCATTGTATTTTATTGACTCAAAAAAAAAAAAATGTACATTTTGCAATGTCTGTATATAATTTCAGATTCTGAGCAAAGTCAAGAATATTTGTTTAATATAAATAATTTACAATTATTCGTTAGAAAACATGTAAAAATAATATGTTACCTTGTAATTATTAAATTAAATGGATATTCAATTATTTGTATAAATTTGTGAATTTTTAATACTTACTAGTAAATTAGTTATTTTGTTTGGAGTTCAAAATCTAAATTTTGAAGTATTATACATTTTTACGTGAGGGTTATAGGACACAAGGATTATTTTTTCAGAAGGTCGGTTCATGGCAATCTTATTTTTGTCCCCATGGTAGACCTATTGATGTTCATCAGTCATACGTGTAGTTACCCCAAACATTACATAAAAAAAGTAAGTAATATGTTTAAGACTGTTATCAAGTTAATAAGTGCTACTATCTGGTTTGGAAGCCACAATAATGGGAGTAGCAAAAGACCGGGTGCCCCTCACTAGGTAGGAGGAGCGTACATCGGCCTAAATGTGGTAGGATAGGCGTTAGATAGTAAATGACGTAGATGTGTAATGTTATGTTAGAATTATTACTTATTGTACTTGAGCCCACTTGGGCGTTTATGCAAAAATAAATAAATAAATAAACAATCATAAGGCTCCTGTGTGAGGGGAAGGCCCCCCGACACAGTATTTAACTGAGTTGTGTTGTTCTTTAAAAGGGTATCGGTGCTAGTAATTGTTTAGTTAATACCCGGGCTCTGCCCCGCCCCTTGAATAATGCTTGCCTGACGTTAGTAAAAGTAGTAGTGTTAGGTTTTGGTTAAAAAGCTAGATCTTGTCGTTACCGAATTGATATAATTTGTTGGCTTTTATGTGTAGTAACAGACTTGTTGATTACATCTTCGAAATCGATATTTTTTAATATTCTTTTTTTTCTATTGAAATAATTGCAATATCTATATCAGATTATATTTATGGGTTATAATTTGTATGCAAAACATTTTTATATTTGTTGTATTTATGGTAACAATACATATTTTTCTTTCGATATAGTAATCGTTTTGTGTTTTATAATGCTAATTTCCTAAGCAATTATGTTTATTTCACATAAACGTACTAATTCGTCACATTCTAGAGTTATAATTTATAACTTATAAATATTTACTACATACCTAGTCGAATAAAATTGTAAGGATAAAAAGTATGTTTTCGATATTTTTTTTTATTTTTCACAATTAATTACGATTTTGTTCGCATTTTATTGAATTCAATGCGTTTTAAATATTATGCGTGTATGCCTTTGTTTTCTATCGATTTAATTCTTTTAAATTGTTCTTTTATCAATGAAGTAAAATATATGTTTTGGAGTACCTACCTGTTTATTGTATGACCCACATACTCGCACTATCAATAGATATGTACTTGTCCAAGACGTTTTTAATTATTTTATAGAAGTATTTTTTTATTCGTTTAATGTATATCTGATCGTTAAAAATCATAAATTGTTTTACAATATTTATAGTTATATATCGTTGACATTACAGTTACAGTTTACTACCTACGTAATTATAGTTTATTTTAGGTAGGTACTTAAAATTTTTTGCATAAGTTATATTGTATTGCTCAATTGATCGAATAATAAAAATTATTTTAGTTCGTTTTTAATTTAGAAGAACTGTAATATTTATATTAGATACCTATGTGTTAGAATTATTAATATTTGTAATATTATATATGTATACAAAATGTTGCTGGAATATCTGTAAATTTTAAAATGTTGTCGTTGTGATCATTCTTTAGACCAGTGGTTTCCAAACTTTTACGGCCTCGGCACCTTTAGAAAATAGTTTATATTTGGCGGAATCCCATTATTCCAACTCGACCGAAATCTTCCGACTATTAACTGCAAATACACAATGGTCGGGAAAAGTGGCAAGTTACTGCTTTAATAATTATTGTTGCCTTACAACGCATTATGTGTATAATAGTATTACGTTTGACTTAAAAAAAAAAAAACAATTCAATATGAAAAGCCTTTGTTTTAAATAACTCATAATAGGTAAGACCTTAAATGGCTTAAATACATTTAATTTTAATATTTCTAATAACCTAACGTGAGATGTGGAACTGTTTCATCGTTTTATTTACAATCGTTTTGAAATTGGGTTTTGTATCTAACGGCTGAATTCGTAAGTCTGGTGCGGCATCCAATCTGTTTTTATACTTATTTTTGGTGTATGCATAAGCACAAAAAAACCAACCTCCCAACGATAAGTTGTCACAAAAGACAGCAGAGTTGTGATAGTCTTTTCAGCCACTGATCGAGCCGTCGGGGTATTGTTCGTCTCGTTGAGGGGACGTTCTACCTGACTCAGTTGTCTTTGTCTGACACACGCGTAACACAGTAAAATCTGGTTTCATATTTCCAATATCGTGAGTAATTGGCTAATTTTTGGACATGATGACCTATGATATTAATTACCTAATAAAAATAACATAATCTATGACACGTAGGAATTATTTTTTCGATAAATTGTATTTTTAGTTTTTTACAAGTGCATAAATAACGTGATAATCAAATTATAAATATTTTGTTTAAAATTTAATTGATCGAAAAAGTAACGTGTCATAGATTATGCTATTTTTATTAATTAATATCATAGGTCATCGTGTTCAAAAATTAGCAAATTACTCACGATATTGGAAATACGAAACCAGATTTTACTATGTTACGTGTGTCAGACAAAGACAACTGAGTCAGGTAGAACGTGCCCTTAAGTCCAATCCAAAAACGCATGATTTTTCCCCAAATGAAATGACATTAAACATTTTTTTTTCATTTATATTTTCGCAAACAGACGCTTGAAAAAGCATAATGGTATTGTATGCGACGCTCTAACTTGCTCTACTTGTTGTACGGGACCCCTGGGTTCCGCGGAAAACACTTTGAGAACCGCTGCTTCAGACTCTTAAGAAATCAATATTAATTATAATAATTTATATAACGTTGCATAATACCGTAGTGGAAATATCAATTATTATTAATCTACGAGTAGTAGTTGGCGGTAATACGTACCTACTTATAAATTGTTTTCCATTAATATTTTTGATGACATAAATAGCATCTGTCCGTATAAATAACAATAACAAAAAAAAAATCTAAATGGTAGTGTTTATGATAACACAAACGTACAATAAACACGAGAGTAGGCTAAATTGGAAGTTGCTTACGCGTGTTGCTGCGATTCAAGGTTTATATCGTTTTTGTTTACGTCAATATAGAGACATTACTATCGACCAAAATGTAGAGATAATATTATAGACACAAGCTTTAAGCCTATAAAATGATGATAGTTCTAATAATTATTATTGTTCTAAAATCGTGTAATAATATTATTAATGTATACTTTAATAATTATTATGTACTATAATAAAACGATGTAATATGACGCACGTATCGAGTACATAATGTATATAATACCAATATTAGATTCTGAGCAAAGCTACTGGTTTTACAATGATGTTAATTTTTTTTATTTTTCTCTGTACAAAAATTTTCGACTATAGAAAGAATATGCCGTGACGATCTCGTCATGCGTTACGTTCCGGTAGCGAATTGTATTTAGGTATGTTGGTACTTTAATTATTGAAACGTTTTTCGATTTCCCCAGTGTAGTTTCCTTATATACGTCATATTCAAAACAATCCAAACATTTAAGAAGAACAACTATTATTTCTCAATAGTTTTGAAACGTGGCAAACAAAAAAAAACTACCAAAATATTGGTCCAAGAGTCTTGAAATTTACGTCCAATATGTGTTTTTAAAACCTTCAAAAATGAATTATTAACAATTTTTTTAAATTTGTTCGGTTAATTTTTTGAAGGGTTTATGAAAAAAAAAAAATGAAAAAAGTGGGAAAGTCGTTTTGTAGTAAAATTCACGAGGAATTCAAATCTGTTTTCAAATTTCTTATCGCACCATTAGATCGATCGGTACGTTGGAAGTACGAAACGTCTATTTTGCTATGTTTCATGTGTGTAAGACAAAGAGAGAAAATACCCGCTTTCAATCCCCTTAACTGAGAAACATTATTAATTATATACCACATAAATACTAACAAATTTTGTTAACGCAAAATAATATTATTTTTATTGTTTTTAATTATTATTATATTTTTTGTACATTAGATAATGTGTTATGTAAAAAAGAAAGCCCATGGGAGGGGATTCATTCCCTATATCGTCCCCGTAATTACGCCCTTGGTTTAATATGATATGTATAATGTATTACGTATATAATACATTATATAATAATTTGTATATGTAATATATATTAGCTATAGGCAGTTTTGATATATTTACTTACTATTATTTACTATAATTGTATTAAAACATTATTTTGAAAATCTAAAATCTCGAAATAAAATACAAATAATAAACTAGTAATGGAATATAAATCATTAAATTTTATTTTAAGAAAAAATATCGGGAAGGGGGTCTGAACCCTAAACTCTCCCTGGCTATACGGCCTTGGTCACGTGTAGCAGCGTACTAATTTTACCAAATACACGGTTTTTCTATGCCAAATTATTAATTTGTCAATACGATTCTCAAAAATCAGTTTCCAACAAAACATAGCTCGACTTCACGTCTGTTGGAACAAACAGTGGTACAACTTTGTTCCTACTACGTTCTTTCAAAATTACACAGCATTCGAATTGCGCAATGATGTTTTGTTATATTTCCCGTAAGAAATAATTCACAAATAATTCGTGTTTGATAATAAAATAGAAATAATAATCGGTAATACAATATAAATTATATAAATTTATTTATAGAAAAAAAAAGATGGAGTTATATAATAGGAGGGTTTGTGAAAAAGGTCCGTTGCTGACTGATATTGTTGTTCCCGAGTGTCCCAAATGCACCTAATGTCTGAATTATCAGCAAAACGACGTTTTAAATTTTTAAATAAAATATATATTTTTTGAAAAAATTCGTGATCCTAAGAGTGAATTTGAATACTGTTTTTTTCATTTATATATAAGTATAGTTTTTACCGTTATATAGTTTTAGTATGACTAATGCGTATATATGTACCTAATTAGTTTCCATCGAATTCGTAGCTTAAACACAAAAATAAATATCTTTTGAAAAACGACACGTTTTCGAATTTGTCATTTGAAGAAAAACGTAATACGTTTGTGCGATAATTTTAACAAACTGGCACGCTATTATAGTAAACACCTATAGTAAATAATATGTATTATATATTAACCTATACCTATCCATCTTAAAGACGTAAACCGATCGTACACTTATAAAAATGATTTGATAAATTTAACGTAAATAGATCAGTTAGAAACACGATTTTTTTTTATTGAAAATTTTCCAGTTTTAAAATAAAAACCTATGGTAATTTGTATTTTGTCAGTGATTTACTATAAAACATTATGTATACGCATATATAGTACAGTGGAAGTAGTATAAAACGCTGTTAAATATTCAATTGCTGGGCACTGACACTGTAAATTACGGTCTGTAATATGTCGTAAAGAACTGAATACTTATAATAGGTGATTTCCCGTTATCCTTTAGTAAAGATAAAAATTAACGTTACGTTTATAAGATGTAATTTTTCTATTTCATTATATATATATATATATATAATATTAGGTATGATATTTATCATATTAAAATCGTGTGCTATAACAAAAAAATTGTTGGTAAAATACACATTTAAATAAATTTCTAATTTTTTACATGTATTTTTCACTAGAAAATTGTGATGCCCAGTCATTTTGATATCGTTTTGATTTTAGGAGTCTTTCTTCCATTGGACTTTTGGAGTCAGTGAACCTGATTGTTATGGCTTAATACAAGTGTCCAGTGGTAAAGCGCATTTGTTTTTCCCGAGGATCCCTGAAGCGCACACCGTATGGTTGGGAAAGCCATTGACTTTAGACGAATACAAATGTCGGTATAAAGTCGAAGAGGCATCATTTGTGGACATGGTAATTATACATTTCTTTGAAGTACGTTATTACACGTGTTATATAAGCGTTTTAACGAGGTATTTAGTCTCGAATTAGTCAATTATTATTATTTTTTTTTTTACTAGTTGTAACGCTTTTTTATTTACGATTTCCGTGTCAGAAACATTGAGGTTTGAAAACTGGGGACACTCAAAATATAAAAATAGCATCTGTGCTGACATATACAAATTTTTTTTAGGACAGATGCCCAATTTTGTTGCATTTTTAACGTGTTCAATGAGAGACAATGGCAAAATGCGATCGATGCTTACAGAAAATTAGAGTAGGCTTTTAAATTATATTTTCATTTGTGCATTGACTATTTTATATTATTTTGATTATTATTTTTTTTTTAAATTTTACTATTGGTGTACTTTATTTTCAAATTTATAACAAAGATTTTTAGGTGTGTAAAATGTAATAAATCTATAGGTACATTTTTAAACAAACCATTTAGAGATTTTCTTAAAACTATACATTATATCAGTAATTTCACGATAGTATGTTTGATTAAATAATTAACGACTCAATTTTAAATAATGATGCAATTCGTTTGAAATTTACGTAATAATAAAAGTTATTGGGAATTGTTAAAACAGAAATCGTAATAAATGTAATATACTCTCGGATAGTAATAATAATAATAATAATAATAATAAATATATACATGTTGGAAAGTTCGAAACTATTATTGATACTTTTTTTTACATTTGACTATTTATTAGAATTTAAAATTCCTAATATTATTCATTTTACATAATTATTTAATTTAATTTACAATTGTTGGAAATATTTATCTAATCAAAATATATGTTAGTTATTAGGTAACACAGTATACCAATACAAATATAGAAACTAGTTGTGTTTATTAGATACCTACATAATTTACTGTATAATAAAATGTGTAGCTGATAAAAGTTAGTGGCAATTAAAAACAAAATATTCAAATAACAAAATATGTAATAATTGTTATGTCGATATATATATATTTTTTGTTTGCGTATTATGCAGAATACATTTACTGTTTTTATATGTATATAGATAAACAGCTCTATAATTTATTAATCTTTTGGCATTTATTTATTTTTATAATAATTATGTAAATTCATTACTTGTTTTAATATAGCTTGGTGAAATACTAGATAAAGTGAAACCATCGCTTATATTGACTTTGGTAAGTAAAACTATATTTAAAATATATAGATTTTTTTTTTAAGATACACGCAGAAGTTATAGTATTATAATATGTAAAAAAGTGTGAATTGTTTTTGTTTTGATTAGATTTACAATAAAGCCAATAAAGCAGCACTATTGCTATATGACTATGACCATTATGTTAGGGTATTAAGAGTTATAAGTATTATTGTAGTTCTTAAAATATAAATGTGTACATTGAGTTGTATTTCTAATAGATTAAAAAATGCTTATTAACAGACACATATTGATGTTTTAATGTTCTAAGTATATATTTTATTTATTTATTTTTTTAACCTGCGGACCTGTTAAATTACAATTCAATTATTATTATTATTTTTATTATTAATGTGCTATGCACGCAACTTGAAATAGGTAGGTATTTCATGTGGCGATTAAATATTGTTTACTAATATTACTGCCACAACTGTTTACCAATAGAAGTAGGTATGACACAATCATTATCACTTTTTTTTTATTGCCTTTAACAATAATAATAACATAATGAGTTACAAAAGTTGCATTATTGCAATAACAATTATATTTACATTGTTTATTTATTTACTGAAATAGATGATTAGTGTCCTAATTTCGTTTTCTTTCACAATTCAGTATTATTAAACGTGATATCTAATTGTGTTCAAAAGAATGTTTTAATATAAATTCAACAACCAGAAATAATAAACAATATAAAAGTTATCTAGATGTTGTTGTTGTTGTACTCATTTATATATAATATGATTGAAAGGTTTGATTTAATTATTTTTTATCATTTAAATAAATTGCGTTATGCCAAGGTAATAGATATTTATGTTATACATGGTAATTTTAAAATAATAAAGAAGCCAAATAATTTTGGTGCTTATTTTCTCTTAATACACGTGTAGATTACTTAATATTTTGGATAATCCATTTGAGTATGTACTGTGTTACTTATTAAAAATTGACAAAAAAAAGATAAAAGTAGAGTTCATTTTCCAATAAATAAATAATATTTTACGTTGACAATGTAAAAAGAAGACAAATTGGCTTTCAAAACTTTCCAAAATTGGATTAATTTAACTTCGAGTTCATTATTTTCATAAAATATTGTTTGCCTATCTTTCATAAGTACCATAATAAACCAGGAGTATAGTTTTTAATGTAGTTTTGGCCAAAATGAAGTGAAAAAAGTGCACAACAGCCAGTTACCACATTCTCTTATTTTTTTATTCTATAATTTGTAATTTATATATATATATATATATATATATATATATATGTGTGTGTGTGTGTGTGTGTGTGTGTGTGTGTGTGTGTGTGTGTGTATGTAATTATGTTTTTTGTAATTTGTATTTAAAAACTTGTTTAAGGTATATACATTTAAATATATATGATTTATTAATTGTAAACTATTAATTTTGATTATTTCTAATTTATATTTATTACTTTGAGAATGACTATATTAATAAATATATATATTTTTTGTAGTATGGAAAAACACTGACAGTGACAAGATGTGTAAAGAAGCATATTTTGATGGAATAAATAGGTACATACATCCAAAAATAATAATGTATAATAATAATTATTACTAAAATTTTGTATTATTTTTAAGGTTTACATTGGATAATACAATTTTACATAAAATCATTTCAGACTGGTAAGTTTAATACAATTACATATACATTAAGGTATTTGAATAAAAAACATTAAAAAGGAGTTAACATATTTTTATATCTATCATTAATATATTCGATCAGTTCGGCTGGATACTTGAGTTTTAATAATTGATTGTAGTTAATAGATATTACATTTAATCCAATTGTCCTTAAATGTCTAATTCTAGTTGTTTCAATGCCAATTAAATGTTCTTTTTCCCAACAATAGTGTTCAGGTAAATGAATTAGAAGTGCAGTGCATAAACCAGGATTTTTTTTGAAGTTCATGTACCCAATGTTCATTTCAAATTTGATTGGATGTATTAAAGCATCAATTATGTAAATACTCATTAGTGGTAGTTGTCTAAGGATGGTTGAATAGGACATTTTGTATCCATGAAACACAATTTCAAGACTACTGTTGATGTCTTTTAAGATTCGTTTTATTCTATAGTCCCACCATATACTTTTTGCACCTTTATCTTTTGGTAGCACTGGTCCTTGATAATGATCACATTCTAATGTCATACACTGGTCAATAAGTTTTAACTTGGACTTAGTGTATTCATTTTGACCACTTTCTTCATACAAATGACGCAAAAACGAAGTATTGAATACCCTATGAATAAAGTTCAACGGATGTTTCTCTAAATAAACACACGACAATAATATATCGATCGTTTCTTGCGTTTTAAAGTTAAGAAACTCTTTATTCATTATATTTTCTACTTTTTTCCAAAACTCTAAGGCTGATTTAGGCTTATAGTTAAGTTGACCAAATGGCCAGAACAAATCTCTAAACTGCGAAGGAGTTATATTCGAACCATAATTAATTATATAACTAGCACAGCCTTCAAAAATTTGTTCAGAATGCACATTAAACTTAGAACAGTATTTCATAATTTCTACCATTAATGTAGGACTATTTACTGTATTGTGTTTGGCCTTTATGTAACGTTCTAACGCTTTAACAATTCCAATGTCCACATAATTAGAATTATTTAATTCGTTGATTATTGAAATTACATTATTTTCACTCATTGTATGTATATTCGTATTAATCCATCTGGATATAGTATTTAAGACAATATTGGAAGTGCATTTAGTTAATCTCATGGTGTACAAAATTTCTATTAAGTCGTCCGTACAAAGATGATGCCAAAAATGTGTTAGACGTCGTTCCAACATATTCATAATGGTTTTTCGACTTTTTTTTAATAAGTGTAAAATTCTGAAAACTTGAATTACATTTTTTTCATTTATTTGATTAGATTTATCCATTATTCCAATCCAAAGCTGATCTGCCGTTTTGACTTCGTTCAATTTAGAAAATGTGTCAATTGATCGGCACAAGTCGTCAATGTTGAGTTTACTTTCAGTTACTCTACACAGGATTTCTTCAGATATTTTATTTTTAAATACGTCGTATGGCAATACTCTTACACGATCAATAGGTATTAGTTCAAGCGTTCCAACAACAACGGAATGATCACCGCCTTTAATAATTATTTCTAGTAGTTTTTCTAAGATCGTTGTTTTGGTATAGTCTATATTTGGTTTAGTATCTAAAATTGAAGAAAGTTTATTTGTAGCAATATGAAATTTAAAATTTTCTAATTCTACTATTTTTTTCAACGCACATAGCGCAACTGCTGGTGTTACCTCATCAAGCATTACTATTTCTAGTAAATCCACAAGTGCTTTTACCGATGAACACTTTTTAAAGCCTCGGATGACATCTACAATTTCTTCGTCAGCCCTTTTGCGATCAGTTTCATTCTTTAAGCCGTTCAATTTTTTCACTAGCTCGTCATTGTTTATAGCTTCTTTTGTACACGAATCCACATCACAACAAATGTCGTTACTACACACATTACGTACAATCAGTGGCAGTTCTCTTATGTCAGCTCCTTCTTGAATAAGCACAAACGTTTGACCAAATTTGTCGGTTTTGTACCTGCTATGCGCGGTGACGTTTAACACTTTTAAAACATTGAAGTAGTTCACTCGATTGAAAAGCAATTGTCGGATTAGTATTCTTGACATGTTTTTTTTCTGTATTAAAATTTTTCAATATTTATAAAATTAAATTAAATCCGGATCAATATCTAATTAAATAGTTTGAAATTAACACTACCTTAAGGTTAGACATAAAGAACTGAAAATATTATCTAAATAATAATATTTTTACAAATCGCTTTCATACGTTATGTTATCCCTAAGCGTAACTCGTAATAACTGATATTACAAACAATAAACACGATATTTGTATTGATAAGTGAAGTTAAATACTGATAAACAACATTTTGATATTTGTTGTGGTACACGATTTAGCCGCTAGATATCACTGCTGTTTATATGAAAATGAAAAAAATATATTTTTTAAAAATTTTACCATAACATTTTCTATAAATATTGTTGTTTTGTAAATAATATATTATATTAAATATTATTATTTATATTATAAAATATACACATTTGTATAATGTGCAAAATTTATAGTTGACATCTGTTGACAGTAGTCACTCTATTAATAAATACCTGTTATTAAAATCTGGTGGCCTGGCCAACAATTTCTCGTCTGGGGTCAATGCCAATAATGTCCATTTAAATTTAAAATGAAATTAAAATACAACAAATAAAAAAAACAATTGGAATATCAGTTATTTTCCACAATCATGGTCGATATCAATTATTATACTTTAGTATATTAAAATTAGAACCGTAGAATTTTACAATTAGTAGCAGTTTTTGTCCATTTTCCTCTGTCTGATCTATAAAATGAAGTAGAATGTCTGCTTTCCTTGAGGCGTGACTGTTTATTAAAAACAGTTTAACACTAAATTCGGTAAAGAGATTCGTCTTGAGTTCAGGGATGTTTGTACGATAATTTTAACTGACTCCAATGATTTTCCGGAGTACCAGGACTCGTGAAGGAACTGTTTGGGCCATCATTTATGTTTTGCATCGTTCGATGGTAAATTTCGATTTTATGATGTATTTCAATGTGGATTTTTGCATAGGTAGGTATCATACGAATGTGCATTTACAGAGATTGCATGTGTGTTGTATCTTGTATGTTTTATTGCTGATCGTGTAGTGGTGTGTTATGATTTTGATTTTTGAAAGGTTTGTGAAACCTGCCAAACACAAATGTTCTTAGTTTTTTTTTTTCATATTTTCAGTCTGTGGAGCGGAGTTTAGTAGTTTGGCCAATTTCGATTTTGTTGTGTTTTTAAATGGAGAATTCAAGTGTTTCATGTATTCATCAGTGTATACTATTTGGGTCACGTGTTAAAATTATGTTGTACTGTTTGGGTCCCATAAAAAAAATTTTCTTTCCCATTTTAACGGACTTGGGATTGTGTGTAACTTTATCTCAACTAGTTACAGGTATGGTTAAAATTTTTTTTTTTTTAAACATAAGATGATAAAATAATATGTTAATAGTTTGGTTGAAATTTATGACGGACAGAGTTTACGAATTCGCAGAAATTAATTTTTTTTTAATATATTTTGGCTCATTTTTCTATTAGTGAAATTTTCTTTTGATGTTTTACAGTTATTTCTGCTTCCTAATGTTCGTCTCGTTTCAATATAAACATCAATTTGTATATTTTTTTAAAACTTGTATAAATTGAAAACTATTGGGACAAGCAGAATAAAACACGGAATTGGAATGGGAATGAAATAATTCACTTGCATTTGTAGTTCTTAATTCTTGTCGTTGAAGATTTATATTCGAATCATAATTTTTGAGAGAAATTTGCTTTAGGATGACTATAATTTTTTAATAAATACTCAGTCCGTGAAATTTGCAATCGTTCGTTATCTGGTTGAATACCTATAAAATCGTTTATTTTAAGAATGAAGTAAGTTAAAAAAAAATTTTAGGTAATACCCGATTGAGTTTTTTTAGATTCTGAGAGGAGCGATGAATCTATTGTTTTTACAATGATGTTTTTTTTTCTATCCTGTGTACAGATTTTCGACCAGAAGGAGTGCTCCGATCTCTTCGGTCACAGTTTGTTTCCGGCAGCAATTCGCATCTAGTTGGTACTTTAGAGGGATCATTTTTTTTTTTTTTATTATATTTGTTATACACTTTTAATTTGCATTGTGTTTATAAAAAAACTATTTTTTACGGTCTGTTGAAAGCGTTTGTGCTTGTGCACTCGAACTTACCCAACCTTATAATAAAAGTCGTCAGTGACTGAATGTTTATATGCCTACTGTAAATTTGTCATATGAATACTGCTAAATTTATGTACATACATAAATATGATTGTAATTTAATTTGTATAATTATTATATGTCGTACAAAATAATTTACCTATCTAAAGTTTCACAAACAAAAACCTTCACAACTACCAAAATCCTCTCAAAATAAAATATTCGTATCCTTGCATTCGATAATACTCCTCCACGGCATTTTAAATGAAATACAGATTTCTGAAAAGTACTTGATATTATATTATTACACGAATACTCATGTCGACGAAATACGTTGATTTATTTGTTGTATACATAAATATATATTACGCAATAGTTGGTATAAAACGTATATGTCATATTTGAATTTCAGTCGCGTCATCAAAACGGATTATGAAAAAGAAGTAATGAGGTATGCGACAAAAGTCACTTGCAACGCACACAAGTCTGTCATGACGAAGTGCAAGCCAGGCATGTACGAATACCAATGCGAAGCCAACTTCTTGCATTATGCTTATCACGTCGGCGGGTGCAGACACGTGGGCTACAATAACATATGTTGTTCTGGCATGAACGGCGCCGTCTTGCATTACGGTCATGCCACCAAACCCAACTCGAAGGAGATTCGTGATGGCGACATGTGGTAAGAAGGCGCTTAACGTGCATGCATGGTAGTAGATATACGACACAAAACAATGATATTCGGTGGAGATGGCCGCCATGTACAGACAATCAAGTCCGAAGAAGTTTTTCTATATGAGAGGGTGGATGGGGTGGGTGACTGCAGAACCATTTTGAAGATGCGTTATATGCTTATGCTTATATTTAAAGCTGAATTTTGAATTAGACATTTAATAAAATTCTATACAGTTATTACTGTATTATATTAAAATAGGGTTGCCATTTGTTTGAAATGGAAAACCGGGACATCATTTATAAATAAAATTGTCAAATCATAATTCCTAATAATATTTATTATATTATTATTAACTTTTTAACATATATTTACAATTCATACAACTTCAGTTACTTTTTATATGTTTATACATTTTATATGTTATTAGATAGGTAACCTACCTAGTATTAACATGAATTATTTGATGCAGCGAATGTGTTAAATCTGAACAGTTTATAAAACACAACAACACGCGTTCTATGGAGCCACGCGTATCTATTTATATTGTTTTGATAAAATCGCGAAAACGCGGAAATCGCTATCGCAAATCGCCTTCAATGGGGCAGTAGCTTAAAGTTATTACACAATATATGAATTCATATAATCTGTGATTATTTCTTGTACACTCCGGCTATCCTACATAATATAAAGCAAAATACCCGAATCTATACGTATATATACTGGTATAATATATATATTTTATTACCTATTATAATGATTTATTATTTTGTTTTCTGTACAAGTACGGAAATAGACGACCGTTTTTCGCCCAGCTTTCATATTATTTATTATGAATATTAATTTTTATCTATAAGAATACACCATATTAAAAAACGGGACCAATTTTAAGAACTCGGTAGTTTTACACGTCCCGGCCGGGATTTCAAATAAAACGGGACGGTGTGTTCAAAACCGGTAGTGTCCCGGTCAAACCGGGACGAATGGCATCCCTATATTAAAATTGCCAAGGTTGGGGAAGTTAACAATTTTTTTTAAACTTTTTAAGTTAATTAAAAATAATTAATTTCAATTAAGTTAAAAGTTAACCAATACTTTTTTTGTTGACTTTATAAGTTAAAAGTTAACTTTGAAAAAAACCATAACTTTTCTGATAATCAAAAAAAAAAGAGAAAGCTACCAAGATACTTAAAACATTAAAAACAAATGATAAACGGCATTTACAATACGACAACGGTTCAAGTGCGTGTAGTTATGTATATTTTTTCATCTATAGTAAACTTACTTTTCATTGGGAACAGCTAAGGACTGTTGTGCATCGATATCAGGGATTTGTTCGCAAAACCTACACTTATGAACTATAATTATTATATTTAGGTACTGTACTCAAACAATAAATCTCAAGACTAGGGTTATTACGTACTATACATTATTACGTATGCGCTATAGTAAAATTACATATATTATAAAAAAAAACAAGTAATATATACAAAATCATTCAGAAATTTACATTGTTCTTCAGATAAAATTTAACTTGGATACTTTTGTAAAAAATTAATATAAAATTAACGCGCTTATAGAGTTTTTAAAAAAGGTAACTTTCCTTTTAAGGAAAATTTTAATACAAAACGCATTTTTTAACATTTCGTTACATAATTGAATCATCTTAGCTGTCGATCACATTTTCCAGTTACTTAACCTGATTATCAGTCAAACGTACCATATATAAATTATATAAATTCTTATATATTAAAAAAAGTAAAAATATTGTAAAACAATATTTCGTTTAAAATCAAAATATACTTTATATTGGTACTATAATATAATTGTGAGTCCTAAGTATTTTAAAACGATTAATATGATTTTGAAAAATAAGGTAATATATGCGTTTGTACTAATACTAAATGGACTTCATATGTCAGTTTTTATGTACGTAAAAGGTCTATTAAAAAAAAAAAAATATAAAAAAAAAAATAACGTATAAAATATCAACCTTAATTATTATAATTATATACTTTTAAAGTTAATTTAATGATAAGTGATTGTTTTTCATTTTCAGTTTGTTTGACATGGGAGCATCATATAGTGGTTATACGGCCGACGTGACAGTTTCGTTTCCGGCCAATGGGAAGTTCACTGACGATCAACGAGCGATTTACAACATTGTACTGGCAGCCAGCCGTGCCGTGATGAATGCAATAAAACCAGGTAGGATATTGCTTAATCGTATGGTGTGTATACATAATCTAATGGGATGAGAGTAGTGGCACGATTATGCAGGGACATCCCCTAGGTTTTTAAGTAATTCTTTTAAAATTCCAGAAAAATGTATTGAAATTAAATGGAATACCTATTTGTATAATTGACCATTGACTATTGAGTATTGGTGTTTTTAAAATTAATACCGTCTCTCTTTGCACGATGAAGTATTGCCAGGATTGAGACATATATATTAATATTATATAGGAAAAATAGCATTAAAATTTTAAAATATCTAATTGTTTAACAACTAATTGTATTTTATTATTGTATTTGCCATATATTAGTCAAGTCAAGTGTTTATAATTATGTGAATTTAAATTAAAGAGAGAGAGAGAAAATTAAGTATTTTATCGTATTGGAATAATTGACCACGTTTTAATTTACTAGTTATTAGTAATAATTTTAAGAACAAATACAATTAAATAATGAAAGAATTACGTTTATATATCATATTTATACGAAATATCTGAATATGTAATACTGTATAATTTGTATAGAAATTTAGGAATATTAATTTTGATGACATTGTCTTGCGTGAAGGTAAACGAATTAAAATTAGACAGCGTTTGGAACATTAATTTAAAAATTGAATTCGTTCACGTTCATTTTCTGCTTGAAAAAAAAAACGTGTGACGTTTATGCGTCGCTCACAAATTTTGAACCTAAACGCGTGTACGTGCGTTTATAACCATCGTTCTCTCTAAACACTGAAACTAGGTAATTAGGTATACATACATACTCTAATATTGTATTCTGTTTATATTCTGCTGTATGACTCATAGGCGATTACTATATAGTCTATATTTATTTCTATATACATTTTATATTTCTTTGATGGGAGTGATTTCCCCTTAGGTTTGTTAATAAATATTTTTTTTCCTCAGATATTAATAAAATATATTTAATATAATACACAAATATGTGTATAAACTAATTTGTAGCAATTGTGTTAATATTGTTTGTCTGATGGGTCTCGAAACATTGTTCAGGCGTTTCTTGGGTGGACATGCACGTACTGGCCAACAAAGTGATGTTGAAAGAACTCTGTGAAATCAATTTATTACACGGTGACGTTGACGAAATGTACGAAGCCGGTCTTGCAGCCATATTTCAACCACACGGACTAGGCCATAATCTCGGAATTGACGTACATGACGTGGGCGGTTACCTTGAAGGGCATCCGGAAAGACCAAAACACCCTGGCGTCAGTGCTCTGAGAACGGCCAGGAACTTAGAAGTTGGTATGGCACTCACTGTTGAACCTGGATGTTATTTCATCGAACCGGTAATTTGTTATTTTTATGTCGGCGTATCTTTGCGAAATTTCATATTATATTATAGCGACTTCAAACGATTCATTATTGTGTGATTTTTTTTTTTTTTTTAAAATTTTAAAGTTTTATTTTATTTCAGTTATTAAATCGAGCTCTCGAAGACCCGAAATTGTCCAAGTTTATAAATAAAGAAGTTTTAAAAAGGTTTTGGAAGTTTGGTGGTGTGCGCATCGAAGACAACATTTTTGTCACCGAGTGTGGAATTGAAAACTATACTCCAGTACCCAGAACGTAAATATAATTTTTTGATTACATTTGTTCGCCATAATTTGTTTTCCAATGATCGTATTTATATTTTATACTGTTCTTCGATGTTTATAGTGTTGAGGAAATCGAAGAATGGATGAGTAAAAAAGAAGTTGCCGTTTAGATATTTTTCACCATATTTTATACTTTATATAATAATCTATTGTATTGTACAATTTAATGGTTATTACTCCATTATTGTAAACTTTTTTTTTTAAAAACAAAATATTATTATTCGCATAAATATTAATCAATTTTATATACAATTTGTTAAAAAAATAAAACGGGTTATAATATTTATCTGTGATAAACGTTATTAATTAATTCAATATAACAATGTATGATGTAATATAATAATTCTGGTTTTGGAGATAAATTATAATTGTTGCGATATAACATTCAATTTATCGTATAGATTTTTTTATTCGAAACACCAAGTAAATAAAAAGTAAAAAAGTGGAGAGTACGAGCCCAACAGTGTCTAACAAACAGTATTGATAGAAATCTAAATCTACTGCCGGAGATGCCATGTTGGTTTCATTGCCGTGTCTGATTACGTACTCTGTCCAAAATACGGCCGTTTCCAGTGCGCTCATTGGCCTGTCCCTGAATCTGGCCGATAACTCCGATGCTTTTAAACGGTACCTTAAACCATTTTTCAATTATTGTAATGATACGTTGTATATAATGTTAAGTATATATAAATAATGTTATTCTAATTTTTCTACAGACAAAGTTATTGTATTCCCAGCGACATAATATTAGAAATACTTATTGTGATTTGAAAATTTTGAGCTTCAGTTTCTAAAGAGAATTGGAGTGATGGCGTATTAGAAAGAAAAAGATAATTGAAATGATTTCTTCGAGCAGTCGATAATAATTGTCATTAAATTCTGCGGACTCAGTGTAGGAAATCGTACAAAACACGCTCATTATATGAAGGGGCGCTGTTTGACAGCGGTGTTCACGGTGTGTGTTTTGAGGACCTTATTTTTTTTCTCGTCTTATTACCGCGCTCTGTAGCTTATAAATCGACCTGTCGAATTATCAATACATAGTATAAAATGAAGTCGCTTTTTTTTTGTTCGGGATAAACTCCGGAACAGCTGAATGGATTTCGATGCGGTTTACACTGTAGCTAAGCTAAAGCTTAGATAGACAATTAACCGAGGAAGGTTTATATGTATAATTTATTGATATTAATATCATTAATTAATATCATTTCTGTATCTTTGATACGTATGTCGTATGTTTTGATACGGCACACATGTTGTGCGCTCCCGCTGTCTGGCTTCCCCACTCCCTACCTTCCGCCGCATTCGATATCAACTGTACGCTGATATTACTTTCGTTATTTGACAGTCAGTGTGTTACGTAGTTTGCATCACTGTTTGCCGTATACGTATATGCATATATATTGTATACTTCATTTTTACCTATAATCAGAGAACATTAGAGAAGCGAAACTCGATCAGCTGATCGAGTTTTTGGAGAATTTAACTAGATGTATAAGCTGGAAAAGTCTAAACGGAAATTGACCATGAACATAGAATTATACAATTATACAAAAATAATAAACCAAGGATCGTCCATGTCATTACTTAATAATTAATGGCCACTGGTAAAATATTTTACCACCTAATTAAAAGACAAAAGATAATAATAAAAAGATGATTGTTGTGTTAAAATGTATAGTGGGTGGGTGGGTGGCATAGGCGTAACTAGCACTAAAATTTAGGGGGCTACAAATTAATAAGCAAAAAAAAAAGTGTTGACTTTCACAGACATTTTGCGCCAAAATTACCCAAATAAGCAAAAAAAAAAAAGGTCAACTTTCATTTACCCAATAACTAGGAATATTAGAAAAAATATAAAAAATATATAGAAAATACTGTAAATTTTTAATGTAGTCAGGTTGCCTTTTTTGGGGAGGCCCCCCTGCCCCCCTAGTTACGCCTATGGTGGGTGGGTCCTTGGGAAATTGTCGCTTGCAGCCTCTAGGAAATCACAAGTCGGCCACGCCACTGTCATTGATTATATATACTAGTATATATTATACACAATCAATGGTAGTTGTAGGTACATCGAGGCTTGTCTCGGAATGTTTAAAATAAATATTTAAAAATAAATCGAATATTGTAAAATAGCGTCGCTATTGATCTATTCTATTTTTATAGTTTCGACAATACGGATACTGCAAAATACGAACGAAACACGAATAATAAAAACGAACTGGCGTTTGATTTTTTTTTTTTGGATTTAACCCAAAAGCGACAATTTTCACGGTTTACTATTAATAATAAAATAGAAATGAGTTGTAGTAAAAGAGTTGTTCGTTGCCAACATTTTGTATAATATATTACGACGTGTGTGTGTGTGTGTGTATCTCTCGATTTGTTGTCGCCGGCAACGGCTTTTTACGTTTTACAATACTTCCCCACACACACACACAGAATATCGTTCCGTATAATATTTTATATAATTTTTTTCACTCGGTATACGTATTAAAGGTAAACCCGCGTAAAAACTATCATAATATACGTCGTATAATTTACATATTTTTTTTTTTTTTTAGATTCTGAGCGGAGCGAGGAATGTATTGGTTTTACAATGACGTGTTTTTTTTTTTATATGTCTGCACCCAAAAATTCTACCAAAAGGAGTGCTCCGATCTTTTCGCGTAGCACTTTTTCTGATTGCAAATTGCATCCAGTTTGTTCTGTAGAGAGGTCATTTTTCGATTTTCTCAATACTTTTATCAAAAGTCGGGAAAAACTACCGAAACTTACGTAAAAACGCTAAAAATGCAGCAATTTTGTCTTAATCGATTGTCGTTTATTTATTACACCGAAGCTCCGCTCAGAATCGTTTTATCGAATGCAATGATTTACCATTGCTTTCAAATTTATAATAAAAACAAAACTCTAAAATCTTTATCCAAGCAATTCACTTATAAGCGATATCCACAACAACCCCCGGCTCGCTACCTTTTTTAGTACTTCGAGTCGTTTAAATACGTTTACAATTTTCTTTTTTTTTTGTACGTTGGTACGGGGTATTATAAAGGGGTACCTAATAAAAATATTGCACTAAGAAAAAAAAGTATAAACATATCACTGTAAAAAAAAAAATGTTCACAAAAGCAATATTCACAAGAAAAATTACACTTTAAATTCTTATTGATTCTTCGCATACGCGAGTATTGCAGCAGAAAACGATATTTCGTTGTAAATATTTGGAATTTTATTGTTCTGATACCACCTGCAATGATCGGGGGCCATAATTATACCACTTGGACTATTTTTTGATGGAATAAAAGAATTCGTTAGTTTTTGTCGTGTTATCAGAGTTAAGGGACACATCGCTGCGTTTGACTATAAACTCTTTAGAATTCTACAGGAAACGTGTTCGTGTGATTTTACTGATAAATTATTGTTACAACAGCCCGTGACAATAGCTCACTTGTTGTCCGTGACGATCGCCTGTATGCTTTTTATCAACTTGTGCTCGGTCATCTGTCGGTGGTCCAGTCCGATGGCCACTCCCTTGTCGATACAGTTGGCCACGTTCGATTGTTGGTCGCCGAACACCGGTATGCCGATCATCGGTACTCCAAAGTGCATGGCCTCCATGACGCCCATCAGTCCGCCGTGCGTTATGAACGCCTTCACGTTTCTGTGACCTGCGCGTTATTGATTATTATTATTATTGTTACAGTATAGGACAATTTATTTGTGTGTGTGTGGTTTTTGGAGGTAATTGTCGGGGAATTCATAGTGCAGGGCATATTGTAATGAAGATGAGTGGGGATGCAATGCGTGTGAGGTTGGCGTAGATTCGAGTATTAGCAGGGATCGGACGTGTCGCGCGGTAGTACAAAAGAATGGCGGTTCTGAGGAAGATACGGAAAAATAGGATAAAGTGTGGACGGATGAAGCGAAGTTGTTTTGTGTGACAAGGGGATTTTTTAGAACAGTATATGATGTATGGTTCGGAGTGTTGGGCGTGCAGTAGACAGGAAAATGGAACAGAGGGAACAGAGGACGAGAGTTGCGACGGAGACGAGAATGCTAAGACGGTTGTGCGTGGAGTAATCATATGGGAAGGACAGAATAAGAAATGGATGCGTATAAGGATAGTATAGGTCGGATGCGAAAATTATTTTGTAGAAAGGAAAAGAGGAAGAAGGAGTGAACTGATGAAATTGAGGATACTTGAATGAAGATAGCTGGTTTGAGTGTACAAGAGGTAGAAGATCGTGTTTTATGAATGTGAAGAGGTTTATGGTGGCCGAACCTACGTAGTTGGGAGTGTAAGGCGAAGAAGAAGAATGCTACAGTACGATGACGGGCTCATGATCAGGTCCAGATTGGGCCGGGGGGCAATCGGGCAAAGCCCGATGGCCTGTCATCTTGGACTGGTATTATAAATTTAGTTTACAACTATATCTATGAAAATATGCCATAAAATTTATATAAAAATATATTAGTTAATTTGGGCTAGCGATCTGATATCACGAGTTGGAAGTTGAAACCAAAAGTAAATTTAAAAACGAACATGTTATTTATCAATTATAATTTATCACTGAACATAGTGTGAAATGTTTTTGATGATGATACTGATGAAAAGTTACAGTAGTATTATGATTATGTCGATGATATTCGCAGAACAAAATGGATATATTTTTATTAATGAATATCGAAAAAGATGTTTCGCTTAAGGTTAAAAATGAAAACGTTATTGAAATATTAGTCGATAATAGTAAATTATTAAAAAGTATACTTAATTGAAAATAATTTTTAAGTTGCAGCATATAATTATATTACTATTCCATTGTATTTATTGAAATAAAATTGTTCTTAAATAAACAAAAAATAATAAAAAAACAAAATAATCAAACAAAAAAATAATAAATTAATAATAGATTAAAAAGGATAAAATAAAATAAGCTATAGATTAATACTCGTAATTAAAATTTATAAATATATATATTCCTAAATATTATTATTTTTGCTCATCTTGATATTTATAATATTTAAGGATTAAGAAAAAATTAGAGACCACGGGCCCAGCTAGGGTTGGTTATTATTTTTTTTTGCAACCGAGAAATAAAAATTACAGCTCCGATTGGACCGGTTGAAATATTTCGGCCCGTTAAGCGATATTTCCCCTATCCGGCACTGGAATGAAGTGTTCAGTTCGGAGCTCGTTTGGTGACTTACTCAGGATCTGCTGTTGCGGCATCCATTTGGACGCTTTAATGCGTTTCGATTTCATTTCGCCTTCGTATTTCCATAACACGCAGTACGGCAGCGCTTCAAAAGCTCGGACGAACGACGTTATGAAGTGGTCGGGAAACGATGATCCTTTCAGCAACGAACCGAAAGACACGTACACGACCCCTTGGTCGCACGAATCGCAATAATCTGTCCATTCCTATTCGTCCAGCGTGCAAATACACACACACACACACACATTATTATTAGTATTATTATTGCGTCAAATTCACTTTGCGTCGGGATAGTGTATGGAAATGTGTTTAATTTTTATAATATTGTATTTAAAAAAAAAAAAACTTAAACGAGGAAATATGACTTGAGAATTGAAATTAATTTAAAATTAACTTAAAATCGAAATTATACCTTTGCCTAGCGATACCACTGAAGACAAATGTAATAAAATAAAGGATGTTATTCATAAACTTATACATATATAGTTTATTCTTAAACTGCAGACGGGACAAAGGTGGGTCAAAATCAAATTCGGGTAGGACGCTTGCCCTACCTTGCCCCCCCCCCCAATCTAGCGCCGCCACTGCGGAAGGAATGTGTCGCCTTCTATATTGCAGATTGCGGTTCAGTGGCGTAACTTCAAAATTTGGGCTCGGGAACAAAATTTTCAACGAAACGAAAAAAAACTATTTTTTTTTTCGAGTTGTCACGTGATATTTTAAGTGCAGATTGTACTTACATATAATTAGAATTTTCTGGTCTACATTCAATAGGTTTTGTAAATGTTGTAAATTTTCCATCTTTTATTTTTGTTCCAATTTATTTTTCGCGCTTTTGTGCTCCACTCATTGGTTTTACTCATTTTATCGTACAACGTAATTATATGTAATTAATTGTAGACAACAGTTTCATAAAATTCAAATTAAATTCAAGTATGTTTTTGAATATTATTGAAAAAAAATTGAACAGTATATGATCGTTCACAATAGCTACATATTGTTATAATTCGGCCCCCCTCCCCCCTAAGCGCACGGGCCCGTGTGCGACCGTACCCTCGCTGATCGCTCTTAGTTACGCCACTGCTGCGGTTCGAGTGTCATTAATGACGTCATCGAGAAATACGCGTCACATATACAGTGGCGCACACTGAACTGCACATTGATGGGTCTAACAATATTTTGCACACCTTGCCACCACCCAATAGACAACCTGCAGTAGACACCCAATGACAACCTTGCATGATGCACTGTATAGTATTAATTATGATTAAAAATATATTATTTACATTTTTAACACCAGCATCACCCCACCCACCCTTTCGAATAGGCGGGGGTCGATCGACCCCGTTGACCCTTAACGTGTGCGCCACTGGTCATATAAGAATCGTCCGGAATGGATAAAAAGCGAATGAAAAAAAATTATAAAAACGTGTGCACCAGCACTGACGTTGGTCGCGTTCTCCTCCGTCGGCGTCGGTTTGATGTGTATGCCGCCCACTTCGACCACGTTGGGACCGAGCGGCCTGGACTGGGTGAAACTGGTCCGGTGGCCGTTGACCAGGACGAGCGCGGTGCGCCGGCGCACGATGTCCGGTACGGGCGGCGTGCCGGCGCCGAAGTGTCGTCTGGCCAGCTCGGTGGACGGGCCGTCGGAAAACGCGTGGTAACCGACCGCGCCGAAATGCGTGGCCAGCGCGTTGACCAGCCGCTGCGCGAACGACATGCCGTGGCCGGCGTACGTGAGCAGGTGGTTGACCAGGTACGCGGGATTCTGCGGGTTGGCCACGCGCCGGTTGAGCTGCGGCGAATAGTCGGACGTGCGGACGGACACGAGCGGCGCGTCGTACGCGTGCGCGAAAACGGCGAAACAGTCGGTGGCGAACGCCTCGGCGAACACCACGTCGAACGGGCCGCCCCGGCGGATCAGCTGCTGGACGCGCGGGTGTCCGAACGTGGCCTCGCACACCCGGTGGTTCATCCGGCACAGGTTCCGCAGCCCGGTTACCGGGTTCACCGGACCCGTGTCTTCTCCGGTCACGTTCAGCCGGCTGATGACCGGCGGCAGCGCGTCCGACACGTCCACGTCCGTGTACCGACGATGGTCGCGGCGCCGCGGGAACGGACTGATCACGGTGACGTCGTGACCGCGTTCCGACAGCGCGACCATCAGCGGTTCGACCATGACGAAGTGACTGTGACCGTTGTACGGGAACACGGCCAGCACTCGGGCGCCGTCGGCCGCGACGGCCAGCACCGTCAGCACCGTGGCCGCTGCCATCAGACCGCCGCCGGCCACCGTCGACTGCATCGTTGTATTGCAGGCGCGTCGGGTTTTCTCAATAATAATAATAATATGTCGCGCGTTGAAAATTCGCAATAACTATATCGCAATGGCGTGCAGCTCAAGGCGCAGTTTCACTAATGGCTGTGAAAACGGTAATTTATTCATTAATGTTTTAAATGTCATAAATACAAAACATACTTTTTATATTTTAATAATATAAACGGTATGAAAAGTACGTGTAGTAATTTTAATACAATATTCTAACGCGGTCCGATAAATAATAATTACGCGATTTGTTTTTTGTTTTAAGAGACTCGATAATAATAATATTCAAAAAAAAAAAAAAAAAAGAAACTAAGCACAAGTACTCTTAATAAAACTTAAAAAAAAAAATTAAATTAACCGCGGATAACTTTTCATGCGTGCACGAACTGCAGTGAACACGCATTATACACGAGTATATAAATACAAGGTAAAATATATTATTAGTAGGGCTCGAGAAGTTGATGACCTTATAAAAATATAAGAAAAAAATAGTGACCTAAAAATATATGACCTATATAAATTCGTTCAGAAATACCGTAAAAACGGTTAAATAATGACGAATAAACACATTTTGCGAAAAATGCCGAAAAAAAAAAAACTTTTAATATGAAAATCGCGGTTAACAGTGACTCTGTGTGTTTCGTATAAAAAAAAAAAAATTTCGATATAATAGGACTAATATTTACGTCGTACGAGCGACGTTTATGATATTTGATATTGATTGACCAAAAATCCTCGTGATTCAGGATTGTCAAGATTTTTTTTTGAATATAGTCGAAGTGACGCTCAGGACTTGTGTTGTATAAACCTTAAAACCGACAATTATCCCTTTTGTGACACACAAAAATACAAAATACACACAAATACAAAGCGCGTATAAAAATTAATTTTGAAGTATATTTGTACGATTATATGAGCCAAGGACGATCTTAAAAAAAAATCTGGCTGGGGGTGTAGTTTTTAAAATTGCCGACTAGAATTTAGAATACTCAATTTTTATTAACAATAATAATAATAATTATAATTTGTCATTAATAATTAATCGTTATAAAACCATATAATATGGATATATTATTTATACAATTGGAATTGTATAAATAATTGTTTAAATATTTCTTCGAATACAAATAAATAAAATCACGGTTGAAAGGGTTTTCAAGATGAGTTAATCTGAAATGATTTTTATTGAATCTGCAGACGTCGTAATAACATATATTTAATTCCGTTCTACGAGTATTTACACGCGTGTACCCCGGTGCACCGACGTGCAGTGTTCATTGTCGTGGACGATTCAGAAATACTCTGTGTGCTTCGTATCGGAACGCCCGTTTGTGCGAAGTATATATTATACTCGTTACACACAGGAGTCCTCGATACCGTTGTAATTAAAATCAATCGGTTTTCTGGGTCGAAAATACGAAGATTTTTTAAATTTTCATTTGTCCTCTCCATTCACACTCCCCGAATGCTGCAGTGAGTGGCGCCCCAAACGTTTTCTATTGGTATGATGAACGAACAAAACGATTAGTGTTTTTATCGAAAACCACTCGCGGTCCGCCCTTCAGTGGCTTCTGAGACACCACCGGTTTTCGTTAAACGAGTAAATGACGTCAAACTTTTAAAGCAAAAAAAAAAAAGTGATATTATTTAATGTTATAATATCGTAAAAAAACTAAACCTAACACCTTAATCGACAGAAAATAACAACCGAGTTTTTAGGAGTACGGTGAATAATAATTTTTAGTCGCGCACGTTTTTTTTTTTCGTTTAAAACTCTACGAAATCTTATAGGAATATAATATATCAACGACTTCATCATTGTCTATACTCTGTTGGTTCATCGGATTTACACTGTACGTCGTAAAACTAATGATTATACATTATTATTATTATTATTATTATTATTATTACGTAGTACGTTCGGAAACGTCCCAGCCAAAGCTCTGTAGGAGTGTTTTTGTCACATTCGCAGTGTGTGGTCGGTCATTGTCGTGAATGAAAACCACGCCTTTTTTTGCACGTTTTCGGCCATCCACCGTACCTAACCTCACCTAACCTGATTTTTAGTCTGCAGTGTACATCGAGGGGCAGGAAATTATATTTGCCTCCACTGAACCTTGATGCGCCCCTGCAGTGTGTGTGTGTGTGTGAGCAGTGACTGCAGATGTACAAAAGTTGCGGCGACCGGGGCAAATTTACCGCCCTCATATAAATTACCGAAAAATTAAAAACAAAAATAAGCGAATCCAAGATCTTGAAATTTGCCCGCGTGCTCCTCCTCCCCCCTCCATAGATCCGGTGCTGACGGTATGAATAGATTTTTCAGTGTTATCATATACAGTGGCGTACTTTCAATTTCTCTCTGATGAGAGGTGGGTGGTTTACATAAAACATTGAAATACTGTCCCCATATAATATTTCGAATTCGACCATATTATATTGAAATAAATCAAATAATATGTATCAAATGTATTATATAATTGTCGAAATATTCGAATTGGTTATGAAAATAACGATTTTCAAGATTTTTTTTTTTTTTTGAAAAATTCGTCTCGTTAATTACACGGTCCAGAGTTACGTAATTGGTGAAAATTTCAGGTTTCTCTATGACCGTTATTGGTTTTAAAATTACGAAGAAAAAAAACGATAATCGATATAATATCGTTTTTATGTAATTTTTCGGTAGTTTTTTTTTTCTGACGCTTAAAAAACCTATTGAGAAAAATCGAAAAATGACCTCTGTAAAAATACCGACTAGACGCAATATTTTACTACCGGAAAACAGCGCTATACGTAAATATCGGCGCACTCCTTCCGGTGGGATTTTTGGGTACAGACATAAAAAAAAAAAGCACACGCACATTGTTGTTACAACTATATTGTAATTTTTAACTTTTTTTCTTTGGTCCTGGGAACGGGGTGTGGGGGGTTTAACTCGAAACCCCCGCCCCCTCGTAAATACGCCACTATACACTGCGCGAGGGGTTCGTGCAGTGGCGTAATTGCAAATGTTGTATGAGAGGGGGGGGGATATACAATTTATCGTCTGATAACCCATAATTGTAATAACCCTTCCATGGTCCAGCGTTAATATCAAAGTGATCGCGATACTCGTATTTTATACTTTTGTTATTTTCTTCAATAAAAACGACATATTTTATAACAAAATTTCTACTTTTCTTCGTTTTTTTTTTTTTTTTAGCTAATTTATCGAGTATACTTCATATACGTATACGTTTTTACTTTAACGTCTGAATACGAGTAAACCTTTGTTCGGTGACCTAACCTAACCGCACCATACCAATTGGTAGTCACCGGTTAATAAACCGAGGAATGTTACCAGTGGCGTGCTTAGGGGAGGGGTAGTTAGGGGTTATATCCCCCCCATTGTCTTTTTTGCCGAACAACAGAAAACAACTTATTAGTTATAAGAGCTGTTTTAAAGTCATTAATTAATACTTTTCATTAGTTATTAGCAAAAAGTTATTAGTTATGACAATAAACATTCACTATACATAACATATGTTATGTTAATTAAACAACTTGGTATTAGTGTGTTATAATTTAAATTAATTTAAATTATAGAACAATTTACAAATGTACACAGTTGTAAGCTAGAAACGATTTTGGAGAGCTTGAAACATAAACATTTACCATGACAATTCATTAAAATTTGAAATGTATTTTTACTATTTACTTATAACATCCCCCCCCCATTGAAAATTCCTGGGCACGCCACTGAATGTTACGGATTACGATAAATACTAACAATTTTTTTTTTTTTTTTCCATAAAAAAAATATTATTTCTATTGTTTTTAATCATAGTAATTTCTTATTATATTATTCGTCAATTAAATAATATTTTCTACAGAAAAGGAAGCACACGGGAGGGGATCGTGCGATTATATAATAAGTGCGACAACGACGTGTGCAGGACAGCGCGAAATGACTTGAGACCATTCCGATTAGCGTGCGATGGGTGCACCCGCACGGTCCGAGGTCATTCGGTCAAAGCGAAACGCCATCTGCTCGTCGTCCCGCCGGGGGACCGTTGACGAGCGGGGGCGAGAGCGCGAGCGCGCGCGCCCGTCGTCCCCATCGATTTTCGCTCGCGCCCGAGCCGGCGTACAGCGACCGTCGTCGCTTGTAGGCGGCGGTGGCGGCGGCGGCGGCGGCAGTGGTAGCGCGTGCACCGCCGTCACACGCCAGTACGGGGACCGCACTTTCGTCCGATCGTGTCAGTGCCGCCGACGACGCGCGCGCGTTCGTATTTAATAACGACGACACAGCGCGGTAAACGTTTTTTCCCCCACCTTTCCCTCGTCCACGGGGAACCGTTTCTCCTCTCATCGCTAACACGTTTTCAATAATATTATACGACGCGCGTTCGAAATCGGCAGAAAACCGTTACCAAAACCGTCGTCTCGTCCAAGTGTCGGGTAATCGGCCGTCCCGAAGTCATTCGTCGCCGCGTTCCGGTCACGTTAAAAAAAAAAAAAAAGGAGCGCGCGCGACACGACAGCGACGGCGGCACGGCCGACCGCCCCGTGGTGCGTGTGCACGCGCGCGCGCGCCTCTCCTCGTCCGACCGCTCTGCTGCACCCACACACCCACCCGGCGCCGGGCACCGGGGCGCGTGCAGTGCGCGGCGCACGCCGGTATGTGTTGTGTACAACAGCATACGTGCGCAGGAGGAACGCGTAACAAGTACAAAAATAACAGAGTAAAAACCACGATGGGCGACTCCGGGTAACCGCGGACGACGACGCTGTTTCACCGTTGTCGCGCGCACCGGCGTTGACGAGAATCGACGGGCTCCGTCGTCAATCTCCGTCGCCGGACTTATCGCAGACAAAAAAAGTAAGTCGACCGGTATAATAGCAGCGATAAGTAGTACCGCCCGTTTTGTTATTTCTACGTTATTATTCGTGCGCGCGCGCGCGCGCGTGTGCAGTGATTTTCTGACGCGGGCGGTTACGGCTCCGTGTGTGGTGTGTGCGCGCGCGTGGGTGGGCGGCTGGAGGAATAAGGAGAAGGAGGCCGCATCGAGGGTATATATATATGTATACACCGAATCTCCCGGTCGACGCAGCCGCCACCGCCGCCGAGGCAACCGGGAGGTACATGACCCCGACCAGGGTTCGGGTCGAATATTCGCGCGATAGGTACGCCTACCTACCTACCTACCTACCTACACCTACCCAGTTAAAATGGATGTAAGAATATACATATATAGGAATATATTTTGTACAGTTTAACCACAAATCTTCTGATTTACTCCGCAATCGATGAAAGAACCATTTTTTTATATTTTTATTACGACGAAAACGATCGCAGTAACGATCTATGATGATTCATCTTTCAATAATCTATCAATTCATATTAGTTTATGTAATTCAAAATCGTAGAATATTAAAATAGGAATGACCCATACTATGATATTCTTTTAATATTAATGAATAGGTATCGTTTTGGTCATCAGAATCATAGAATATCGATAAATCTTCTCTTCTTCTTCTTCTTCTTCTTCTTCTCCATCGCCTCTATCCCGACTGTTTTGGGTCGGCCAACTTTGTCTTAAATCTCCACTTGACGCCATCTCCCACATCTTCCACGCACACATCAACAGTACTCATATCACACTCAACCGCATTGTACCACTTCTTCTTCGGTCTTCCTCTTCCTCTTCTTCCTTCGACGTTCATTTCCATAACCGTTCTTACCGCTTCCGAATCTTCTCTTTTCATAACACGACCAAACCACCTAAGTCTATTCTCTCTCGTCTTCTCCACGGTCGACGCTACTCCTGTGCTTTCTCTCAGATACTCATTTCTTATCCTATCTTCTCTTGTCACCCCACTCATCCATCTAAGCATTCTCATCTCTGCTACACTCATTCTCTGTTTTATTTTCTAGTCCATCGCCCGACACTCTGAACCATACAACATAGTTGGTCGCACTACACTCTTATAGAATATTGATATATATATATATATATAATTTAAATAAAATTCTGTAATATATACACATTAGACTTACATAAAATATAATATGCACTTTACGCCGTAAAAACGCAATATAATAGTATTGTGGCAATGGCGGCGTCACAAGTTTTTTTTCTTCTTCTCCTATAAAGTTGACCCAGGGCCGTAGCCAGATAAATTCTTCTGCTGGGGGGAGGGGCAAAACCGACTTGTATGGAGGGGGCATTAGAAAAAAAAACAATATTATGGCTATTTTTAATTTTATTTTTACATATCAAATACAATATTTTTAATTTACGATTTAATAATAATACAGAATTAATAAAATAATAGTTTTAGAATTTACAATATAATTTTTCAATTATTTTTATTTATGTCTTATGCAGGGACGAATTGATATATAGCTGTAATTTTCTATTTTTTTTTTTCGTCGTTGAAATCCGTTAAAAATTGTTCTGTATTTTTTAAGTTTTCAATACGTTTGTACTCGAACGCTAATAATGCAGAGTTTGAAAGCCGGTTTAAATAATTTATAACATTGACTCGATAAATTATAGGCAATTATTTAAATGTGTATACGTCATATTCTGAGGGGAGAATATTTTTTCTGGGGGAGACCGGGAGGCTTTCCAAGGAACTTAAAAAAAAAAAACAAAATTTTTCGTTCTACTGTAATTTTATTGTCTTAATAGAATACAATAAATTTGTTAATATCAAATAATGGCTCCACGTGCACAATTGACGAAATGAAATTTCAAAATTTTAAATGACAAAAACAAGTTTTTTTTAGAGTTTTGGGAATATGAAAACTCCTTGCGCCTCCTCTTAGTGTAGGATATAAAAAATATGGCACACGGGGCATCACATAATTTTAGCTTCCTTAAATTACCAAAAAAAAAAATGTTAAATAACCTTTTTTTCGTACTCATACTTAAATATTCATTTCATACAATTTGAAATTTGCGTCCTTCTATGAGCGTCGCTCGGGGCAAATTTCCTGGATTGCTCCCCCACTAGATCCGGTGCTGAGGAGGCCCCCGTATCTACGTCGCAACTGGTCATATTACATCGATTAGGCATTGTCCAGTGTTTCCTGGTGGAGTCCTACCTACAATAATGTCATACCGCGTCTATACGCGAATATTTATATTTTATACATACTGTTGGTCTTTTGTAGTTTTGTACAATAATTATTAGAGCTAAGACATATATAAATTATGTACGATTATAAAACATGTCACGTCTGTTTTTATTGAATAAGGGAAGAAAAACGAATTTCGCAAAAATATTTACCTAATAATATCGGCCGAGACGGTTATAAACGCGTTATTTTAGAAAATAATGCGTTGTTAACTTTATCGGAATAGCCATTATTGCGACTATTAGTTATTATAATAATTGTAATGACTGAAGTATATTAAGTTATTAAAATTACCGCTAACGCGCACACACCTTATGGGTAGTAAACGTGTAACGCGGATCACTCATTGCTCATTATTTCGTTACTTTTTTAGTGACGTAATAAGTAGGTACATATTAATTGCTTTTCGTATATAATACATTATATCCAGTGTTCGGAATGTTCACCTAAAAATTGGATTCGTTCACGTTCAAGTTCAAAGCGTAAAAAAGGTACTCGTTCACGTTCACGTTCATATTTTTTTAAAAGAACACGTTCACGTTCACGTTTAAAAAAAATAATGAAAGCATTCATTTGGTCTTTCATTTTCATGGTTTATATATATATATATATATGAATCGCTTGTAAACTTAATCATTTATTACTTTGTGTATAAAACCAATAAACCCATAATTAGTTATTTCGAGACGGGTTCATTAGAAATCGACGTATTATGTACACACACACACACACACACACGCGTGTGTGTGTGTTGTGTGTAATCAAATAAATATAATAGGAATAATTGTAGAAAATGTTATTATATAATAATTAGTATGTTTATATTTATTATATTAAATAGGTACCTAAATAACTTTGAACGGCGTGAAAATCGTTATTAACTCGTATTAACGTCGTTCACGTTCACGTTCTATTTGAAAAAAACGAGTGATGTTCACGCGCCGTTCACAAAATATGAACGTGAACGCGCGTTCATGAACGTCGTTCTTTCTAAACACTGATGTAATCGCGTATTTACCTAACTTTATAAAAAGTAACTCGTTATTTTAATACGCTCAGAATCTCAAAACCAGTGTCGGTCTGGCCTATGATTGGGATTTGGGAGGCTCCCCGGTAAAAATTTTCAATGGGGCCCCTGTTCTCATTTTATGCCAGAACGACACTGTTCATAACGGGTTCATAACGGATTATATCATTTATTACGTTTCCAGAAATTATTACAAACTACATATTTTAATAATAATTAATGAATATTTTTATAGCATTTAATACGCTTGTAAATACTTTTTTATTTTAGTTTATTATAAATACGAACAAAAGTCAACAGTGGCATTCAATGTGTTAAAGGCCGTACAAATGAAAATACGAGTATTTGAAAATTTTAATTAATTTTTATATAGGTACACAATTGCTGGTGAGGAGGGGGTGTAATACATTTTTCTCTAGGGGTGATTCCTCCCTCTGATTTAAGCACTGCGTCCAAATATTAGCGAATACATAATGAATAACAAATAATAAGTACAGAGTATTCTATAAAGTATAAAATAAGTTATTTAATTTTGAGTAAAAAATTCTTCGATATTTTTTTCTTTTTTACTGCATTTGTACTATATTAATAACACTGTCGCAACAGTATATATATAGTATATATATAGTATTATTTTAGAATTTTCTACTGTACTTCCACAGTCGGTAACTTTTTGGAAGAAATTCTAGGTAGGTAACTATTATTATACAACGCATTCATTCTTATCAAAAAATTTAACGTAACTTGTTATTATTTTTTGTACAAATAATTAAAAAAATAATCGCATTACTATAATACTTCGTAACGGATTACTACTTAATTCGGTTATATTTTAAAAGTGACTTGTCCAACAATCTGTACGAGATAACACCTATTCATCCGATTTTCTTCAATCGATACCCTTTCGCGCCGCCACTGAATTAATATACGTACATATGTAGAAGACAGGAAGACACGATAGATGACATACATGTCGTTTTCTATAGACACCCAACACGGTTTTGATCACGTTCGATTATGTCAATATATATTTATAAATATTTTATGATGTGTCATGTGTATCTATAATGCTTATAGCATTTGTCCAAGACTCCTCTAATTAAGACACCTCACCTTCAAAGACACTCTGTGGAATTTATAATTCATTTATATATATATATATATATATATTGCTATAATAACTTAAGATCTAATGTTAAATTATGAAGGAGACGATAAGAGGGTTAATGCGATGCTGAAGCAAATTTTCGACAAGAATACTTTTTTCGCATCATAAATCGAACAATAAATTCAACGAATAAACGTTTTATTCAATTCGAGTGATCTTACAAAGATCACTTTTTATTTCGTATTGGAAAATGAACCGAAACGGGCGACAAAGTCCATGTAAAATATTATAGTTTTCTCTAAAATCGTTTAACAAACGGTGACTCAAAGTATGTCTGTGCATTGGATTTATACGCGGAACTAATTGTTTTTGACTTTTATCGTTGATGAAAATCTTCTCGAAGCACTTTCAATAGTTTAAAATTATTCTTAAATGGTTCGTTCCAAGATATTGGTGTAGTTGTTCATCGTTATACTACGACTAACGATTCCGGTGTCATTTCCGAATGCGCAGAAAGAAGTTTTTCCAAACTTAAATATCTTTGATATAAGATCGGACAAGAAAGGCTTTTTGGATCGTCAACGATATCTATATAGAGAAATCAATATCAGATACTACGATTAACTATATGATGATATTATTAACAAATTTGCGACTGAATAATCTAGATAAAAAAATGCCGTTTTAATTTTTTATGTTAATTTTTTCGTGGGTCAAGCCCCCATTTTGTGTCTATAATTGGGCCCTTCAAAACCTTCATCCGTCACATTGTATAGTCAGACATAAGCTGGATAGTAGTAAAATTATATTGCGTTGTAGACGGTCTGTAAATACAGACGATGTTCATTACATTATTATTATTATTATCATTATTGTTATTACGATAACGCGCTGTGTTTGCACGCGATCATTGTCGACGTTGTAATACGCGGATTATCGCGTGTAAATATTATAATAATATTGTACGCTATGATTCGGTTGTTACGTTGTTTTATACTTACATAAAAAAATTAAAAATTTCAAAAATTATTTCTCATACCTAACTAACTGAATTACCCGGCTTCGCCCGTGAACAGTTAAGCTGTTTACATTTACATTATTTTTGGTATAATGTGTATTTATTAGCTGTTGTTCGGTATCCGACAGAGGCGGAATGGACGGTCTGGAAAATGGGAGTTTTTCAGACGGCCTGGATCATATTATGGCCTGATGCGGTCTGTTGTTTTTTTCAAACACATTTTTTTTTAAACCAGCTCGTTTTATTTATTTTTCTTCATAATTCATACCAATAAGAGATATACTTAGAGAATTTAATAATTATTTTGTTTTAAAACCTACTGAAAATAGTTTTTTAAAAATTGAAATTGCTATTAAAGGGGGGAAAAAACAAAAAACATTTTTTTTTTTTTTTGTAAACTTGTGATAGTTGGCCTGGATTTCGTTCCCACTCCGCCCCTGGTGCTCGATGTCGTCCAGATTAATATGTTTAAGATAAAAATAACTCAAATAGGTACTGAATTATTGTAGTTTGAATTTCGACTAATTTATTTATTTATTTTTTCGAGTTTAAAATATTTTTAGAATAGTCCTAAGTGTATGATTATACGTTTATACAGCATAGCCTGCAGTCCTTTTTACGGTACCAAATCGTACTGAGAAAAAAATTCTACGAAAATTTTTACAACCAAGATTGGTAACCGTGGAAATCATATATTGCCCCTGGTAACCGACGGAAGAATCTTAAAAGACGCCAAGTCTTTTCACTCGATCGATGTCTTTCGGAAAATCGTTATGGCCTATTTCAGAAACAAAATTATTTCAAACTCAAACTTGGTCAAATGTGTATGGGAATAACTTTAGATGGACAGAACGTAAATATTCACATGACCTAACTAAAACTCAATCGCAGACTTTACTCAAAATGTCATCGGAACGGGAAATAATTAAAAAAATTAATTTTTGTACTCAGTCTATTTTTCAAGATTATATGGACGTTTACAACTTAGTGAACATATAAAACTCGCGAAAAATATAAATATTTTATTACAAAATCGTATAGCTTATAAACGATTCTTTATTTACACGTCAAATGACACACAATAATCCATAAATACTTACATAATATTTATGTACCCACAGTCATCGATGTAGCAAAACGATATTATTCTTAAATCATTCGAAACCATACAATCTCCACACGTGCGAAATTCGTCCTCAGACTCTATTCCGGGAACACTCCAAGAAGGCAAAAGGCCAATGACCAAGAGACTTAATTGTAAATTACTAAATTTATAAATAATTAGTATGTTGACGTAATATTAATATTATATCATAATGTGTATAACTAATTAAATTACATCAGAATGCTGGGTAGTTTTTTTTATTCAAGACACAAACCCCTGTACATAAAATAATATAATATGTATAGATTGTAGAATTATTTTGAATAAATAGCGAAAATAAAAGTAGATTAATTTTAATTTTTTATTGTGCAGATTGTTTTTCGTTGAATATAAAATTATATTTAAAAACAAATTTTCTTACGTATAAAAATACCATCGAAAATATCGAAAAATGACCTAATCATTAATGGTCTCGCGAAATTTTTCGTGAATCCAATTTTTTTTTATACGCGTACATAAAAACTCTACACAGTTGTAAAAACCATTATACGTATACTATTCGGTTCGTCTAGGATTAAAAGTATCTGTTATGCTTCTTGCATACATTAAATTATACTAAACATTTCTATAAAAAGGCATAGTGTGTTATAAAACCTGTTTATAGAGACTTGCAGTAGACGTCTGTTAGAAATTTGTGCGGAGAATTATGAATTATTCGTTGTACAGTAATAATTATAACAAGTTGAACATTAGAAATACTCGAATTATTGCGTGAAATTCTACGGTGAAAATGGACAACGGTATATAGACTAAAGAATTAAAGTACATATCGTACTGTATATGGAAATAAATTTACACATATAATTATTCTCAAGAGAACATATACGTTAAGTGTACAACGTAATAAACTAAAAATTAATTAAACAACCGAAATAAATGTGTTTTTATAAAACGACGAAAAGCAGTAAGGTTTGATGAACACAGTAGGTATAGCTATTGTTTAAACAGCGCTTAGTAAATAGGTGCGTATTAGAGTATTAAGCTCTGTTGACTGTTATAGAGCCACTAGTCTATATATTATTATATTATTCTGTTAGAAACAAAAAAAAACTATTAATTATAATATATGATATTATTATTATTATTTTAAACAGTTTATTAATTATTATCGTCATTAAACGATATAAACCATATGTACCCGTTGATGTACTTTTTAATTAATAATGTTCTATAAATATAACATACTTAATTCGATTGAATTAATAGATCAAATGCACGGGTTATGTTATTTTATTTATAATTAAGAGTATTTTTAAAAATACGTACAATCGCATACCAGAGTATTTCGTAATATTATGAACGTTTAAAGTTCAGTTGATTTTAAATTTATCGCGGTTTTGTTAATATCCGATTGGATAACTAATTGGTAAACATTAAAAAAAAAATATAGTAATTATTACGAAAGATTTCATTGTACTCGTTTAAAATGAATGAATGATTAACGCTACAAAGTTCTGTTCGGGTGAATTAGTTGAACGAGTCGAACAAGGGTTTTTTTTTAAAAATGTGTAACCTTATAAAATTTTTTTTTTTAAATCTCGAATATTAAATAAAGCAGACGAAATTATTATTAGACGTGACAGTGATCGATTATATAATACACACACACACACATATGTGTAATATATATTATATATTTGTGATAAACATAATGTATACACAATGAGAACAAATAAAGTTAATGTATCCTCACGTGCATGAGTTCGTGTAAATTTAAAAGTTTTGAATAATGATAATAATAATATATTAAATTATAAAACACTATAATATACTGTCATTAATGAACAGATTAATAAAGTTTAATAACCGTATATTATAAAAGAGTATTTTAATGTGTATACCTACTGTACGCGTATAACTTATCGTATAAAACGCACGATTAAATGTTTGGATTTGAAAGTATTTAAATTGTATTATAACTTTTGGCCAAAGGGATTGTTTTGTGATTATTTTATGGTGAAAAATTAAAACAAACGAAAAAGCGTTGGGATTAACAAAACTTTTTAGTCTCTTTTTATATTACTGTTTTTAATTAGATAATTGTATTTATACATACATTTAATATACATATATACAAGGTGTTTCTGAACTCGGTACCGTAAATTCGTACACACACTCAGTGGGGCGACCCAATGACGAAAGTTTTGAAAATTTTCTTCTATCATTAAAACCTAAGTTTTTACAATTTTATTCATAGAATTTTGATGTAAATTTATAAATAAATACACCATGATATTTCCTGCAAAATTCTCATGCGAATCGATATGTCACATCACTTTTGCTCATTTCCGCTCGATTTTGACGCCCGCAAGACGCTTGTGACGCGTTAAGTCGTCATGACGTCAAAATCGGGTAGAAATGAGCAAAAGTGATGATGTGACGTATCGATCCGTATGAGAAATTTGCAGGAAATATAGTGTATTTATTTTTAAATTTATATCAAAATTCTAAGAAGAAAAATGTAAAAACTTAGGTTTTAATGATAGAAGAAAAATTTCAAATTTTTCGTCATTGGGTCACCCCACTGAGTGTGTGTACGAATTTACGGTACTGAGTTTAGAAACACCCTGTATTTATATATATATATATATATATATATATATATATTAAATTTGTTTTATTTGATCGTTTATAACGTTTTAAATATTTTCACTTCGAAATTAATGTCACGAGCGCTAAGGATACCGGACGAAGTGAGTTAATCACACGCAAAGATTTCAGAGTTAAATTATTGTTTTGAATTTGAATGCATTGACAAATCTTTATGTTCAAAAACGATTTTGAGTGAAGATAGGTGTAGTAATTTACTATAATCAATACATACTATATCGAATCTTGAATTAAATTGTTAGGTCTTAAAAATTAAAAAAATTGTCCATGTTCAAAACGAATAGGTCGAAAATTTTACCGTTTGATTTTTGTAATTTTCTGATTATTTTCAATTATATTGAAGAAAACTACTGGAAAATCGAAATGCGTGTGAAATACAGTTCCAATTAGATATACGATTTGCTTTTAGAACCTAACGAATTACGACATCTATACGAAATTGTTTGTACTTTGCAGACAAAAAAAAAAAATCATAATAATAATGATAATAATATTAATAAAAATGTATATTATTGTAAAACTAATACATTCTTCGTTAAACTCAGAATCTTAAATTTAATACAAATATTTTTTTTATAAGTGGATTGTAATTGTTCAGAGAACGCCACTTCCGAAAAAATCGCCATTTAGCTCGTCTTGTCTAATAATTATTGTTCTTGCCACACGAATGAATAAATCAAATTATTGCTCTGTATAAATAATTTGCATTAGTATTGAATAATATTGTTGTTGTTTTAGATTCTGAATGAAATGATTTGACAATGATGTGTTCTTTTTTATTTTGGCTGCGAAATACTTTTTCGTGTAGGAGAACTCGAATGACGAACTTTACATTCGTTAAGATCTGATAGCAAATTGTATATACATTTGGTATTATATTTGAAACGTTTTTCAATTTTTCAAGTAGTTTCCTGTAGTAGTAATTAAAAACAATCAAAAAAATTGTAAAAAAAAAAAAAAAATACCGATAAAATATTTGACATTGTTGTTTTGGACATGGACAATGTTTATATTTTTAAAAGCTCAAAATATAATACAAGCTTAGTCATGTATAATATTTTAACAATATTTATCATAGTCATTAATTTTAATAAACTATATTTATAGCGTTGTTCAGAATCGTTTTTTGAATACGCAATGGTTTATCATTGCTTTCAAGTTCAGAATAATAATAATATTCTATCTTAGTGTCTCATTTGAACCGACATCCGCAGCAACAGCGGCTTGATACCTTTTTTTCAAAACTGTATTAATAGTCTAGTTTTTAATAATTATTAAAAATTGTTTGGTTTTCGTTCAATTAAATTTATCGATGCAAAATATTTATACAAAATGATGTAATACATATTTGGACAAATCGAGACCAGCTTCATATCCCAATTAATCCAATTTTTAATTTTTTTTACAGTACTTCTCATAAATTTAATAATGATAATATGTTAGTACTCAATTTTTTTTCTTACTATTTTATTAATCAATAACAACCGCATACGGATTATTTATTGTTAGTAAATACAAATTTTTTTATTAACATTTTTGTTTCAATGTCTATTTGACACGACACTTTTATGTTCCATAAATGATATATTGTTGAATATTCAACAATTATTTAAGGTCAGTTACATTAACCGTTTTTATGTTCGATCGATTCATTATAATACTACCTGATACAGTGATACCCAAATTGCACGTGTATACTACATATTTTATGTATAATTAATTGTGTGTAATCGAGTGTTTGGAGAAGTATAGAGAATAGTTTTCTTATAACATGTATGTAATGTACGTATGTTTTACATATTTAAGGTAATAATTAAAGTAAAGAAAAATAGAAAATTGAACTTATGCTTTAGTTCAGATAAATATAGCTTATCTTAGTACCTACCTACCGAACGGTTATTTGATAGTATACCTAATGATAATAATAAGAAAAAAAAACAAATAAATCCATCTCTATAAATATTCCGTTGGGTACACGGCCATTACTATTATACATAACACACAAATTTAATTTAGGACAAAATGTTTTCTAATTAAGTTGTTGAATAATTTGGCGTGTTTGTTATTTTTAATTCTAATTTATTATTGTATTCTCTCAGTTAATTTTCCATAATCTGATTATAAATACATACATATAATTATAACTGCTGGGAAATTCACTCTTGTTTTAATTAGTATTATGATCGAAATAAATATTTTTCTTATTATTTAACGTTTTTAATAAAAGCTAATTATTTTAAAACGTTTGTTTTGCCACATAACGTTACTGGATCGTTATTATCGTATTTTTAAAGACTTTCCAACGATAAAAGTGCACATAAATAATTCATGTATGAGCTACTTTAAACTGTTTGTTTACGATTTTGTTTTGATGGCCTTATTGTAAAATTTGTTGCTTAAATAAATCGCGAGCGTATGGAACTATTTCGCCAATCTGAACGACATTTTCATCAAAATACGCAGACAAATTGTTTTTACATAAAAGTTGCAAAATATTTTGTTTGAAATTCCATATAAGATAAAACGATAACAACAACAACATATTTTTTTTTTTTAGAAATCAGATAGCACGGCACATTATTTTGCAAGTGTTAATTTAACAGTTTAAAGACTCTTGAAATGTATTATACCTTTCTCTTTTTAAAAAAAATATTTTATTTGGAAATCGAAAAAAAGCAGTTTTGTTTCCTCGCAGTTATTCGGAAACTATCGAATAGGAAACGTGTTGAAATACAAATATTTCTTTATAATTGTATTTTTATATAACTATTGTCTAAGTCTATTTGTTAATGAGTTGTGGGTATAATGAAGCTTTTGACATTAGTACCAGATTTGTGAACATCCGAAATATTTTTATTGCTAAATTTAAAAGCCAATCGCAGTTTAAGTTGTTAGTTTTTTTTCCAAAAGAATTCCTACACGCTTTGTTATAGCGATTGGTGTTGTCAAGTTGGTGACAATCAATGTTTTTTTTAAATATATATTTGAAACGTTCAAACAGAATATTGAGATACATAAATACATTTTACTATGGGAAAAATGATTATGAAGTTAACTGAAAAAATTTACATATGTCATTTCTCGTATTAAGATATACAAGTATACAACGAGCTTGTATTGGTTTTGTAACGGCTGTCGGCTGTATTTGTTTTATAGTAGATGACGTCAATTATTTAATGTCACTGACCATTATCCGTTGATAATAAATAATAATTATTTAGAATGTTTAACAGAACGAATACAAAAATACAAATCATAATATAGAATAAATATAAAAACGTATAGAATTATTCGGAAAATTTGTATGCGTATTTTGATTCATTATCGGTTGCTGACTATTATAAGTAGGTATACATTTATATATTGTTTATTTTGAAAATACAATTTTAAAACGTTGAATATCCATAAAACAATTCAATCCCGCTGTGTATAATACGTTTTATGTACATTCTTATTCATTTTCACATAAATAATTTTTCACTATTGTAATGTTATGCGTCATATAATTAATTATCATATAATATATATAAGAGTACAGTTTGTTAGTTTCTTTTTACGTTTTAGCGTCGATGCGTCGATGGCTCTAAATTAAATTTGTTGGAATTATTTATCTGCCTTTTCGTGCGTATAGTATTTAAAAGAAAAAAATTATTAGTCTGGTCTCGAGACGAAAAAATTCATTTAAAAGATAATACAGAAATTGAGTCGTGTCGAGCCACGAACATTTGTGAACTGTGAATAACATATATATATATATTAATATATAACCAATCAAGTTCGTTATTTATTTGAGTAAACGACATAAGGCAAACATGCTATTTAAATCAACTGAACAACGATAAAGACGAAAAAAACAATATTGAAATTTATTTAGAATTTTACTAAAAAATACTGTTTTGACCACTGCCGCGCAAGGTGACTTCTTTGAATACGTTTCAACCTTTCGCAATAAGTTTTGCTGCTTGAGACGAGGAGCTTCCGTTCTACGGTTGATCGAATCGACATACAAAATCCTATTCTGAGACATTATCCAATGATTTGCCTACAGTTTTAACTGTTTTAAGTTAAATGTGTTGTATCAGTGTAAGAGACGCCGAAGAGGTTAGACTGAACAGAGAGATTGTCGGATTTACAACGGGTAAGAAAAATCAAAGTGTTTTACTAAGAATACGGGGGGGGGAATTTTTTTTTTCTCATTTTGCCATATTTAAATTTAAATTTCCGTTACACCGCTTTATCAGTTTACGCGCAGACCCGATGGTGAAAAACACCGATGATATGATACAATCGCATATAGAAATATGATATAACTATATTAAGACGTCCGTAAATGTTTAAAAACCAACAAATTAATCAAATCCGTCGCCAAACATTTGTAAACAGACATTTTCGGGATTTATAAAAAAAACTACGTTTCCCTCGTATTTTAAATATCGATTTCCCGTGTCGAATAAATCGACCCGATCGTCGAATTCTCATCGCGTTCCGGATTTCTATCGTTATTTCGCGAATATCAATTGGTTTTGTGAAATCACTGCCCGATTTTGGGAATTCGCCGTCTTTTAATTTTTGTTGCATTAATTTTTTGCGCTTTTGTGTTCCACTCATTTGTTTTACTCATTTTATCGTACAGGTACAACATTTTTATCGTATAATTAATTGTACACTTTAAACAGTATTTATAAAATTTAATTTGAATCTGAACGAATGGAACAGCGCGATATAATTGTTTAATAATTTTTCCATAACAGTACTTACATCGTTTTATTTCGGGGCCCCCCTAAGCGCACGGGCCCGGGCGCTCTGATCCCGGCTCTTGGTTACGTACACGCTTTGTTATAGCGATTGGTGTTGTCAAGTTGGTGACAATCAATGTTTTTTTTTTAAAATATATATTTGAAACGTTCAAACAGAATATTGAGATACATAAATACATTTTACTATGGGAAAAATGATTATGAAGTTAACTGAAAAAATTTACATATGTCATTTCTCGTATTAAGATATACAAGTATACAACGAGCTTGTATTGGTTTTGTAACGGCTGTCGGCTGTATTTGTTTTATAGTAGATGACGTCAATTATTTAATGTCACTGACCATTATCCGTTGATAATAAATAATAATTATTTAGAATGTTTAACAGAACGAATACAAAAATACAAATCATAATATAGAATAAATATAAAACGTATAGAATTATTCGGAAAATTTGTATGCGTATTTTGATTCATTATCGGTTGCTGACTATTATAAGTAGGTATACATTTATATATTGTTTATTTTGAAAATACAATTTTAAAACGTTGAATATCCATAAAACAATTCAATCCCGCTGTGTATAATACGTTTTATGTACATTCTTATTCATTTTCACATAAATAATTTTTCACTATTGTAATGTTATGCGTCATATAATTAATTATCATATAATATATATAAGAGTACAGTTTGTTAGTTTCTTTTTACGTTTTAGCGTCGATGCGTCGATGGCTCTAAATTAAATTTGTTGGAATTATTTATCTGCCTTTTCGTGCGTATAGTATTTAAAAGAAAAAATTATTAGTCTGGTCTCGAGACGAAAAAATTCATTTAAAAGATAATACAGAAATTGAGTCGTGTCGAGCCACGAACATTTGTGAACTGTGAATAACATATATATATATATATTAATATATAACCAATCAAGTTCGTTATTTATTTGAGTAAACGACATAAGGCAAACATGCTATTTAAATCAACTGAACAACGATAAAGACGAAAAAAACAATATTGAAATTTATTTAGAATTTTACTAAAAAATACTGTTTTGACCACTGCCGCGCAAGGTGACTTCTTTGAATACGTTTCAACCTTTCGCAATAAGTTTTGCTGCTTGAGACGAGGAGCTTCCGTTCTACGGTTGATCGAATCGACATACAAAATCCTATTCTGAGACATTATCCAATGATTTGCCTACAGTTTTAACTGTTTTAAGTTAAATGTGTTGTATCAGTGAAAGAGACGCCGAAGAGGTTAGACTGAACAGAGAGATTGTCGGATTTACAACGGGTAAGAAAAATCAAAGTGTTTTACTAAGAATACGGGGGGGGGGGGGAATTGTTTTTTTTTCTCATTTTGCCATATTTAAATTTAAATTTCCGTTACACCGCTTTATCAGTTTACGCGCAGACCCGATGGTGAAAAACACCGATGATATGATACAATCGCATATAGAAATATGATATAACTATATTAAGACGTCCGTAAATGTTTAAAAACCAACAAATTAATCAAATCCGTCGCCAAACATTTGTAAACAGACATTTTCGGGATTTATAAAAAAAACTACGTTTCCCTCGTATTTTAAATATCGATTTCCCGTGTCGAATAAATCGACCCGATCGTCGAATTCTCATCGCGTTCCGGATTTCTATCGTTATTTCGCGAATATCAATTGGTTTTGTGAAATCACTGCCCGATTTTGGGAATTCGCCGTCTTTTAATTTTTGTTGCATTAATTTTTTGCGCTTTTGTGTTCCACTCATTTGTTTTACTCATTTTATCGTACAGGTACAACATTTTTATCGTATAATTAATTGTACACTTTAAACAGTATTTATAAAATTTAATTTGAATCTGAACGAATGGAACAGCGCGATATAATTGTTTAATAATTTTTCCATAACAGTACTTACATCGTTTTATTTCGGGGCCCCCCTAAGCGCACGGGCCCGGGCGCTCTGATCCCGGCTCTTGGTTACGCCACTGCACCTGATACAAGGTACGACGGATGTAATTTTCGTTACTCCTGCGATTTACAACCCGGAAAACGTTTCAGCCCCATCGAGTTCTCGTATAGAGGAAGTCGCGTACTACCTACTCGTATTCATACTCGCCAACTCTATAGTGATTTGTTATTAAATATATATATATATATATATTATTATTTACAAAAAAAAGCGTTCGAAAAAAAAAAAATACGGGGCCCCAAAAATAATATTATGACTCGACCGCGGCTTCCCTCGCCGCCGCCACCACCACCATTATTCACGGGCTCATTGGCCCGGGTCGGGAGTCCGGCGGCCGTATCGGTCGCTGCTTTAGCCCGGTGTAATAAATACACGCGAACCACGTGGGTTGTGTGCGTAGGCACAAGATTGTGATAATCGTTCACGGCAATGATACGCGCAAAACGCGCGCGTTTTACCTACGTCATAGAGAGGAGAGAGCAAAAAAATAAACGACCGAAATCGACACGACTGGCGAACGTGTCGTTGCGGTTGTACGCCGAGTACGTAACACGTGTGGAGTGCGTATCTCTCGGTCGCGGTCGGCGGAGCGCTGCCGCAAAAAAAAAAAAATGTTATCGCGATTAATGCGCGCGTTTCGCGAATTGTAAAAAAAAAAAATAAATAAATAATAATTAAATATAAAACGTTTTTTTCCTTCTCTACACGAACGCAGCACGCGTTATTATGTTAAACGGTTCGTCGTACGGCGAACATCTGCACGCGTTGTTGCGCGTTACCGCCGTATTCGCGCGCACGTCTAGTACGCTGCACGGGCTCGAGCGGTGTTCCGCGCGACAATGTGCGCGCCGGTTTCGTCGTCGTACTGTAACCGCGCGAGTTCGTTGAATCGTATTTAACATACGGATTTCCGTTTGGATGGAAAAAAAAATGTACAAAAAAAACAATATTTCAAACGATTGGCCGTCTCGTAGTCGTACGTATACGTAGCGTTTTATATATTTTATTTTCAGCGGCGTGCACGCGCACATTGGACAGCGTCGTGGAAAAATACATGGAACCCATGTAATTTAATTCAAATTGCGGTACGTTGACTATACGAGCGTCGAGCGTCAGCGTCGCGGCGCGTCACAAATCAAACGTGTTCGACGCTCGTGAAATACACTGATTATCTGGTTTTTCCATCATCGTCGGTATTTTTAGATCTTATTTCTTTTTAGATTATTAAATTTCTTTATTAATAATATTATTTATTATAATTATTTATAATAAACCACACCGTTCAAAAGTAACGCTCTGCAATGTGCGCACCTTGACGCTCGACGCTGTCCAATGTGCGCGCGGCCTAACGGTAAACCGTGTCGCGGTACGGACGTGCGTCAGACGTCGCGGGGGAGAAGGTCTAATTTTTTTTTTTTTAAACTCCGATTTCGAGACGTTACCAGTGGTGTATTTAGAATTTCGTTGCCCTAGGTACTACACATTTATCCAATACATATTTACCCGTCCAAATGCATGCAAAAAAAAAAAAATTGCATATAAAGTATACTTAACATACTTAACATTACTTAACATACAAAAAATAAATTGTTTATTAAGGAAAATCGCGTGACAAAGGATTTTCAAGATTTTTTTTTTTTAATATAGTTGAAGTAACTTACGTCTGACGCATTGTATTTAACATTTTAAAGCTTTAAAACCAAAAATCACCTCTTTTACGAATTAAATACCTCAAAATCTACGATTGCTATATACATAAGTAGCCCAAAATGGAAAGACAATTTTTTTCCCTAGTATAATATAAAGTTACACATTTCGTGAATATTTCAAATTCCCATAACCATTAGTTTCAAAATTAACGAAGAAATAAAAATGATCTGTTTCGACAAAATCGCGTTTTTATGTAATTTTTCGGTAGTTTTTTTTTGTTTAGGCGCTTTTGAGAAAACCGAAAAATTACCCGTCTGAAATATCAACTAGGTGCAATTCGCTACTGAAAACTGTGTATGACTGTAAAGATCAAAGCACTCCTTCTGGTAGAATTTTCGGGTACAGACATAAGAAAAAGAAATCGTTCCGCTCAGAATCTAAAATAACAACGATAAAATACAAATTACAGACCTAATAAGAAATATCAAATAATAGTTATGGTTGCCTATTAAAAATCCCCATATGTTTTTATTGAATCTATCTAAATGTTGATGGTCGTTGTTGGGAAGCCTTCAAAACATTGAACGGTGGAAGTTTGAATGCCAAAATCTCGGACGTCAAAACCTTGAACAATACAATTTTAAGGCTTGTGGACTGCTACCTGTGGTGGTTATTCATAACAAAATCGGGCGATATTTTTGATTTAAGTATCGACACAAGTTCGCGAGTGAAGGAGTCTGAGTGAGCGTAGCGATAGAGGAATTTAGTCACGAGCTAGCTGAGATGTGTGAAATACGTGCTAAAACGAGAATGGATTTTTGTAAAAATTATCTTAATAATCGAAATCGACGGTTAAAATTTTATTGTTCAAGATTTTGCCATTTTTTTTTATGTTCAATATTTCGACGTTCAAGTACTTTTATTTTGGCGTAAGCCCTTCACGACCCTTACCGTTAAATTTTAGGATAGTAATCTTGTTAACATCATATTAGACGTTGACACGAGTCACGATTTAAGACAGTAATCTTAAATCATATACGTCGGTAAGGATTGTTGTAAATAAAACTGTTCTCACATACGAGCATGCGGTGTGTCTACCTCGCTTATATGAACACTACACAATCATTGAAAATCACTGCAGATAGTACGAAATATCACGAAAGAAATAGAAATAATACGGTCAGTGAGGTGGGAGAGGAGATTTTAGCCCCGTTTGCGTACGCCACTGTGTAAAACAACATTTTGACTAAATCATATTTGTGTAGTTTTATTTAGAATAGGAAATTAATTTTGAGAGAATCGAATGTACGTAGACTAGTGTGTTCGTATAGTTCAATAGAACTTTTAAAACGTTTCTTTTATTTTATTTCAAAACCACGTATTATTAAAAAAAATGGAACGTTGTTGTGTGGAATATTAATTTAGCTTTATTTCGATCTTGTTTTCCGTATCATTAAGACATAACGGTTAATGTTCGAAGTAATAACACGTATTACGTTTAATTATCGTACGCGCGTTATTTTTCTTATCATCGGTTTTTAAGACACCTAATTTATTTTCGTTATGAGATTTTTGCGAATTCTCCGTTTTTATACGACTATAATTAGTATAGGTACATGTATGTATCGAAAATATAAATGATATAGTTTATTTGTCTACGTCAGTATTTAAGTGTCTGCAATCGCGCAGAGTTGTATTCTACAATTTTTATGGTTAGTGCGTGTTTATATTTTTTTTTTCGCGCAATTACCGGAATATCGTGGCCCGAAAGCGTTTTAAAAATTTTTTTCTCATCGTGATTATTGTTATTATTACTGAAACGCTTGTGTTCAAATTTATTTGCAGTTTATATATATATATATATATATATATATAGTTATAGAGACGCGTTTTTATAATGCAGCGTAATGTATTTCGTCGTACTACGAATTTAGTTGTTAATGATATAGTTGGACTAAAAAAGTAGTCCGAGACAACTTGGCAGCCTTCTGTATAAGACGTATCGCGCGTCAATCGTACGCAGCGATGTTATTCGCATGAGTAATACAGTCACTTAACGTGTTTTAACCGAATAGTTCGTAAAAAAAAAAAATTTATCAATTCTTGCGTCATAAATTGAAATTAAATCGAACGAAAACGCGGTACTTAAAAAAAAAAAAACTACAAATAAATGTAAACTTTGGAAAAAAAAAATGGTTTACATACAATTGTATACATTGTATATCTATATGTGTATGATTAATAAACAATATAAAATAATATAATCATCGCATTAGTTTTTATCGTTTTCTTTTTCTCGATTAAGACTATTTCATTTTAATCATAGCCGTCCCAAGGGGGGGGGGCAAATGGGGCAAGTGTCCTAGGGCGTCTAAAGTATTATGAACGCAGGGGGCGTCATAAAAATCAATGACAAAAAGAAAAAAAATTTTTGTTTTATTTTAGATATTAATTTCCCTTGTATCTATATGATGATGATTTCGAGGAGTAGTGTATTTACTATTAAAATATATAAACTTATGTAATTAGATATTACGTTAGTTGTAAATTTTTTTTTTTTTTTTTGGGGTGGGGGCGTCAAATATTATTGCCCTAGGGCGTTATTGGTGGTAAGAACGGCGGCACTGATTTTAATCTACCGAATCATTGATAAAGTGTAAATAATTAATAAACAAAAGCGTCGCGTATATAATTTAGTCGCAGACGCCATTTGTGTAAAAATTTTTTTGGGTGCTAGATTTGAAAATAAAATACGAAGGGTACAGGGGAAAAGCGGTAAGTAGTAGAAATTTTTCTGGAGAGCAAAAACAAAGTTTATGAAGTTCTGCCCGTTTAATAATAAAATAAAAAAAGGCGTTCTATGAATTGTTATTATAGTAAAATGTATTAACTTTGGAAAGTAATTGAAATAAATTAAAAATTGTATAATATAATATCATATTTTTCCCCCTCAAATTTTACATAACGAGTACCTATTAGGATCGTTACCAGTAAAATAGCACCCACCATAAAAAGAAATCCTTAGATCCGCCCCTGATGATAATACATTAAATCTTTGTAAACTCGTTTTGCTACGGGTCGGGGGAAAAAATTACTTTCCATTCCAAAAAAAAAAAAACAGAACAAATTCTATTTTGTTTATTTAAAACCGAAATTGAATTCCTCCTCCCCCCCATCCCATCGACAAATTCAGTCAGTTCCAACGGTCGATATTCGAACCGAACTATTATTTTGTGTTTAGTTCTGTTCGAATATTTCCAATTTTCCAATCGAACATCCCGAGTCTCGTCCGTTAATCCTTACTCAGTATAGACGGGGCGGGGCGGGGGGGGGGAGGGGAAATGAAATACTGAAATAATATAAAAAAAGAAAAAGAAAAAGGAAATGAACTAAAAGTCGCGAGAGGGAAAGAGGGAGATGGTATTTTTCGAGGAATATTTTACTATACACACTCCGACATAGCGGTGTAATCGTTGAAACCGTTTAATTCACACGTGTGTGCTATTTGTTTTTGCAGGGATTAAACGTGTAAATGTTTTTGCTGTCGTGTGATTATCGTCGTGTGATCGTCGTCGTCGTCGTCGTCGTCGTTGGATGAACTGCCCTGCGACGGGATGAGTTGTGCGGCCAATATGGACGATCTGCGGGTGGACCCGTCGGCGCGGAAATGCAGCACGAGCAGCACGAGCAGCGCGGGCAGTATAACGTCGGACGAGGATCACGACGTGGCCGCAGTGGCCGTGGCCATAGACGACGTTGTTGCTGCGGCGTCCGGTACCGTAGACGTCAGCGACGGTGACGCCGGCCGTCTCTGCGCGGCGGCGGCGGCGGCGACGACAAACGGGTCGCCGCCCGACTCGGAAATCCACACGGACCGGGAGGACTGTTCGTCGGACGAGAGCTGTAACGGGCCCGACTCGCCCACCGGTCTGAAAATGGTCGGCGGTTCCGTGTATGATTTCCGTTTGGACGGCAACAACAGCCCGCCCCCGCGCAGCAACAAAAACAACAACAATATTAACGACAACAGCAACAACAACAGCAGCAGCAGCAGCAGCAGCAGCAGCAGCAATCCGTTCGCCGCCGGATCCGCCGACGTGGACCTGACAAAGGTGGCCCGCAAACAGTTGCGCATGATCAGAGAGGTGGACGTGGCCGTATGCCATCTGAACCACACCAACACGATCATCAGCAAAATACTGAGTTCCAAGTACCTGAGACGGTGGGAGAACCATCAGATACGTTTACAGGACGATTGCATAACTTCGAATACGGTGAGTACATTTATTTTGGACACGTTTTGATCTTGGGTAGGTTTATCTACCGGGATGGATGGGGGGATCGATTGCTTACCAAAGAAGCCAAAGGGGGCGATTAAACAGAAAAAAAAAAAATCTTATTAATTATAGTCGTAGGCGCCGAGTTTTCAAAAAAAGAAAAAGAGAGCGTTATGACTTTAAGGAAACCATAAAATAACATATTTGTAATAATATGTATAAATAATAATATTACGTACACGAATTTGTTTGTAGATAATGACGTGTTATTTGTGTATATAAATTAGTAAATTGAAGTATGCATATTACCGTTGTCCTTCAATCTAATTCATACATATCGATATTTACTACATTTTTTAAATTGTTTTTTTTTTTATTGTCCATTCAAAACTAACTCGAGCTTCTGAAAAACGATCTGAATACACGAATATTTTAATTAACTGGTTAACTCAAACAAATTTCCACGTACGAGTACATTTGAATTGTAAAATTAATTATAAATTTGACTCGGGATTAACACCATGTGGAAAAATCCCGGTATAAATACACAAAATTTACGATGACGTACTTGCATGCACGTGCATTAATACGGAAGATGTTTGAAGGTGAACAAAGTGAGGTCGTAGAACACTGAAAAAAAAAAAAACTGAGAAAATTGACGAGTTCAATTTAACGAAAACGAAAAAAGTTATTCGTATTATAATAATATAATATTTTAGTTGAGAGAGGTTTGGTATAAATATATGCGTATTATATAAATTTAATTAAAAAAAAAAATTACGCGTTTTCCGTTAAATTTTTTTGAAGTTCATGTTTGTCGACTATATATTATTACTACGATATTATTACCTACATATTATATGCATTATCTGACTAAATATTATTAAGTTGCGCTGTTTGTACTATACTTTAATTGGGTAAAAGTTGGTAGTAAAAATTAGACGTAAAACGATATGTTAAAAATTTGCGTTCCTATAGAGCAGTGGTTCTCAACCTTTTTGGATTCGTGTCACCCTCATCCACGATAACCCAACACTACGTCTCCCTAACATTAAAATAATAATAATATAAAATACAAGCGCTATTAGAAAATGTAGTACGCAGAAGGTTTTCTTGTCACCCCTACATTGGATCCATGTCACCTAAGGGTGACATGTCATCCCGGTTGAGAACCACTGCTATAGAGACTGAAAAAAAAAGAAACTAAAATAAATTTTTTATTTTTTGTGAAATAAACTCTTGTGGAGAGGGCTTCGTCACTCACCTGAACGTTTCACAACCGACACCATAATTTTCAAACAACTTTACCGTAAATAATTATTCGTTAATAAAACGAAAACTTAAGTTATATACATTTATTTAAATATGTCCAGTGTCCATAAATGATTACGGTCTTGCTGATGCATAATCTTATGTTTTGTATTACATTATAGTATAATTTGAGAAATTATATATTATATATATATAATTAAGACCTAATTAATAATAATTAATTAGGTACCTAATTCGGCGAATTTGATTGAAATCATTTTACGCAGATTATAACTTGTGTAAACGACTAATAAAGAAAAAAAAAAAACGAATTTAATTAAATATAGGTTTATTACATATGTATACAGAGTGTTTCACGGAAATTCGACAAATGCCATAACTTTTTCGATATTTTTAGAAAATTTTTTTTGGTGCTAGAATTGTTTATCGTTAATTTTCTATAATTTGTTGAAGTTTACGAAAATTTCAATTTTTTTCAGCAAAACGAGTCATTTGTTGGCCGTTCGCTTTCGCCTGTCCGTATAATATTAACCCATACTAATGAAAGAAATATTGAAATTTGCGTAAACTTAAAAAAAAAAATGTGTAAAAATTAACGATTAATCATATTCGTAAACACTTTTAGCACCAACAAATTGTTGTAAAAATAAAATTATAAAAAGGTTATTTTCGATTAAAAAAAAAAAAAAAAAAAAAAAAAAAATGTAAACGAAATCTAAAATATAATAATTGTAGCGCAGGATTCTGATAATTATATTATCAAAAAAAAAAAAATATATATCGATTAGAACAAAAGCAAATTTGTCTTAAATCTCAATTTCATATACTTTATATTACTTTATACTCCGTACAAAAATGGAAATAAATACTGAAATTCGATAAGAGTACCGCCGCCAGATAAAACGTGTGTAATGACACGCTGTGTCACGTGACCTCTATTTATTTATTTCTTTTTGTCTAGAATCTAGAACCTAGATGATACGCTTATGCACAATTCCATGTACAAGTCATCGTACACGTCATTCGTCGGTATGGCGTTGGAAGTGAATTGTCGATTATTATATTATTATTATTATTATTATATCATATTGTATTTTAATATTATGTGGACGTCCCTCGTATAATGATGATCTCGGTCCGTTTTCGTTTAGCGAGATTTGCGCGTTAAATCGAAAAAAGTAATAATAATATACGCCTCGCGGCACCGCTCGTTAGAGTACCTATTGTCTCGAATAACTCAACGCGAAAACGACGAGGTGTTTGGTGTTACTGTAGGTAGTAGACCAGGGGTCTCCAAACTACGGCCCGCGAACAAGTTTTAACCGGCCCGCAGCACCCATAGGACGGTAAAAATAGTAAACTTATATTTGTATACCTATATTTTCATAAAATTAAAAATTGTATGTGTTAATAATAAACTTTTGGCCCGCTAAGAGCATTTGATATTTTTGTGGCCCTTGAATAAAAGGTTTGGAGACCCCTGCTGTAGAAAATACGTCATATAATAACTAACTAAGTAATATTATTGAATAACACGCGCCGTGTTATTATTGCATTAGCGGAGTTAATGGCAAAAAAAAAAAATAAAAAAGAAAAAAAAAATAGCGGTGTAAAATAATATTTATTCGATATTAATTTACGATTTTACATATTATTTTAGATATTGTATTCAGACTCGGGTAAAATACTTTTTAAATTATTTGCAATGCTTCGCAAAAAGTATTTCGAATAATTTAAGAATACTTTTGTTTTTTACTATTTTTCCGCAATACAAATGTATCAACATATAGTAATTGTGTTATTATTTAATCGAATACAAACAGTCATCGATATGTATTTAGGGTGTTCAAATAATTTTTGTTTTTTTTTTTTGTTTAATTCTGTGTTTATAAATTAACACAATAAATAACAAGTAAATTATTAATAAAATATAACGCAATATTATAATAAAATAGTGCAATCAGACATACTTGATTATTCGATATATGGTTATGCGGGTTCAAACACCAAACGTAGCAAGATTATTGATAAAATAATAATTATTTATATAATATGCTATATATTTTATATATTATATATGCTAATATTATTAACACATTACATGGATTTATATTTTGCGTAATCTTAAGTATGTTTTTTAACGAAAAGAAAAAAATGCAGACATCCGGTTATTGCAATGAAACGAACAAATTTTGTTTTTCATGAAATTAGCCTATCTAACGGACGGATTTATCTGGTTATTGTACCAAACTGTAGGCAAAGTTTTCCATCATCGGATAATGTACAAAAATGAATTTTTTTTTAAAAAAGTGCAGTTACCCGGTTCTTGCTCTGGACCCTTCAATTGATGGTGTTTTAAATATCTACTGACGCTATAAGTTCCTACCTGTACTTTTTTTTTTTCCAAAATAACTACTTTTTACATTTACATAAGTAACAAGTTGCTATTGTTTTTATTCATTTGAAATACGTTTGATATTTAAAGAGTATTCGGAATATATATATATATTTTTTAAGTGGATTAAATAAGACGTATAAGAAAAGAAACAAAACCGCTTAACATATTTGTCTAAACTTTAAATAAGTCGTATTACATTTAAAAAAAACAACATTTTTAATTCGTACAAAAGTTATACATTAATATAATTCGCAATGTAAAAAAATTTTTAGATTTTAAAAAATATATGTTTTTATATAAAGACAGTGTAGTCCTTTTAATTCTTGTTTCGAACACTCAAATTCGTACCCTATTATTTATTCTTTATTAATTAACCGAATTAAATTTTCTTCCGCGTATACAGACAGATAATAATAGATGCATTTGATTAACATAGAACCCAGATTCGATTTTTTAAATCTTCAACTCATGTATGAAACTTGTGTAAAAGTAAGTGTTAAAACATATTTCATTGCTCTACAGTCTACACGAATTGAATTAAATCGGGCCACATTTTGAAGTTAATTCCTACAACAATTCATCCTAGAAATACTTCAGGTTAACAATCATTGCAATTAAAAATTGAATTTTTAATACATTTTTTTTTTTGGTTTTTAATATTATAGGTTCGTTTAATTTTCTATAATTTGTTGAAGTTTACGAAAATTTCAATTTTTTTCAGCAAAACGAGTCATTTGTTGGCCGTTCGCTTTCGCCTGTCCGTATAATATTAACCCATACTAATGAAAGAAATATTGAAATTTGCGTAAACTTAAAAAAAAATGTGTAAAATTAACGATTAATCATATTCGTAAACACTTTTAGCACCAACAAATTGTTGTAAAATAAAATTATAAAAAGGTTATTTTCGATTAAAAAAAAAAAAAATGTAAACGAAATCTAAAATATAATAATTGTAGCGCGGGATTCTGATAATTATATTATCAAAAAAAAAAATATATCGATTAGAACAAAAGCAAATTTGTCTTAAATCTCAATTTCATATACTTTATATTACTTTATACTCCGTACAAAAATGGAAATAAATACTGAAATTCGATAAGAGTACCGCCGCCAGATAAAACGTGTGTAATGACACGCTGTGTCACGTGACCTCTATTTATTTATTTCTTTTTGTCTAGAATCTAGAACCTAGATGATACGCTTATGCACAATTCCATGTACAAGTCATCGTACACGTCATTCGTCGGTATGGCGTTGGAAGTGAATTGTCGATTATTATATTATTATTATTATTATATCATATTGTATTTTAATATTATGTGGACGTCCCTCGTATAATGATGATCTCGGTCCGTTTTCGTTTAGCGAGATTTGCGCGTTAAATCGAAAAAAGTAATAATAATATACGCCTCGCGGCACCGCTCGTTAGAGTACCTATTGTCTCGAATAACTCAACGCGAAAACGACGAGGTGTTTGGTGTTACTGTAGTAGACCAGGGGTCTCCAAACTACGGCCCGCGAACAAGTTTTAACCGGCCCGCAGCACCCATAGGACGGTAAAAATAGTAAACTTATATTTGTATACCTATATTTTCATAAAATTAAAAATTGTATGTGTTAATAATAAACTTTTGGCCCGCTAAGAGCATTTGATATTTTTTGTGGCCCTTGAATAAAAAGGTTTGGAGACCCCTGCTGTAGACAATACGTCATATAATAACTAACTAAGTAATATTATTGAATAACACGCGCCGTGTTATTATTGCATTAGCGGAGTTAATGGCAAAAAAAAAAAAAATAGCGGTGTAAAATAATATTTATTCGATATTAATTTACGATTTTACATATTATTTTAGATATTGTATTCAGACTCGGGTAAAATACTTTTTTAAATTATTTGCAATGCTTCGCAAAAAGTATTTCGAATAATTTAAGAATACTTTTTGTTTTTTTACTATTTTTCCGCAATACAAATGTATCAACATATAGTAATTGTGTTATTATTTAATCGAATACAAACAGTCATCGATATGTATTTAGGGTGTTCAAATAATTTTTTTTTTTTTTTTTTTGTTTAATTCTGTGTTTATAAATTAACACAATAAATAACAAGTAAATTATTAATAAAATATAACGCAATATTATAATAAAATAGTGCAATCAGACATACTTGATTATTCGATATATGGTTATGCGGGTTCAAACACCAAACGTAGCAAGATTATTGATAAAATAATAATTATTTATATAATATGCTATATATTTATATATTATATATGCTAATATTATTAACACATTACATGGATTTATATTTTGCGTAATCTTAAGTATGTTTTTTAACGAAAAGAAAAAAATGCAGACATCCGGTTATTGCAATGAAACGAACAAATTTTGTTTTTCATGAAATTAGCCTATCTAACGGACGGATTTATCTGGTTATTGTACCAAACTGTAGGCAAAGTTTTCCATCATCGGATAATGTACAAAAATGAATTTTTTTTAAAAAAAGTGCAGTTACCCGGTTCTTGCTCTGGACCCTTCAATTGATGGTGTTTTAAATATCTACTGACGCTATAAGTTCCTACCTGTACTTTTTTTTCCCGAAATAACTACTTTTTACATTTACATAAGTAACAAGTTGCTATTATTTTTATTCAAGTACTATTTGAAATACGTGTGATATTTTAAGAGTATTCGGAATACATTTTTTTTTTTAAGAGGATTAAATAAGACGTATAAGAAAAGAAACAAAACCGCTTAACATATTTGTCTAAACTTTAAATAAGTCGTATTACATTTTTAAAAAAAACAACATTTTTAATTCGTACAAAAGTTATACATTAATATAATTCGCAATGTAAAAAAATTTTTAGATTTTAAAAATATATGTTTTTATATAAAGACAGTGTAGTCCTTTTAATTCTTGTTTCGAACACTCAAATTCGTACCCTATTATTTATTCTTTATTAATTAACCGAATTAAATTTTCTTCCGCGTATACAGACAGATAATAATAGATGCATTTGATTAACATAGAACCCAGATTCGATTTTTTAAATCTTCAACTCATGTATGAAACTTGTGTAAAAGTAAGTGTTAAAACATATTTCATTGCTCTACAGTCTACACGAATTGAATTAAATCGGGCCACATTTTGAAATTAATTCCTACAACAATTCATCCTAGAAATACTTCAGGTTAACAATCATTGCAATTAAAAATTGAATTTTTAATACATTTTTTTTTTTGTTTTTTAATATTATAGGTTCGTTTTTCTCTTCTTTTGCGTGTAAAAACGATTCTGCCTCATTATTTTCTTGTAAACATGTTTTGATTTTAATTTGATATTTGACGACGGGGCCCGTAAATCGCTGGGGCTCCCGGCAAACGCCGGGTATAGCCGGGTGCGCCAGACCGACACTGATATAACGCGTACGCCCCGACGTATAGACATTTTTTGAAATAAATTAAAAACACGTTATATTTTACGACTACGAAATATTTGAAAAAAAAAAACTCTATGAAGGACTCTACTGTATTACGACGTACTGTTCACTATTAATAATATTTATTATGACATTTTTCGTTGTTGTCGTGTATTTAATGATATTGATATAAATTTTAAATATTATTTAAATTTGTAGAACACGTCGAACGAGCTTGTAATGCTATCCGTCCGGTATAATAACCAGTGCTTGAATTGGAAAAAAATTAGAAGGGGGATGCAAAATTACAAAAATAATGTGCGTTCCAGCAGATTGTAATGTATTAAAAATTCGTGGGGGGCTTCGCCCCCCACACCCCCCACTATATTTTTCATTATACAATAATAAATAAGCATCATTTTTTTTTTTAACTGTAAAAATTCGCGCCACATAGTAAAGGAGCGTTTATTATTATTATTATTATTATTTTTATTAATTTACGATTACTTTTATTTACTTGTTTAATTAAGCAAATACTATGATTATTATTATTGGTATTGATATTTAAATTTGTTGTTGTGTCATTGCCAAAATTATAATATTTCGTCATTATTTTTACAAAAAATATTATTTGTGTTTTGCGCAAGAAAACTTTATCGTTTGAGTGTCCCTTGTATTTTGTGGATGAAACTCAGTAAAAAGCTCATTGAGTTTCATCCATTCAAGGATCAGGTTTTTTTACTTTCTTTTTGGTGTATTTATCGTTTTATAATAATTAATAATTATATTATCCAGTTAAATACAGTCTGCTTTTTCTTTTACTGAACTTTGAAGTGTTATATTTTTTTTCGCACTGGTTAATTTTTCATAAATCGTTTGTATTTTGTTTTGACGAGAAAACTGTGTGTTGAACAGTAATGTTCTTATGAAAATAAAACAAAACATATTTTATAAAATAACAACATATATAATAAAGTAGATTACATTTTGTGTTCATAATAACAAAATAATACCGAGAAAATTGGCAATCGACGATTGTCATTTCAAGAAATATATTGTTTGTATATTGTGACAACTACCGACTACTCCCTATAAATAAAATTTTTAATTTTCATTATTTCAATAAAATTTTATTCTTGACCGTCCCGTTCTCTGCGTCCCGGTAAGAAAAATTAGAAGGGGTACGCTAAAAAATTTTGAAAAAAGAAAGGGGATTCCGTCCCCCCGCGTCCCCCCCCCAATTCAAGCACTGATAATAACATTAAACCGGACGTTGTGGAAGTGATCGACGAGAAACTAATCGTTTTTCATAAATTATTATTGCAACTGTATGAAAATTAAATGTTTACGTACACGGACATGCAGTTAGTAAAAATGGATTGTATATCTGTACGCGTGTTCAGGCGAGTCCTTGTTGAGGGGAGCCCATCACACGAGCTCACCGACAGCAATGAAAAAGAAATACTAATATAGGTACTAAGTTTTTCTGACACTTATCAAAACGACACACGGTCCTTGAATTTTAACACGATAATCTTATCATAAATGTTTAATACGGAATTCAATAGTGAAAAAAAATTGTTTTTTTTAAAAAATACTCTAGGCGTGTCTTTCTTTTTTTACATACTGCAATTATTAATAATATGTACTTAATTTTTTTACGCCCAAATAAAGAATCGTTTTCGTCCAATACACGTGTAATAAGCGAAAGTAAACAGTACTTGTCAGAATCGTGACGAGTCTCGAATTCTGACGTATCGACTTCCAACAGAAAATTCGTCCCCCTCTCTCCCATAAAACTGACCTGAAGACGCTCCTGTACGTATTTCGACACGTGGATGGAGAACACTTTTTTTTCGTCCCCTCCCTCTCCTCCGAAAGAAATCCTAAATACGCGCCACTGTGTAATCGGCGGCCGGAGGACATAATATAATATATATATATTTTAATAATCCTGCAGTGTTTCACATAATATATTATAGGTACACGTACCTACCTCACGTCGCTTTTCCCTCGATTTCCGTTGCACAGTCTAAACGCGTGCACACTAATGGACGACGATTAGTCGGTGTTGCGGTGAACTAATTATAAGTAAAAATTTTAACGAGACACTATATATTATACATATATTTTTTATTTAACAACTGTGTCGTGCAATGTGCAAGCGTGTTTTTATATAGTTGAGCACACTACGCGATTGTAAACGCGCGTTGACTGACGCCGGTACAATTATTGAACTCTTATTATCTCCTCGCCGCGCACATAATCGTGTGTAACAGCTGGTTATTTTTATTTATCATCACACCGCCGGTGTGCTGGGACGAGCTAATAATAATAATAGTACACAACGCGCGTTTTGTACATACCCACACCACACTGCAGCTGCGTGTACGCGCGTTAACGCTGTAGACAACGCGGACACGGCGCGTTTTGGCTGATTTATAAATATAAAAAACGAAAAAATGCGCAACGGACTAATTAATTTTTTTCACATATGCGTCGTTTTGTACAGCGTTAAAAATCGTTTTTATTTTAAATATTTCACACACACACACACACACACACGTCGATTATTTCGTTATGTCGGGGAAGCGGTTTTTTTACCGACTATTGCATTTGGTGTGAATTCTCCGAGAAGGATATTTAATACGTAATAAATGCGAGTTGGATCAGGCACGTAACTAGTGGGGGGCCGGGCACCCCTAAAAAAAAAATCATCGTTTCCCAGCTGACACGCCCGAAAAATCTTTTAACAAAATTTGCATCGAAAAAAAAAAAGTTATCACGTATCTTAGAATGCGTTGGGGTTTGTAATTTATTCGAACTATAAAAAGTACCGGAGCAGATATATACATATATAGCAAAATAATTTACAACAAATCTTTGCTAAATACTTGGGATATTTTTTCCAAGAAAGACCCAACCCCTTCACTGAGGAACGTCTCTAGTTAGTTTTTATAGTGGCTGAGGCCGTTGTTGGGCGTGGGGGGCCCAAAAATGTACGGTCTCACTGTCGAAAAAATCCTGATTACGTGCCTGAGTTGGACATAATTAAATGTGTATAATATATAGGTACGCTTCGCGCGTCATTCTCGAGAACATTTAAAAATCCAAAAAAAAAATCGGAAATTCAGACACAGTGGCATATATTTAGGATTTTGACGGCCTGGGTACACAATTAACTGGCGCCATTTTTCAATAACGTCATTACGGCAATTGTGGGCACTTGAAACTTATCCCCCGGACCACACATACCTCTTTAAAATAATAATAATAATAACAATTATCATAACTGTTGAGCTATAATAGTTGTTCTAAAAGCTAAATAAAAAAAAAAATAATAATAATAATAATAATTAGTGTAAGTGAATTGATACTATGGTCACTATAATATTATGTACGTCGCGCGTCAGAAACGATTAGAATACTTTTTTTTTTTTGTACGCCACTGATTATTATCGTTGACACACAACGGTTTTTTTTTTATTTCTTCACATTTCGTTGTGTCCGACATCTCTCTCTTTCTACCGCAGGTCAGGTGTAATCCATTGCGCATGTAAACTGTATACGGACGCCGTAACCGCACGCGACACGTAATCGAATTTACTCGCCTAGTAAACACTACGCGTACCCACCCGTCGCGTGTTAATCTCTATTCTTGTGTAATATATCGGTACAATTGACCGCGACTATTACTGTGTACAATACGCAACGTTGTCATATGATGTGGTGCCGAAATAACTATTTGAATCTGTGAACGGTTCGACGAGGCTCATTCGATTCCACAACGCGCCGGATTCGGCCGTAACGCCGGGGAACGGGGTAGAGTCCGGTGGATCGTTTAGAGGGCCGGAGAGAGAAAAAAAAACACATTCTCGTCGACGTCTCCTCGGGGAATGGACGAGAAATACCGGGGAAGATGTACCGCGGTCTGTGGACTTACGAGCGGGACCACCAGACGATGTTACGTCGTTTAATAAAATATAAATTTATAAAACGACGTTTTATTTTGAAATTTACATATTTATGCATAATTTGTCACATTTGTCTATATTTTATTTAATCAGTGAGGCTAATGCCCGATTCTTCAATTTGAGGAGTACTGGCGGTGCATTAGCGGAAATCGGGTTAAATTATTGGGGGGTCTAATTCGCTATAAGACAATATACTAAATCGCCATTGAAAATATTTTTTTCTCGCTTCGCTCGATATATGTGTCTACGTATAAATACGTTTAAATATAATAATAATTGTTCAAACCATTTTTGAGGGGCTAACTAAACTTTTAGGGGGCAAAGTCCTCCAAGCCCCCCCCCATTTTCTACTAATGAACTAAACTACACTAGAGATATACATGTGAGAAGGGGTTTGATATTTTAAATCACCCCCCATCCTAAAAGTTTCGTCAAAACCGCCCCACTGGTCGGATGGCGAATTTTTCTCGAACAGGTTTTCTACACGTTTCTGATGTTTGTTTCGTTTTTTTTTTTTAATTAAAAAATCAAAAAAATGCTTAGTCGGATCGGTCGTAATTTTTTTTTTTTTTTTTGCTTATAAACTCGATATAGAAATACGGTGAAAACAGCTGAGGTGGTACCACGGCGCGTGTTATGCGTCTGCTGCCGGCCGATCCGTCCCGTTCGGAACGAGTCGAAATTATTTATTTTTCACTAAACGTCCGAGCAAGACCGGAGCCAGCGAAAAATTTTTTTTCGGGGGGGGGGGTGGGGCTGAGAGTATAAATATGAAATAAAATAAAAATAATCAACTAATAATAGAACATAAATCATTAAATTTTATTTTAAGAAAAAATTTCGGGGAGGGGGGGGGTCTGAATCCTAAACCCCTGCCCTGGCTACGGCCTTGTATTCGAGTTCGAAAATGGTTTTTTGAAAAACATTACTCGCTAAAAACCAATATAGAATACATTACACGTTATTCGCGTAGTTTTGCGCGTTATTGAAACGTTAAAAGTCTTCAGAATTGAATGCGAGTAAATGAGCGTACTCCCGGCGTTGTCCGGTTTCCAATTGGTAGGTATTACAATAGTTGTTTCGATAGAGTAATAACGATATTCGTCGGTGGACCAGAAGGGGCGAGGTTGAAAAGTGATTTGTGAAAACATCTTGACGACACGTCAACGGTTGATGAATTGATATCGTTCGGTCTGGATATTACCGTTGACGGGTAATTTTTAAGAAACGGTGTAAGAATTTTTTTTTTAAATAGTTTATTTGGCGTCCAGACGTTTGGAGCTGGACAAATCGGAAAGAAAATCGGTTTGGTCGTTTCGGAGAAGACGTAAAACGTACTTAATTAGACTGTATGTTTTTACGAAACGAAGACGCATTAGAATTAGTATTTTTTTTTCTTTTAGTTATTCCAAAAATAATGATTTAAGTGTCTTGTATAGGTACTTATTTACATACAATACGATTAAATATATATTTTTGAGAAAAAAATATTTTTTTTTTTTAATGCTTGGGTTAAATATAGCATGTATTATGAAAATATAAATAACGACTCGTTACACATTTTTTTAAATATGTACATTTTGATAAAATTTGAAATAATTTCAATTTTTTTTAAATGAATAAAAAAATTCTTCTATTACTTAAACAATAGAAATAAAAATTATAGTGATATCGTTTCAAATTTGAATACGAATCGAAAATTACTGCGAATAAAACAATAATTTAGTATTACATTTTCATCGGTTATTTATTTTCATTACTCGTTACAGCAGCGAAAGTGTTTGAATGAATACAAACATATATTCGTTTTGGATTTGAATGGTTTTTTTTTTATTTATTTTATTGAAATTTTAACCATAAGTTATACGTCTGAACAATTATATACAAGATATAAATATGTTACATTAAACACGTGTAAAATATAAAATAAAATGATAACATAAAGGCACAATTACATTTTTGAGAGACAGAAAAAAAAAACAAAATAATATTATAGAAATATAGAACACACGCGTACGCATACACCTATGTATATTCAAAATATATAAACAAAATTCAAAGTTAAATCAGAAGGCCGATACACAAAATAAAATTAATTACGGCTTTAATAACGAGTGAATTATTAGATAATAATAAATTTAAAAAAGTCGAATGGAATTTGAATGTTTAAGTTTACAATATTGCATCGTGCGTTGTGTAATAAATAATAATCCAAATTGTTCGCCTCGCTAGATTTTAATATACAGGTATTATAAGCAGGACTCGGATTCTATAAAATTTGCTAATCATTATTGACTACAGATAAAAATAACAGTGTAAGCTATAAATTTGTTTTATTCGTCAAGTATTCCAAATATAAAATACGATATTGTACATTTTTTACTTATTTTAAGCGTTTTAGGTTTTTAGCGATATTTATTTCCTTGTAGTTTTCGTGTTATTTATTATCTTTTTTTGTTTGTTGTTGTTGTTGTTGCTAATACGCATTAAATTTAAATTATTTCGTTTTTTTTTTTTCAGAAATCTTTTAACTTTAAGAAAGTAAGAAAAATTATTCACATTGCCGTTACATTCGATTTTTCGTATTATAATCTATTTTTAGGTATTAAATTATCGCGATATCTTGTAGGCAGTGTGCGTGGAAGAAGTTTTATATAGGAAAAAAAAACAATTTTTTTTCTTGTTGCTATTTTTAGATTTTTTCGGTCATATTATTATAGCGCATATTTTAGTATAAAATCCGAGTCCTGATAATAATAGTATTTTAATGGCAGTATAACGCATATTTGTACACTGCAAAAACGTCAGTTACGTAGATACCGCGAACGCGTGAGTTTATACGTACAACAGGCTGGTATAATCGAAAATATTCTAATATCAACTACATAACATAACAATGATTAATGAAATGCCATTAATAACGATAGAAATATATTATAATGTGCGTGTTTGTATCGAGTAAATTGTAATTCCTTCGATAATAATATACCTAATACACCGAACAATTTTGATAACACTACACAACACCTTGTAATATAATAATATATATGTAATATTATACTTGGCTAAAAATGTATTTGAATAAAGTATTCAATACTTAAAAAGTACTTGAATAATAATATTCAAATACTTGTACTCAAATAATTTACGACTCTGATTATAGGTCAGTGCAAACCCCGAAGTAAAAATTCAGATACGCTTACGTTCTGCCTTAGATGAATCGTATCTCAGTTTTCATTAAGTATAGATACCTAAATTACGTAAGAGCCGCGTCTGTAATATTATTTAACGTTAGCCTGTTCGTGTTATCCAGAAAACGTCATCGGGATGATTAGGATTATTGAACGTTTGATTAAAAAAAAAAGTTGCGTCCAACATTAATTTTATTACGATATTAATTGCGTAAGTTACTATTCAGCCGTCATAACCAAGCGTTGCTCGAATTTCAAAGGATTGTGAAGTATGGTTGATGGTGCATTGCATCTCACGGTTTAATAATAAAAATAAAAATTATTCATTCGAAATCTTTATTTAATTTTTATTTAAAGATTTCGTATTGTTATATCGCTCGAATTAATTCATTTAATTCTGTGTTTTACATTATGGTCATCGGTATATTTAGTATCCAATCAATTCTGATTTCTGTTGGTCGGCTGATCAACAATGCTGTTCGCTCATAACAGTAATCTGACTAACTTAATGGCGTTCATCAATACGTAAAAAATATACGAAGTTATGGAATCTAAAGCACATTTTAAAATTAAAGTTATATATTTTTAGATCAAGACAATAACAAACGAGTAAAAAACTGAAATTGTTATTGTCGTTTTTTAAATTTTAATCACGAATAAAATTATTTAAAACAGAAATTGACGAGTTTATGATTTTTCTATTTTTCAGCCAACTGGATTTCTAAGTAAAACAATTGGATATGATGCTATAAAGGATTTATACCCAGTGAAAAGATGGGACTCGAATTTCAAATATTGTCTACGCGTAGTCGTCGTCAACGGTTCTTATTTATTACAGGTAATTTTTAAATACCCAATATTATTTGTGTGTCAATTAATATTGTTTTTGAAATTATGTAATCTTACACGCGCGTGTAACGTTAGTTTGCATAACTGATACGTCGTATTAGAAATTAAACAATTTATAAAATACGTACAAACTATAAAAAAATCATTATTAATTTATTTACAGACTACCAATCAGTATTTGAGAGATCAAATTCTTTACTCAATCTTATGGAAGGTAAGCAGCGTCTAATAAAAAAATTAATACCCTGTTACTGACATTACTTTTTTCGTAGAAAAACGTTCACGAGTCCCAAGCGCTTTTGAAAAGTCAATCCGATCCAAATGATATGTTAAAGGAATTACAGGTAATACAGTGTCTATTAGCTGAATTTTTTTTCTTCAAATTTAAAACGTTTTAACGTTTATGTTTTGAACAGAATATTGTTGATTTTGCTAAAAACATTCCATTGGTCGATGATGAAATATTTCATATGCCCACTTTCATTGCCAGTACGTTAATGACAAGAGTAAGTGTTTCAATTTGGATTTGAAAATTTTGTTTGGAAAAACAACAAAAATTGATCGAATGTTTTAATGTCTAGGACCAGGAAAAGTATTGCAAACAATCATGGGAGAAGGCACTGATCGGTACATTACGCCCGTTGATCGAAGACTGTCCCCCGTCCGCCGAAATGTGTTCGTTTTTATCGCATCATTGCAAAGACCAAAGTAGTTTACCTATCATTAAAGATTCCTTAGTTTACACTATAACAAGAATACTCAAACATAATTTCGTAAGTATAATTATTATTATTAATATTTGGGAACATATAAATATACGTATAAACTGGTACGATGTTCACTATATAGAGCTAATATTTTATTTTAATTTTAAAACAGGACTTTGCGAGGACGTTAACCGCTCGGACTCTAGTACAGGACTATATCAAAGCTCTTTACATCCAGAACCAAAGCGGCGAATCAATTAGATATTTTTTATCAAGGTAATTAATTTAAATGAACTTTATTATTATTATTTTTCCTTTCTCGGTGTGCGGGTATTATTTATTATATTGTTATTATTTTCAATCGGACAAACATCGTAACATAACGTCATAACGGTGGGATAAAATGGAATTTGATGAGGGTAAAAATGAAAAAAAATAGTGAAATAACGGAATATTTTGTTGTCTTTATACACGTCTGACTAATAATGATTTAGCCAAAGAACTTTATACGCGTTGATCAGCAAATTACCAGTGCTGAGAGTCGATTGAGTTGCTTCTTATAGCGATTTTAGGCGTTTTTCCCAATTTACGCGAACAGTAATAATATTCGGCATAAAACATATATATCGATTTTTATTTTAAAGAAAAAAATAATGTACTCTTTGACGCCAAATAGTTGAATTTACAATTATTGAATTTACCAGAAATTTATTAAACGGTTAATACAAACGTGATATTTTTATATTTTATTAACCAGAGAAAAGGCTGTCCGGCTCCGCCCATTGTGATTTCATGATATTTCGACAGCTTTTCATGTGTGCTTGTGTTGAAATTAAACTTCTTATAAGTGATAATATAATGCAAATTATGCTGAAATACAAATTGAAAATGTCCAAAAATGACGTGAATTTATTATTATATATGCCTGCCGTCTCAAGTTTAATATTCATTGAAACACTTTTAAGTTTTTCGTTTTTAATAGTTTACTCTATTCATACACACACATATATATATATATATACATGATCGCACGGGATCACGTACTAGGCTTATAATAACTACTCTTGGTAGGTATACATTATTAAATGTTAAAAAGTACCGAAAATAAATAGCTATTTAGAATGATTGGTATTTTGGTGTAATATACCAATAAGGATCTTTTTAACGTACTGAGAACCAGAGGTGGTTATTATTTACAGAAAAATAATAAGGACGTAAAATATTTTTTCGTTGAATTTATTACAAATAAATTAGTCGATTTTGGTGTTTCGGTAAATGCCACATTTTTATTTCGAACGATAATTTTTATTTTGTTCTCAATTGAACCAAAAGTGGAAAATGGCCAGAAGAGTTTATTTTGAATTTGGCAACAAAAATAAATCACGATTTTTACGAGAATTTATTTCGCCTCCATTAAATGACCCTATAAATCCAATCCAATCACCGAGTGTACATTATATATAGGTAATAACAAGCGTATATGTAAATGCCCGTCAGATTCAAACGAATAATTTTGAGAACTTAAAAAACTTTAAAATTGACGAATGTCTTTGGCCACTTTGGTGTTTCGCACTTCAAATTTGACAAAGACCCCAAAAAATATTTTCATTATTTTTTCATATCCATCGTCTAGTCCATTTTAACCAGGTTAAGAGGTACAATTATTTTTGTCCGCCCAAAATATTCGAATTTATCCCATTATGGCACACATAACGGTTTAACAGTAATGCGGTGTGTCTGCGTGTGTTTGTTTAATTAGAGTTCACAGTGCCAGCGCTGTGTGCCCCCACAACAGGGTACTACCGAACATGGTGTCCACCTGTATTACTGCCATATACTCGGCATCAGAAGAGTTGCCAGCCAATTGTACGGAAACCGAATTCGATTGTTATTACACCAATCATTTGAGATGCTACATTGTTGTTCTTCAAAACATGTAAAGTGGACTTGATATATTTCTTCTTGCCCATTATAATTAATATTATCTAGAAACGAAATTTATTATTTACATTTGTCAACAGATCAGAATACAGCGACTGGTTGTACGGACTTGCTCAACTGTTGCGTCCGTTGCCGTTTCCTGCGATGCTGTTAATTCGTTCAATTTTTATGGAGTACGTATTTTATTATCATTATCGTTATCGTTATCATTATCATTATTACTGTTATTGTCATTATTATTATTATTATTGTATTAAATTATGATTTACAATTTATATTGAAACAACACTAGCGAATTCGGAATAATAAATATCTATATATTTTATATGTTCTAAAACTGTTTAATAATTTAATGTCAGATTAATGATAAAATACATAGATCATTTTAAGAATTTTATTTCAAATACCAATAAAATAGCTTTTCTACGTACTTAAAGAAACATATGATAATAAACATTAATTTTCAAATATATTTAATATTAACGAATAATTACGAATTTGCGTATTGTAAGTTAATAATGTTTAATAAGTAATATGTTGCAAGCAAAAATAATAATCAGTAAATATTATTATATGATTAGTGTACATAAATTTAAAGTTAATTATTATTCTTTCAATCCATTTAATTTAGTTAAATTTCAACAGTCAAATGTTTATCAGAAATTTTTTTTTTTTTACGGGACAATTTAAATTTAATTATAAAATAATCGTCATCTATCACTTTTTCTCTGTACTTTTTAATCGGATTAAAATTAAACGTACACCGTTTCGTAGCTGTGAAAATTAAAGAAAACGGAATACACGATTCATTTAAAAAAATTACGTTTTAGTTATTAATGTCATTCCAAAATTAATATCTGTAGTTAAAGCTCCTGGTGTACAAAGAAAAATCTTACTAAAGTGAAAAATAATAATAAACTTTTCGAATGACTTTTATTTTATAAGTAACACGTTAAATCGAGATAAAAGTTTAAAATGAAAAATTTGACTTTAAATGCTTGCCTAGTTAACGGTCACGATCTCGATTATACGTGTATCTATTTAATAATGATATATTTTTTGCTGAAGTATACGCGTTCCATAAGCATAAATTAAAAAAAAAAATTATAATACATTATACACCACAATATAATAATTATTGAAGGCACTTAATTGAATAGAGTACTTATAACAATAACACACGCCCCAGATTTTTTTTTATATTGTATAAAATGATCAAATTAATGAGTTTTAAATCCGACATTTTAATAACGTAAAATAATAATCCATAACAATTTGACAACCATTCTGATGTTGACATCATAATTGTCCATCGAGAACCCACGAGTACCGTTTGATTTCTGTTGTAAATAGAACACTATTTAGTGTTTCATTTTGTAGAACGACGACGGTGGCTTACAAAAACATTAGTTTGAGCTACTTCATCACAAATTAACTATTGTTCTTCGCTTTTTTAATTTTTCACCAGAGACATGTCCTCCGTGATATTAAAAATAGGACTGCACGAAGACTGTGAAATCCACAAGCAGGTGTTAGCTATCCGCGAGACAAAAGACGGTTGGTTCGATTTGTGTTCACCTATCGAAGCCGTTTTCAGTGGCTGTTCACTTGTCTGGACTCAATTGGTACGTTTTTATTTTGCAAAAGGAAAATTTAAATAAATTATTTACATTCGTTTGATTAAAATATACGACAAAGTTCTCAGATAAAAATAAAATCAAAATACAGTAGGAAATATTTAAATGTAGTAATGCATTTCTAAAGTCTAAATTATACCTACTGACATTTATTTATTTCATATAATTTTCAGTAATTTGAAGCGAAACCTAGTTATTTTCCATTTTCTAGTTAATACTCACTCATTTTGCCAATACATACCGTAGGAGTAATAAATTACTAATTTTCGTCAACGTTAAATTTAGCTTAAAACGTTAATTGATTGCGAACGTTGCAAAAAGAAGAAACTGTTAAAGAATCTGAAAGCAAAGCATTTGGGCACGTGCGTTTCGGAAGCATTGAAAAACAACAAAATCGTGATGGATGTCTTGTGCTTAATGCTTGAGTGGGTGGTTGTGGAGGACTTGCAACAAAGAAACCAGATTGTCGATACACTCAAGTCCACAGAATTTGGTCGAAAAGTCTACGATGAATTCATGTCGAGGCAAAGTCATCTATTTGAATTAGTAAGATAAAATAATTTTACTTTAAATATAAGTGTACCTAATCTTGTACTTTTTATACAATATTGACAATATTAAACACGGTTTACTGAATGATTAAACGAGAGCTATATAGACAAATAGAAGCTACTATAATATATAAGTACCATATACGAATAAGCAGTGCTCGGATTGGGATGTGCGCAGGGGGACATAGCCCCTCTACTATTTTTTTTTATCTACCTACCCCAACTGTTTTTTTTTTTTACTGGAACGGTACGAGGAATTAAGGTAGGGAAGGTTTACTATGTAAAAGTGCCAAAGTGGTGATTAGAAAATGGGGGGACGTAGTCCCCACACTATATTGAAGTAAATTTCTTTGTAGAACGCTCATATTTTTTTTATTATCAGAGCTTCTCTTCTTTATTTTTCCTAATTCTGAGCACTGCCAATGAGATTATAATAAATCAATGTATTATGGAAATGTATTTTAGATAGTTTAATAAATATGATACCTACGTGTTTTTTTAACGTAGGATTTTCCTAATTGTTAGAAATTTAAAAATTCAATATTTCTATACCGTCACTATCGTTTAGTTTTGACAAACGTAATATTAATTTTCTTATCAGCAACGGAAAGGCGGGCCGCAGAATCTGTCATTACCAGCTCGAGGCACTGACTTGGACCTGAATTCTATGTTCCATTGTGGTCCTTTCGGTAATTTAGAATCAGTGGATTTGGCTTTTACCAATGTAACAGACACCTGTGCCAAAACGTTGATCAAGTTACCATCTTTGAAAGTTCTCAATCTATGGGGTACTCAGGTATGTTTCTTGACGAGATGCATTTGATTTAATATAATAACACAAATTGTAAACGAGATAAATTTTTTTTTTTTTGTGTTTTTAGTTTGGTGATTCCGGACTATTAATCATATCGGATCATTTGACCAATTTGCAAGTTTTGAACTTGTGCGAGACCAAAGTTACTGACAGAGGAATTGTATCACTCATAAGTAAGACGTTGATTAATGTTTATTAACGATTTTTCTTTTAACAATTTATTTAATCAAAATGATTTTAGGTCTTATCAATTTGAAAAAATTAAATTTAAACAGCACCAAAGCAACGGTTCGATCTGTGGATATATTAAAGAAGAAACTACCAGGTCTACACGAAGTAGATGTCAGATATTCATTTGCCTGGTAAAAAAAAAAAAACTATTCGTTTTGTTTGTTTTATATTGTAACGTGTTGATCACAAAATGGTTTTTATTATGATTTATTTTTGTTGACAATCTGCCCGAGAAATAATATATATACTCGTATATATATATATATATATATACATTAACTTACGTATTCGTTTTACGTGCGACTATATTAATAATTTAAAATTAATAACGATTGATATTACAATACGTTTTATTCTTCGAGTATAAAAAGACTGTGGCCCTTTTTCGTTTTTTTTTTTTTTTTTGTTTTATTTTATACGTCATACTTTTTACCTTTATTTATAACATTACTAAATAAGCGAATATTAAAGTAAAGAATAACTCGAAGAATTAACATTACTACGTTAATAATATTTAATAAGTAAATGCTTAAGTGACACTACGGGACGCTGCACATATATATATATATAATGTTATATTACGTTATCTATAGTCGTGCCTTTTTCATTAAATTGCTAATTATAGCGTATAAGTATTATTCGTGTATAATTTAACTTATAGAAACGCTCAAAATTTTCAATTTCGATTAAGATTTATTCTACTCTTAGATAGGCAAATACGTCGTATTTGCGGTTTATAATTTTTTTATATTAAACTTTTTTTATTGTATTATACATAATATTGTATTCGTTTATAAATGTGTAACGAATTTCGATAAACAAAACACTTTCACGGCGGATTGTTTATATTTTGGTTCTGTTCTTTTTTTGTACACGTACAATTTAGTTGTTATATGATGTTAAAATCGATTATTGCATAATAAAATAAAAATTTATGTGTGTACCTATGTTACAAAAAAAAAAAAAAAAAAAGAAATCTACACAAAAGGGTACGAAATGTGAGGGTAAAGAATAACTAAAAGAAAACACCAGGTTATTTATATTAATACCTGTGTCATATAAAATGTAAGTACGTGAACTGCTGCAGTTATTATAACAGTAAAATAATCATTATTTTGTTTTATTATTACTATTATTTCTTATTATATATATATATATATATATATATATATATATATATTATACTATTATTGTTACCTAATTATTATTTTCATTATTTATTGTTGTTATTATTATTGTGTATGAAGCATAAATATTTTACATATAATAATTCATAGAATATGCGTACTTACTTACATTGTGTCTAAACAACATTTAAAACAATGTTATATCTACGAGTAATCTTTAAGTGCTAAACTAATTAGTACATATCGCTATATTGTTTTTCTTCTTGAATGTATTCTTTTTTTTTTTTTTGAATCATCCGCGATAAATAGAATTTAAGTGTAAAGAATTGAAAATCAATCCTTGTATCCGATATTAAAAATTAAAAAAAAAAAAAAGAACATCTAAAATATTTGAAAATCTTTTTGTTCATTTTGATTTGAGAGTAAGAGTGTATTTTTGATTTTAATCGATAATTTTTAAGGTTATCATAATCGCACGAATATTATTTCAGCGATGAATTTAAGAGAAAATTCTATTGACATTATCATGGACACAGTGTAACGGCGGCGGAGTGAAAACTAATAATTCATATATGTAAATAATAATTCGTTCCGAACATATTTCAAATTTTTTTTTAAATTGTGATAGCCAAAGGGCATACGCGTTTTAAAATAATCAACAAATATAAATAACTAATATTTATTCTACGACATTTTTATAAAAGTAATATATAAAACAAGTAGAAAGGCAAAAAAATGAAGTAATAATAAGTATAATAAATAATTTTAGTATCGTGTCGAATACCTCGCGTATGACTAATCTCACACATACAAAATAGTGTCTTAGCAAAATGTCGTTGTGAACGAGTCGATCAATGATTTTGTTTGGACAATAGTTGCCGCTTACAGTACTTAAAATCTGGTCAAGACAAGTAAAATACGAGCGAATCATCTATAAGGACATTAAATGTCATGCGTTTCCATTCGGATTGTCAATACATGTCAATACTATACATTGTAATAATCTGCCGTCTAATAATTATTTACTATCATCACATACTATTATTTAATATAATTTTAATAAATATAATAGTAATTTAAAAATAAAAATACAAACACCATACAATACTTAATTAAATACGCATACAAAAAAAATTTTCTAATACGGTATTCTTCGGCCTTGTGACGCACGAGTGAAGAGTGATTTTTTTTTTAATTCACAATTTTTCCTCGATGATGTAGGTAAGGATGTTTTATTTTCTAACAAAACAGATGTAATACTTTACTATTTATACAACACACGAAGAGCTTATTTTATGAAATATATAATATAATATATTATGTTTATTAGCACTTAGCGGTTACCCTCGAGTCTCGACTTCGTTCGCGTGAAATATAATTTTTTTCATTTATTCCGTGTTTTACTGCCATATTGTATGACAACACATACAGTTATGTACATTTCGTTTTTGGTCTTCCCATCTTCTGCTGGGACGTGACGTGAAAACGCCACATGTAATTTCCCACGAGAAAAACATATTTTTTTTCTAAATGCACAATTGAAACTTTGAGTGTTTACCTTAGAGCTTTATTAATCGCCAGTGGCGGTTATAAGGGGGGCGATAGGTGGATCGCCCCCCTTGGGATTTTATATTTTTTAATTTAGTATATCTCTGACCCAACAGCACCGACTTGTGTCAATGAAATGTTATGGTTATGCTCCATTTTCGCCCCTCCTCTTTGAACATCATGTACATAAGACTGGAATTAGTGCTCGATCCGTACACGCTGATCGTCGGTCGTGATCGAGCGTTTAGTGCTTTGCTGACGATGAACTCGGTCGGTCGTGTACAGTGTAAACGAGGAAAGATGATTCCTAACGTTCATTTCATTTTATTGAAATACGCGAAATAATATTTTTATTAATAATAATAAAGACATACGCAAATACGATCGGTCGCTCGGTCAGCGTCAAACTAAACACCCGCGAGCCGCAATAAAACGGGAAAAGAAAGTAGTCACCAGATAGCGCTACGACTCAACATAGAGGGCGTGGCAGAAAGGCGCTTATAAATAGCGGTCCGAAACCATCGGACTGCTCAGTGTAGTTGCGGCAGTCAGACTACTTACCGCGGAACACCAACTTTCAATATCAGTTTACGGGAAGGCACTCCTGACAATTCCAAAGAGTTAACGAGCACAGTACCTAGAATATGAAGTATCTTGTTTAATATATAACACCTTCTACCGACAAATATTTGACGATGTTTTCTGTCTGAATTTGTGATATAATTGTATAGCTTATAGTTCAGAACAGACCTTACTGATAAGTTCCTTTGTGCTATGGATAGCATTGCAGAGTTCACGATTTAATGTAACCATGCTGTTAGTATCTATTGCGATACGATCTGTGCCGATTATCAGAAAACAGCTGCCCTGATACTTTGCCGTTGTGCTGTTTTACTGGCATACTCGTATTTGTAGTTAGGATTTAATGATTTAATTATTTAATGATCGAATGATCAATTGTCAAATAAACTCGTATACGCGTGACAAAAGCGCCTGAATATATATTTAAATGTTTATTCTGTTACACTCTTCAGGTCTCAAGAAATCCGTTTATGTCACTTTTATTCAAATCAGGCCTGTAGTTTTCTCGTAAAAAAGTAACAAACATACAGACCCATTTTCGTATTTATAATAGAAAGTCGAAATATGTAAATGTAATACTTGCCCCTCCCCCAATTTAGTATTTTGATTGCACTAATTCTAACTTCATTATTTAATTGTGACTAACACAATCAAACACACAAATATTATCTATTAATTTTGGTCTATAGATTTTATGACACCTATGAAAGGTCACTATGTAGATTAAATATTAATGAATGTGCTTTATATAACAAATAACAAAAAAATATACGAGTTTCGAGTGTATGGTAATACTTTAATACTTTCAATAATTTAGTATCATTTTTATGTATTTCATTTTTCGATTTTCGATCAGATAACAAGCGATACAAACGGCTACTACTATTTTCGATGTCATCGAATTATCGAACAAAGTAACCCATTGCATTATTATTGCAGAATACACAGAAAGCAAAATTGTTAACGACATTCTCGGCAGTTTCCATGGAATATTAATTACGTAATTGTCTATAGACTATAAGTACATATAGATATATAGGAAATAAATCAAATTGTTGATATTTGTACCTTTTTTTTATACATTGTCTTATATTATTATTATTATTATTACCTACGGGCTACGACAGGTAATTATTCATAATATTTAAGGATTTGTTCAATATATTCATTATAGTAAATTATTTTATTTTAAATATTACGAGTATTATATATATTCAATTTAATTCCATAAAATTACACATCTTACATGAATTGAATATTATTATAATACTATTATAATAATTTGTTTCCTCTTCCGTCGTTCAGTACGCATACACACACTAAACCGTAACAACATTTCTCTGGTACAGGAGTAATACCTTTGTTTATTAATAATTTATAATTATAATTTAGAATATTATACAATTTAAATTCCTTAGTTAGGAGGAATTGAGTCATAGTTAGTTTCGACAGAGATGAGCTTATGACAGTAAAAAAATAAAGGCCTGCACATATCTGTATGAAGATGATGCGCAATTTAATATATCGAAACCGGAAACAATAATGTAACAAATTCATAATTGAAATCACTAAGACCAAACAAATGTTTCATTGTTTATTGTAATAACAATAATTCGATTTAAAATGTATGTATCGTTATTAAAATATTTATATGCATAAATGAATACACAAATCATCTCTTGTATTTATAAAAAAAAAACACTATAGGTTTATGACCAATACTTTCGAACCATATCTGCTCCTTTTTCGCCAACCATTAAAGTTGGCGCGTACAGATGTGCCCTTGGAATATGAGGAAATATCGAAGAGTCTATCACTCGAAGTCGTTTAATTCCCAGTACTTGTAAGTTACTGTTTACAACGTCTCCCATTCTGCATGTACTACATTGGTGAAGAGAAGAACTAGTCGTGTATTTGGAAAAACATGCCCAATAATCATCAGATTTAAATAATAAATGATCACAGTTTGGGTATGGTACTGGATTCAGCCTAGCTGCGACACTTTTAAATGCCTGCGTTTCTTCTACCAATCTGACAAGAAATTTAAGCCCATATATATTGTCATCTAGATCACTTTTACTGTCATAATAATTATAAGACATTATGGGAGGCTGCCATGGGTCTTTACTTTGTAAAGTTACGCTTCCACGAGCATCTGGTTGTAATAATAAAGTGGACATAAAAAATGTATTTGGATTTTTCCCTAATGGAGCGAATAATAGTTCAATTTCTTTGCCCGACGGTGATCTTATATAACCTATACCATCTTTTATTGGTACTGTAAGTGGTCCTCGACCATAAATATACCATTCTTGGAGTAAATCAGGATCAAATACAGTTCTTTCATTGATTGCCGGGTTTGTTTGATTTATAATAAATTCCAAAGCTAAACAAAAATATGTTAGGTTATTTATATATTCCTAAGAAACTTTTTTTATTATATAGTTATTGTACTACGTTAATTTCCTCAGTGAATTTTCGTAATTTTAAAATATTTAATTATTACAAAATGTAATTCTAAGTAATAAAATGTATTTTTCATATTTAAATATTAACCTGTATTTCTAAACAAATTTTCTAGGCAAAACAATTTTTTTTCTTGAATATGGTGATGTACTCGTATATTGAATATTTAATGAGTAATCTGTTGTTTATTAGGTACTTTATTAGCATTGGAAGTGTAAATAAGAGGTGTAAAGAAGACAAAATAATTTTTTTTTTTAGTTCTTCCATAACGTCACTCAGTCAATAGTTAATGGTTAACAATATATTAACATATATTGTTTACCATTAACTATTAGTTCTCGCATCACGTCATTCAATCAATAGTTAATGATTAACAATATATGCATGTTAATTTTAACGATTTAAGTTCAAGTGGCATTTAAATGCTTTTAAACTGAAAAATGTAAATAACTTTAATTTCCGAATCGGGATAAAAATATGTTGATGCTTATAAAAAAAAATATAGTGTTAAGTTCTTTTTAAATCGCTTTTCAAGAATAAAATTAAAAATAAATATACCTCCATATTTTGTTCCATAATGGTCAAGTAAATTTTGTCCCACTGGTAAATCTTGAATAACTGGTATACCAATATTTTTTAAATGGTCTTTTGGTCCGACTCCAGATAACATTAGTAATTGTGGTGAATTTATTGGCCCGGCAGATAAAATAACCTCCTTAGTAGCATACACTATTCTATTTTTTCCTTTTTTTGTAAATTCCACTCCAGTTGCTTTTTTAGTTTGTGGATCAATAATTATTTTTGTTACTCGGCTAAATATTGCCACGTGCAGATTTTGACGATTCCTTACTGGGCGAATATAGGCTTTACACGCACTTACCTAAATAAACAGGAAAAAGGCGATCAACTTTTTCATTACTCATTAGTCATTATAGTTAAGTGATATTTCTAGGGTAGCTTATGTCTCGTATTTCACGGGAAGCTACCGTATTTCAAAAGACTGTCTCGTTGCCTCAACCAAATGCTCTTGGGACGCTAAAACTCTTATTTTTCTAATGTTTCCCTTCTCTCCATTAAAATAAAAAAAAATTGTAACATTATTAGCACGATATAAAAGTTTTATATTGTTTTAAATGTGTCATATATGTTTATCGTTTTCTAAATGTAAATACTTATTAGTTATTACCAAACATGGTTAATATATATTATGTATATTTATTATTTTATTATATAGTTATACATATACTTAATGTTTGTTATCGAAGAAGGTATATATATATATATATATATATATATATATATATATATTAGTGCAAAATAAAGAGTTAACCGATAAATAACTATTATTTTATAATATTTATTTACTATAAAATGCTTCCCTAATTTAAAATTGATTTTAAATCAATTTTAAAATTGATTTCTGAAATACGAGTATTATCTTACAAGTTTTCATTGGTAATCAACATTTCACATTTTTATACATTATATTCTCTAATATATTTTAATCAACATACGTTTAACTACATATATCAAAATTGTATTAATTCTAAATAGTAAATTGTTAGTTTATATTTTTAAAATAATTTAGGTGATACAATTCTGAAATGTTGACCATCGTCCAGTATTTAGCTGATTACAGCGGCATAAAACAAATTAGAAATAATATGGGAAATGATAAATATGTAGGGTATATTCAAGAATATATTATTTGTCCAAAATGCAAACAGTAAATAATCAACTTTAATTTGGTGTAATATTAATATTATGTCTGGCCAAAAATTTAAAATTTAAGAAAAACTAAATTAGGTAAATTAAACCATTTCAGCAAAAAATTAGCATTTGGAAATAAAAACTGATATTTATTTTATAAATGATAGCACCAATGAATTAAAATACGTTGATTTCAATATTATTTGAAAATCATTTTACGTACACTTTTCAATAATATCATTGATATAGTTTTGTAATAAAACTTTAATTCTTTTAATTAATTTTTTAAATTTATTATTTAAATTTAATTTTCGCGTTTACTGCTTAGATGGAAGATTTTAGTTCACAAAATTGACGTTAAAGTATTCTATTATTGTTTCGGAATAAACAAAAAAATGTAACATAAAAAAACATTTCGAATTTCATTAAATTTCAAAATTATAAAATTAAATTCGTAATTAAAATATTTAATCATAATTCATGGATGATCTATTGAAATGCTTAAAACCAAAATTGTCCACAGTAAAACAGTCTTTATCGAAAATGATTTAGTCGAAAAGTGAATAACAGACAACTGTAATTTCTAGGTATAGTATAATGTTTGTGTATATACGAATAAATATACTTACTCTGCGTCCATTTAGTGTTGTACTTTGTATACGCGATACTCCATTCTCTGGATTAACAGTATAATCGATATTTTTCTGTAATCCCAATTCACCGCCAGCTTCTACAAACATGTCCACGAGTGGTGAATGATATCTAACCCGTTCAACATGTACCTTTCCTTTATGTGAGTGGAAAGGCGAATTTTGATATTCTGGTATAGAATTATTTTCGGATTTTAAAAAATACGGCAATACATCCGTATAAGCCCAACCAGGATTTCCTAGTGCTGAAATCGTATTGTAATCCTCCATTTTTCCTCTTGAGTAAAACATGCTGTTTATAATTGAAGATCCCCCCAGTCCTTTTCCTTTTGGCCAAGGACAGCGATTATTTTTTTCGCTTAAACATCCGTTTTTACTTGGTTCAGCTGTGTAGCCCCAATTATAGTCTGTTTTAAATAGGATACCAGTACCTGCTAACGCTGGTATATCTGTGTATAAAGATTCGTCTCGACCGGCTTCTAATATAAGTACCGTCCAATTTGGATGTTCCGTTAAACGATTTGCAACAACACTGCCTCCGGCACCTGCTCCGATCACAATAAAATCATACTCACGTAATATGGGTTTATTACCGAAGCAAGAATTTTCCCTAAATGGAATTTCTTGTTGGTGATACCGTCCATCAGTAATGTTTGAAAATAGATCTGAAAATATTACGGGTGTAGATGAAATTAAGAATACGACCAGCGTAAGAGTTTTCATGTTAAATAATAGGCAATTGTTAATGCAATAATAATTGATACCGCGAACTAATGCAGCGGTCGGTAGCAAAACGTCGAGCGGCACTGTGATAATTTAGGTACAACTTTCCGCTTTATATAAATTTTTTACTAATGTTTTGTTGTCTGTGGATAATAAATTGTGCTCTTATAATTTAAAAATACGTATCAAAAAATATTTCGTATCATTCTCTGTAATTTAATGGTTTACACGGTGAATAGAAACCTGTGTATGCGATTAAAGTTCCTAATGAACGTTTAATTTTTATTTTCTACATACATTTTACCCAAGACATACCACTACAGTAGAACGATAACGGTTATACAAATTGAGTACAATGAGGGAAAACACAATACAAAAACACAAATATAGCAATATTTAATTAATTCGGTGTTTTAATTCCGCACTAAATGTCAATTAGAAAAACAAAGAAATTAGATAACTTTGTATTTTATCAAAAATAAATTTGCGAATAAAGTGGACAATGGGTACTCGTATTTTGGTACAAAATGTGTATTTATTTATAATAAGACGCCAGTTATATATAAACAAAAATATATGTACTTTATAGACCAGTTTGGATTAGACGCCAGATATTTTTCTCTATTTTAATTAAGTATTAATTTTTTTTTTTTAATACTTCAAATTTATTTTTTTCAGAATTAAGTGTTTTTTTTTTTTTTATTCCGTCTGCGAACAGTTTTCCATGTAGACGGAGATAGGAGTATACCATTGATCTATGTTATATGCGTTACTTTACGGCTTATACGATAAATATAAACAATAATACAAATATTTTAGATTATTGTAAAATATGCGAATAAATTTTGAGTCACGTACAAATATTATATAAATCATTTAGTAATAATTACGTTCCGAATTTTGTGTTCTCAGAACTGTTATCTCGCCACTGAATTGGTCAATGCGACTTTCCAGCTGGTCAATTCGCTCGAGAACGTTTTCCGAGTCCACTGCAATATCGATAAGCTTTTTACGCGAAATATTACGTTTTAGCACATTTTACAATATTCGAATGAAATATTATTTGCGTAGTGTCGTTTCGATTTTTTTTTGGGGTTTTTATAAAAATATCAATATAATTACTTTCCGTATTTGTCATCGCTGTGTCTGTATTGTCGCTGAAATCATTCAAGCGACCTTCTAACCGATATATTCGCAAGCTGACGTTTTCCGTCTTCAAAAATATAAAATTCATATATTTTAGTTTTTCGTTATAATTGTTTTATACTAAAATTTCAATTATTATATCGCTTAATATACAATAAGGATTTATGATTAAGTTTTTTTTTTCTGTATCTATAAGTCAATATTTTGTATAATATTCAATCACGAATTCACTGAAGCAACGTTGTGGATTGACAGCTGAAACTGTAAGCCTTCGAGTCATTAATCTTGACTGAACAGTTATTCGCATGATTATATTTCGATCATCCGGAAATTCCTCGAGTAATGGCGTTTATCCACTCAGTCTACAGGTCGTTTCAGTGGAGGTCATTTGTAGTCGCATTCCACGTTACAATACCATTGGTAGTAATCGAAGTACAGGTTCGGTAAAAAGTAATAATAATAATAACAATAAAAACAGAATGTATATTATCTGCGATCTTGTTAAATACGAGTTTTGACAACGCTACCGAGCAATTCAAAGTATTTCATCGGCGAATTGATTGTCCGCAATAATACGAACATTTTATGAGTTCATTTCTGTTATGAATTTAAGTGAAAAGATTATATAGGTAACGGATTTGCTGGTAAATAAATATATTATTTATCTATAATTTTACCGTGTGAACAGTAAAATTGACGACTGGTAATCGATAATATCGATTTACAAAAAATTTTTTCTCGCTTAGCTCGAAAAATGTCTTTAAATATTTACTATAAAATGCAAACACGATTCAAAGGATATTCACTAATTCATTTTCACGTTTTTTTTTTATTATTTATGAATACTTCGCCATAGTCCATGTTTTAATGAGATCGTTTTACGATTTTCCCCAGTAGTTTTCTAAAGAGAACGCGTGATACTCGCATTTTCTATCTCTGTCTGTAACGCTACTGATTAATATATTCGAAATTTACGTTCAGCATTTTCTTCTAGAGTCGTCTTGTTTCCAAAAAGAGAATTAAAATTTCGATAACGTCTCAAACACGAGCAACACAGTAATCTAAAATTATTATTATTTTTTAATAAACCGTATTGGTAATTGTGCAGATTGTCGAAAAACGTGTTTCAATGAGCAAAGTGCTCACGCCTGTTGGATGTGTAAGGTGTGCTGACTCTCTGCAAGGGTCTGCAAATCGAGATCCGTGTTATTACGAATAGTGTCGTATGAATGCCGGGCACGACTTATACATTTCAGGACTATAAAACATGAATGTCAAGAAAAAAAAGTACATAAAAATTGCGGTTATACTTTAATCTCGCGCAGACGAATTTAAGACGTCTCAAAATGATTTTTCGCACACGGGCCTCGTATCCAGTGCCGGATTAAGTGCTTTGCGGGCCTTAAGCAAATAAGTCAGACGGGCCTATTTGGCCATAAAAAGTAAAAAAAAAAAAAAGGTATACACTTGTCCTATATCTCGACCGTGCTTCGAAAACTACAAATTAAAAAAAAAATTTCATTTTTTTTATTATTTTATTTATGAATATAAATAATATTTAATACGTCATATACGTGTCAAATAAATTTTTAAATTATGGGCAAATACTAAAATATAGGTATGGATATTTATTATAAAATTAATCACTGTCACCGTTGCAACTGCAATTCACTTGTCTATTCTCTTCATCTATACATTACTCTCTTTTTCTAGCTTTTTCATTTGAATAAGTTCGAATAACATCATCCAAGTCTAGAGATTTTACAAATTCACTCTCGATGCACTGCAAAAATTCCGAAATTCTACAGATTATTTTGCGATAGTGAAGATCGTAATACGGTTTTTAATAACTTTAATCGGGAGAAAGATCTTTCACCAGTGGCGGATTCAATCGAAAACCGGATGTAGTCTGACCATTTGTGTCGGCCGAATTTTGTCCCCGATAAGCGGTCGAATAATTCGGCAGATGCTGTCCGAAAAATATTCAGCCGATGCCGGGTCTAGTCTGACCATCGACTTAGCGTGCAAATCTACAGATTTTAAATTTTCTCGATACAAAAAAAAAATTACGGCCCGAATTTATTCGAGGGCCTCGAGCAGTGCTTAATTATTGCTTATAGGTTAATCCGACACTGCTCGTATCCCGTGATTTTTGCGTTTGTCACGACCCCCTTAATAAACCCCGTCTCACCGCCGCCGGTCCTGAGCACACGAATAAAGTAAACGAGAAATATCTCTTTAGTCGTCGCAACGTAACGCCATCGACTTCGGAGATATATTCGAATCAAATCGGAAAACGTTCTAACGCGCAGGATATTATTATTTTATCGATTTGACACATGCGGACAATGTAAATCTGTAACGAGAACCCGTGTTCAGTCCAGTTTCTGGTACGATGAATACCTACTTAATAAAACGTATACGCTGTCGGAGATTTGAATCCGACGATTAATGTTCCATTTTTTATTTATTATTATTATTATTATTTTTTTTTTGTATCCGCATATTGTCAACGTCATTTCTTCTTTCGAAATAGCAAAAGTACGTATACATAATAATATGAACGACGTACAAAAAAAAAATATATATTTATATATTACGTAGGATATATAAATCTATGACATATATATATATATAATATATACATATATTGAATATACGTATGTATATGTGTCCCACCGTAAGCGTAACGGGATATTTAATTGACAAGTGTCGTTTGTAAAAAAAAAAAAAGAAGACGTTCATACAATATTATTCTAGATTCGAAACCGAATTGAATTTTATGTAGTAAAACGATGACAAAAAAAAAACTGTTTTTTTTTCGTTATTACTATTTCGTTTGTGCTTATTAAATGTACCATACGACACATATTATTACGTTGTATTGTTATTATTATTTTATTTCAAAATAAAATTAACCGTTTGGATAACGCGTATTTCGGTTTAACGTATAAAGTTGGATAGGAGTTGTGGATGTCGCTATAAGGTGGAATTATTTAGATAACGTTTCAGAATTTTGTTATTACTGTACATTTGAAAGACGTAATAATGCTATATTATTGCATTTAATAAACCGATTCTGAGTGGAGCTTCGGTGTAATATTACACTTTTTCACAAAATTTAAAGCGGCAACTAATAAACAAAAAAAAAAATTGTGATTCAATGATTAAATATATAAAATAAATCACGACAATACAGCAACAATTAAACATTTAATGGAACGCTCTCCCTAGCAAAATTTTTAGTTCAAAATCTTGTAATAATTTTTTTAATAATTGCATTGGAAATAATTTGTTTAAAATAAAAAGAATTTGGATTTTTTTAATCGTTTTAGAATTCCAACTTTCTTGAAATAATTAAACATAATTTTTGTATAACATAAAAATTTATTAAATTTATAATTTATTTCCATTATTTTTAATATCAACACATTATTCATAGGTATATACTCATACTACTCGTATATATAATTCTGAACAGGTGTAGTGCCACATATGATCACCAGCTTTTGTTATTTGCGTTTAAACACCTTTTAGAATAAAACATAAACCAAATTTAGAGGCGCGAACACGAAAATTGGGTTGCCTGTTTCCACGTACATAATATAAAATATTTAAAAAAAAAAAAAACAACTGAGTAGTAGCACATTAGTTGATTGGCCTTATTTATTAGTTGTAATAGCATAATAGGAAACCAATTTTAAGATCAAGATAATCTTTAATTTTGTGGGGTGAATAAAATTCCAGGTGCTATATGTAATTGCCATACAACAAAAAAAAAGTCACAAATATAGATATAGAATATAGATCGCTGTAGTAAGTAAAAAATTTTAATTTTATAACTGGCCTCCCCAGCCGTGGAGGTCTGGACACGCCTATGTAAAGTATTATATTATTAATAATTATATAGGCGACCGTCCGGCGGAAGGTCTATGCGGATAGACCGCTGCAGGTATATCGCCGTAGTCGCGGGTAGAGGGGAAAAAGACCGTTTCGAGTTTCACGTCACCGCCGTGGCGCACACGGTGTCAGTGACTTCAACGCCCAGCTCTGCAGTTTCTGTGTAGTCCGTCGTCCCGTGACGTTGTGTGCGCGCTCGCCCGTTTTGTTTTGTTTTTTTTTTTTTTAACAATAATATATAATTTACGTCGCGCGGCGTATTAAAACCATATCGTTTTGTTTCGGTAATTTTTCTAGAAAAAAAAAATCGTTTAAATTAACACCATCAATTTGGTCGATAATAACATCGAAATCTCGTATGTATTCCTTTTTCCCGTCCGCCGAGTCTCGCACAAACTGCTGTCGCCGCAGTCCGTACTAAAAAAAAAAAAAATTATATTTCTTTTCTCTTTATTTTTCTCTAAAAGGCACGGTTTCGTGTGTAGTGAACGTACACTCGTAATAATAATAATAATAATAGTGTTCGTGTGCCGTTCGACGCGAATCGTTGTCCCGTTGAAAATATACGAGCCTTGAAACGTTGTTGTCGGCGTGATCGACACGAAAATGTGAATAAACGTCGCCACGAGGAGATGAGAAGGATTAATCATTTAATGGCTTTGTTGCTGCTGCTCGCCGTCACCGTTGTCGGTAAGACACGTTCGTGGAATTTTAAAATTTTTAATTTTTTTTTATATCTCGTATGTATACACGCACAATGCGAACCGTCAGACTCGTGGGCGCCGTTTCGGTTTTAAAATAGGGCTGTCATCGAATTTTCGGGCGAGACAAATTGTTTTTTCACCGGGCCACAGTGACACGATCTTGTCTATTATAAACTACATTGAACCTAATAAATTCCTACAATTTTTTTTATTATTTTTTTTCTAAAGTTATAGCGCTTCTCAGAAGTAACTCCTAAGATGCACGGTGTATATATTTGTACATTTTTAAACGTAAATCTGTAGTTTTCTCGTTTATCTATACCTGCAGTGACGCTCAACCTTTTTTGTTCGGCGGGCCACCAAATATAAGAGTACGAATAATCCCAATCCTTAATCTAATAATATAATTTTGTTGTACATAATAGCAGGTATACAATATACACGACGTAGGTTATTAGAACTTTTTTTCTTATTGTCTCCGTTTAATATTGATAAAAACGAAGTCGATACTTCTCTTCAACTTGAACTTATTGAGTTGAAAACAAATTCATTTTACTGTGATGAATTTCAAAAAAATGAAACAAAAAAAACGATATTTTAAAATTTTATTCACAACTTTCACGCGAAGATTTCCTTGCTTTAAGAGACGTTGTAATGAAAATGGCAACTGTATTTGGCTCGACGTATATATGTGAACAATTATTTTCATTTTAGTATAGATTCTATGCTATGGAAATACGTTTAAAATAAACATATTAATTTTAATAATAACAAAAAAAAAAAAAGGTCAAATTAAGTTTAACCAAACAATTTTCGAAAAATATCGTTTCAATTTTTTTAAGTAAATGTATTAATATAATGTCCATTTTTTTCGTTGCTTGCCATATGATTTTCGCTTGATGCTTGTCAAAACGATTTTACTTTATACGACTATAAATTGAAACGTATATTAATAAATACGCAACTTTTAGAATTTAGTAAGTATCCCCGATAAAAAAATGTCTACTGGCAAAAAACAATACACCGCATTCTTAGATGTTATTGCGTATTCGATCCTGCAATTATATAATAAATAATAATTTTAACTAAAAAAAAAAAAAATAATAATAATAATTATATTTTTTTATTAATACGCCAGATGTTTGATTAATAATAATACATAATATTGATGAATGATAATATTATAATGTATTTTGAAATTAGCTGTACCTACCACCGGCGCAAAATACTTTTATATAGCAGGCCAATTAAGACACGGAAAATATAGGGTCGCCTACGTATACGCCGCGATACTCTAAACGGCGCCCCCGAGTCGTCAGTGTGTATTATCGCTCTCGGGTTTATAGATTTTGGTTTGTTTTCCGTATATAACGCGAATAAAACGTGTTACGTATCGAAACGCGTATAGGTAGGTACTATAATTTATAATATTATGAAAAAATTAAAATTAAAATTTTACAAAATAATATAATATTCATAACTATATATATTATGTGAATGGGGTCAGTCGAGATGGAACGTCTGAACGTTGAAATATTATAAAATATTTTCGTTTGTGTTATATATTTACACGAGAAAAAGTGTAGCTTTCGCCATTTTAAAAATTTTTTTTTATAGAGTTGGCGAGAACGGCTCAAATTTTTTTTCACTACGTGCGTACAATATATTAACAGAAGCAAAACGTGTAACGCAACTCGAGTGTTTTACTTTATATATATATATATATATATACAGTTACAGAAAAATGAAAGACTTATTAGTATGCATTATATATTGTTATTTTACCTCGGAAAATATTATACGAGAAAATACGAGTTAAGATGATATATTGTAATAATATTATTTTACTTAGTGTATTTAGTTAAAAACCAGTGAATTATAGGTATATTGTATGCGTTCTAATTTAACGTACACCTGCAGCAGTGGAGGAATTTCGCATATGTATATATATATATATATATATATAGGCCTGAAGCGCAAATTTTTTTTCTTATTATCATATTTTATAAGGTGAAGTTTAAAACTTTAGAAATGTATTCACGTATACGCAGGTATATTATATTCAGATTTTGGATTTCGTTTCGAATTATTTTTTTTCTTAGACGGTTAGAATTTTGAATATACCAATAAATACGCTCTCTATAATATTGTGAAATCGCGTAGGTTATTTATAATATTATTTCGTTTTCGAGTGGACAATTCTTAAGAGCGACCCCCCCCCCCCGGGGAGATACGCACAAACGGCGGTTAATGTGGAAAATAATATTGCAACGGGAAGAGGGACTAAAGCTACCTATTTTAAAAACTATTTTTGGAGCAAAGTTTTGCTTTGAATTCGTATCCGAAAGCAAACGTTTTATTAAAATACGTTCTCGCGATAAATATTTCTTTAATTTTACATGGAATTTCCAATGAATATTTGCCATCGACCCGTTCTAGATGATCGTTCTTATTTGTTTTTTTTTTTTTGAAGAATGATGACGATCACCGCTATCATCGTGACGTTTTTTTTCACTTTCTGAAGACTTACGTTTTGAGTGAGTTCCACTGCTACTAAACTATGACGATTATTAGGTACTGCAGTGGCGATTGCTGCTGTTACTGGATCAGAGGCGAACGCACGAAGGGGTTTCGGGGGTTCGAACCCCCTCCGAAATGTCTGAGAAAATTTTAAAGTCATTAGTTACGCGACATACGTGTAAAAGTTTAGATAATATATATATATATATATATGGTAATTTTACATTTTTCAAAAACCCCTCCAGAAATTTTTTTTCTGCGTTCGCCCCTGTACTGGATTAATGACGTGATGATGATAAAATGATTTGCATTTATAGATGGACTGCGCGCGCTTGTAACGTTCGTTTTTTGTTTCTCGAAGAAATCGTTTTCCATGCGCGCCGCGAGTAGTATATTTTATAGGAAATAAAAAAAAAATTAATTTAAAAAATGCGCGCGCGCGTACGTCGAGAGAAAAAGGAAGAATTTTAATAATATATAAAATAAGTGTCGACGAACGAGCGGAGAATTTGTATTGGCGACGAAGACGGTGCCGGCGGAAAATAGCTGGCAGCGCGATCCGGCGTGCGTATCGGTTTCCGGTGCAGTGGTTTAGGTATTATTTATTATTTTTTTTTCTCTAACAAACGCGGCCGACGGCAGAGTTCTCATCGCGCAGAAGAGCACCGTGACCCGCGCGCGTGCAGTGCAGCGCAGTGCAGTGCGTAGCCACTGCCGCCGCCGCCGCCGCCGCATCTTTTGTTCTCTGTGATGTTATTAAAGAGGAGAAAGTGAATGTTATTATAATATTCTGTCGCGCGCGTTATAAATAATGTGATCCGTCGTATCGTCGTCATCGAAATTTCCAAGCGCTCATACGGAACTCTCCAGCGTGTGTTCTCTCTTCGACGTTTACGTAACGTCCTTGGACGCGCGAGTACGTATATATATATATATATACCTTCACTAGAACGGGTTATTATTATGATTACAAGGCACAATACACAATCCTACCGCAATAAGTGTGTGCAGTGGCGCAGGAACTATTTTTCACTCGGGGGGGCAAACATTTGATACATATAAATATATATTTTTTTTTCAATAATTTATAAACAAAAAACTAAACATTTTTTTTATCAATGTTGCCTCATTTTGAGGTATATAAAATGTCTAAGAATGTATGAAACCAGTTAAACAAAAAATATATATTAAAATATCATAGTTTTTCTTTTATATATATATATATACCTAACCTAACCTGTATATATATATAAAATATATAATATATTATTTAGTATGTGTATCATTTACTTAAAATATGTGTGTTTGTGTATATTGTAGTAACTATAGTAACATGTGTACAAAGTTAATAACATTAATAACCAATAAAAGGAAGTTATTCCTTTATAAAAAAAATACGTATGCTCGAGGAAGTAAACAAAATCCACGACTGACACAGATGCAAAAATTAAAAACCCGTAGCATATTTATTTTTAGATGTTGATAAAATGTACTGTAGTTTTACCATCTGCTTGTTATTGTATGATTTATAGAATTATTTTGAGATTAATTATATAATATGTTTACATTGATGATGACTGTTCATTTTATCCGAGGGGCAAAAGTATAACTTAGCCCTCCCAGAATTATATCTGGGGGGGCAACTGCCCCCTCTGCCCCCCCTTCTCCTGAGTGTGTGTGTGTAATAATCGGACTCGAAGGGTAAAATTTATTTTTGGATTCTGAGCACAGCGGAATGAGGAATACGTATTGGTTTTTACAATTACCCCACCGCGGTCTATTAATTTTCATTAAAAAATAAATAAAATGTCGACATTAAATTTCGTTAAAAACTTCGGTCATAACAGTACGTTGAACGTATTATCACATTTCTACTCTCTTAAATCCTATATATTCAATCTTATCTCGGTCAACGGTTTGTTGTCGTATTAATATTACTGTTTTTCGACGAATCCGTTTGTGTATAAAAACTGTTAATTTAATAAATACAGTTACAGTAATATCATACAGGTACGAGAAAGTTTTTAAATTTTATGTCGTCTAGCGATACCTATACTTTATATATATATATATATAGAATCAGATTTAACCATCGACATATTCCATATGAAATAATTCAAGGATTCGATGAACAGAAATCTTGGCGTAAAATATAAAAATCAATTTTAGCGCAAATCGATTCTAAAATTATTAAAACAGACCGTTTTTTACATATTATATTGATCTTGTATATAAATTTTTTCATGGAAGTTCATATTATTAGTGGCGGAAAAATTCTAAATACAACTCTGCTTTTTTGGGGAGGATACGTATTTTTTGATTATATATTTTATGCGCACGGTACGGCGTACAGCGCGTATAAAAAAATTCTTATAAATATGAGATATAATACCATAGAAATTTTATATATAATATTAGGTATTTACAGTTAACGAATAGAAGAACGATTGATTCCTTCTTCTAAGACAGGTACAAACATAAAAAATTTTTTTTTTGCTTTTCGGTTCTCAGCTTAGGAAATATTCAATTTTTACGAATGACAATAACCGCACTGGGAAATGTTTCAAGTTATATTATATTGTACTGTTAACATCATCGTTTAAGTAATGATACCCACGTTCAGTAATTAAATCGAAATACGTTCGTCGTACAGTAATTAAATTCATTATTAGACGCTGAATATTGTTGCGATCAGTATTTTTTATTTTTTTTCATATTCGAAGTAGTCAGTTGTCAGTAAAGAATTACTACTTAATTCACGGTTAACACGATTTTACGCGTCTTCGAACACCGCGTACGTTGACCTTTTAATTGTAATAATCGACAACGTTTTTGTAATTAAAAAAAAAAAATTAATTGATTCTGTCAGTCGAAAAAATCGTTCTCAACTACGAATAAGACAACGTATTATTCTTATATATATATTTAGCGAACGTCGATTTATTTTAATATATGTATAAAATAAAAAGTATATACATTATATTATATACATTTTAACGAACGTTTAATCTGATGGATATTTTAACAAGTGGCAGGTGGTAAACAGTGGCGTATTTATTTATTTTTTCCATTAAATCTATACAGTTTTAATGCATTGACGGAATCGTTTGACAGAATAAAACCTAGAATATTCTGTATATTCATTCTTTTCGCTTCTTTTTGAAAGGTAATTTTTGAAAACAAACGGTCGACGAGCCGAACACTGCAGTACAACGTATTGAATAAAGTAAACAAGTCAATAATTTAACAATAAAATTTAGGATTCAATGATGAATTAAATGACGATTCGATTATGTACTAATATTGTAAATATAAATTACCGTCAAAAATTACAAACGTTTGTGATAAAAGTCTTGGATCGACAGAGAATTTATAGGGAATAATAATTACATAAGTAGAATGTAAATATCATAAAATGTTTACAATAAGCTGTAAGCTTATCGAGCTACTCCGGTAAAAAAATGAATTATACAACATTTGGAATGTAGAAAAAAAAAAGACTCGCCATAATTACGTCACTGCTGAGAGGTATAAATTATTATTATTATTATTTATTGACGGAGCGGATATTTTTTACAATACACTCGAAGATCAATAGCGAATTGTATAGGACAACGCGCGTTCCATTCAAAATAATATTATAATAATCCAGCGACACTTTTTTTTTTTTTTAACGAGTTAATAATAACATATCGAAACGTACCGTTTTGTAATACTTCGAATTAATATTCGTACAATAGACGCGTGTGAAATTAAAATTTCGTGGGTTTTTTATTGCCTGTCACATTGCATTGTGTTCTATAATACGTTATGTACAGAATTTTTATTCAAATTTCATGTGTGAATAATATATAAAATATATATTGTGTACTATAGGTACATATAATGTTGTCAACAACAGTAATTGGATAAAATTTGTAACTTTATTACAACGTCTCGAAGAAGAGTAATAAATTCTATAATCGAATCTTTTTATCATTATTATTATTATTATTATTATTATTATTATTTTGGACTATAATCTAGAGTTTTAATTTTCCGCACATATTTCGTTTTCGATTTGAAACAGTCATTAAATTAAATTATTTTTATGGTCGTATCGTATAATTCACCATGAAACGGTTTAGTGAGATTCACGTAAGAATAAAAAGTAATATACTTTTTATCCTCATTATAAAAAAAAAAGAAATATAAATGCACCTGTTTTCTATAGAAGAAGAAACAATTTTTTTCGACAAGACAAGCGTAATTAGACTAGCGTATGGTGCGCAACTGACCGAGTGCAGTATGTACGTATATACACAGAATCTCCTCCTTAATCTCGTCTTAAATTTGTGCACATGCCGTACAACGTATAGGAAGGGGAAGGGAAATTTATGTTGACTTTCTTTTTCTCTCTGTACAGCGTGTTTCTCGTAAGTACACTTATAAACCAGTCGTTTAATTATATTATACGGAGTGTTATTTAAAAACGTATTGAATTAATAATAATAATATTTATTTCATACTTTTTAAAGTCGTTTTCTTTTTTTCTAAAAAAAAAAAAAATTGTTTATTTCGTCCTTTTTAGTCATCGTAGTCATAGTTGTCATATCGTCATTCCTGTTCCTACGTTTGACTGGGCGCTGAGGTAGAATACCAGGCCAATGCTTGTATGAAATCGGAAAATATGAAAAACTAAATTACTGGCCGAATATACTAGGCCGATACTTGCAAAATCGGTACGGGACTACCGGGAGGTGATATACTCTTTCGTATAAAAGAAAAAAAATTCGTCCGAATCGGTTCGTAAATGACGGAGTTATGAGGCAACAAACATTAAAAAAAAAAAAGAATACAACCGAATCGAAAACCTCCTCCTTCTTCGAAGTCGGTTAATAATATCGTATGTCATGATCAAAGGGGGGTGTGGACCCAGAGCCGTACACGTATTTTTCTAGAAATTATCCAAAACCCCCTGCGTTTGAAAATTCCTGAGAACGCCAGCACCGCCCGCCCGTCGCGCGTCCAGCAGCAAAGCCGGGCCCGAAGAGCCGCGATTACACACTACAGTGTTATCATTCCCGTTCTCGACGCGGACACGGTACCTAATCCATTACAGCAGTGGTGCGCAACATTTTTTTTTTTTTTAACCACGACCCCCAAAATTATTTATTTTGATAACACGACCCCCCCCCCCTTTCTACCATAGTATGTAACTTTTTCGTTTTGTGTAAAATTATTGGCGACCCCCGCGTTGCGCACCACTGCATTACAGGCACGGGAATCGGGCGCGAACGGACGGACAATTGGAGTCCGCGGCTCCTCCGTCGGTAATTGCTTCGGATTTTTCTTTTTTTTTTTGTTCGGGTTTGTTACGCGGTACGTATTATTATCGTATCGTATCGTATCGTAACGTACACGGCGGAAAATGAGAAGAAAAAAAATCAAATCAAATACGACACACGCGCTTCTTCGTCCGTTGAACTCTCCTTCGTTCGGACGAACGGATTTAACACAATCGTGTTGCAATCGTATTGTACACATTTTTCGTCTATAGATACACGTCTATGGATACACGCCGCTATCGACTAAGCGCATACAGATGGTCGTTGTGCGTTTGACAGGCGTAAAACTGCGACCGTACTGCAGGTACGACGATTCTCTCACGAGACCGGACGGACAATCGGAGTGCCACGTCCGCAGTGTAATAGGTATATGCGCGCGAGTATTGTATACACAACGGGACGTTTTGTCATCGTCGTCTCTATCGCGTTTTAAAACTTGTTGCTATAAGTAACTAAAAAAAAAAAAAAAATATATGTAGCGAGCCCCGGTGGCCGTTGCACTGCAGGATGTAGCTCGAGTCAATTATACTTGGATAGAGATTTTTTTTTAGAGTGTATTGTTATCACTGTATGCGTTTGAAAGCGACGATAAAAAAAAAATCGCATTCGATAAAACGATTCTGAGCGTGGAGCTCCGGTGTGTAATATTTTCGGTATATAACAAAAACTAAATTTTTTTTTTTGTTATCATCGATTAAATATGTACCTCAAAACCTATAATTGCTATAAACAGTCCGAAATTAAAAGAAAGTTTTTCCGAGCATTTTTTTCCCTTAATATAATAAACAGTTACGTATTCGAAACGATTATTTCAAATTTTCTATACCCATTAGTTTCAAAATTACGAAGAAATAACGACAATCGATTTTGACGAAATCGCGTTATTACCGTTTCCGTGTAATCTTTCGGTAGTGTTTCAGTTCTGTTTTTAAGCGCTTTTGAGAAAATCAAAAAAAATGATCTCTCCAAAGTACCGACCAGATGCAATTCGCCACCGGAAAAGAAACTGTGACCGTAAAGATCGGAGCACTCCTTCTGGTATAATTTTTGGGTACAGACATAATAAAATAAAAAAAAACACAACTTTGTTAAACCAGTGGATTCCTCGCTCTGCTCGGAATCTAAAAATGTAACGAGCCGCGGACCGTTGCAATGGATGTCGCTCGAGTACGAATGAATTTTTTGCGGATAAAGATTTTTAGAGTTCTGTTATTTCACTATATATCGCAATCGCGCAAAAATCATAAAAACGATATTCCCGAGAGGAGCTTCGGTGTTGGGACTTGGGTAAAATACTTTTTAAAAGTAGTATAAATACAGTGGCGTAATTTGGTCGCGATTGTGAGAGGTGGGGAAGACGACATTTTTATAGATTATATATATTACCCCTCCCCCCAAATAATTATTGTATGTAGCGTAACACTTAACAGTACGGCCATTTTGATATAAATATATATAATGTAAATACATCTATTAATGTATGCATACATGTAAACAAATGATGACAATATTAAATTATTTATATTCACTATTTATTAGTACGTTTATAACAATTTCATAGCAATAAAAGATCCGCTCTACGTGGCTTTAATGCCAATAATTCATTAAGTACATCTTCACGGTTAATTTCTGTATTTTGTACGAACAGCCGACATAGCAAGAGACCATTTAATCGATTCTATGGAATGAAAAGTAAAGAATTCGACTCCAAATTTAATCACTACCACAGAATTTTATGAAAAATATTATATTTTTTTTAAAATTAAGATTCAAACCTCAGACAAAGTGTTTGTAAAATATGTTTTCACTCTTTTTTTAGAGTTGAAAACATACGTTCTGGTGAAGATATCGACACGGTTAATGTGCATTGCACATTTAGAGTAAAATGAATGTTGAAAAGATAATTGTCAATAATTGATGTGTATACAACCGTGATTTTGCGATAAAATAATTTTCGGCAACGTCGAAGAAACGACCTCTTTAAAGTACCGACTAGATGCCGAATTCGCTACCGTAAACAAACTATGACTGTATAAATATCGGAGCACTCCTTTTTACGGTATTGCAGCGATTCCCAAACCGTGCACTTTACAGGTGCTCATAAAAAAAAATATTTACAATTTATTTTCGAGCATCTCGAACAACTGAAAAATTCGTTTGAACTGAATATTTCCCGGCAGCTCGACAGAGGTGTTTGCCGAAATACCGTGAACGGGTATTGCGCGTCCGTTCTCGGTTTGTGCCGAAGAAAATTTGATCGAATTCTTGATTTCAGTCCCGACATTGAGATCGTACTCAAGTATCGTAGGTCGATTTCTGGCCAAGTCTGAAAGACAAATAGTTACGAAGGTTCGGGCGAAAACGCGAAATCACTACTCTTACCTATCCATCTATATATACCTATACATTTTGCTATCTTTGCTTATTTATGCGAGTCGGAATTTTTGGGATTTCACGACCAATGGGGGGGGGGAGGCTCTATCTCCCTTAGCCACCTTGGGTACTACGCCCTTGGGTACTCGTATTTATAAGGCATCAACGAGGAAGAAAAAAAAGTGATAATTTTTTAATAAATAATTAGTGTAGAGAAATTTCCGGGTTTTCTTTTTATAAATTTTCGTTATTTGTATTTTTGAAATTAATAAGTTTTATTCGGGAAAAAGTGTGATTTTTTTTTTTTTTTTCTGTTGGGCATTCATAAACGGAGAGGGTTTGAACGTAACAAACCTCTGCCTTACGCAAACGTTCCTATGCTCATATAGGTATATACCGTTATACGTTGTCGGTGTGTGTGTGTGTGTGTGTAATGACATGAGCGTGACCGTGCGGTAAACGAGATTTCGCAATCGGACGGACTGACGTCATTGATCGAATTATTTATTTTATTTTTTTGTAATAAGAAAGAATAAAACACGTCCTGTTCCGTCGTGTGTGTATAATATACAGTATACACTGTATATATATATATATATATATATATATTATATACCTATATAATATATATATTTATTCGAATAGTAATATCAATTTTTAGTGTATAGTTTCGAAATTTTCAACGCCAATATTCATTTATTTTTTAAACACTGTGTTTCGATAATTAAAATTTAGTGAATTTGCAAATGATGAATTGTATAATGTTATAATATGCAGGGCACGAATACGTATGAACTGCATTAGTTTGATACCTCAATACAATTTATTCGAAATATAATTAACAATTCGCAAATTTCCTATAATATTGCACTAAAATTTCATTTACTTTTTTTCCCCGTAATAGTTAACACGCGTTGACTTGTATTTTTTAAATTTTTTTTTTTTTTGCTAAAAAATCGTTTATTTTATATCATTATATATCCGCTTTATATATTAAAAAAAGTATATAAATAAATTACACTGTAAATATCCCGTATTATATTACGCGATTTATCGAACAGAAATTATTATTATATAGTTTTCTTAAGGCCGTGTCGTAAAACGTAGGTTGATATACCTACTATAATTTTGTTTATTTAATATTTACGTGCACGTTCTATGCAAACGGCTATACCTATTTAGAAAAGTATGACGACTCGGATAAAAAAAAAAGTCCTCTTCAAATTTTCAAGTGATTTTTTTTCAAAAAAGTTTGTGTGCCTTTTAGCTCTATACAGTTCCCGCACTTAATATTATAATTACTACCCTGTTTAAACGTGTGCATGCCCATGCATTTATTTACCAGTAGGGTACCTACCTTACCGCATTATTGTGATTTTACACATTTTGCTAGATCGTTATATTATTATTATGACCAAAGCGACTGTCTTGCAGCAGTACCCTCCCCGCCCCCAAAAAAAAAATTGTCAATGCCCCAAGTATTCAGAATGTTCAAACCGCCACTGATTATAAACACTTGTTGTAAATTATAATGAAAATTCCAGACGAACAAAACGTACTCGATACGTGCAAAATTCAGCTCGTGAATACTAATTCGTATAACTGTACTTACGTCGAGAAAAATATAAAACGTATTTATGCGTATACACGTATCCCTATATATAATGTAATAATACACTATAATGTATTGACATTTGTGTTTGGTCGAGAATATAAAATCACTGCAGGTTGACGTTTTTACGGAAAGAATCAAAAATGTTTAGACCAAAAAGTCTGTACAAAAAAAAAAAAATTAATAAGGTTTGTGATTAAAAAAAGAAAAAAAATGGTGTAACGGCGTGTAGAACGTTAAAGCAATATAATTCTATAAGACTGTAGAAAAATTCTGTTTCTAGTTAAATTACACGTAATATAATAACGGTGTGTGTGTTTAGTGAGAAATAATAGTGTACTATAATACGAAAATAATTGAGATTACATCCTGTAGGTATATATATATATATATATATATAAATGTGTATAGTAGTAAAACGAATCGTAATTTGTTAGGTGTATGCCAAACATGGAAAGAAAGTTAATGTGTTATATATTATAATATCGTTATGATTTCATCGACAGCAGTCGTTATAAGCGTTTATTATTCATTTAAAACGCTTTGTGTATTATTAATGTGTGTAACACGAAAATGACGTAATAACGTTATATTATCGCGTTTACCGCGATACTTTCGAAATCGTTCTTTTTATGCAATTTTTATCAATTCCAGAGGGCGATAATTGTTAATATAAAGTGAACGGGTGTCCAGGAAAAACGAGATTATATATATATATATATATAATATATTATTATATATATATATTTATATATATATATTTATAATAGAACATTAGTCATTATACCTCATTAATCATTATAGAGGGTTCTTGTCGGTGCCGTGTTTAAGCGCAAGCTTCATAAGCTGCAGCCTAGGGCCCACACCACAGAGGGGCCCGCACCACAGAAAGGCCGACACAAAAAATAAATAAATTCAGTATACATTAAAATATTTGTGTACTGTATAGAAAAAATTTTTTTGGTTCGAGTTCTAGCTTTACTCCTACAAGAAATTTAATAGCTATTTTAATCCACATTAAGTGAATGCATTAATTAATAAAAGTTGACGATAAAAATACCATTGATGTCGCATAGTTTTTATTACCAACAATATTTAGATATATAAGGATCTAAAAAAAACATGAGCACCCGACCACCAATATATATTATATAAATAAATAGAATATATTCCTACACCCATGACCCGTGGTAAGATAGTATTTTCAATCGTGAAAATACTACTGTACAATAGCTATTGTGGTATTTTGCAATAGCCAAATTAATTGGACCAGCGATTTTTCTTTTGTCTCCTGTATGTAGATGAAAACCCTCGTTCTTTCAAAGTCCTCATTATTTCTGGGAACAAGAAAAAAAAATCACTGGGAGCCGTGCCTGAAACGGTGGCTGCGACATTACTATAGTTTGGTTTTTAGCTAAAAATCCTCGGATTAAATTTTCTTCGAAACGATTCCCGTAAACGGCGCGGAACTTCTGAGTGATATACGATTTTATTTACTGTACTGGTCTGGTGGGTTAAGAAGTAAGAACTCGTGATGAACTGATTAAAAAAAAAAAACGCTGTAAAATCTTCCTTTAGGTTTTTTCTCATCATCAACGTCTTCGCGGTCCTCTTTAAAACGTCGTTTGAACCCTGGGTGCAGACATAGAAACTTCGCCAAAAAGTATTTTTTTTTTTAGTATTTGCACTGTTTTTATTACGCTTAATTCCATTTTGTAACGATAATAAAAAAAAGACGTTATAAACATTTTTCGTTTCTCATTTTTTTTTTTTTTTTTAACACAAAAAAGGTCTCACTATAAGGGAATATTTTATATTTTAGTAAGTCTATTTTAAAGAAAAAATAACTAAAAAATAACATCGAGGCGATTAATATACGACACAATAATTCTCGTTCATTCTGTCGTTCGCCGCACGCGTATGACGAAGAAGAAAAATAAAAGTTTTTTTTGGCGGCCGTCTCGTTGTTAAACGTACCCACGCGAGTAAACGGAGTAGGTAGTAACAACAATCGCGCGGTACCTGCGCATGACTGGCAAAACGGGCAGGAGAAAACGAAATTTGATTACAATAAATTAATAGAAAACAATGTGTTATTACGTGTAAATACGCGATGCGACCTTGTGACACTATTCGTTTTGTCCGTGAAACGTTTTTCTTGCGGACATAGCTGGAACAAAAAAAGAAATCTGCTGCGCTCGCGATCACTGCGAATCGTCGTCATCATCCGTCGTGAGAAATACGATATGTAATTTCACAGAGGGGGAGGGGAGCGAAAGACGAGCATTTGAATGGTCCGTGCAGCAACAACCGGTCAAGTTCAAATTATTGGAAAAATTATTTTATCGTGCTTTCGGAATGAGGAAAATACGTTGCAAGTTTCGCGGCGTGCGTGTAACAAGCGAGTGTGTCCTATAATTATCATTAGACACGAAGATATGATCAATACCTACCGGTACCTTGATATGTTTCAGAGACGTTTTCAGGTCGGTTTTATGGGTAGTGAGTGGGCGATTTTCCTGGTGGAAGTTAACACGTCAGCATTTAATACTTGTCATAGTTATACCTAGGGCTAGGATTTATATGCATTGGCATATATTTTTTTTGCAACTTCTGATTACTGCTTTCGTTTGAAATGTCCACGAATTACGTCACGACGAAGCGAATGGTGGTTATTTTAATTTGCATATTATTGCATATTTCAACAATAAACACTTAAAATGCGTGTTTTATGGTGTATTTTAGCTGTGGTGGTTAGTAGTAATAAGAAGAAAATATATTTTTATAAATAATACGTGATACTTTAAATGGAAGTGATCTGCAGGTTGAAGATTTTCGTTACAATCCAACTCCCAGGGAAATTGTAAAATTTAAAAAAGGCAAAAATTGCGTCATGTGATGTTGAACGTTACTTCAGCAGGTACATAAAAACGTACTAAGATCTGAACGGAAGATCTTTTATTTTTGAAAATTTTAAACGCCACATCATAATACTTTCGAATAAAATATTAATAGTTTGTAATAATATTTTTAATATTTTAAGAATTTAAAAATTTTGTTTTTGTATTTTTGCCATATTTTTTGTTGCACATTCTACCATTTTTTACTGCATATAAATCCTAGCCGAGCAGCGCCCATAATGACGTAACCGTTAGAAAAAAAAAAAAATGTATAATAAATCGCGGTTCGTCGAACGGCGTTTTTCGATAGAAAAAAATTAATACATTTTCTTAAAAAATAAAAAATAAATGTAAAACGGTGATCGACTATTATATTGTAGTCCGTCCACCACACGAGCGTGCGAGTGTATCGAATCTTATCCGGTGTCAATACCGCTGTGGATTTTACTGCTACCGTTCGAATCCCATCGCGAACAACTGACGCGTTTCAATAGGAGAAAATTACACAATAAATCGCGGTAATATGATCCGATAATATAATGCATAGACACGCGTGAAATGTGTGTGTGTGTGTGTGTGTGTGAATCTCGTAAATATCTTCTATTATTGTGTACGAGGGAAATGTGCTGTAAACGAAGAAAATTGATTACGAAACAGGCGAATAGTATACGGTTTATTATTTATTAGGACGACGACGGCGCGTTAGATTTCGGATTTTTTTTTTATAAATATCTGTTATACGTATACGGGATTTATTTTTTATTTTTTTACTATTCGTCCGGGAAAATCTAGTCATTACATCAGTCGTCAACGATCCGACGAATTTCACACGCCTTTATTGGAGTGCGTATTCGGGGATTATCGAAATTATCGCGCGGCAATACTTCGCGGAACCATCCTGCACGCGGCGGACACGAGATAAACGAAAACGGTTAGAAAAAGAAAAGTGTATATATTCAAATATAATTATTGTTTTATTTAAAATATATATTATATTTAAAAAAAAAAAAAACGTAAATTTTAACAAAATCAAATAGTTTGTATAAATAAATTTTAGATTCTGAGCGGAGCGAGGGATCTTTAGTGGTTTTACAATGATGTTTATTTTTAGATTCTGAGCCGAGCGAGACATTTCTAGTGGTTTCACAATGATGTTTATTTAAATTTTTTTCCATCCTGCGTACAGATTTTCGACCAGAAGGAGCGCCTCCGATCTCTTCGGTCACTGCAGTCCGTTTCCGGCAGCAATTCGCATCTAGTTGGTACTATATACTTTAGAGAGATCATTTTTCGATGTTCTCAATAGTCTTTTAACGCGACGCGATAAATTACCGAAAAATGGGATTTCGTCAATATCGCGTATAGTTTTTTCGCTATATGATTTCGAAAATTCTATTGTCTTGAGAAATTTTCAACAAAATTGTATACATGTGTGTTGTACTTTTTTCGACAAAGCGTATTACTACACCGAAGCTCCGCACAGAATCGTTTTATCGAATGCAATGATTTATCATTGCTTTCAAATTCATAATAAAAACAAATCTTTAAAATCTTTATCCAAGTAATTCACTTAAGCGATATCCACATAATTTCCTTTTTTATTACGAATGATGTTACTAGACCGTTCATACTGCGAAGGGTTTAGTATTCTCTTTTTGAAAATCACTAACATCGTCCTGTTTCATTATCAAAATTTACGCGTATAATCGTTGAGTCGGTTTATTTTAATTTTAAAATTTTTTCTAATACATCATCGAGTATAAAATAAAAAGTCATCCATTTTTTAGAAGTTTCTATGTAAGCATCGCTTACATAGCGAAACACGTATACGTCTTTTCTATATACCAACTAATAAGCAACACATGCATTCTGTCACCAAAATCAGGTTATAGTTTACGGACGATTAAACGTCGACGACCTAGGCGTATATTTTTTTTTTTTTTTTTTGGTCACCTCATTCGACGCGTTGATCCAGTTACCGTCGGACGAAGAAGAATCACATACGCGTGTGGTATACAAGCACACACGCGTTTTAATAAGACACGCATACGTGTGTAAATATGGGTGTCTGGGAAACCGCAATGATGACGATGATGATGATGTTGATAATAATAATAAAATATTAATATAATGATAATAATATTATGTTTGTATGACTCGGTCAACGGACAGACACCGGAATGAGAGCATAACGCATCGGAATTCTTCTTCTTTCCAAAAAACGTGGTAACAGAAAGAATCATTTTTATAAAACATAACGATCGCTAATCACGGCTTATACACATATAATAATAATAATAATAATAATAGTAATAGTAAACGTGTCCGTCTCGTATTCATTGGGAGACTTCTGTGAATAGAGTATTTTGTAGAGTACGAGACGGGTGGACGGACGGAACGGATGGCGAACGAGGAATAAAAGACAAAAATGACGTCCTCATTTTTCTTTTCTGTGTCCTGTCAATACTCTGTACAATAATATCACATTACAACGTGACCGCCGGCGGCGTGTTTAACTGTAATGTTATTATTTTCAGATCGGATAAATTGAATTCTCGGATTTACCGTGAAAGACTGTCATATTTTCAGACAGTCGTTCTCGAAACACCGACGTGAAATAGGTACACTACTACTGCTGGCATCAGTGCCGTTCGGTTTAATACTTAAACATTTAACCAATTCATTTTTGTTATTACCACGATGACACGGTATATAATTAATATATTTTGTAATCGACAAAAACATAATTTTCTGAACCAATCGCGTTTAATGGACAGTTACGGGAATTAAAATAATAATAATAATTTGTGACGGATCGTTTAAAATAATGCGTTTTATAAATAGATAAATATTTTGTATACCTTAATATTATAATATTTTAGATATTACATAGAATGTCATCTTTAAGTAATTGTAACAGTGGTGGAAATATAAAAAAAATGGACTGATTAATAACAACATTTTTAATTGATACAGAAAACTGTATTACTATTTAAATACAATTTGTGAACAGATCCAACTGGTGATTATGCACATTTAAATTACGCGTACATTTCGAATATACACCTAATATTTATTTTAAATTTTAAGCAGTTTCCAATACGCAGAACTTACATACCTGCTTAGCCAGCTCATAGCTGTAATGATTTTAGGACCGCGGTCTTAATTTTCGTGTATTACTTATACGTGAAGATTTCTGAAATTATAAAGTTGACCAACCGCGTTGGCAAGACATTTGTGTGTGTGTGTGTCCTTGCAGGTGCTATTGATTTTGAGAGAAACGAATTACTATATTTATTGTGGAATATTCGGTTTGTTTTGAAAATTGTCTTGAAAATTGTTCTAAAAAAAAAAAATTTTGGATTTTGAGCAACGTGTCTGTGAACACGTTTTCGTGTAGAATTCGCGCTCTGTCGAGCAACTTTCCAGTTGCTGATTGTATCTAATTGGTACTTTATTCTACACGCGTATTTCCATTTTCTCAATAGTTTTCTTAAGCGTAATGAACAGTTACGGAAAAAATTCAAAGAATTATTATTGTCCCTCTTTTTTGCGTCCATCGCAGTATGTACAATTTATTTTCGAGCTATATAAAAATGTTTTTATACGTAATTTATTTGCAATTTCACTTTTATTATCTTTTAATAAAAAAAAAAATGAATAAAAAAAACCAACTAAAAAACAGTGGATTATAAATTTTACTGTAATACTATTTTTACAGTTGACTAGTCAATGTAAATTCATTATTCGCGTTGACGATTTCTTAAACGATTTCATCGTTTGATACGATACGTTTTTTAATTGTGTTATAAAGATACATTTGGTTGGAGGTGTCAAAAATAATACCTAATCCCTAATTGGTTTTTGCTACGTGAAAGTTATTTTTACATATTAAAATAGCCAATAGTTCTCATTCAGTGTCTTAAACAATAATACAATACTCGCGTATACCGAGTAGGTTATTTATATTTTCATTTACAGATATGTGTTGGTGATTGTGATGAATATAATATGGTATTATATACGGTCTATATTATTGTCTGTACAGGATGTTCAATTAAGTTCGAAATAAATTTCGTAATGGAAATTAATCACGGTCTTGTGACACGATTTCAAACGAATATACTACAGCAGTGTTATTTCTTCTAACGCTATCACTTTGAAATTAGCATAAAAACTACATTACATATATATATATTATAGAAATTTTTTTACACCTACGTTATAAACGAAACGATCGGCTGCTGCGTTCGATATGTGGCACGAACGTCCAATATTATTAGCGGTCACACATTCTTCTCGTAATTTTCATTAATACATTTTAACGAATAAAAAATAAAAATTATAATTACAGTTTCTGAATTTTGACCCGTTGTTAATGGTTTTTTTTGATTTTTTCTTGTTTATCATCTGGTATTGTCATAACCGGCCTTTTTATACTTTTTTAAACGTAAATTTGACTATTGCGAAAATGCTAACAGTTTAAGAGAGATACGGCTACTTGTAAAGGATAAAAAAAAAAGCTAATTGACGTGTTAATGGAAGAAGAATATATAGAAAATTTAAAAAAATATATATAACGGAACGTTTTTTTTCTTTTCGGTACACCGAAAGCAACACCGTATACGTCAACGCGCATATAAAGCATATATTGTATTAGCGTATATTTGTATGAAAGTAATTTTTACAATAATATGAAATTTAATTTCGAGTAACGGGGAAATATACACGTATGGTTAACACTACGTGTCGGATACCAGTAACGTATAGGTGGTACATATTATTATTTATTACGGCAATCTGCTTACACAGAAAAAAAAATATATATACACAAGTGACAAACACTCTATGGAACGGATTTAATGAATAAGTCAGGCACTCAGGCTTATATATTTTACGATCGCCCCTGTATCCCCCTTAAATTCTTAATTGGTCAGCGTTCGTTCAGTGTATATAATCAGGGCCGGATTCAAAGAATCCCTGGGGCACGTATAGTGAAAATGGGAATGTGACTTTCCATAGAAAAAGTTTTAAAATATAAAATACTGTGGACTTATCATCAATATATTTCAGTCTATAATAAAAATAAAATAATTACGTTATATAGGTACTTTATTTAATTGTAATTTAAAAATTCAGAATCGCACACTTTGAAATTTCGAAACTATAAAATATAATATAATCGAGTAATTATTATTTACTCGAAATAAAATATTACACAATTGTGTAATATTTGTAATATCGTTGAAATTCTCATATATTACTCAATACTCGGTCTTTTATTTAAAACGTTTTTTCCTCGCTTTGTATTTGACGAAATTCGATGTAGTCTGGTTGAAATCGATCGGCGGTATTGAATCGCGCTCAAACCGCGATGACAATATAAATGATTATTCAAGGAGTCTTGTGTTCGACTATAGTTCCGAATTAATTTTCGTGGGTTCCTTAATCGTGTGGGCCCCGGGGACGAACCCCCCTCTCCCCCTCACCCTTAGTCCGGGCAATAACGTACAACTAGGAGTCCAAAGTGCTACGGAATCCGTGGCCTGCAACTGATTGAATGCAAAAATAAACGCGATAAATTCTTTAAGCTATTTCGTTAGTGGTCGTCGTCATACTGCGTTAAAACACGAAATTCCGTTATGTCTATATAACGTACAAACGCGCGCTCGCGTTTAACCCGAGACCGTGCGTTGAATAATAATTAATTGTGAAACGAGTCTGTGTTTTTTTTCTTTTTTTCGGTGAGCAGTGTTGTTGTCGTTATTCGGACAGATATTTCGAACACAGCGTTAGGTGCGGGTACGCGTTATTATTATTTTACTATTTTTTTTTTTTGTACCGCGCGTGTAGGCACCGCGCGCATACCCGTCGGCCGGGAACCGGTCCTCGACGCCGGGGTTGACTGCACGCCCGCGTGCAGGCGGCAGTGATGATGATATACGCGCCGTAACCAGTTATAACTAAGGCGACCGTATTATTTTTTGATGAAAATTTTTCAATTATTTTTTATTATAAACAAAATTTATTTCCGAGGCTTAGTGGTACGTATATAGTAGATTTCTTGACGACGGTGTTTTTTTTTTTTTACTGGACGATCAAAGGAACGTCTGTATTCAAATTTCCTACGACCAGTATTAACACACGCGTGTGCAACGACTACTTAAAGGAGACGAGGAAAAAAAATGACTTGCTTTGAGAGAAGAGTGCTCAGAAGGATTTATGGACCTATTTTAGAAAACGAATAATGTATAGAAGAAGAACTGATAGAGAATTTCAGCCCATCTACCAAAAACCCAGTATCAATGCGCATCTCACGAGTAAACGAATTGAGTGGGCAGGCCATGTGTCAAGCGGTATCAGTCGGTAACAGACAGTGGCGTTTAACCGGGAATTTCGTGTTAGACAGGGGGGCTAAGGTTCTATGTATTACGCCACTGAATAATACGTTATAATAATTATTGTACGAAATTTGTACAAATACTATATTTTACGTTATTAAAAACACAGAATACTATAACAAAATTATCATTGAATAACTGCAATCAATAATGGCCCAAATAGCTAAAAAAAAAAAAACCACGGCCAACGGGGAGGCTATATAGTCCCTTTAGCCTCCTGGCTACGCCCTTGCATTTTTATACACCTATAGGTAATGTAAAAAGTATAAATTAAAACTCGATGAATTAACAGTCCGATACGATCGCATTAACATCTATAACAAATTTAATGTTCGTAAAAAGAAAAATAATCGTTAAAAAAAAAAAAAACGATTCGTGAGTTCCTTCGTCTTAACTAAACCACTGCAAAGACATTGCACGCATATATATATATATATACGTTATATTATAGCCAGTTTTGAACGGAATAACACAATTTTTCAATTTTTATCAGTATTTCGTCGAACAGCTCTGTACTAAACGTAAATAACTCTTCGGTGGGTTTTGCCGTCATCGTTCTATTTGATGCCCGCGACTTCGTCATAATGTCAACGATACACTTTATTTACACAGACAAAATAAAGTCGAAAGTAAAAATAAAAAATAAAATACTATTCACAACATTTCTTTAGAGTAAACGATGTTTGTCGTTTTCTCTTCTATATATTTATATATATGCTCAGTCAGGGTCGGTGACTGGAGGAGAGCAAGCGACGTGTGAGAAACATGTGTGTTCTTAGTTCAACTAATCTTTAGCGTCTGCGATTTATTGAATTTTCATAGCAAAACACGAACGTTAACCGAAAACTGTGCGTTCGTTTAAATCGAAACAGAAAATTATTGTCAATACAAGTGGTATAATATAAAAGTGATATATAAATACCGTTTCTTCAGCACTAAGCGAGAAACGCTGTCTCAAATACGTTGTTTTTTGTAATTTCGTTAGTTTCTTATATACGGGTTGGCTTCTATAGAGAGAGAAAAACAATTTTTCTCCGGTTTAAATCTCTTTAAGGAGGGACGTGCATACGAAACCGTGGAACGCCCGAGAGAAGCGCGTAGGTGTATCGCGAAAGTGCGCGGAAAACGTTCGAAAATCGAAACGTTTACGATAAAATCGTTTCTCGGGGCGAGGAATAGAACTCCGAAGGCTAGCGCAGAGTCATAATTTAGACGCCGAATTTTTCGCGTTAAATAAATTACAATAATCATATGCGGCCATTTTTTTTTTAAATATTTTTAATTCTTAAAAAGTAACACGCGTTTTAAAAATACGATTTTCACGAAATTTTTTTTTTTTGTAAATCTCATATTTTTTTTTCGTAAGAAGCCTTCGGTATTGTTTTTTTTTTTTATGAAAATCTTAGGATCTGAGTGTGAACAACGTGAATAACGCGCGCGTATAACGTCTCGGTAGGAGAATACGGCGTGGAATTCGTATATTATTTTTCCTTTCAAAATCGTTAGGCATTTATTATTATTATTATTTTTTTTAAATTCTCCTCCGCGCGCCGCGTATTCCTTGCTACGCGCCTCCACTCGGCCGCGATCGCGCTACAATCAATCGCGAAATTCTATTCCTGCGATCCGTCGTAAAACACGAATCGACGACCGATTAACCTCGAAGGACACGGACACAATATAATATACAACAAAATAAATGAATAAAACGAGACGTTCATCAGACCGGTGTGTGTTTCTTCGTTTCGTTTCTTTTCGATCTGGTCGACGGCGCATAGAACGGGTCGTCCGGCAACGTCGCATAGTTCAGCGTGTAACGGGTTTTAACGTAACGGTTCGGTAGGTATGCGAGGCCGTCGTCGTCGCGTCATTGACGGTTTTGCCGGGCAGAGGGGTAACGCGTGTCGGTCAAATCTCCGTCCGCGGTCCAATCTTCGGCGGCCGGCGTGTCCGCGCACGCGTCCGGCACGGAAAACGGTCCATTTGTTTTTTTTTTTTTCTATTTCCCCCGTTTCGTATTTTGTAATTTTTTTTCGACTCCCGAAACGCTAATGCTTTTTATTTTTTCTTCTATACGAATCTGCACGGTCCGTTGTTTTACCGACCGAGACCGCGGGCCGGACCGATAAAACGAAAAATAATGACCGAAATGATAATATAAACGCGGTAGACGCGGGTATAGGGACCTGAAAAAAAAATTGAATTTATTTATTAGACTGCCGAAAATAAACGTTTATCGTCTCGAGCAACCGGACGGTACCGGACCGCTATATATATATATATATTTTTTTTTTATAGGCTATTACAGGCCCATTGCCGCAGCAACATATTTTCTCCGTTCTTCCCCGTCTTTTGCACGTCCTTCTGCATTCCTTACGCCCGGTAACTTTGGATAATATTCTCGTATTCCGTCTATCCGGAGAGATCGTCATCTACAGTGTTTTCGTTATTTGTCCGATTAATCCTTCTGATCTCCAAAACACGCTCAGCCCAACTCGTTCTCGTGTTTTTTAATTGGTCCCACAAATTTTAATTTTCATCATAGACGTCATCCTGCAATTATTGATTTTTTCGCATTTCATATATTCTCCTTCGTTATTGTCTCTTTGGACCAAATATCTTCCTCAAAACCTTCCGCTCAAAAACTACTATAGCTTTCGTTCGTCCGATTTTGTCGTAGTCCGCATGCGCCACATGCGCGCAAAGAGCCACTGGTTTGACAAGAGTTTTTTTTTTATACAGTGTTATTTTCGTCTTTCTTTATAGTAATCTTGATTTGAACATTGGCATATGGCACTGGGCCGCTGTGAATGATAAAGACCGAAAAGCACCGCGGACCTAACCAGCCCGGTTCCGTCTGAATATCGGCGATTTTTTCAACTCCTCGATTTCTCTCCACTGCAGCTTCGCGTATCCGCCCTCTGTACCGCACGCATTCGAAACGGTTCGTTTTTACGCGTAGAACAAAATGAGAAATTTGGAAATTTATGAAATCATATGAAAATAGTAAAAAACAAAACGAATATGAAATTTAAAAAAAAACTATAATACTCGCAATATTGGCGAACACGAATATTTTCTCATAAAGTGCATATATATATACGAATTTAAATAATTTTACTTTTCAATTGAAATGAACGCGAACCTTTTGGGTGGCTTCATTGAATTTTTTTTTTCACATTTGCCTCGGCAGATTGTTGTGTAAAATAAAGCCTCCAACTTTGAACGCTCGCAGAAAGTCGATTTTCGGTACCGACTTATTTTTGACGTACGCGCGGACAACAGTCCTTTAGTGCGCAGATGGACGCTTTGTTGTGTATTGGAGCTGAGCTCGAGCGATTCACGTCGGTCCAGAAGGCGACGAGGGGATTTCTTTTTGAAATGCTGCCTTACTGCAAAGAATCCGTTTTTCTTTCTCTCGCGGACCGATAAAGCTGCAGAAATCGGACGCAAAACCGTTTCAAATATAATTTTTTTTTTCCAGCCATTTACGGTCTTTTTTTTAATCTCTTCAGATCCTCTCTCCCGCGGGGATACGCGTACTCCTATTAAAACGCTCTGGCCTAGACCTGCACCGGACCGTGCGCAGAGCTGTATCGTCGTCAAACGACGTTATTGTTGTCCCGTCTAATAGCCGATAAAATAAAATAAACGTTTATGTACGTCGTCGTGAAGACGTTTTACACAGTCGTGCGCGTTAATTACGAAAACGGCGTATACCTATACACGACGAGCCAAACCCGGCTGACCGAGAGAAAGAAGAAGGAAGTAAAAAAACGTTCGTTTACTACGGTTTGATCACCGTATCGATATATACGTTTTTTCCTCTTATTTCAGAATAAAATCTCTTAGAAAAAAAAAAACAACTACGTGTTCTAGGTTTCAATAATTCCCTCGGTAATATATCGCGATAACCCGATTATACGCACGTAAACAACGACGTTTATCAAATTTTGTTCGCGCGCGTTGTGTTGCGAATTTGCAGAAATGTGCCATCAGAAATTTTTTTCGGGGAGTGGGCTGAGAGTATAAATATGAAATAAAATAATAGTAGTATATAAATCGTTACATCTTATTTTAAGAAAATATTTCGGGGGGGGGTCTGAACCCTAAACCCCCTGGTTACGGCCTTGCTTCGGACCGTATAAAACGTCACGAGTAAGATGATAGCCGCGTATGATCGGTAGAATTTGGTGCGATTATTATACACACGCGAAAACAAAACGTTTTTTAGATTATGAGCGGAGCAACTAACGTATCGGTTTTAAAATGACGTGTTTTTTTTTATATAATATGTCGGTAATCTAACATTCCACCGGAAGGAGTGCTCCGATCTTCGTAGTCATAGTTTGTTTCCGGTTGCGAATTCGGCATCTAGTTGGTACTTTAGAGAGGTAATTTTTCGATTATCTCAAAAGCGCCTAAAAAAAAAAAACGATAAAAACGCGATTTCGTTGAAATCGCTAATTTTCTATTTCTTCGTAATTTTGGAACTAATGCGGTTATAGAAACTCGAAATTATTCATCAAATACGTACCTTTATATTGTGTTAGGGAAAAAAAATTTTTTTTTTCAATTTTGGGTAATTTTTTATTTCGTCGATTATAACAGAACTCGGCTATTTATTAGAATATTAAAAAAAAACAGAAAATTATTATAAAATTCTAAAATCGGGTTCAGTTATACGAGAACTTCTTTACAGGTTTTAATACAAATGAATAATAATTAATATAAACAACGTCGAGTAAATCTTCCCCGATTTCTTGCGATTGATTCACGCTGTACTTTCTTGCTAGATCGATAAAATCGCTTGATCGTAACCGTCGTTTTCTGATACAGATTTATCATTTTCATATACTGCAGAACCGGAGTAATCGTAATGTGTTTGGTGTCGACAGTAGCGTTAAATCGACACAAATGCGCAATAATATTTTTAATTCACCTTTTGGTCCTGGAAGGAGGTTTTTTTCTCTCGGAAACACTCTACTGTTCATATACTATCGCGTTAATAACAATTATTTTAATCGTCTTAGGCTGCTGTTAGAAAACGTTAGTGTGTCAAAAACGTGAACAGTCTCGGTATTTCGTACACCACAAACGCAGTGGGGGGACTCTTATACGGTCCCAGGGCTATTGTTGTGTCGTCTCAGACGTTATCTTGACGCGTACACGCGAACAATCGCAGATTTTTTTTCCCTTGCACAAATGTAAGTAACGTGTGGAGAGACAGCTGATGGCGACTATTAAGAAAGCTTTTATATATAGTTATCGTAGATAGCGCGGATAAATGATTGATTTATAATTAATAGGCTACGGATTATCACGCGTACGATCTGTAAGCGGTTACTATTTTGTAGAAAACAATGAATTTTTTTTTTTAAGTTTGAACGCACATTACACGATATTTTAATCTAACAATCGTGTTTTAAGTTTAAGATTTTCTTTTTTTTTTTTTACATTAATCTTTAAATCATATAATTCTATAATACGATAAACGATTCTGTACTAGAAACTCGGTTTCTAACAGTCATATTATGTACATGTAATGTTTATAGGTACTTTAACAATTTTTAAACCAGTCATCGAACACGCTTATTTTTTAAAAAAGCGAGTCTGCTAGTACTCGAGACGTTGATGTGTAAACGTCGCGTGAGCGGTAAAAATGGAACGGAACTGTGATTGAGATTTGTGAATATTGGTATCTTTATTCAAAGTAATTTCGATAATAAATATTATTATTATAGTTGTCATGACAACAGCTTACACATTACACGCAATTTATAATCGAGTGTAAATTAATTAATATTGTTATAATATTAATAAATATTATTATTAGTTGTCGTGACAACGGCTTACACATTTCCGTCCCATTTCCCGAGATGTACTCTCATACCGTCGTAATAGATGTTTAACACATCAAAAATAAATAAATAAATATTTTTTCAACCCAGACGCTATAGACAAAAAAAAAAATAAAATGAACTATATTTATATAATACATTTTACTTTTAAAAATACTTTTTACGTTAATTGCCGTAATAAGAGAGTTATCGGGTTTTTTTTCGTATTTTTATTGACTTTCTATTACGTTTCTTTATTACTAATTAGTAACTGGAACGCGTTTTCATCGTTATAAGTTGCAACGATTTGCGGTTTTCGTAAAAACTTGCACATAATAGACTTGACATCACTTTTAAAAATAATTCTACGTATGTAAAAGGAATACAAATGTTTGTAGGGTCATTATAATGTCATACCAATATTTTGTGTACGTGATACATATATTTATTGATCTGTTACGCGTTTAAACGAGTTGTTTTAATAATGAAAGTGTAAAAAAAAAAATTAAATTTCATCTCAAAACAGTCTCATTTATTTGAATGACAATATCAGTACCGAAAAAAAAAAAACAGAAAAATGACAAATATTTTTTTTTTTTTTTTTTTAAAGACACAGTCGCTTTTTAAGGGATTCTGAATAAGAATGTTCCTATGAAATTTTAAGAAAAATAATAATCTATTTAAAAATATTTGAAGAGTCATAAAAAAAAACTTGATGTACGGGACGCTCAAAACTATGTGGGGACATATTAGTCTATCCTTCCATAGGCGTAACTAGCACTAAATTTTAGGGGGAAGGGGGCTAAAAATTAATAAGCAAAATAAAAGTGTTAAATTTTTCAATTTTTCCGATTGATGCCAAAATTATACCCAAATAAGCAAAAAAAAAAAAAAAGGCCATCAACTTTCAATTACCCATAATAAATAATAGGAATAACTAGGAATATTAGAAAAATATAAATAAATATATAGAAAATACTGTACATTTTTTTATGTAGTCAGATTGGCTTTTTTTGGGGGAGCTGCTAAGCCCCTACACCCTCTAGTTACGCCTATGCTCTCCCCCCTCCCGGGGAATTTTTCCACTTTAAACCCTGACTATAAATACGCGTTTTCCAAGCGCGTGCCGTGTCGCGCGCAGTGCAATTACGCGCCGCCGCGGTCTTACCCGGAACGGACGAATATCCGTTAATTTGTTTCTCATATACAATGTAACGCGATCGGGTTCGTTACGTTCTGACGTGCACCGAAATAGTGACACGGCACAAGAAAGCGTATAAAACAAACGAGCACGTGAGCGGTTCGCCCGCGCATTGCCCCCGTCTGTCCGTCCGTCTGTCCGTCCGAGAGAAAGTGAATACGTTTTATACGTCGACGTGGGTACGCGTAATAATAATATAACGTACCACGGGAGGCGCGAGCGTACCGATGGAAATACGGACTTATCAGACATACCGGCACGGAGACGCGCGTTATTGTCGCGCGCGTTACGTTTCGGTAATGGAAGGAGAGGACACGCACGAACACACACACACACACACAAAATTTCGTGTTGTGATCTGATGTCGCGCTGACATCACGACGAAGCGCGAAAGTCACGATCGGAGAAATCGCGGCACCCACCGTCGTGAAACGCACGTGAATTTTTCGCGAGGGTGTAAACATTTCAACGTGCAATAGTTACGTTATTGTATAAACGTACTATATTATTATTGCTTTCTGCAATGGGTGAGAGTTATTTTTTTTTTACACACAATCAAAAAAAAACAAACAGTAAGACCCTTGGGGAATCTATCCCCTCTTGACTACACTCCTGTTGTGTGAGACTCGGTATACACCGATTACTGTAAATCTTTATAACGTTAAATAGGAATATTTAATTAATTTTTTTTTTTTTTTAATTTCATACGCTGTTCCCCGGGACTCACGGGCGTGTATATTGCGAATAATACGAAACGAAGTATCGGAACGCGTGTTTTTTTTTAAAACGTTCGCAGCTGTTAAATGACCATGGTATTCGTGATTTCAGGTGTGGCGTGCGGCGAAAACGTTGGCGGTCTTACGGAGGAAGCGGTGGTGCGGACGGTGCGCAGACGGCACCTGGACGGGGCTACGAGAACGGGCGATTCGAACGAGATCGACGACCCGCAGCCCGCAAACGTCGCGATGACGTTGACGGAGGCGGAAGAATTCGAGCCGACCGCGGCGGTACCGCGAACGACGTCGTCCGGCCGCGAAGCGTCCGCGGCGTCCGACGGCCCGAAACCGGTAGCGACCGACAGACCGGACGCGAGGACGGCGACGGCTGCGTCGGGCGACGGGCAGACGTCGCAGTCGCGCTACTATTACGAGTACGCGCAGGGCGGACCGACGACGAGCGGCGGTTCGGGGGAAGCCAGGAGGGCTTCGTCGCGTGGCAGATCACTCGTACCGACGGAGCCCAGTATTACTGCGCGACGGCCGCAGCAACAGCCGGCCCAGACGGATGCCACTGGCCGTCAACAGGTCCGTAAGGCCGGTAGCGACATGGAAGACATACTGGACGGTTTCGTGAAGCTGCTGAACGGTCAGCCGGGACAAACCGGTTTCCGGCAGCCGCTAAAGTCGCGCATCAACAACCGCGGTCCGCCTCGCATATCGGACGCAACCGTGGTCGCGGATCCGCCGGCGTTCGTGCCGATGCCGCCGCAGCAGCAGCAGCAGCAGCAGCAACAGCAACAGCAGCAGCACCAACAGCAGCCACCGCAGCCGTCCGCCGCTCAAAACAAGCCCAAAGACCCGCCGCCGTATCCGTTCGACGTGCCGCGACCCGTACGGCCGTTGCCGCCACAGCCGCCGAACCTGGTAAAACCGTTCTTGACCGGCGTGCCGTTGCCCGAACAGCTCGTGCCCACGCTGCCCGATGGCGATGACGATTCGGATCAGCCGTCGTCGTCGTCGTCGTTGTACGACAACCAGCCGGTGACGTACCCGTCGTCCAGACGTCCGGCGCACCACCAGACGGCCAAGCCGCAACAGGAATACGACTTGTTCGCGTCGCCGGGCGCGCACGCGGTGTCCGCCGGCACGCCCGAACGGCCGGACCCGGTCGAAGAGGTCACCAAAAAATTCGCCGTGCCGGACACGACGACGACGACGACGACAACGACAGCGGAGCAGAAACAGACGGAACAGGCGTCCACTACGACGGAGAAACCGACCGTTACGGCGGAAAGACCGACGTCTCCGCCCGCGCGGGACGACATAAACGCGACCCGCGTGATCGGCGTGCAAGTTTCCAAGATCGTCGACCATCTGACGTCGCCGCCGGTTGTCGACAGGCACAACGCGTCCGCGGCGGCAGAGTCGGCGACTATGTCGGCCGGAAAACCGGAAACCACGTCGGCCGTCGAACAGATCACGGGCGTCGGTTCCGCCAGTGTAGTGCTCGAGCCGTCCACTTCGGAGGAACCACATCGCGAAGACGTGCACAAGCCCACGGACAACAAACTCCCTGGAAAACCGACGGCGCCCGTCAAGAAGACCCCGCAACAATCAGGTACGACCGTTCTCTTCTTCTCAAGTCCGTCCTCTAAAAACGGAAGTTTCGTGACCCCTCCTCAATTATTGTCGTTGGCGACAATTTCTTCTATAAAAGCTCCCGGTTTCCTGCCGATGGAAGCGCCTCTTCTAGGGGATAGCCACAGACGGTCTTGATCCGGTCTATCCGACGCACTGGTGTTCTCCCACGGCTCCTTTTCCCTTCTGTCTTTCCTTCGATCATCGGCTTCTCCTGGCTCGATCAATCCCTTCTCATTATATGACCAAAAAACCTTAGTTCCACATTTGGCATGGCCAGAATTGAGAAGTTCGCCCTCTTTTCCATCCAAGATATTCTCAGCGTCCGTCTATAGGCCCACGTCTCAAAGGCGTTTATGCGCTTTACGTCTTCCACTTTCAATGTCCGTGTTTCAGATCCATATAGCTACGACCAATGTCGAACAATGTCTCCGCGTGGGCAGCGTGTAAACGTTTCAGTTTTCAATATTCCTTTCCACTTCACATACTCGTATATTGCGTCTACCGTTATTATAGGATTGTCCAAGACAAATTTTATTTTTTGTTATAACCATGTACACGAGAATATTTTTTAAAAAAAACACGATAAACAATTATTAATTTCACGGATATCTTAAGTAAATTTACGTTTTGTTTTCATTTAAATTCTATTCTCGAATTTCTGATTTGCCGGAACTATTTCTTTTTTTTCTAACGTTATATACGAATTTCAAATGGTTTTCGTACTTCATTGACGTTTTTCGAACGTGTGTTTCGGTTTGAATTAAAAACAAAACACACAAGTATGTGGCAGATTCGTAAAGAACGTTTTTATTTTGTATTCGGAATACTTATTCGAATAAATGGATAAAAAAATGTTCAGAATATGTATTAAAAAAAAAAAGAATAATTATTCGAATTAACTGAAAAAGTCATTTTTAGTTTGTTGACAGTTATACTAAATACTTGCTTATAATTTATTCATTTCTGAAATACTGTCTATTTTACGTTGTTTATTTTGAAACATACTCGTATAAGTACAAAAAAGTCAAAATTACTCTTGCGTTTCACGCATTTATTTTGTATTATTACGCGATACGGCGGTAATTATACACGCGATGATTATTGAGAATTGATTAAGAGAATTCTTTGAAGTATTATGATTTTAAAAATATATTTCTTTGGATTATTATTGACCGCAACGATTTACAAAATTGTATAAAAACTTCAAACGTTATTATTTTTTTCTCCTCCACAATTCGATCATTTTTATTCGTGATCGATGATTAAAAAAAACTACTTTTTTTTCCACAACGAATACAAATACACCAGTAAAATGATTCAGAATACGTATTTTTCATTTTTTTGAAAAGTATTTAAATAGATATACATTCGAACACTTTACACAAGTCCGGTGTGTGAAAGTGTTGAGTACAATTTATGCATAAGACTCGGTGGAAACCGTTGGGGGAAAAAAAAAATTGAAACCAATTCCGATGTGTCCTACACGACGATGACGATGATGTTCTTTAATAATGTAATTAAGTATAAAAAAAGTAAAAAGAAACGTTTTCGCAGATGTGTTCCCGTATTATTCACGCCCCGGAATCGTGTTGGACGATCCAGAATTCAAACCACACATAGGCGGTCAACGACGTCCCATCCAAGTGCAAGTGCCAAGTAAAGGAGACGTGTTCGACATTATGGTGTCCGCTATCCAAGGACCCGGCGACAAGCCGGGTACGCTGTTCACGCGTAAGTGTTGCTCATTCGTACTCAAATAAGCGGTCGGGGTAGGGTTGCCAACTATTAAAATGTAAAATGTAGGACATTGCGTTTTGCCGAAACCCTGACTCATGGAATGCAAAAAAAGGTCATCAATCCTTTTACTAATTCGCTAACTGAATCCCGGATCTTCCCTCTTCCGCTGCAGGCCATATGTACGCGAAGAAATTGTTCGATATAGTTTTCATTGTATTTATTACATATTATATGTAAGACTAAGAATCTTTCATTAATACGATTAGTGACAGCTCGATGAAAAACGCATTTGAGTACAAAACACTGCCGGTTTCATTTCGGATGTCAACAAAAATCGAATACCCGTCTCTTTTCAAGCAATGGTTACAATGTTTCATTTGTCACTATTCATATTTTGTGTGACAACGAATTTCCAATTATATTTAAAAATCGCGATTATTTATAAATATTAAGGATTTACCTAAAAATTAATATTTCAATTTTTTTTTTTTTTACTTTTACAAATATCATACAATAAAAAACGTTAATAAACGGATTAATAATAAAATACGTATTTATGTAATAAAGAAATTCTCCTAATTGAGTTTTAGAATAATTAATGTGGTATACGCGTACCGATCATAAAAATGTCTAGTGGTACTCTACGATATAAAGGTTGGGAACCCCTGTCCTATACGTTACCAACGCAAGTACGATATTTATGCGGTTACGAGCTTTATGAACCGTTCGTGTCGTTTAAAAATTAAAACGCATACTATTATATCTCTCTTTTTATACTTTATATTCACTTATGCTTCCCCGTTTGTACGTTTTAAATAGGTTTTGTTTTGTACGTGTTTTTCCGTTCCTTAAAGAGCGTAAACGGATTGGCTCTCCCGTTTGATGTAATACATTTTTTCTCATTACAATATAATACGTTTCCACTTCGATCGCCCAGAATTAAATTGAACCAATTAAATTAATATGAAATAAAACCCATACGCGCGTTATTGGCCTATCGGTACCTAAAAACGACCGGCCAGTATATTAAATGATGCGCGAAAAACGACAAACTCCCGTTCCGAGCGCATTCCTGTCAATAATTTATTTATTTTTTTAATTATTTAATTTATATATATTTTTTTATTCGTTTTTTAGCCGACGAAATATCACCGTCGGGCGTCGGCAAAGGAGAAGTGTCCGTGATAACGTCAGCAGAACCGAACCAACAATTCGTGTCCATCGACGGTAAACGTACTTACATAAATCTGTTCGGTGAACCGACCGCGGTGGCGCCTCCGTCAATAAAACCGACCAGCGCTGCTTCCGGGTGAGTAGAATAAAAATAAATTTTATAATAATAATAAAAATTTTGTTCAGTGTTTAATAATATATAACGTATTTATACAAAAAAACGTACATCTAATTAACGTATAATAACTAAATACATTATAACAAAATAATATTAATAACAATATAATGAATTAATTTTATAATAATTTAAAAAAAAAAGTAATTGGAAACAAAAAAAAAGAAGCGAAATAGCACTGTCATATAGTGATGCTCGCACTAAACACGTTTACTGCTTACGCGCGATAGTGGCCTGTGATTTCCAAAGAAATATTCCTTATTCCGTCCTCATAAATCCAGCTCAATAAATGTTGTAACATTATTATTATTATTTTATTCGGTCGTAGTTTCCTTTTTGCTTAATACCTGATGATATGATCTCGTAAGACTTTTTGTCGAAACATATTATAAAATACGTACAACAGTTCCTAAATATATTTCTTTATTTTTCCTTAATACTCTTTGACTTGATTGTATAAGTGTATACAATTTTTATTTTTATTTACGAGTATTAATTTCCAGTTTTTATTAATATTGTTATTGCTACTTCTTTTACACGCGTTTTTCGTTCTTTTATTTGATTAATTTGTCGTTTTGACTATTTTAAAAAGTATAAATAAGTAATTTTCGAGATGTATAATATTGTATCGATATATTAATAATAATAATATGTTCTCGTCACCGCTGCTACAAAATTGAAAAAAAAAATAAAATGTCTTTACCGTTTACTATATAATCGAAAACAATAGGCGTGTTTTGGCGAGTCAATTTTTGATAAACACTTTGCTCAATCAGCAGTTTGTTTTGGCGAAATTGTTTGCTACATGAATGCACTTTACAACAACCTGGTTGCCCGTTTTAGCAAACAACTTAAGCGTGGTGTTTACTCGTTATCACGACGAGCCATAATATTTTCACTTTATCATAGTAAACATTTTCAATCAAACAATTTACGTTTTTGCGTTTTGGCGAATTATCGACCAAATTGGAAACAATGCGGCAAACTGTTTACCAAAAATTAACTCGCCAAAACACGCCTAATATTAAATTTTCAAAAAATAAATCCGCGCAATATTCGGAATACCGTCCAAGTCCGACGATGCCGGTTGATGTTGCACCGTACATATATATATATGTGTCTTATAAATTATACGAAATTCAATTGTACACTAGCATTTGGGTTAGACATTAAACGCCTGCACGGGTAAATGGGCTGTAATGAATACGGTTTTTTTTTTTATTCGTTCGCGTTTAACGAGAGATACCGCTGTAGTAGTAATTAGTGCGATACAATGCGTATTTCGTATTAGAGTTATTAAACGTTATATACGCACATCGTACGTGTACGTGAGCGTTTATGAGCTCAACGGGCGGTCAGGTTTTTATTTCATTTTCCGGAATAATGATCGGCGGTATAACCGTAGCTTTCTCTCGAGTCGGTCTGAAAAATATTACATTATTGTCTGCCGCGAGGTTTTTCAAAAACGTATTTCGAACTGAACTTACTCGTTCCGCGCATATTTTACACCGGTCGACCGTGTGTATTATATACACACATTATGTGCACTCGTACTCGCCGGTATTATTAACATAATATTATAATCGGTATTCCGTCCATTCGTGTGCCACATGGAGTGGCTCGCGCGCAGTTCACCAAACGCAGCGTACTCGAATATTATTATTGGTGGTGGTCGCTTTATGTAATAAATAAATAAATATACTACGACGTATTCGAACGTTTTTTTTTTTTATAGGAAATTATTATTAAAAAAAAATAATAATAATAAGAAGAAGATTCTTTTTAGTTCGATTCGACCGCGCATCGTTATAATATTCTCTACTAAAACCGTTACGGTATATTTTTAACTCAAATAAATTTAATAATATATTGGTTTCCTATACGGTATAATATACTTACGTGTATACACGTTATAAAATATTTTTTTATTTATTCACTCGCACGACGAGGTATAAATTATAATACGATACGGAGAAAGCCGTCGAGTAGGTGTACATAAAATATTCGGAATATCAAACGAACTCCGCAGTATAATAGTCAGTGGCGCGCGGTGAACTTTTTTCGCCCACGACGCCGGACGACTCTCTCGCGAGGGAAAACAATTATTTCGTTACGAATTTAAAGTCAAAATCGTGTAACTATATTAGAATATTAAACGTTACATTAATTCTGAGACCACTCGTTTATCCACCCGTTCACCCCCCAAAACGCTCGGAGGCCGCGGACTCTCAAAAACTCTTTCGTCACGCCACTATATTATATTATATACACCTAATAATACTCAGTGTCAATAATTATATGCGGTCACTCGTTCGTTACACGACCCGTGCCGAATAACAAATCACGTATATGTGACCTGTGAATTTGCCGACACAGCCGTATATACGCAGATCGTATCACGTACAGACTACAAATTATAATATTTATTCAATCTATATATATATATAAAAATGGAGCCAAAAATGTATAACAATTCATCAATTGAGAACGGCTGGGCCGATTTGGCTCAAATTTTTTTTTAATTGTTCGTAATTGCCAGGAGAAGGTTTTTACGAGAAAAAATTTTTTTGATGATTGTTTTTTTTTGGCAAAACAACGTTTGCCGGGTCAGCTAGTTTAATGTAATTTAAAAAAAAAAAACAATAATCACTAGAAACACTGGCGGCGGTGTCGAGAACTCAAAAGTAATGAAGTAATGAATTATATTAGAGTGACACACGTCCCCTCAAAGGACGACCCTTTACGACTCGCTACATCCTTATATAATGACCGCGAATGGATTTCACAGGTCGTATTCAGTCAGTCAGGTGCTTCAACCGCAACACGGTGCAGGGTCCAGTGCGCCACCCGCAGCCAAACCGTCGGTTCCGGCCTGGAAACGGCCCACGCACCCGCCGGTAAGAATCGACACTTGCATCGTGGGCGACGACTCGACGTGCGACGCGGCGCAGCACGAGAGATGCCGCACCGAGCTCGGCGTGTCTTCGTGCCTCTGCAGGCCCGGGTACAGCCGACGAAAACACCGAGACCCGTGTCACAGTAAGTAATACACTTATTCAGTGGCGTAGCCATGATTTTTATCTGGCGATGGTGCTGAGGCTGATGGTCGATTCATTTTTATGTTAATAATTAATATGTATATAGATAGACGGTACCTATTAAAAAACTGAATATTCATTCGTTTCGGGGGGGGGCTGCAGCCCCGTCAGCTCCCCCGCCCGGCTACGCCACTGTATTTATTTATTAAACACAGGCAGAATAACGCTTACGATTTATGATATTTTTTTTACCAAAAAGTATTCTCAAGTACCTGTACTGTTAATGAGTATTAAAATTTCAAATAACCGAAATGTGCACGTGTCAAATACACGCGACGCGTGTCGACGATTTCAGTATTTTTATATTCTGAGCGAAGCCGTTGGCGTTACAGTGATGTTTATTTGTTTTTTTTTTTTTTTATTTGGACGATATCAATTTAACGCTGGCGTCTTTGACACGATTAAAATCGTTAATACCTTTCAAAAAAAAAAAATTTATTTTGATTCCCAGGAATCGTATCGATCGTTCTTTCGTTACGCGTGGATCGGCTATACGAAAACAAAATCACGTGGACGGACAAATACAAAGACCTCGAGAGCCAAGAGTATCAACAACTCGAACACGAGTCGGTTAGAGCGGTAAGGACGATAACGTTAAAGTTAATAATTGCGCAATTATTATTATCCCAATAAAACAATATTTCGAATCTCAAACAATGTGCAGTTACTGACCCGTATTAATTCAGAAATAATTGTATAGAAAATAATAATTACCAATCGTTTTTGAAAAATATTTCGTTATAGGAAATTGTTTTTATTTTCTTACTCGTATAACGATTAAATGAGATAAGATTTATTTTTTTTTTTTTGAGCCGATTCATTTCGAACGATTCGTTCAAAGTTTTCGGAAACGAATAACGCAGTAGATTTATAACGAAATAGCGAAAAAAAAAACAATTTCAATTTCAAATTCCAAACGCGAAAAGTTTAATAAAATCAATTAACTGCGCGAGAAAACGACATATTTATTATTTTATAATTTTTTTTTTTTTTGCAAAAATCACAAATTTCTCCCAGATCGATTCCGCGTTTTCGATGACTCCGTTCTCGGACACGTTCGTCGGCGTCAAGATCAACAACGTTTACATGTCCAAGACCATGCCGGGCACGCCGGTCATGGTGAACGCTACGGTGCAGTTGACGGAGAACGCGGAACACTTGCGTTCGTCTGTCAAACAGGACGTTCAAAAGCAGCTGACTGGCGCGTTACAGAGGCGCAACAATAACGTGGGCACCAGCGGCCTGTGGGTGGATTCGCCGGCCGGCGCCATATCGCAGCTGCACGGTAATATAATAACCTAACCTAACCTAACTCCTATAACATAACCATTTACGAGTTTTTTTTTTTTTGGTTCCGGTTTTTTGTTTTTTTACGTTTTTACGTTGCGGTTCCGGTTTCGAAACATTAACCGTTTCGAAACATTTTCTTTTATATTCGGTAAAAAAAAAAATAATAATAATTTTATAGTAAAAAAGCAATTCGTTACGTTTAAAGTTTCAAAAAAAATTATTACTTATTATTGATATTAACTATATAACTTTTACAACGACGTTGTCGAATTTTCCTATACAAATCGAAAAATATATTTGTACGTAACTCGGTAAAATTTAATCCGTTTTATCTTTAATACGTGATTAATTATGAATAAATTATAATAAATGGCCGGCCCCTCATGATAATAAATACAGTTCAAAGGAAAATTCTAAAAAATTTCAAAAATATTCTATAATAACTGCGATTACTATACGCACAGCGAGCGACGAGGATAGCGCATAGGCGCATGGGTTCCATCCACTGTGATAAAAATATGGTAGTAATTGGATATCCAACAATTTAGCGGAACTCGACGACGTGCATTTTTAATAGCGCCCTAACCTAACCTAACCAAGCGCATACCCCGGACTAACCTGCGGATCCGTATCGTTTCGCAGATCTCGACGAATGCAGCAGTCCGGAACTGAACGACTGCCATCCGTCGGGCAAGTGTACCAACCTGTTCGGCACGTTCCAGTGCACGTGTCCGGACGGCTACAGGGACCCGTGGATCGGGAACGCTCAGCGCAGCGGTCGGACGTGCGAGACGTGCGATCCGGCACAGTGTAACCTCCGCGGCGAATGTTTCTACCAGTCCGGACAGCCAGTGTGCAAGTGAGTGTGTTAGCTGATTACTTATGTGCAAATTACACACACACACACACACACAGCCGTTTGCGATTCGTGTAAAGATTAAAAAAATATTGTCACGTGGTGCGAGTTACTGCGCAGTGTTTTACTTAAACGGTACGTGCAGACTGGTAAAAAGACCGTTCGGGCGTGAAATCTTGAAGCGTCGAGGACCGTGTCTAGTAATTATTCATTTCGTGGCACGCGTTATATAAGGCGTCTCCAGACATATTTCTCGACGTTCCAGCACAATTTTTCACCAAAAAAACCGATAAAATAACGACGTAGTTGTTTTTAAAAAGTTTTTTTTTTATTATTATTATCAAGATTATATAGCGTTTCTGCTAGAAAATCGAATCTCTGCAGTGTATGGAGACACGGGGTAAACGCCGTACAATAACTCAACGGCGAGTGACTGCACAATTTGTTTGTCCCAGGAGCGAAGTTTTCCGTATCGGTCCCCTGATAGACGGCATATTAGGCGTGAGCTTTGGGTATATATATATATATTATATCCTTATATAAATCGATTAACACGTTGTTTCAATAGTAAAGCGGTAAAACATAAATATTTTGTTGATTTCAGTTGAATATTTTTAATTCCTATAAATTCGCGTATTCACGAGTCATAACATTTATAGTTCTCTGCGTAAGACGATCGAATGAATGTAAAACGTTCTCTTTGAGTTCATAGAGAAGACAGAATAAACTTTTTTTTTTCAACACATCAGACTAAAAATAATTACATTTTTGCGTGCTAATAATAAAAACGGGCCTATCTTAATATAGTGTCTGTGAGTACGGTCACATCCGTGGATCCGTTCTAGTAACGTCACCGCAATAACTTCTATCGTCTAAAAAGAACTATATAATAGCTGATTTGGTTTTAAACGAGCCTCGTGAGTTACGTAGTCGAAGTATTTGATAGTAAATGTTGTAATACTGAATGACGGCTTCCAAGCGATTTCAAAGGATTTTAATATTTCCGTAAACAATTCAGTGCTTGAAGTGAGGCAGGGAGGACGAGCAGTGTCTCTCCTTTTTCAAACGTATTTCAACGTCGTTCTTCTAATTTTTCTAAACGAAACACTAGCGAGTGACTCGTTTTTACACTCTTATCGTTACGATATATGATTATCGCACGAAAAAAATTATTTTACATATTGTTGTCGGAGGGAAAATAATATCAACTCGAAAATTTCACGAGCATATTTTTTTTTTTTTGCATTGAACATTAATCTGCGCTAATTACTTATGCCAGACCAACGTTTAGCTGGGTATAAAAAAGATAAAGGAAACGGATAGGCGAAATTAACCATCTACAGTATATTAATAGTGTAAACGTTATGGCGTATTTCATCAAAACCGCGTGTTCGTTCAATTTAATCGTTTATGGACATATAATTAAATATTATATTATTATTATTATTTACGGTTATAACTCTACGAAATAGAAAATTCACGAAAATCATATCATTTCATCATACGGTAAACAGGTCGAGGGACGTGGGATTGGAAGCCTCCGCGAGTTTTCAAAATTTTGAAAAGCAAATATTTTTATATACATAACGTACGTCTATTAAAATTTTTCCCCAATTCAAGCGCTGGTGTAGATTTTTTTGGAAAACGTAAATTTCTCACTACCGGCCGTCGTCAAAATTCGGCTCAGGAACCACAAGTCAGTTCGAGATACAACGGCCGATGGTAATCAATTCACCAGTGTATATAGTCAGTCCGAAATCAGGTACTCATTGTCGCGTATTCGAAACTGCTCGTTTTCAAAAATAGAAGCATATTATTAATATCGGTACATCTCCCTTGCCGACGCCCTATTCTCTAAGGACTCTACAACGTCGGGTATATATACAATTTCAAGTTATATTTTAACGAGTGGAAAAAGAATGATAACTCGTTAAATATTATAATATCACGTGTGTGTATACTTAATACTTCAATTATTATTCATGGTCTACTAACATATCAAGCTTCAGCGTATACCACTAAAAAAAATGTACGATTTCGTTATTGGTGGTTACACTTGCTTGTTGAGGAGTGAAACGAATACACCATATACAGTTTATTTATCAAAGTCAATAAACGTCTTGATTACTGCGGTTGAGATATTTAGTTTATTTGAATTTAACTAAATAACAACACATTAATAGAATATACTATTATTACATATACATATATATATTATACATTGTGTTAGTGGTTTCTTCTCCTTTTACGACCGGTTGTAATATTAGTGGTAAGTAATAACTAATAAGATACGTACATTATATAAATATAGATATATGTCGAGTTCATAACATAAATAATAATATTGTATATTAATTATATAGTAACAAATGAATACAGCAAATATTGTTATTACATAATTTTTGAATATACTATACTGTACATGTTATTTATAATATTTAACGAGTTAGAAATTATTATTATACCATTTTTTCAGTGTTTAAAGATCCAATGCTGTACTGCCCAACTGTCTGTATCGATTACGGACAATTCTTTATTAAATATTTATTGTTAAACGCGAGAACACATTCAACATCTATAATTCCAGATATCATGTTAAACACGTGTGGAAACACCAACTTTATACGTTCAATTGATGTGTTTATGTAGATAACTACAAAGATATAAAAATAGAAATTTTACACGTTATTGTTAAGCACTAGAAAAGTTTTATTATCCTTACGAAAACTTCCACAGAGTTGACATGTGAATTTGCTCGTAGTACTTCTCTCTCCGTGTGATGTAAACGACTTTGTAATTTAATTACAGTATTTATATTCTCATGGATATTTAAACGCTTTTTTTTTAACTCTCGTCGCACGTGAATGCTGTTTTACCACTGTTCAGTGCAATGTGTTCACACGTCACCATAATATTATATACTCGTGTACGCGTACACGTATAATGTAATGTGGTATTATATATTGTACGATTAGACGTGGTTACGCCGGTGTTAATGACGATACTGCAGTGACCGCGACAAAGTCGAAAAAAATTTGTTTTTTTTTTGGGTCAGTGTGGTGATACACGCGTATAGAAGTCGTCTTCTCGGTCTCTTATAGTATAGTTTATCGTCGATTTTTCCCATTCTGTTCACACACCGCACACCGCGACCGCCGTCAATTAGACGCCCACAAAAACGCATATACCTATACCGCTGCAGAATATTATAATCACAGGAATGCGCCGGTTGTTTGTGGTTAACGGTACAACGAGTATAAACATATTATAATATCACGTGTTTACATTTATATTATGTACTAGTGTATACGTACACTTAATTGTCGCTGTTTAAAAAAAAAAAAACAGTTTTTTGGTATGTAGCATAAATAAATGGTATTTTTTGTTTTGCTCCCCGCACATTTGTCACTAAAACGCTACTGTACTCAATTATAGTCGTAGGCTGAAGAAAAAAAATATATTATTTTTGTTAAATGCAAATATAGGTTTTACAATATATTATAATCGATTCGATGGGTACATGAATATTCGAATAAAGGACACGCACTATACGTGGTCGAAATTCGTATTTCTAGTGTTACACACATAATCAGGATTCAGGGAAATGGGAATTTTATGATTTGGCGACCCGGATCTTATATATATATATATATTTTAATAATAATGGTAAATTCGTTGAAAATTTATTTGCATATATTAAATATGCGTTTTCAATACGTAAGTCGTTATATATTTATGATCAGTATTTTTCATCTAATACATGCTGAATCACGTAATTTAAAATTTAATAACGTATTAATAATTAATAATAATAGTGAATTATGAAAAACAAGATATAATGACCTACATGCATTCCACTTTTTAAAAAAAAAGTAGAGGTACGTTAAAATTGCTGTAAAATTAATCCTCCCCCCCCCCAATTAGAGCACTGATCTCACATTGTTTTTACATTTTATAGAATTTATTAAATATTTTCATAAAAGTGTTTTAAGTAATTAAAAAAAAATGTATTAGGTACTTAATATGAAAATTGTAATATTTTCGCATGCATCGAAAAAACTGTGTGTGTGTGTATTAGACTATAGTAACTAACTAGTATAATTAAATTAGTATTTTATATTAGTATTTAATTTACGAATTACGAATTAATTATTAAAAATTAATTCGATTTATTTTTTGACACGGATGTGTCCTAATGACTGGGGGTTATTCCGAAAAATTTGTCAGACACCGAGAATGTTACCACGATGTAGTCATGACTCATGAACGAAACCGTTACTATGTAACCGTTCCTATTTTGACACTCCTATGTCGACTCTAAATTCAATAGCCACAACTCACAAGACATATATCCATGCACCGATGTATCTGCACGCGCCGTGCGGTGTAAATACGAGTACTTTGATTTTTTTTTTTTTGTAAATCTATCGAGTACTCGTTTTGGTTTAAATATTTTACAAATTAAATCCTTTAAAGCTTTTTTTTTTTTTTGAAGTTCGGTTTCGACCTCAAAATCCTGGACATCACTGTAATATGTATACAACACGTATGATTTGTCTGCACAGGTGTTCCGGATCGTTTTACGGGGCGCAGTGCGAGATCGACGGCGAAGTGCTGAGCGTGGCGGTGGGCTCGTCCGTAGCGGCCATCTCCATAATCGTGCTGACGCTCGTGTGCCTGTGCGCGTGGAGCCGACGGTGGAACAAGGAGCAGAAAGTCGGTTCTCCCGTTTTCGGTTACATGCCGACGGGCGGCAGCACGGTGAAAACGCCGGTGATCGGTGGCCCGCCGTACCAGGTGTCCATCGAGGACCGCATGCGATGGGCTCAGATTGCCGACGCCATGGCGCACGCCAACCATTACGCCGTGAGTACCTACGACGCTTATCGTATCGTTTCAGGTAGAGAGCCTTGATATATACGAGAGTGGCCAACGGGTGTGATAGCAGCCATTAATCGTCCAAACGATTCCCGCGTTTTTTTTAAAATGTAAACAATACACTTTAATCCCGGGCATTCTACATGTAACACTAACCATATTTATATTCGTAAATTTAGAATTTAATTTTATTGTGTATAAATTGGTTGATTCAAGATTGCGTATTAAAGGATGGAAAAAATTGAAAAAATGGTAAAATTTTAGAAACATTAGTTTTTGATTAAATTATTTGATAATATTTTTGTGCGCTATAAAAGCACAACCATTATTATTTGATATCTTTCATATATTATCTATTTAAATAATATAACTTATAAATAACACAAAATAGTAATGTTACATACGTTTTATTAACAAAATTACTATAATTTACACATTAGAATAGCGTAGGTAGATGGCATAATAAATTGGTTGGTAGGTATACATACTTATTATATTATATTATTGAATATAATACAGTATAAGAGAATAAACAGAATTTAATTTTCGAATTTCGGGTAAAAACAAACGTCGAAATGACAAATTAATAAGCATTTGTGTATGTGGAAAACATTATTTTGGACGATTAATGGCGTCCATAAGCTATGATAACAGCCAGCCAATAGAAAACTTGCACCGAGTTGGCCACTCTCTTATATATCAAGGCTTTCTAGTTTCACGAGAGACTGTTCGAATTTTAGAACGCCCTCGTGCAGCGCTTCTCGGCCCTGTACCGAGAAAATTCATTTGCTCATCGAACGGATCTAATTACGTCTCGCTGTTCGTCCGGACTGTTTTGATGATTGTAACAATTATTTTTATTCGCGCGGTCGGTGCTCTAACTGAACGAACGCAATCGATTGGAAGTTATTTTAATTACGGTGAAATAAATTAGGCGTATTTATATGGGACTAGGCGGTGGCGCCGAGTTCGGTAAAAACAGGTGGTTCAATTACCAAGACCGTTTTACCAGACAAGACGTTTCAACCGTGACGAATTTAACGTGGTATATGCCAGCAACTGAGTTCTGCGCATGGTGCCTACGTCACTCGGTCCGCTTATCATATAATTATGCGTTATCTGTTATTTATTTTGAATTTTGATTCTTTATAATCGTGTTACAGCACTGTGTGGTATAAGCATTGATATGATAATGCTACAGATATAAAACCGAATGACGTCAACATTTCATGGCATAATTGATAAATTATATTTTATTCCATGGCAACTCGAACTGTTCTCGAATTCGTTCGTGTTGCTGGCATACCGCGTTATTTCGTCACGGTTTCAACAAAATTCTACGTCGTAATTTCGATTTCGCTTGTAACCGGTCGAACACTGTTTACTGCAGTCCCTAAGAAAAAAAAAAACAACAACAGTGTATTTGGGTAACATATTATAATTTGTGGTTCTTCTATTACTAACTGTTCATTTTCACTATACAAGTACAATAATTTTAAATTCTTACATATATCTTACTTAATTGTCTTATACACATATTTTATTCGTTCTTTTGCATTATGAAATAGTGCCGACCAAGACCCACCAACTCTAAAATTTAGGTTGTTCAAATAAACTTTGTAACCACTATAACTTCTCCGACACATTCATCGCGTTTGCTTCCACGCTACGCGGTTATATCAGCTGTGAATTCGATTCACGATACATAGGTACTACACGGAATGAGCGCGCGAAATTTTATTTCGCTTTTTTTTTTTTTTACTTTGAACTTTTTTTTTATTTTCGATAATTTTTATCGTGGGTGATAATAATCGGTTCTACGTGGTAATTTTTGACTTATTCGTCCGAAGACGTACATGAGTTGTCGTCGTAATCAAATGTTGAAAATATTGTTGTATTTTTTTTTGTGTATATATATTAAATTCGTTATATATATCGTTTTTTTTAATTTCTGTGTGTAGGTCACAAATCGCGAATACATGTTAAAATTGAGAATGTTTAAATAACTGTAACCAGTTATAATTATCCGCGTAGTATAACTGTTAATTAAATCAAAATAATAAAACTGTACGTCAGATAACGAGGTTTTCTACAATTTTCGGTAATGTTTTTTTTTTTGTTTATTAGGATTTTTTATGCGGTTTTTTTTTGCTTTATTTTAATTGCTATTTTTTAGAGTCTTATAGAGCTAGAAAATTCGAACTGTACATATCAATAACGACGTTATGACAGAACTTTTTTTTCTGAAAGACTTTTTTCTTCAATTTAAATTATAAACACTTTTTCCGTAAAATTACAGACTACAGGTTATAATTTTAGTAATAATTCCGAGGTAAATAATATACGGTATACCGTTGTAATTGTTCGCGCATTACACCGCGTATTTCGCCTTGTTAGACCGAGAAACGGATTAAGCGGTACGTATGGAGTTCAGAAGCGTCCACGTAGGAGTTTGAGCTTATGTCCTACTCGTCCTAGACTTGATCTCTTAAAAATATTATCCCGTCGACGATAATTTTCGCATTTACATCGTATAATTTTATGAGATCACTCCACGCTGCACTCCATTCGAAACAGTGGAATTATACCTACGAGTAAAAACAATTTCAGATGTTTTTTTTCTCTGTTCGCACGCCTTTTTCGTGAGTTTCGAGCACAAAGACGTGCACTTGCAGTATAAAAATAAAAATAAAACGATTTGTCGCGCGGACAATAACATATTCCTTGAAGGAAAATCCATTTTTTTTGCATTCTGGAACCGACGAGAAGGATATATTATAATATATCCTATAGGTATATATTTTAATTCAATCGTCAATTTTCCATCGCGATATCGCGATTTATTAAATTCTAAAAATACCTTTTCTTCCCGCGCCTGAGTAATATAATTTATAGGTCGATATATGGATTTTTTTCTCTCTTTTTTTTTAAAACGTTCGCGACTTTTAAATCGGTGTGTGTGTGTGTTAAACCGACCACTATAATATAGTAATAGGCACGTCCCAGTGGCGTAGCCGGTGGGGGAGGGGGAGGCTGAAAGGGCCGCAGATGGAGCCCATCAATATTATTTATTCATTTAAATCACTGGTTCCCAAACTGGGGGGCGTATACACATTGCTAGGGAGGCGCAAGCAGTTATTACGAAATACAATTTTTATTGATTAAATTATTTTAATTTTAAAACGTATAGAGAAAAAAAATTAATTTTCCGGTTCTCATTATCCGTTATCGGGTATAATGTATAAATAACGGATAACCGACAAAGACTATTAATTAAAAGGTGATCGATTTTTTCAATTTATAGGAGGGGGGTGGGTGCGAGATTTTTGAAAATCTACAAAGGGGGCGTAGAATAGAAGAGGTTGGGAACCACTGATTTAAACGAACAAATAATCAGTTTTTTTAGTAGGTATACCGCGTCTATACGCATATTGATTAATTAATTATCAGCCTCAGCCCCACGCTCCCAAACAAAAATTCTGGTCACGCCACTGGCGTGTCCATAGGCGGAAATCTATTAAATTTTCTGGGGGCGGGGGGGCTAACATTTTTAACATCAGTCATATTTAGTCAAATATCCAAAATACATATACAAATTATAAGATATTTTTGGGGGCTTAGCCCCCAATTTCCGCCTATGGACGTTTCCTCTTTTTACCGATAAACGTTGGGCCGCTGGTAATGGAAACCGTCCGTTACGGTCCCTCCCCATAATTCATGACCAATATCGTCGTCGTCGCGCAAATATTCAATGTTCGCCATCACGAGCGGAAAAGCTAATGCGCAAACGTAACCGACCGTTTGGTTTTCAGCCCGAACCGGGAAACGGTACGATGCGGTCTAACATGTTCGGGTACGCCGGCGCGCCGATGCCGTTGCCCAGGCTTCGGCCACCCGGCACGAGTACGATTTCTCACGCTTTCCGCACGCCCGAGTCGAGCACCAGCGAAGAAGAGGACCGCACCGACTTGTTGGGCCGAAGTTTTCAGACGTCCAGACCGAAGAGCAGGTCTTCCTTGGCCGTAAGTACATACACATATATATACGTCATACGCGTGTAACTGGAAATTTAAATAATAATTTTTGAAAAGGTAGAAAAAAAAAAAATTGTCAAACCGACGATAATTTTTATTCCGCGTTAATACCGGTTTCATAAACGTTTAGCGCTTTTCATTCGTTTACCGTATGTCACGGGCAATTTTTTTTTTTCAAACGGAAGGATTCCCGTTAAAATTGTTTAGGATTTAAAAATAACAAAAAATCGAAATAAATTCATTTCATTCGCGTGTTTAAACAATAGTTGCGTTCGTGTATTTATTTTTGGATATTGCTGTCTGTTAATAAGAATTGATAATTATTAAAAAAAAAACAAAATTAATTCCACGAAAAGGCTATACAAAAATTCCTTGAAAACTCATAATAACCGGCCCCTGGCGAAAATGAAACGCTTAAAGACGAATATTTCCTTCTTTTATTTAAAAAAAAAATTGTTTTCAATAAAATTTAGAAAAGATCTGTGGTAATTCACAAACGACTGTTCTCGCATCAAAGTCGAATCCGTCCGTGGAAATTTATCCACGCGTAAAAATCGCTCGAATCGTATTCTGGAAAATATAAACCTTAAAATTTTATACTGGAGCGTGTTAATAACGATATTGTTTTTGATGAGAAATACGATTGATTGGCTTACTGATTTCGTGTGTTTTTTTAATTTTTTTAAAATTGATTTTCGCGTTGAAGTGCGAACGAAATTATATTTCCGTCTGAACTCGTTAAAACAAAGTAAAAAAAATGTATAAACGTAGTCGTTGTGTTTATGGTAATTTCGGCAAAATTTTCCGTTTTTTTTTCAAATCGTTCTCCAATAAAGTCCGTAACAAATTCGAGTAATTTGTACGCGACAATAAATAGCGCAGAGCCATATTTTCGCGCAATAATTACGGTCGCGTTCTAGTTTTTTCTACTTACTTACTTACTTATTAACCATAAGCGAAAATATAGTAAACAGTTATACGAATAAAAACGACGTTTTAAAATATTTCGTTTAAGTTTTTTAGAATAGTTAAAAAAAAAAAAAAGAACGCTTCTAATTTTTTTCTCTCGGGAAATCATTGAACCGTAGTCAACGAACCCGCGGTCCGTAGTCGTTAATTACGTAACAGTTTAATAGTGGCGTTTTATTTTGTGTTCAAAGTTATAAAAAAAAAAAAAAAACCGACATCATCATCATCATCATCATAGCATCGCAGTAATACGATTAAATTACTATTATATTCCGTTGTTATATTAAATTGGCGTTCTGTGCGTGTACACGAAGAACGTTTATTATAAAAAGTCAAACGCTGAACGAAACGGAAAAAAAATTGTTTTTTTATTTTTACTTTTTTTGCTTTTCTTCTAAAACCGTTCAGATCGCCGACTGTCCTGTTGGAAAAAGTAAAAAAATTACAAACGGTTTATACGTCCGCGGTTCTACGACGAATGTAGAAAAAAAATAATATAACTGCAGCTTCATAGAGTCTACGAAGTGTGCACACGCGCCAGCATATTATTATTATTATTATACACGAATAGTGTCGTTTTCAGACCCGGATTTACAGATTTCGAGGCCGAGGATTTTGATCTTCAAAAGTCCGCCATTCCCGTTTTGACTCGTGAATTTTTTTATTCTTTTATTCTACCATCACATTTCAAGAATCGATTCGTTGTTTGTGCCGTAAATTCATAACAATTGTTCAGAATTCCTTCGATCGGCTTAATGATCGAAAATTCATTATAATATTAGTAGTACGTTAATGAGGCCATTTTTCGATTTTCCCAATAGGTATGTGGCCCAGTGAAATTAGCGTTTTTGTACTGAGAAACAGCAGTTTTTGACGCGCAAAGGAAAACTATACTTTTAATATTAAAAATTATTATAACAATAAAGAGGAATAAAAATAGTTATTGTTTGCAACGGTTCGTTTTAGCACGTTTCTCCAATAATCAGCTACTTCTTTTTTGTACTGCAATACTATGTCTTGACCAACACGCCTTTTTTTCCGCATTCCTGTGATTAATCGAACGGTCGTGTCCGGTAAGACGTTGTGAAATATGTTTCCAATCATCAAACCATCTTTACGTATAACCGTTTATCATCAGGATAAAAAAATAGTTTACAAACGTAAAGAATCAATTTCTTATGACTTTTAATATTTAATTATTTTAATCGATACGAAAATGTTATGTCCTAATACGATACTGATCTATAAATTAAATTAAATACGCAATGAATCAAAATGAGGCCTCTCAAAAATGGAGGCCAGGTGGCTAGTCATCTATACAGGAACACGCCCAAATCTGGTCGTTTTAACCCCTCGCCGTCGGGATTTAACGAATCGTTTTTTTAAATGCTAATCATTATTTTTATTTATTTTTTTTTTTTTATGTTTCCGTTCACGGCGTACGCCTATATACAGAATCAGAGCGGAATTTACTACGACGTGGATTACGAACAGCAGCAGCAGGGCGAAAATAATATGTTCGCGCCCGGTTGCATTCCGTTGAGCACGTACACGATTGGCAGCCGTTCGAACTACTACAGATGAGACGGTACGCGGTCCACAGCTGAACAATCTGCCTGAACACAACAAGAATCCTCCTACTCCTCATCCTCCTCTTCCTCTTACTCCTCATCCACTTCGGCTATAACACGACAATATAACCGACAAACGATGATCATAATACGTGTATATTAATAATAATAATAATTATTTATAATAATAATACCTACTGTTATTATACGGACGCAGAGGCTGCTTGAACGTGTTAAATATGAAAATTCGGGACGGGTACTGCAGTATCGGTCGCATCGGTCATAATAATGCTAAATAGTAAAATATGTTCTAAGAAAGTGAAATGCATCACGATCATATTAAAAATTATTACAATATTTGAAAAAAAAAATTCACTGCAGGTATACGCGTCATTAAATAGTATAGAAATTATTGAGGGACAATCGTAAAACAAAGAATTCCACACTAATTTCCAAAAAAATTATTTAAAAATTTTAAGCGGAATTTTTTTTTTTTTTACTCAAATCAACAGCCAGATTTTATACTCCTTTGAATGGGTACGCGCATTCGCATATTGCATATATTTAATTTAAACTCCCTCCTCCTCTCCCCCGTTTTTGCTGCGAGCTGAACATATTTCTTATTACGGCTATAATTTCATACGTATTTTTAAGCGCTCCTAAGTGAACGCGTTAAATGTATAAAATATTTTATGACCTTTTTTTACCGGAGATTCAGTGACGGAAATTCGTATAAAATTAATTTTACACCATCACTGAATATCAATTCTGATATTAGAGAACAGGTTTTTTTTTCTTTCATCCAATCATATATGGCCAAATTGTTCGGGAGTAGGTAAATGTATTGGTTTGTTACCCCGACGAACTGAATCGATCAAGCCGCCTCTGTACAGACGAGACAGACTGAGGACAAACCGTTTATAATAATAATTTTAATATCTATTTATAATAAATTATATTTTATTCGTACGGGCGTAGTATATACACTGTCGTAGGCCATTAAAAGAAAGCGAAACCAACACCGATATCGCGCTGTTATGTGTATAATTCATATAAGCGCGAATAGGACGAATATTATAAAATAACGCATTCAGGTCTTTATAGGAAAATTTTTTTTTTTTTTGTGAAAAAAAATTCGAACACCACCGCCAGAATTCGGGAGCTTCTTCGCGAGTTTCTAATTATGCGTTATCGTTGGTGCACGTTAAATCGTATACCTCGAAATATACTGACATAATATTATATACCTATACGTCACGGACAAAGTAGACAATTCGGACCATGTAAAAATAATAAACCGATTCCGCATTTGACCGCCGGACGAGTTGAACTCCTCCTTTAAAAAAAATATTCAATTTATATTCCTATGGTACAATTAAATATATTTTAACTTTAAACACTTTTTTCCACGGCCCAGGCTCGGTAGTTATACAATATGTTTTAAAAAAAAAATATTCGCGCCTTTTGATTTTGCTTTTCCAAAATAGATATTTCGTAGAACGATACACGTATTAGAAATTCGCGAGAATAAACGGCCGCCGACCGCGTTCATTGAAATAAGAGATTAAATTTATTTAAAAATTTGAGCGCTTGTGGGGATTGTTAATTAATTAATTAGTCGTTATTGTGTACTGCAGATGATGATAACATAATTATCGAAATACGTATATACTACCTACTGAATAAAAGTGATATATATTTTTCGTGGAACGGAGTTTGTTCATTTTATTAAAATAAGAGATTAAATTATTTCATTTTTTTTTTAAAAATATTTTCGTATCTACTTCGCGGGCCGTTATGTAAAATGTTCCCTACTACTTTGCCCGTAACATAATATTATAATATTATGACGTGTATAAAATAACGTATAGGCGGGTCTAATTGTAAAAAATAATATACGATAACAGCGCAATAGTATAACGTTTTTGATTAGTCCAACTTTTCGATTTCGGCGTGACGTCACTGACATGCGTGATGCGCGCACTTGGTGAGGTCACTTCGAGAACGGATAATATAAGATTTACACGATATTACACAATTTCCTGTAACAATTTACACTCTATACAGGCGATGGTCGTAAGCGACCGCGCGTTAAACTCACAGTTTTCGAATAATTTGTGTGTGTGTTTTTTTTTTTATTATTTCTTTCAGTCAATAATTAAATTATAAATATTTATAAGAATTTTTTTTTTTTTTGTACATATAAAATATACGAATATTCGCAAAAATGTGCTGTATCGGACGGAAATATCTACGAAATCGCGCTCTGTGCAGCTCACTATCGGTACTCCGAGAAAGACGGATTCGCCGGTTTTTTTTTTTTCTATTTTTCATAATATACGATCGCATTAATATTGCAACACATCAAAACGTGTGCCATAAACGTTTGCACGCATTCGACAATAGCGTTTTATTATTATATACGCGTAATGTTTTGGCGAATTTTCTGTTTGCGATTATTTATTAATAATATACCTTCGCGATTATAATATAGTGTGTTATTGTCATAGAATATACCTATAGATAGGCCATATTCGTTATCAGGCGTTCCCGAATCTTCTGTCTCACTCAACAAATATTTAGATAACAGAATGTACTATTTTTCAATTATTATTTCATGGAACAAATTAATTATTTCATGGAAGAAAAAAATAATTTCTTGCTGAGTAGGATAGAAGACGTGATTTTAATATTGCTATCTCTCTTCTTTATTCAGGAACGCTGCCCGCTACACGTATAATTGTATACACATGGCCTATCCATTACGTATCATCTATGGTTATTGTTTATTCGTTCGCAACGATAATAATAATTATTATAAAGCCGGGTTTGTACACGAGGTTAGTGCTCGGCCGAGTTACTACAGCAAGTTTAATAATTCAGTAGAGAGTTCGTGTTCACGCGTAAAAGGGGAAAAACACGAGCCAGTGAATTAGTAGAGTTAATATATTTTAGTTATCTTTTTTTATTCGTTTGTTAGTTTTCGAAAACCGGCCTTTTTCGAAAGTTATTTTCTTTTCATTTCAAAACTTATTATAAACCTATTCTAAAAATGGACAAAAGTAAAATGTTGATTAAATTTAACTGTACTCGTATAGTAACTATAGTAAAGTAGTAAACAAAAAGTTTAATAATATGATAACTCCAATTATTGTGATGGCTCGTGATTTTACTAAAGACAGTTTTGTCCGCACTAGGCCACTAAAAGGCGGTGAGGACAGCTAGTAAATACAATCGGTTTTTATTCACTCGACTAAAATGTTTACTAAATCTAGTACTGGATCCAATCTAGTGTCCACCATTATTCAAGTTAAAACAATTCAGTGGTTAGTGCTTTAGTAACTCGGCCGAGCACTAACCTCGTGTAAACCCGGCTTAACACAATATATTATTATATAGCTAGTCGCTGTTTTACACGAGCGCGTTTTTTTTTATCAGACAGAATCGTGTAGATTTTCCCGGACGCACAAACAATAATATATTCTTTTATAATATTATATATTCATTATTATTATATTATTATACGTGTACGTATGCATAAATATAATATAGGTATTATATAATATTCATTTAGACAATACGTTGAATTCGTTTTATTGTACATTTCTAAAAATAAAATAAAAATTTTTTAGCGTATACAGTGAAAAGAGGCAAGTGTTTTTTTTTTTTTTATATTCGTCTTCTTTTCGCGTGTAATTTCATTGCACAATAACCACGTGCAACGACTGCCAGTTCAACGCTGTGATGACGTATACGCAGTTATTATGTGAACACACCGCGCGGCTATTTATATATTCGGACAACACTTACTCGGCGGTAGATTTAGAGATTCATTTGACCGCCAGCCGTACGTAGACATGCGCGACTAGCAGCTCCGTCGTAATAACATCCTCGTCGCGTCTCGACTCAATACGAGATGTGTTATATATATATATATATATATATATATATATATATATATAATTTCACGGCGTACATAATATTATAATACGATTCTCATCAAATCATAACCCGTTTTTTTTTCTTCATCCGAACCGACTCTCGAAGCCGACGCCCCGAAGGTCGAAACGAAAAAATACCACGAACACATTATAAGTACACGAAACGTCGTACACAACAGATTTATGATGATTGTAAATTTCTCGCTTATTTTTTAACGTATATATTTTTGGTGAACCTATATTATATATATATATAAAATATAACCTACGGTTCATTTTGTCGCATTTATAATAATACTAGCTGAATTACCCGGCTTCGCCCGTGAACAGTTACACAATTTTTAGTGTAATTTTTATAAAAATAAGAACAACAGAAATAACGAGCCGCGAGGTGTTGTGCATATGGCTCAAGTGAATTACCTGGATAAAAGATCTTAGAGTTTTGTTTTTATTTTAAATGTGAAAGCAACGATAAGTATCATTGCATTCGACAAAACGGTTCTGAGCGGAGCATACTTTTCTCGTGAATATAGTCTAAAGTCACATATTCGGTGAAAATTTCACGTTTCTATACGACTATTATAGTTTCAAAATTACGAAGAAATAAACAACAATCGATTAAGACGAAATTGCGTTTTTAGCGTTTTTGAGTTACTATGTTTTTAGGCGCTTTTGAGAAAATCGAAAAAACGACATCTCTGAAGTACCGACTAGATGCGAATTGCTGCCGGTAACAAACTGTGACCGAAGAGATCGGAGCATTCCTCCGGGTCAAAAATCCGTACACAGCATAGACAAAAAAAAAATCCATTGTAAACACAATAGATTCATCGCTCCGCTCAGAATCTAAAATAACCAAAATATATTAAATAGAAGTTTATTGTGTATATAATATTATTATATAATATATAGTCTAATCACAGATTAGATGAATACAGATGGATCACTCGCGATGTAAAACAAAAAAATTACGTCATTCGAATCCCCTATATCAGTAAAATGACCGCATGGTAGCACAATATATTTACCTATTTTATTTTAAACATTACTCCCGTGTGGTAATCTATTTGTGTTGTTTAGTGATAGTGATTCTGGTTTGGCGATGAACAGTCGTATAATGTTTCATTTTAAATATATTCGTTTCATATATACAGTTGAAAAAATCTGTGCTTAATCTGCGTTAAATTTTTACCGACACGTGATAACCATTATTTTGATAACATTATTGGAAATAATAAAGAAATTGTACTATAATATTGTAAAATACCAACACAATAATTTACAGCATCGTCCATTGTAAACCTAATAGATTCATCGGGGCTCAGAATCTAGAATAAGCAAAATATATTAAATAGAAGTTTATTGTGTATATAATATTATTATATAATATATAGTCTAATCATCGCGCGCACGCAATTATCCAGTTCCACGGGTATGATAACGCACTCCGTATGAGCCGCACAACAATATCGGGAAATACGTCTACGGCCCCAGCTAAAAATAGTTCTGCCTTTCGCACTCGTGCGAAATGACGACAAAAACGCGACCCTATACGTTACGATACGCAATGGAATATTATTGAAATAATTCCAAAGTGAAAAAGAACAGAAAAAACGTCGGCTTTTAACGGCACTTGTACACGCACGACAACGTCTCAACGGCAACTCGCGAACGATCGAAATTTGTGACGCGTCGTATGCCACACACGTGGCACAATCTTTGATTGTGTTATGTGTCTTGTTCCAAGATAAATGGCCTAAATATGAATTGTTATTTAATATTATTGTTTTAATGCAAATCTTTACTATAAGAAATCTGAGAATTTGTGATAAAACAATTTACATTTACAAGAATGCGTTCGTGTTATAATATCAAAATCGAATTCTTAAATAATAATATTAATATAATATGAATTCGCTCAAATATTTCCTAACAAAATTCTTCAATAATATCTAAAATGTAAAAGTCAAAGGAATATGATGAAAAAAAACCAAAAGGTATTTCTGTGATTGTTTTACAAAATAGTATTTAATGAGCGAATGAAATAAAACTACCTGTTTACAATTCGGTTTTATTGTAATAAAGTCATATAGTTAAACAGAAGAGTTATTGTAAACCGGATGCAGCGTTGCGATATTATGTACTCGTACGGAATGGACGACTCCCATCAATCGTCATCAAAAATGAACGACGAGAGAACACGTGATGCAGAGAAAACGTATTCGTGTAACGTTTGTTTGAAGTCATTTACGTTCGGTAATAAATCGACGAGTCACACGCGAACCCGTAGCGAATGATAACCTTGTACCAGTAAAGTCCGTGTAGAATCTTTTGCGGCAAGTGACGATTTGACGGTGTACACGAAAACGGCGGAGGAAATTGACGGTATTTTTGTAACAATTGAATAATGTCCTTTGCGGCAAACAGCAGTCGAATACTTTAGAACGTACAGCGGAGACCGCATTCGTTTGCAGTCCTTTGCACAAAGTGGAAATTTGAAGGAGCACATGAAGCAGCGCGATGGAGACGTCTCTAGAATTTGTATGACGGTCGGGAATTTTTTTACGTAGGTACACGTAAAATAATGTATTAAAGTGTGATTTGAATAACACGTATTGTATTAGATTAACAATTGTTGCTATTGGATTTCTTAATAATGTGTTATGTCAGTTATGAATGCATTATTTGTAACTGTAATAATAGCTTGGCGTAGAAATTATGTAAAAATAAAAAATGGATACAAAATTTAAATGTTACGTGTACTGCGACTATTACGTTATAGTAGATTCAATAAATAAAACTATTTATTTGACGTTACTATGTATGTTACTTCAAGGCGACCAAAACGGTTTGTTTTTTATTCGTAGTGTAATTCACGCAGGTTGTTTTAGGCACAGTTTGAATAAATATCCGTCCGCCGGGTCTGAGAGTGACAATAATATTCTTAAAAATATTTATTTCATTTTTAAAGACTTTTACTAAACTTGTGAAAATTGTTCTTATATCGATTGCCTTCGTTAAAATATCGCGTTCACAAAGATGCTGCGTGTGAATAAATTTGTTGAAAAACACGTGATACAACGTCGTACTTCGTAGTTCGTGTCCACTCTGAAAACTATTTATAGGATACACAGTGGAAAACGTTTTGAAAATTTACGCGGGTCAACGGTGAATTGTGATTAAATCGAAGATAATATTATCATATTGTATAATTTAATACTTTATACGAGTAATTCCGTGTAAAATTTATGGTTTCACTTAAATGAAAGTGAATTTGCATTAAATTAACGTGAAAATGGAATCAATTACTAGAAATTGTCTGAGACTTAATCGACGTGTCCGCGGCGCACCGAGTAGGCAATAATTAATGTAATAATTAAAAACGCGAGTTGTCGGTCAACCGGTTGACGTGGTAACTCGGTGATAATAACAGAGCAACGAAGCTCTCCGTAAGTGTGAATTTGAGATAAACTAAAAGTTTTGTTCAAAATTGATCGATTGATTTCAAACGTATTAACTCGAATAACTCAATTAAAGGCACTTGAAATTGTATTGAAAAAAAATCGACGTATAGCTGGGTCGGAATCCTAGCACCCGGATGGTCGGATCGAACATGTTCAGTCTTTTATATTCCGAGATATTTTATATTTTATTACCACTTTAAAGATATAACTATAATATATGTATAATTAATTAAATACAATTAAGTTATACACTGCCTTTTTCGTTCAATAAACATATGGACGTCCGTAATTTTTCGTTTTCAAATGACCAATAATTTTGCTCATTAACATATTGTTGTAGCATGTCTACCGATATGAATGAGTGTTACATTGATGGATTTAACACAATCCTTTGTGTTCCATACGCTATCTATTTTTTTCTTTTCTCATCGTTATCAGATATATAAAAATATTATTATAGTCTCACAACGAAGCGCATTTATCCGTGACGACTATTTCCCAAAAGGTAATTAAATCTTTTTTGGCTATTTCATACGTCAGACATATTTTACATTTGAGAATGGGTTTTCATACATTTTGATAAGTACCTAAATTTTGAGACCCAAAATAAAATCTCAATATTTTAATGATTAATATTATTAATAACAAAAAACTTAATACATTTTACTGTATGTTAAAAGAACAACAAATATAAGTTTCGACTTATTATGAACATATTTTAATTTCTTACAAAACAAATGGAAAATTTAATAAGTATATTATAAGAACATATTATATATTATAAATAAAACAATCAGAAATATTATTATTATTATTATTATTAAACTTATTATGAACATACTCGTATTTTAATTGTATACAAAAGGAATGAAAAATATAATGAGTAAATTATAATTATATATTATATATTATAGGTACATCATATAAATAAAACAAAAAGAAATAAAGTTGGCACATGTTAGGAATTTAATTTGTAATTCGGTGTGAATTAAAAAAACATTTTTGACACAAACATTTGTCACACATAATACATTTAGTTTGTACCTTAAGTGAATGTGACTGAGCATAAGTCCTTCCTTTAGTTCTTTCATTTTTGATAACACATACAACATCTGCTTCCCACATTTCTCTAGTCTATGTTTTGCTGCAGATAGAGATTTTACAATTGTTGTTTTCTTAACTAAAGATTCAACTAATGATGTTCTAAAACATGTAATGGACATTGTGCTTTTTGTAGTAAGGTTGAACAAGCATGCAGCATTTACCACACCAGTGTTAAGTAATAAGTCAATTAAAACTTTTCTGTACCACTTCATTGACCTACGCAAAGGATTTGAAAAAGATGCCTTTTGATCAGAGAAGTCAATGCAGCCTTTTCCTTTGTTGTACATCAATATAGTTTCTGGTTTTGATAAGTTTTATGCCTTTTACTATTTCCACCATTTTATTAGTTGATTTTGTACTGCACATGTATATGTCCTTTATCCTTCCACTTCATAACCATTACATTTGAATCACTTCTTAATGAAAATGTTCACCTTTTTGCAATTTATATATTTATTTGACGTTACTATGTATGTTACTTCAAGGCGACCAGAACGGTTTGTTTTTTATTCGTAGTGTAATTCACGCAGGTTGTTTTAGGCACAGTTTGAATAAATATCCGTCCGCCGGGTCTGAGAGTGACAATAATATTCTTAAAAATATTTATTTCATTTTTAAAGACTTTTACTAAACTTGTGAAAATTGTTCTTATATCGATTGCCTTCGTTAAAATATCGCGTTCACAAAGATGCTGCATGTGAATAAATTTGTTGAAAAACACGTGATACAACGTCGTACTTCGTAGTTCGTGTCCACTCTGAAAACTATTTATAGGATACACAGTGGAAAACGTTTTGAAAATTTACGCGGGTCAACGGTGAATTGTGATTAAATCGAAGATAATATTATCATATTGTATAATTTAATACTTTATACGAGTAATTCCGTGTAAAATTTATGGTTTCACTTAAATGAAAGTGAATTTGCATTAAATTAACGTGAAAATGGAATCAATTACTAGAAATTGTCTGAGACTTAATCGACGTGTCCGCGGCGCACCGAGTAGGCAATAATTAATGTAATAATTAAAAACGCGAGTTGTCGGTCAACCGGTTGACGTGGTAACTCGGTGATAATAACAGAGCAACGAAGCTCTCCGTAAGTGTGAATTTGAGATAAACTAAAAGTTTTGTTCAAAATTGATCGATTGATTTCAAACGTATTAACTCGAATAACTCAATTAAAGGCACTTGAAATTGTATTGAAAAAATCGACGTATAGCTGGGTCGGAATCCTAGCACCCGGATGGTCGGATCGAACATGTTCAGTCTTTTATATTCCGAGATATTTTATATTTTATTACCACTTTAAAGATATAACTATAATATATGTATAATTAATTAAATACAATTAAGTTATACACTGCCTTTTTCGTTCAATAAACATATGGACGTCCGTAATTTTTCGTTTTCAAATGACCAATAATTTTGCTCATTAACATATTGTTGTAGCATGTCTACCGATATGAATGAGTGTTACATTGATGGATTTAACACAATCCTTTGTGTTCCATACGCTATCTATTTTTTTCTTTTCTCATCGTTATCAGATATATAAAAATATTATTATAGTCTCACAACGAAGCGCATTTATCCGTGACGACTATTTCCCAAAAGGTAATTAAATCTTTTTTTGGCTATTTCATACGTCAGACATATTTTAAGAGGACGTTACACAGCCACACAGGTAAACGAAACGGTACAACGCTCGAGAGAATGCGCTGTTAGGTGTTTTGTCGCACATTTTAACCACGCCTATTTATTTAATAACGGCAGACGCGGCAGCAATTTGCGCATCGGTCATTTCGGGGACATAAACCGGTGCTCGCCGTGTTCATTTATTGATTTCACGTTGTCTATATACGGCTAGCATACTTTGGACTCGTTCTCGATTACAATTTTACGATTTTTCGGAAACGTAGATAACTGATACATTACCCGGGTAATATGTATGTACACTAACCATTTTCGTACTCTACCCGCAACATATATATATATATTATTAGGAAAAAGTGTATTTTAATTCAGAAATTAAAAAAGAGAATAATTTGCTTAAACTTAAAATACGTCACTTATACAGTAATATAAAACGTGTATATTTACGTTAAAAATATAAGTAAAACCTCAAACAAAATTACTAACGTCCTACGTCAGATCTATGCAAATTTTGTAAATCGATTTGAAAGCTATTTCTTATAACTTTAATTTATGCAAAACAATTTTTCTTGTAATAACACTGACATAGTTTTAAATAAATTACGTGTTATAGTTTTGTATATATTTATTTATGTGTAGTTAATATTATTTATATCTTAAATATTGTATACGCATAAATATCGCACCCGCGATTCTCAACTGAAGCTTGATAATATGTTTGCCTTAAAATTACCACGCTTAAATGGAATGGATCCCATTAAAATATCAACGCGTTTAAAACTTTACAGGTCATCCGTATTGCCTTTTTGTAATTTGTGTTTTATTTTTTAAGGTTTTAAAGTTGTTTAGTATTTTAAATCATTTGATACCAACGATTATTACAAAATTATTTTTTATTGAGAAATATAAATACATTAAGAATAAGGAAGATTTTTGGGTATTTACAAAATATTTACAGCACTGCTCTAACAAACAGCAACATTAAGCCGGGTTTACACGTAACAATAAATCGTTACAATGTAATTGACAATTTATCGTCGTTTTTATTGTACCAATTTATCGAAATAGTGAATATTGTTTACACGCTACGATTTCTTGTCCAATATTCTTTGTCGACCACGGTTCATCACAATCATCCTCCGTGAACGGCCAATGCAAACTAAATCAAATTGTAGCGATAAATTGTTGCTACATGTTTACATGTTCCAACTTGTCGTTACGATTTGCAGAAATTGATGCCGCTCGGCTTCAATCATCCGATCCAATTCCAATTCCAATAAATCGCTACAATGTCCTATTTATACGCAACGATAAATCGAAACAATTCGATCGTTACGATAAATTGTTAGCATTTATCGTAACGTGTAAACCCGTCTTTACGTATCGATTCGACGCGATTTCTCATCTATTATTGTCGATTTCGAGAAACAATGAATTCAAGACCGCAAATGTCACGGGTTCAGTTGAATTTTTATTGAATTCTTCTTCGTTTTTCCACGCGTCTAACGATACCCTACTTATTGCATGGTCCCGATAGAGCTCGTAGAATGGTCTCAATGCCTTGTCTGAAAATGATGAAAATAATAATAATAACCGGTGAACGACTTCAATGGAAAATTTAATTACAAAAAATATCAAAAATAGATAGAGAATAGTTTTGCTTAAAACGTAAACGAAAAAAAACGTTACCTACTTTAAAAATAAAACAACAATTTGCGAGCTTCTCACCATCAAATGTTAAAAATAAGAAGTAACTAACCTTCAGAATTTTGTTGTTCTCGAAGGGTAGTGGATATTATTTGACTGCCTTTTATGCATTGTACTTCTCGTTCCCGGATTTCGCACGCTGAAAATGCGTATACGGACCGAATGTAGTAATTCAATAATATCCCGTGACCGCTATTGAAGAAATCCTCGTTCGGATCGTATTTAGGTTCTAGAACGAATTAAAAGAAATCTATTAGTAAACATTAACAAATACTAGTTGTTCAAGATAGTTTAGTATAATTTTAAAGCTTTATGTTAAGAATAGTTAGGAAAATTTAGATTCAGACGATGATAATATTTTTCTGACGGTCAATATTTAGATTTCCTTACTTAAATATTTTGACACAAGTATTTCAAAAAATCACATTACTTACTATTTGAACACACGATGGCCGTAGACATAATTAATGTCCGTAAAAAGTCGGGAATTTTTACTATTTCCTCGTTGATATTTTTCTAAAATAAAAAAGAAAAAAACAATCATTTTTATTCGTGTATAAAATATATTTTTTGATTGTATTATTTGATTTGTTGAATATGATTCATACATACTCTCAGTGGCGTAATTGGAGTGTTACCTACCATCACTGACCACTGTATATACTTACACGTATCCAATTATTCGTCGTATCGTATAACGGTTCGTTATCACCGATCAGCCTTGTTTTGTCGTATATAGTCATTGATAATAGCAATACGCCTAATTGCTAAAATCAAAACGTAATAATGATATGACTATAGTCAATTGACAACATATGGTTAAAGATGACTTTTAAATTTATATATCTAATCGGTACTTTATTTGACAAATTTTTGGGAATTTCGTTGTAGTTCCCCTCAAAAAGAAAAAAAATTATCGCGTACTGAGAGGAATGTATAAAGTATATTATTTATGTATTGGAATTTGAAATTTTATTACATAAATATATACTCATAAAAAAAATTATTTTATAAATTAATTATAGTTTTTAAATTTAATTTTTAAACTTACGTCATTTTTGAAATATTTATTTATTTGATTGTTGGGTATAAACACATCAAGCGGCACATATTTTGACTGCTCCCTCCACATATTATATGTCCGTAAAGTACCACCAAAATCCTACATAAATATTACAAATATAATTACAATATTTCAAGGTAGAAAATATTTATATTATTTTATGATAAAATATTTATCAATGAGTACCAAAAAACCACTTATTACTGTATTATTTATAAATTAGATACCGCTGTATTATTTTAATTTTATGTAAATCAATTATTTAGAAAAGTTAATTGACTACCTAATTAATATAAACGTATTTTTTTTTTTGGAAATAAAACTTCTGAAAATTTGATTTTAAACGTTTTATTCTATGCTTAACTTATTTTAGCTATTTTAATATTTCGTAAAGTGTATTTTAAAAGGTGATCACAACAATTTTAAAATTAATAAATGCCCAAAAAAAATCAAAAAATGCCTCAAAAAGTGATAAATGTTTTAATAATGCAGAATAAAAGTATTTTAAAATGTATTGACGAATAGTTTATTATGAATGTGGATCGAATCTTCGTAACGCAATTAAATGCTCTCCTTAATATTAACAATTATAGGTAGGTACTTGCATTTACATTTTGAACGTTCTGAGTGTTTTCGTAACAAAGAATTGTTTGCAAAACTTCGACGAAAAACACACTAGAATTGTCTGGACGTATAGAAGCGCAAGACTTTTTTAAATCGAAAAATTTGAACGATGCCGTTTTCGAAATCAATAACGGTGCTATATGTATGTAAAGAGAGATAAAAATGATAAACGTTTTTATTATATAAGAAATTTACAAAAATGAAAAATATATATATATTTTTTTTTCAACTCACCAACGATATCGGCGACATAAGAGAAGAAATGTGGATAATCTGTACAATGATCGTTCCAGTCATTAAGTACTGTGTCGAGCCTACAGAAAACAAAATATTCAATAAAGTACGGATGTTGAATTTTATGAATCAGAGAAAATGTATTTAAAAAATACGTTTCATTTCAAATGAAATATAATTATTATTATTACTATTAGTGTTTTTACGCTATTATTTTTTAAAAATAATAAAGTATATGTAGTTTACTATCCAACCCTTCAAACCAAGATATTTCAATAAAAAATAACATCCAAAAAACAAAAATTTGCTTCACTCTGCATTATACTAACCCACGAGAAATCGCCGTATGGGACAGAACATTTTTCGACAAAAGTTCTGCAAACATATTCCCCGCTTCCGTCCGACTTTTCGGTTTACTGTTCAAGGTTATAAGTGTCGTTGACGTCACAAACTTTTCGTGTCTTGTGCGAATACACGATTTTTTATCTTCAACCAACGAATAAATTACGTCCTGCATGAACACAAAACATGTATATTATTGTATAATAATATATGAACATATACACGTGGCTACAAATCAAATGAAGGAAACATGAAGTACGTGTGCGGTAATTGTTAGGGCTAGAACTTAGTGCAGGATTAAAACGAAGTGATAAACAATTCGGAAGTTACACAATTTTAAAAGTAAGAAGAAAATCTGAGATCAAAGTGAATTGGATAACGTGGAGTATTAAGCGTGGAGTATTGATCGGATACACACGTCCAAATTATGCATCTGTTCATATTCCTCTATGATGCTTTTACAAAGCGTATTGATTTTCTCGTCCATTTCTGCAGAGTCTAATTCGACCTTTAAATTATCGGTGACGATCTTTTTCGATATATCCGCAGGAACCACTTTAGAGTTTGATGGCTGTCCACTCGCTCGGTCGTTGGACTTGAGCAACATTTCGTTTGCTACACCCACAAATAATAATTAATTTAATTATTATTATACAAATATTTATATTACAAATCATCCCGTTTCCACAAAATCAGTTAAACAACTGATCAGTTACCTGCTACGGGCGTCGTACTTCTTTTCTCGTCTCCGGTAAATTTCGAAGACCTCCAACTCGTAGGTGGGCTCAAAGACGTTACCGACGAAGAGTCCTAAAACCAACCATTGTGCGTTTTAAATAACGATTTCTTAAACGTGTACCTCTCCCCACACTTTAACAACACTCTCATTTGTTACACCGATGAATGGGATTTGAAAAACACACCGTACATATATCTGTATATTATAATATAAAATGGCTACACAAATATAATATTATATTACCTTCATTCCTTGTACTTTGTTTCGATTGAAAGTGTTATTTGGTTTTCAAATTTAGAGTTATTTTGAAAGTTTCGATTATTATAATTTCCTCCTGAAATTAAGGTCTCATTGAGATTGCATATTTATGTATTTGATTAAAATAAAAATAGTTTAAACAGAGAGATCATTTCCATTTAGAATTTCATCGGGGAATTTACATGGAGCTCTCAGGGCCATATTTTTGCTTTAACGGCCTTTTGTCAAGTATAATACGGTAAAAATGTACATAAAAACACTTACGATTATCACCACCTCCGAATTTATTATCAGCACGATTATAATACGGTTGTTTCTTTCCAAATTTACACGACGACGACGCCATCTCTTCTTTTTTTGCTTCTTCTTCTATTTCCTTGATCGTTTTTGGTTTATTTTCCAAACGCCTGGGTATCCATCTGTCCTTTCGTAAATCTATAATATCCTGAATCATGAATCTTATTCTAGTCGATATCTTCGATTCACTTTTGTTGAACACCAAATCGTTAAGTTTTTTGAATGTATCATTTAAATCGCAACACTGTAAAAATGATACGAGCATAGAAAAATGTAGATTCGTATGTAGTTAAGAAAAAATGTTTATATGTACTTTATACTTAAAATTAGATTTTGATAATTATTGATTATCAGCTTTTAAATATCAAAATGTCACACGTGTCGTAAATTTTATTAGGAAAATAATGTCACATCACCCAAATTTTTATTTAGAATATTTAAGAGAATTTTCATCATTGTATAAAATTGAATTGTGTAATTGATAAAAGTTTCAGGTCTTTAAGTTTATTTATTCACGCAAAACAAGAAATAAAGTAAAGAAATACCCAAATGAATCATTGGTGGTTATAAATTTACAATATATTTTAAATCGTATACAAATGAAAAGTAGAATAATTAAAGAATGTATCTTTTAACGTGTATAAAATACGTACTTGTTCTAATTCTTTCCCAGTAGTTCTTAATATATTACAAAGACATTCGAGTGGTTCTTCCGAATGTTGACTAACCAGATTCGCAATACAATGGAGCAAAATTTTAGGTGTAAGCATATTTTGTTTAAATAACTCCCCAATGAATCTAAAAAAAAAATGTATATATATAAAAAATATTATTTCAGTTTGGTTTTATTCTGAATTTGAATATGTATAATATATTACCTGCAGTTTCCCACAGAACGCTTACGTAACCTCCTTTCATTTTCTTCATATTCCAATTTAAGTTCATTCTTTTTTTCCTATATACAAGTGTTTAGAATAAATTAAAACGCGGATCAATCAACAGAAATATAATATTTATAATTCATGTATTGTCGTGTAAAATATAATAAGTTCATATTATCTATATATTTATGTGAGGACTGCAGCTGTTTAGGGCAGGAATGTTTTCCTTTATTTTTAAAAAATAAAATAATAATAATAATAAATAATTATCCACAATAATTGTAATTATTATTATAATAAATTACGGGATCTTTGCAGGAGTCGATTTCGGCTAATTTTTTCACAGAATCTATTTTCTGGGCGTTGTCCGTTTCGAATAAGCGCTGACATTTATTAATAATGAGCACTCTGAACGATGTTGTTTTCTTGTTTTCTGTACTATTTACTTGTATGGATTGCATGGCTGAACATACCGCTGCATAAAATGGAGCAAAACTTTGCTCTTCAATAGCCTATAGAATATAGAAAAATACAAATAAATTTTTAATGAAAACGAAAAAGAAATTAAATTACACAATATATTACTTTTTCAAAAATTAAATCAATCGTGTTCTCCAGACGTTTGGTAGTGTCAATGGGTAGTGCCACGAATCTCTCGGTCAATACAGCTATATTGTCCGGCGTAATTTTGTTTAAAATCGATCTTACTTTTTTGTTTATTTCCTGTTGACGTTATTCAGATTGAAGTTAATAATTTACCTCAATTATTGAATTGAAAAATGTAATACCTATGTACACGGCATTTGCTTTTAATATTTGTTCTGAGCCCTATACACTCGTTTAGAATCCTGTCTTACCTCGGATATAGTAGAGAATATGTATCGTTTAAAAATATATTATTAGGCAAAGCACACAAAACACGAGAAGATTATCATTGTCATAAAGATCTTACGTATTTTCAGATTTTAAACCTATTTGAATTGTTAAATATTTCATTTAAATTCCTGTATACCTCGTCCGTCACACTGACATCAGTAGAGGGACCTGCTTTTTTCGTAGCGATCGTCGGTTTCCACGCGTTTTCGGTTTTATTTAGTTCAACTTCATAACTCGACGAAAGCGATGTGTGTAGAAATTTCGATTTGGATTCCTCATTTTCTTGCCCGTTATCGCTTTTTGTAATAGTTGGTTGCTGTTTTTTAAACTAAAAAATAAAATCGGTTTTATAATATATTTATTAGTTAATTTTTATCATCAGTTCTCCCATATCTTTCCATTCTATACTACATTACAATATATTCTCAATTTATTGCGTACGGTTTTAAAAATATAACCCTATAAATAAGTAAAAAATAAATAGCGAAAAAAATATTTCATTCTCATTCTCATACGCCAGCATATAATTATAATGGTTATATTTTATTATACATTATGCAATTTTATATTTACCCTTTGAGGCATTTTACCACGAGGAAAACCGTTATTGTGTTTAGCATATCTGGTAACATTTTGAGGCTTCGACAAATTATAGGACGCCGTATTCTATAATAGTGCAATAAAAATTATAATTTTGCGTACGTAGATAATTTACTCGCAAAAGATTTTAAAAATATCCATAATGTAGATATACACATTCATATTACATAGTTTTACTTTGTACGTAGTTAAAAATGTGGTAAACGCATGGACTGAAAAATATATGTTATAACAATGCGCGTTGTGGACAATAAAACCTACCACGCGTTCCATTTAAGTTTATGATGGAGATTCTTCTATAAACATCTCCCACTCAGTTTACGGTATAAAGAAGATATTTGCAATATGTACGTACTTTTAATGAACTGCAATGCAACGGATTGGACGATTTCGTTATCTTTTTCCACCTGCTGTTCAATAAACAGTCAGGTTTCCGCTGACAATTTGCGGCGCTTTCGAGTTTTAGCATAAAAGATTTTCTATATACTATTTTCCCCATCGAATTTGTACCTGAAAAAAAATCCCAAAAAATACGGATAAAAATGCGTTATTTGTTAAAAATATTGCAATGTCAAGCCTTTAGCGTTTGAATAACCTGCAGGTGATTTTTTGCGAGTGAGTTGCTCGTACTCGTCTCGTCTTCCTCGTTTGAAGTAAAATTCGCTATAGGAGGGAGTAGCAATGAATCCGTCTCGGTTTCTTTTACGTCTAAAACGTCTTCTGTGAGTCTTCTTGTCGAATCCACAGTAGACAAACCCGAATTTGAATTCGTTTCAATTCCTTCGGGTTCGCAGCAGTTTAACGTCGTCGAATTTTCGGTCAGCCCTTCTTCCAACGTTTTCGACGTGGGCATCTCTTCTGCTGGTAAAAGTTCCTTCGCTTGTAACCGGACTCCCTTCGTTTCTTTACGATACTGCTATACGTAAATATATATATATAGGAGATAAATAAATACGATAAAATAAATTGTTAACAGTTTACATTATTATAGTCGAGTTAAATAAAAAATCGAAAAAGAAATAACGAATAACAATAGTTATATAGAACAAATTATGGCCGAGTTGTTCGTCAATTCAATTGAAAACACATCATCATTGTCGCTCTTTCTTATTTCGAAGTTATACCTAGGAAAACAACTTGAGAATCACGATAATTATTTGATGTTGCGACGAGTAGACGTTTACCGCGAGAAAACGCAAAGCAAATTTAAGATTAATTGGTACAGGTAAACGAGCAACGCGCGTTTTGAGAGCTCATTTCTGTTCTCTACATATCATTTTACCTATCTGACCAAACTTTGCTCTCTGAAAAAAATATCTACGAGCTGAGTTCAATAATATTCATAAAGAACAAATGTGTTTAACAACCGTTTGTCTTATTAAATTATTAATTAATGTAATTTCAATTTAAACTCTCGTCGTGAAAGATCGCTTGTGTAAAACTTTTACTTTGTCCGCGAACAAAATCGCCACCACGTATATATATTAGATGGCTTACCATTTCTTCATCCAGCGCATCTAACACGTTTTCGAAGATTTCGTCGGTTGTACTGTCCGAACTCGAATCTCCCCGAACACAGGTCATCACATTTTTCTTTATCGATCGCCAAATCATTTTTCCGCGTCGTTTGATGACCGTGTACATCCTCCTCGGTGTATTCATTTTTTTTCCAAATATATCGTTAAGTTTATTTTTCTTTGCAATAAACTTACTTGTCGGCGTCAAATTATTATCGTTATTTGTCGACAATTACGATATAATATTTGACGACTATTAAACGTATATAAACAACCTATTTATGTTTCTATAATCGACACATATTGTAATAAATATGTTGATATTTTTTTTCTCTCCGTTAGCCAGTATAAATTAATATTGCGTAAAATTTTTTTATTTTTTGCTCGACATTCTAACTCTATAATTTTTCTCCAAATATCTTCCATGGTGTCTGCCCTGAAATACGCCTACCAGAAGTATATGAATGGCAAAAACTTCGCAAAAAAACACTAATTTTTTTCTAGTAATTATAAACGCGCTTTGCGTAACGCAATGTCACCGAACAACGAACGACAAAGACTGCAGGTTTCATGAATATTTTTTTCCAACGTATCGTCTTCAGTAATCATTACTGCTATTAATAATGACCGCACCCTGACCAATAATTCTTCACCATAACGTGCACCAGTGGCGCCAAATTTAAATTTATTCTCTGGGGAAAAAATTTTGTATTTACTTTTACACCCAACGTTACGGTTTTTCGGCTAGGAATTTCAATAATTTTGCGGTTTTTTTCCACAGATTTGATCCAAGTCCTTCCCCTATGGTCCCCACTTCACCAATTTATTTAATTTTTTGTCTGATAATGAAAGGAGATGGGATGTGTTGTACTTAAATGTTACGGTTTCACTATAAATATACGAGTCCTATTAACGGGAGATAAACACGAAGGAAAATTTTCTAAATTACTCTTACTATTGGTAGTGGAACTTTAAATGACAAGGATAGGTACATCACAATTGAAAAAAATTATAGCAGTATCGACAAATCATGCGTGAGTTATTCGAATATTAAAATAAAAATTCTTAGCTGTTGTTAATATTTGTGTCATAACTATATCATAATATGTGTATAGAATCATTTTCAAATAATAATTATTTAAAAATGTATAAATAGTAATTATTTAATATCTGAACGAAAATGTAATTATTACATTTTCCTTTGAAATTACGCACAGGCGAAGCCGGGTAATTTAGCTAGTAAAATATAAGTAATTATAAATATTATGATAAAAAGGAAATTCATACTGATATGTAAGACACCATTTCATTTGAAAAATGTTAAATATAGTAAAATATACGTAATAATATTCTTATCATACGCGATGAATGTAGAAATGAATAACATATTTTTAAAAAGAGATTGAATTTGTCCATTTGATGTACCTAACGGTATTATAATAACAAAACCTATTATCATTTTGATAATGCCGACACCGCATACGTAATAGATAAGGTGTTTAGTAATATTGTACTCTTATATACACGTAATACTGTTGCAGTACAGTACATTCACAGCGTTTTACATAATATTGTAATATTGTCTATTTCTATTATTATTATCGTATTATTATTATTTGATTTAAGTTGTCTATATTATGCTCCTTAATAAATAGCCGGCACCGGGCCCCTTAAATGTATATTTCGATGCCGATTGCCTGAGTTTTAAAGGCGCAACTTAGAACTTCTGTAGATTGTAAATTCGTCGTACCTATTGTAATTTGTAATTTATTTTCGAATACTCCAATATTGTCACGGTGATAAATTGAAAACAATTTTTGACGATTTGTGCAAATAGTTTCGTAATTTCGAGGAGTTGCAAAACTCCGAATAATCAAATACGACTTCTTAACGATAACTAAACAATTTTCGATAAAGATGAATAAATATAAATAATCTTTACTCAACTATTATATAGTATTATTAATAATAATAATCTTTATCGTCGCCATTTATTATTTAAAAGTACACATATTTAGTAATATTTTATGTAGGTAATGCATAGAACGCTCTCTGTTTAATCGGGAACTATTTTGACCGAATATATTGTTTGCAACTATTGTCCGGTAGATGGTGTGTCGACAACTAAAAAAAAAATAAAAATTAAATTAACTGATATCTTTTCAAATGAACGAGCGAGTGACTAAATTATTAACAGTTCAATAATTTTAAGTCATCCTAAGAGTTTAGGGTTAGTGCAATGTCTTACTAAAATATTGTCGAGACCAAAAGATAAAGGTAAAATATTTTTAGTCAACCGTTTGTTTGGCATTCCGTAGTGATGTTAGAATGACGTTTAAACTCCGGTATTCCAATTACAATTAACGTACTGAAAATTGATTTACTAATTATTTAACCAACGGGAAATGACCAAATAATCAGAAATCAGTTTACCAACTTTACGAATAAATGCACTATAATAAATATAGTAGCTTTATAATTGTTTTTTTTTTTAAAGTAATTTAATTAATTTTTAAAATAACGACACTTAATTGATTTTGCGCTCAAAAACGGTATATTTATAATGTCGAATTTAATTCGTGAAGTGTAAAATACGAATCAATTATCAGTCGTATCGCTTTTAAAATAAATAAAAATTATTTGTATATTCCTTATAAACACTGTGTATTTCCAAAGACACCAATTTTTGAAAATGTATACCCATTAAAAAACGGTCTCGGTTACGTTAACGTATGAATAATAATTGTTGTTCACGCTGTTATATAATTATACATCTTATCAAAAGGCCAACGCCCATAATATTATCGTCTCTCGCGTATTTTGGTATAAAAGTCGTCGTTGGCTGTACGTTACCGCCGCACCGTATCGCCTAGTTTTTTCTCGAATAATCGTTTTGTAAAATCGCGTATAAATCAATTTTTGTTTATAAATCTCGTAAATTATCGTTTTTTTTTTTTTTGTGAAAACGCGTAATATTCATAGTTTATTCGCTGTTGTAAATCGTACATTTATAATTATTATTTATTTACACTGACGAATAATCATTCATTTTTGTTGTAATTACAGACAATTTCTGTTTACGTAAAATAGCGGTTATCAAGCCGCGACGTGTGTAGAGTACACGTTTAAATAGTAAATTTATAATAAACGAATGTGTGCAATCGAACGCTTTAGAAGTGCTGTATGTAATCTCATAGGGATTTAAACGTAAGTAAAACCGGCCAGTCTACGTTCGTGTGTACTGTACTGTGTGTATTAAATTTATTTGTTCTTGTTTGTAACATTATTGATTTTATATTGTCGAGCCAAAAGGACTACAGATCTTCATTGTTATTTATTAATATTATTGTCTTTAATAATTTTACATACTATTGACGTTTAATTTGTAATATTAATAATTCGATATTGTTGAGCCAAAAGAGACATAGATTATCATTGTTATTTTGATTTATTTTATTATATTGTCTTTGATAATTTTATATATTGATGTGATTATAATTCTACACAAATACCTACTTAAAAAATTAAAAAAACTAAAATTCGACAGATAGTTTTTAAATAATTATCTATACGTATAATAACTTCGACAGTTGTATTTATATAATATATAAAATATTACATATTATAATTTTATTAATATTAATCTTTATATTTCGAACAGAAATTCCGTGAAAAAAAGTCGTTGGTGTAAAACGGACTTTTAGAAAAACACAAATTACCCGATATCGTTAAATGATATACTGCAGAACACTGTCTTCTGTATTATTGTATAGTAAAAATAAAATTCAACCGCGCGAAATCGTTACGTACACTTTTGTATAACATCTGTCTTAGACAATAATAATTATAATAACACCGTATAGTGGGCATTTGATTTCAAAATATTTTATATCTGAGAGCGTTTATATACCGACCACAATTAATTTTGTATTTTAAAAAAAATGTAAAACGTTTACAATTTGCAGCCGAATATAAATGGGCGTGGAAAACGTTCGTAAAATGTTTTGTAGGAAATAGATTTTTCAAAAAAAAAAAAAAAAAAAATTAACAAACATTTTATATACAATTTCTTTGTAAATATTTTCGAATTTAAATTTAAAATATATTTTTTTCACAATTAAAAAATTCTTAAACGTACATAAGATAAAGCGCGTTATATACTCGATTCATTTTTAACGTATTAGGTGATGATTTATGTAATGTATCCAGTGGCGATTATAAGGGGGGCGATAGGTGGATCGCTCCTCCTGGGATTTAATATTTTTAAATTTAGTATAAATCTGACCTAACAGCACCGACTTGTGTCGTGTAAGTTGATCCAATTATGTTAAGGTTATGCTTCATTTTCGCCTCCCCCCCCATTTGAACATCATGTATAAGGTTGGAATTAGTGCTCGACCGACGATCAGCGAGTACGGTATGCGCTGATCATCGGTCGTGATCGAGTGTTTAGTGTTTAGCAAAAACAGCTGAAACTCGGTCGGTTGTGTACGGTGTAAACGAGTGTACAACAAGGAAAGATGAATTCTTACGTTCATTTCATTTCGTTGAAATACGCGAAATAACGATATTATTATTAATAATAATATTAATAAAAAAAAACAAATAATAAAGATTGCATACGCGCGTACGATCGGTCGCTCGGTTAGCGTCAAACTAAACACCCGCATGTACCGATGACATAGCGCGTCAGTCGACAGTAATAAAACGGGAAAAGAAAGTAGTCACCAGATAGCGCTACGACACAACATAGAGGGCGAGGCAGAAAGGCGCTTATAAATAGCGGTCCGAAACCATAGGACCGCTCAGTGTAGTCACGGCGGTCAAGAGTGAACAACGTAGTTCGCGTCTGACTGCGATGTATGTGAGTGTGGTGTTCGAGACTGATCGCTATTTATATGCGCTTTTCTGCCACGCCCTCTATGTTGAGTCGTAGCGCTATCTGGTGACTACTTTTCCCCCCCGTTTTATTGTTATTTCGTTTACGTTCCCTGCACGCTGTTTTCCTTTTTTTACACCTGAATTTCGTCTCGGTACATTAATAGATCTTTCTTCTTTGTTATTACTCGTCGATGTGAATATTTCATTGGCAGAGGAGGTTGGTTTCATATTCGCCCCCCCCGTGAATATCATGTATAACCGCCACTGAATGTATCGTAGGTACGCTTTACTCATTAAGAAAGCACGTGTAGATTTCCTTTTTATGTAGGATTAAAGGAGTTTTGAGTATTTTTTTTTTTTTTTTTTGCTAAGGAATTCGTTGAGATTTGTTTTGTTAAAAATTTATTAGAGCACTGCGATGTAGTAGCAATAAAGAACGTTTGGAATAATTTATATACATACGCTTACATATTTTTGTGTTTATTTTAAGAGGTTTAAACGTGTCAAAAATAAAATCGAACATTTCAACGCGTTTGTAACCTCAATCACTATACACACGACCTCCTTAAAATATATTTAGGACTAATAAATTTGCGACTGGTTTATGGAGTATACGGGATTTCGTGTGCGTTTATTTTGACACCGAAGCGCACTGATCGAATTATTTTCTTGCGCGCAAATCAAATTTACTTCCCGCGTGTTAATAAATCATTTAATTTTTTTGGATTTGTTTCGTTATAACGTTGCGGTATATAACTGTATACGCGGTTGGACAATGACTGCAATGAAAGACTGCAGTATATGAAAGCGATTTTATTAAAAATATATAGTAACATTAATTTCTCAGAGGAAACTCGGAACAAATGATTTATACCGAACGGGTTTTTATTGGGTGTTTGTGCGTTGTAAAACTTCATTCCGTTATAAATGAATTTCTTCTCCGCCTTAGATCTCGTAAACAAAAGTATTGTATACTGTTCGGGAGATTTTTTTGAAGCGTACGAATGTTACACAATTTATGTGTTTAATATTCTTGTAAATTATTCTCTAAATACAAAAAAAAAAATCGTAATTGAAAATCGATATACAATATGAAAAGCGTATATTTTATTCTGCGCTATAATATACACTTTATTGCTTATATTGTATATTATGTGTGTGTTTTTTTTTTTTTTATAAAACGTTTATTTCTGCAAATCGAGTACAGTTACGAATAGTTTAAGTATATTTATTATAAATGTAGTTTAAAGTTTCTTTGCGATGCAGTTTGTAATAATATAATATAGATTAAAAGGCACGAGTTTTTTCTTTTTTCGTTTCGTTCAATATCGAGATATACCGTGAATACCGTGTTTTGATAACGTTTTTTTCGAGTGTTCACAAGAGGCGGACAAAGGAGGAAAAAACCTATAAAGTTTTTGACGTATTAAATAAATAATTTCACGAATCTCACAAAATCCGTGTGTCGATAAATATATTATTATAACGCAACGCGTAACGCAATATAAATTGGTTAGAAATCGAAATCGTCTGTGCGCTGTCGTAAAATGTGCTAACGAAAAAATGTGAATAGATTTCGCATACCGAAAACGGTTTGTGGCGTTCGAATATTGGATTTTTTATAGTTTAAAATAAGGTAAATAAAAAAAATATATATATAGAAATATATGGTTAAAAATATTATTCATTTAAAATACACGCATTTACGATTCGTATTGAATATTGTAAATGGGCTTTATTATAGACGAATGAAAAAGAAAATCACGAGGAACAGATAGTTAAAAATAAAATATTGAAAAATATATATAAATAAAAAAATAATGAAAAAAAAAACTTATATAACCATGTACAGCGACGTATCCAGGGGGAGATGCATGGGATCCGGACCCTCCCCCCCAAAATTTTTTCTTTCTTATATTGATACTGACATTTTTTTCTTCAAAATTGTTCAATAGACCCCCCAAAAAAAAAAAAAATAAAATCCTGGCTACGCGCCTGCATATTTGTGTCGCATAAACGTTATTATATTAATAATAATTTAATCGATTATTATATGAACAGTGATCAATATAATATGATGTATAATCGGAAGGTTTAATATTATTTTTTTCCCCTTTTCAAATCTTGCGTTTATAAATAACCAAAAAGTAAATTAATAATACCGATTATAGTTATAAAAAAAAAAGTGTATAACGCGGTTATTGATTATTTGAATAAGGGCCGCGGGTTCAAACACTGCACAAATGCAGCGATGGATTATTGATAAAATAATAATATTATTGTTTTAAATACTTACTGATGCTGCTACTTTTTATAGCACTATACGCTACTCGTGTTTTTTTCCGAAATAATAATAATGTTTTTTTTTACATTTATAAGCAGTACAATGATAAGTTATTATTTTTACAACGGTGTTTATTTTTTTATTTTTCTATCTTGTGCACAGATTTTCGACCAGAAGGAGTGCTCCGATCTCTTCGGTCACAGTTTGTTTCCGGCAGCGATTCGCATCTAGTCGGTACTTTACAGAGGTCATTTTTCGATTTTCTCAAAAGCACACAGAAATATAACTGAAAAACGCTAAAAATGCAATTTCGTCTTAATCGATTGTTGTTTATTTCTTCGTAATTTTGAAACTGATATAGTCATACAGAAACGTGAAATTTTCACCAAATATATATATAAAACATATTGGCTTAGACTATATATCTACGAGAAAAGTAAGCTCCGCTCAGAATCGTTTTATCGAACGCAATGATACTTGTCATTGCTTTCAAATTTAAAATAAAAAAAAACAAAACTCTAAAATTTTTATCCGAGTAATTCACAACGTCCCGCGGCTCGTTACCTTTTTATGTGTTTAATACGATTGAGTTTAACAAAAAAAAAGAACCTATTCGGAATGCTGTCCGAGTCTGAATTTAATAACAGTATGTATGACGACGTTTCGCATTTAGAAAACGCGTTGAAAAAAAAAATGTAATTAATTAATTACGCGCGTAGTACGCGATAATTAATGAAGAGCAGTCGAGCGCGTGCGCGCGCAGTGACACTGCAGTAGTTGATTTACAACACGCGCACAAACGACCGCGATCCTGCAGCCGCGGAGCAGGATAGCGCGCGTCGTAGGGCAGGAGAAAAGGGGGATTGGCGCGGAGACGAGCGCAACCTCACCTGCACGGCGGCGGCGCGTCGAACCTTCCTGTACGGTAATATACCAGCTACTACTACTATCACTACTACTACTACTACTACTACTACTACTACTACTACTACTTATACTACTACAAGAGCAGTGCTCGTGGTGACCGTACGGGCGCGCGCCGTAACGTACACGAAATACGTCTCCGCGGTCGCCGTACCGGAGTACACAGCGCGCACCGCGCCGTCAGTCGTCAATTCGTCTCGTCGCAGTCGGTCGTGCGGTATTTTTTTCCGCTTCGTCCGTCCGTCCGTCCGTCCGTCGAGTCGTCGTGCGCGAGACAGCCCCGATCGTTTTTAGTACTTCTCAGCTGCTCAGGATGCAGGACCGTTTGACCACTACGTGTTTGATGCAGCAGGAAGGCCAAGCCAACGAGGTAATAATATTATAATACAACCGCGATTACCGTAATATGACCTAAAACGGGGTCCGGACGTCGATGATTTTTGCAATTTTTTTTTTTTTTAGAACGTCTCGGGCGATACTTTTTTAACCGGAAAAAAAAATTGCGATTCAATAGCATATACGAATCTATAAATAATTAATTTTTATTTCGAATTTTTATATATATATATATGTATTATTTCTGTTGTTGTACTTTTAAGTCATTTTTCACAACTATTTTTTAATCGACAGAAAAATCACGACTTTACTATTATTATTATTATTATTATCAGTGGCGTATTTGAGACTTCACCTCAGGGGGGCGATGGTAAAAACTCCCCTTCCACCAATAAAAAAATTATATGTAGGAATATAATTATTGAACAAAACACATTTTATTTATTATTATTTTATTTATTTAATTTACAAAACTAAGTCTATATTTCTTTTTTACTATTAGCAAATGTATCAATTACATCATCTACATTTAATGTTATAGTATGGTGAATATTAAGCAATGCCAAACCCGTTAGGCGATCTTGCCCCATTTTGATCTCAGCCAGTATAATATAAAATAATATAATTTTTTATCTCTCAGGGGCGATTGCCCCCTCAAATACGCCACTGATATATTATTATTATTAATGATAATACTCGTATAACGGCAATATAATGGATATATATATATATAATATAATAATAATATTATTATTATTATTATTATTACTTTACGTGATACGCGTTTTTTTGTTTTTCACTTATAATTAAAAATTTGGGCGTACATTTTAGTTCGATAAAAAAAACCGTTTAGAAATTGAGAAATACTGCAGACAAATAAATGATATAAATATAATACGTATATACGTGATACAATTGAAAAAAATTAATAGTTTAGATGATTTTAAAATTAAATTTCTAAAGGCCGTTTTTTATGGGGTTTTTAGGTCATAAATGCATTTTTTCATTTTTAGATTTTTAGGGCATCAACGTCCGAGCACTGATTAATATTAATGTCGAGAACGCGTAAAAAGAAAAAAAAATTCTTAAGTAAATCGTAAAAATTTAAAGTGAACTGTTTTTTTTTTTTGAAATTGTTATTTTTAAACTTAAATGTTGAAGAACGCGTTGAAAATTCGGTAATTTGCTTGCGCCTTTTTGTTATTTTTACACACGCGATCGGTTATGTTTCGTTTGTGTCAATATTTACATAACCGCAGTGGCGTTCTTACTACATATACTCGCATGATTTCGTTGAAAAATCATTGGTATGCTCCGAAATCGTTAATTTTGTCGAGAAAAAAATAAATCCGTTGTGATACAATATAAATATTAGCGTTATGGATACGTTTTAAAGAAGAAATTTAAGAAATAAATAGAATAAAAAAATTGACGTCTTTCCCGCTATTATATATAAGAATAAAACACCGATTGTTAGGTGCGGCGTGATTTAATATACTCTAAAAAAAAAATAATAATAAATGAATAAATCGATGGGAACAACACACCACTGCAGGCCGTTACGCGAAATATGGTCCACCGAGCGAGAGTTCAAACATAATCATATTGTAATATATACTCGTGTGATACGATTAAAATATATTCATTATTATTATATAATAAGCACGATATTAATTATTTTTCGGTTTTACGTGAACATTCCGAGTATTGGCCAATTTGAAAATGTAATAGACAATTTTTTTTTTTTAAATTTCTCCGATAATACAATATTATTACTATTTTTTTACGGTAAAAATTTACTACACTAATTCACGACACTATTATAGATTTTGAACGAAAAACGAATTTATTTTGTTTTTGTCACTTAAAATAACGTGTAAATAATAAGAAGTGTGCTATTGGTTTACAGTTTTGTTCGGAACGACTCGAATACGGGGTTTCTAACAAATGTCATAATGTTTAACAACGCGCAGTTCGCGCGGTTTTATAGTGAATTATTATTATTGATAATTTAATTAATTAATGATTTAAACGGCAGCGCGTTTATATGTATATAAATATATATATATATTGTAAATATATATATATATTATAATACGCAAAACGTCACGCGATTCAAATTACAAGTCGAGTCCTAATGTAGCCATTGCTTGAATTATGTGGACGGAGTCTGTACGTCTGCTTTTTCTTTAAAAATTTTAGCGTACCTCTTTTAATTTTTCATAATGGCACGGTCAGGACTCTTTTTACAATTCTATTGAATTAATGAAAAAAAATAATAGAAACGTCTTTAAATTTTGTTGTCGACATTACGGATTTAATAGATTTATTTAATTAAAATTATGGCTCTGGTGGGGGAGGATGGTTTTGCGATACCCATGAATTTTCAAGACATTAAAATTTTCAGGGACGCACGTTTTTTTTTTTTTTATTACACTTTTGCATTGTTTCAGCGTAAGGCGCACGTCTTAACGTTTAAAGTGTTTAAACAGTATTTGACAAATCTTTGGGAAAATTGTATTAAAACTAAATTTGTTTCTCCGTATAGTTCCGGTGTAGGTTTGGCGGATGCCGAATTTCGATATTCGACAATCAGTAATATATATAGTATATGTAGTATCTTAACTATTTTTCTTACGTACTTTTGACCAAAAATTGAACATTTTTTTCCTACGATATTACAAAAAAAAAAAATCTACTTCCGCCAAAAACATTTATTAGAAGGATTTCTCATCTTTCCACACGCGCGTATTCAAATCGTTTTTTTTTTTTTTTTGTGAAGTCGAGTGTCGTCTGTTATTGGGACTACAAAGTAGTTATTACTTTTTTTTTTAAACTGATATTTCCTCTCGCGTGAGACGTCCGAACAGAAAAAAAGAAAAACGCGCGAGAGAAATAACGACGAAAACAAACGAATATTTTCTTACACGGTTTTGAAGCTGCGAGTTTACGCGATTTACATGTTATAATAACTAGTAGAGTAGTCCAGTGGTGTCAATGTGTCATTATGGGGGATACGGGGGATGGATCCCCATTCATGGGCTTTCTTTTTTCGCATAACATGTTATTTAATTTACGAAAAATATAATAAGAATAATTATTCTATAATCAAAAAAAAAAAAATTGGTTTTTTGTGCAAACAAAATTCGTTAGTATTTATCATAATCCATAATATTCTTCAGTTTATTTACCGGTAACTACCAACTGGTATGACGACGCGGTTAGGTAACCGAAGAAAGGTTTGCTCGTGTGCAGATTTTAAAGTAAAAACGTACATATATATATATATATAAGAAGTAGGTACTGAATAAATTAGTTAAATAACGAAGAATAGTAGACATTTCGTTATAAAAAAATATGTCGTTTTTACTAAAGAAAATAACGAAAGTATGAAATACCGCGAGTACCCCGATCGCTTTGATATTAATGCTGGAAGGGTTGTTACAATTATGGGTTATACGGTGATCAATTTTATGTCCCCTCCCATTAAAACATTCGTAATTACGCGCCACTATTTCTTGTGGATTCGAGAATTTTAAAAAAAAAAAAAAGGTATAACCCTTTTCAGACAATTCGTGTGTTATATTCGCGCAATGTATTTATAATATATAACAACGAGTCCTTATTTAATTTTTTTTTCCTCTCGGTCTCCGGACGCCGGATTCCAGGCGAGTAATCCCTCTAGCCGCGTCGCTGTGGCGGAAGCGATCTGCACCGACCAGATGTCGCGACGGTGACTTGAACGCGCAGTGAAATAATGTCTGCGCAGTTGTGGGTATACGAACACCGCAGGAATTCTGCGCGATACTGTTGAAACGAAACGAAAAATTCGGGCGAATATAAAAAAATAAAAATAAACTGTACGAAACACAATACGGACGGAAAACTTTTTGGACTCGCGCATCGCGTTTTTTATTTTTATTTTATCAACTCCCCTCCTTTCCGATGCGACGATGCTAACAGATGGTGAAACCATCGTCGTGTACGCAGGAGGGTCGTGTACCGCAGGCTGTTATTACTAATACACCTACTCGTTACGTTTTTTTTCTCTATATATTTCATATTTTCAAATTACGAGCACGCCGCTTAATAGGTATATCAATATAATAATAAGCACTAGGACACCAGCTGTACACTATAGTTGTTCTTTTGCGATTTAGACGCGGTCCGGATGATGGTGGAAAAAAAACGAGCGGCGTTCATTCGGACGGGGCCGGTCGGCAAAATTAATAATATCGCCACACAGACTATATTATATAGGTACTCGCAGTTCCAGCATAATAATCGAGCGCGCATTTTTCGTTAACGAATCGCGAGAATTATTTTAATCATAATTATTATATTATATATACCAACGACTGTAAAACCGTATTTCCGTTTCGAACAGATCTCGCCGTTTTCGAATATTTATTTTTAAAATTTCGTATAAAATTCCGATAGCGGTACGATTTCTGTACACTGTTATTTAGAGCTGAATTCGCAGAGACGTGATTTCGTTATTCGATCAATCGGTGAACTAGACGGGTAAAATCGAGGCGAATAAAATACAAATCGACTCGTCTCAAATAATAAAATATTAAAAAAAAAATAAATAAATAAATAGAAGAACGAAAAGGATACGCGAAAGAAAAACTATAAATTAATACTCGTAAATAATAAATTTGTATATACATGAATATGCAAACAAGCCAAAGATTATTATGAAAAATAAAGAAATATACACCTATACGGGAGTTGTTGTATTAAATTCGTTTATTTATTACCGGTATTTCGAGAAAAAACAGTCATCGTCAAGTGTGAAGCAGAAAGAAAAAATAAACAAATTACTTATTCGCTTAATGCCTGATGATGACTAGTTTTTGTCGAAATACCGCTAATAAATAAACGAATTTAATACAACATCTCCCACATATTTCTTTAATTTCCATAATACTCTTTGGCCAAATCTTTATACCATATAGGTTTTTGAGATTTGTTTCCTTTAATTGTAATATATATATTGTATATGTATACAATATACATATTACAATTAAAGGAAATAAATCTCAGAAACCTATTTTATTTGATAGCCTCTAGTAACTAGTTCTTAAAACCTAGCTGATGTGGAGAACGTTATTGTAGGATTAAGACGCAATGACATGATCGGATTAGTGAGCAATACAATGATTATAATGCGACGTATTACAATATACTGTTCGCGTCACCGATACGGACAAAATTGTTTACACGATCATGTATTATGTTTAATATTTTTAATAATAATAATAACAATTTTTTGGAATATACATTTTTAAATTAATTAGTAGAAAATTAATGCGTCGAAAATATAATACATACATATATATATATATATATATTTATTAAAATTCCGTGTAAAGTACAATGTTGTGTGAGCATATTGCATAAAACTGTAAGTGTAAAAACTGAGTGTAAACTCGAGACGGTTTATATCTATTTAAATACGTGCGATCGTTCACCGGAACATTTCTAGTGAAAAACTTATTATTGCGTGTTCATCGCATACAAGTCTGCTAATATCACGTTGACATGCCATGTAATATAATGAAGTAGCACGCAGAGTTATACGCGTTTTATATAATGCGCGCGTACGAGTATTTAGAGAGGTTTTCAAATCAAAATTTTTCACGCGTAAAAAAATGTTTCAATTGTTATTCGTTTGTATGCTTGGTAATAATATATTATTATTTTTAATACTCGTATTATCGAGAAAAACAAAGTCCGATAAACGCGCTTAGACTTGACAATGTCCCCTTAGACAAAGTACATACAATTATTAAACTTGGACAATCACTGAAAGACAACTGGAATCATTCTCATGAAACGAGGCGCTGCATAGAAAAAGCAAGAGCAGCCTTTATGAAAATGACAAATATATTCTGTAGCCACGAATTAAGCATTGGCTTCCGAATCAGAATGGTTCGTTGCTATGTGTTTACCGTGCTTCTGTATGGAGCAGAGATCTGGACTCTTCCCGGAACTACGATCAACCGAGTTCAGGCGTGTGAGATGTGCATATACCGCAGAATACTAAAAATTAGTTGGGTCGATAACATAAAAAATGACAACGTAACTAGAACGAATGTGGGTAAGGATCATGAAGTACTAAAAACCATAAAGTCAAGACAACTTCATTACTTCGAGCATGTTATGCGGCCCCCAGAAAAATATAATCTACTACAGGTAAGGCAAAATAACTGGAAGAAGAAGACCTTAGATGTCCTGAATAGACAATCTCAAAAATTGGTTCAACACATTTGCGAATTCACTATTCAGCGAGTAGCCATTAATAAAGACCAAATCGCCAACCTAATTGCCAACGTTCGATATCGAATACGCTCGGTACTGAAAGAAGAAGATTATCGAATCACGATAACCTCCGGCGCAATGACCAATAAATTATTATCCATTAAATTTTATTACGTTGTAACTACGCGTACATTGAAAAAATACCAGAAATTTTCTGACGTGCCAGAAATAAAAATTAAATTTCGAAAAGTACGTATTAATTAAATAATTGAAATAAAGTCAACTTATAATAGTAATTACATTTTTTCTTAACACTGTCCGGATCTTGTAAAATCTAAGACACCATCAGTTCGTGCAGAAATGAAATCTCATATACGCGACCACTAGCGTTTTATATAAGGCAACGCGTGCTGTTTTTTTCCATTCAAATTAAAATTTTGATAAGAAATAGTCTGTAGAACGATTAAAAAGACGATGAAAACGCGTTGTATCGTCGTAAACCCGAATTGTTACTTTATAATTACGAGCCGTTTCCACTCTAGTTGTACCTATATACATTTTACGCAGTGTATATGACAGACGACAGATGAAAATTACTTTTACCCACCAAAAAACACCTGGACGCGGCGTCGAGTGAGGGCGTCTGTGAGTTTTGACGTAATTACGGACGAAGAAGAAACGATGAAGACGGTCGTTATTAGCACAGATTAGCGTTCGATATCGTAATGGGATTGCTTTTAAGCGCCATACGTGAGTGATATGCTGTACTCGAAACGATGATTTTATCCTCCTGTACAGCCGAAATATTTCAACAATGTGTTATTATCATGTCGTAGCCACTTAGTGAAACCGTTTTTTTCACGAAATGGAAATCGATTTTTTACACTTTGTGAAATAAGAAAAAATTCCATTAGCATTATTTTCTCATGAGAACGGTCAATCGAATTTGTTAAATGGTGTAATTTCATCATTGTGTAGCCGCCATCTACTCTGTGAAATATAATGTATGTCGTACGTACATTTTTAAATGACGTTTTAATATTATTAATGTCAAATTGCAACACGAAGTTTGACGTTTTTATCAATACTCACGGCCCATCGAAAGTACTCGTTGCTTGCCACACCGTTCTCCGTTGCTTCTAACCTCTGCATCTTTCACTCGGATATTTTCCTCCATATACTCTATCTTGTGAATCCTATGATATCGTAGCCATCTATTTGCAGGGCCAGCCCAACGCCTTAGCAAAATAGGCAGCCGCCTTAGGCGGCAATTTTATAATAAGCCAAAATCTGAAGTGATAAAATCATCATATACACCGTATACGATTTATGTATTATTAATGCATATTTTATGGTTATGGAAGGGAGGCGAATGTCCCTATCACCCCCCTAAAATACGCCCTTGGGGGCAGCGTAAAATAGATTTGCTTAGGGCGACAAAACACCCAAGGCCGGCCCTGTATATTTGTCTCGGTCTAACACTGGGCTTTTTTCTGCCCTCCAGACATGTCCTAACCATTGAATTCTTTTGCTTTTTACAAAGGCAACAACGACGTTAGGATGTCTATATAAATTCCTAAGAACTCAGTTGTTCCTATTTACATATGTTGTTCTTATTAACAGACTGGATGGTATTATAGATTTTTCTTAACAATTTTTTTTCCAAAGTTATAAGTTCCTCGTTGTTCTCCTTTCATTACGGTAGACCACGCTTTGCATCCTCGGGTTAAAACTGGTCATTGCATATGCAACGTATAACCTTACTTTTGATTGTGATTTTAATAAAATTGATTCTTAGACGTATCTCAATTCTCAATTGATGCACGTCATTTATTCTATTAATTATAGTGTTGATTTGAAACAAAGTTCCTTCAGAATTCATCGCGTATTAAATTCACCTACGTCGTACAATCCGCGATATTCCTCAGCGAATCTCGTCGCCATCACGATCGTCATTACATAATATCTTTCGCTTCTCAGTGTAATTCTCGTCGTTCAGATGTCGGAAACGCGTCCGCGTGAATAGCGTATATTATACGAATAATATTACCACGTTTTTAATCCGCGTCAGTCTGTCCCGTGAAGTATAATACAATATTATAATGGACCACCACCGCCACCACTACTCGTAATATTTTATATAATGTACTCGGTGGCATAATCCGGTGGACGGTCCTTCGCTATTCGTGCAGTCGGGATGCAAATGAAACCGTCTGGTGAGAAGTAAAGGCGCGCACTCGATTCGCCGCCGCCCCGTCAAACGTTTCCACAATATATAAATAATAATAATAATAATATATGCTGTGTTACTTTTTTTTTCTCGGTTATATATTTATTACGCGTATATAAATATATTGAGAGGAGCTATCCATTTACCGGTCTCACTCGATACGTTAATCCTTTAATCTTCGTGTATTATACTATAATATACTTTGTAGACGTACGCGCGCGCGTATTCGTTACAAAAATATTTCTGTCATATATATATATATATATATAAATTATAATATAATGATTTTTTTTGTTTTTATTTTTTGTTCACAGTTGATGGCCGTCCAAGAAGAATCGGGATCCGCCTTGCCAGTAGACATTTTCCGTCAGTATTTTTATTAATTTATTATACACGTTGGTATCGTATTTATATATATATATAGTTTATAACTATAAAGACCGGATTTTTAATAGATAACGCGACATTTTTTTGTCATCAGACAAATCGAATCCGATCGAATACGAATTAATTTTTTCCAATTTTAATTTTATATCGCGATTTTTGTGGAGATATTTTACGCGATAAAACGTACAAATTATTATTTCTTCAACGTACACGTTGTACCCGTATTTTTCATTGTACACTAACATATTTTAAATAACAACATTTTTTTTTTTTTTAAACGTAAAAAAATAATATTATAAATTTTAATTCAGAAAAATAATACATTTCAAGGACTTTTTATAATAATAATTACTATTTTATGTAAAAAAAAAATTAATTTCAATAATATTTTTATAATTTTGTCGTGTTATATTTAAATAAGTAATTAACATTTACGCGTTTTAACTTATCTTTTTTTTTTGGAATAATTATTTAATAAATTTTTTTTATTTCGCAATTTGTCTACGTCTTTTCAGAGAAAATATGTGTGATTTCGTTATGCCACTAATTATTATAGTAATTTTAACATATTTTCAGTGAAATTATATCCGGTCTTTATTTATAACTATATGTCATTATTGTAGACACGATTATATATTCAATTTGATTGGTTAATCTAATCGAATTACTTTTTTTTTATGAGAAATTCGATTTTCAAACATCGAAAAAAAAAAATGTTAAATTTTATAACGTTTATAAACTGTTATCTCTGAATATCTAAGAAGCAATGCGCTTATATACGTATAGTATCAGTATAACGTGGTTACGGTATACTTTTTGATTTTACCGATACATCACGGCGATATATCGATATTTCACACTTTGATTGTCGCCGTTTTGTACGAATGAGGGTCAGTTTTACAATTTGTGGTTTAACTCGAGTTCAGCTGAACCTGGTTCAGAAATTGATCTTGGGTTAACTTATTGTCAGTTTTACAATCAAAGATTTGGTTTAGTTTTGCTGAACCGTGGTTATTGGAAATTATCTGTGATAATGGAATAGCTTGGGTGATAGTGTGTGTATGACAATTGATAAACTGATTATAATTGCAGAGATTAGATTTCGTTTTTCATTATTATTCGTTTTTAATTACTCGTAGCATTATCGCAGATTAATAATACTACAAAAAATGAAAATGTACACACGATTACACAAATTCAAACAAAAAAATATGATAACTCCAAATAACGTCTATGATGCGTCCGTTATCAGCTAATGTACAACCAATCGAATTGCAGACCAACTTTGAACTCAGTTTAACTCGCCGAAATCGGTGGATCAAGTAAACTTCAGTTTAAACTAGGTTCAGTGAATCGTAATACGAACTTTTCGATTTGAACTAGGTTTAAACTCTGAACAAGGTTTAAACCACTATTGTAAAACTGACCCTGAATCTTTCAATCCAATTCGCCGCGTCGATACATAATCGTTTTTTCCCCCTCCCCATCGTATTATTATTATTATAATGCCTATTACTCGTTTCGCGCGTTCTTTATTCAAAATGTCCCGATTTCACTCACAGCGTATTAACGTATACATAATAATAATATACGAAACGAAAGTAGAAAAAAAAAAACAGAAATCGTTGACAAATCTAATAATAATTACACTACGCGTTATATTTTATTATGCGAAACGCATTTGTCTAACGGCGCGCGCGTTCCTTGTGATTTCGCAGAAGTGGCAGAGCTCGTGGCCGGCTACATGGACTGTATGGAAGAGGCTCTCAGGTACCTGCAAGAAGTCGAAGAATATCCCGAAGAACACCCGGCGGTCCAAGGACTCCGGAACCACCTGGACCGGTCCCGACAGAAGCTCATGGACCAAGCGCTCATGTTGCAGGCTTGAGAACGTCCTATGTCTGTGTGTACTACTGTAAAATATATACGTGTATAAATTTTTTTTTTCCGCGATGGGGACGCAACCTCGTTTGTCGTTACCAAAACGTACGTGTATGATTATTGAATATTTTCTCGTGTCTGCGGCGTATTAACACGCGCAATGAACTCGCGTTGCTGCGGGATTGGGAAAAACGGGTCGGTAAAACGGCTTTTATTATTATTATTATTATTACATTTGTGTATTTTTTTTTTTTGCTTCGTTTAAAAAGCGAAAAAAAACAAATCATGTCCGAAAATCCTCTATATATATATATATATATATAAGTATACGTTTTTATTATTACTATTATTATTATTATTATTATAATTGTTCGAAACGAATATTGTCCACGTCTCGGAAACGTCTGTTATGTCCGATTTTGTTATACGATATTTAAGACGCATAAAAAAAAAAGTCTCCTCCGTCGGATAGAAGGCAAAACAAAAAAAAAAAATCTAGTTTTTTTCTTTTCTTTAATACGCTAACTTATTATTATAATTTTTTTCGAGAATTAATAATTACCGTATAATATCCGATGTAGCGTGGCAGGACCTCCGCCGCCGTCAGGTAAATTCTCGTTTTTATTTTCGTGACTTTTGATTGATTTATCGTCGTTCGGGTTCGCATCGCTGTTTGATATCGTTTCTCTACACACGCGGTCGGTCGTCCGGTGGCTATTCTATAATCGTTTCGGTAATTATTATTGAAATATATCGTTTAAATTTCTCGTTTTTTTTTTCTTTTGGTCGAAAAAAAAAAGAAGTTTTAATAAAAAAAAAATTAAATACACACTTATTAACGTTTTAAACAAATACTACGGTCGTTATTATACTATACTGCAGCATCCGTCATTTTCGACAACAAGACCACACCTACTTCAAATATAAGGTATATATTACGAAATACTTTATAAATATTATATTGTGCAGGAGGGGGCTCTCGTTGTTGAACGTCACGCGACGATTTATGTGTGGTTTGAGATATTTACGATGACGGGAGACATTGCGCGCGTGTAATTAATTCCGATTAATTGTGGTGCCGCCGCCGGAGTATAACGTCAAACCCGGTTGTTATCGTCGTTACTTTTTTTTTTTTTTAGCTTAAAGTTTTTTTTTTCTACTCGAATTTAATTTAAAACACTCTGTTGAGGGGGAGACGGTTTTTTTTTTTTAGTTATAATTTTGTTCGCGTGAATGTAAATGTCGTTCGGATATACTCGTACGCGAGTATAGTAACGCGCGTTATAATGTCCTTAAATTATTATTATTATTATTACATTTTTTTTTTAAACAAAATCTTTAATTTAATTTTTAATTTATTATTACTAATTATCACGTGTCATTCGTCATTTGATTTTAAGAAAGGTGTATTTTTGTTACGTACTGCATTATTTTGTATAATATAATAATAATAATATAATAGCATTATTGTTATCGAAGAGAGAGAGAGAGAGTGGTTTATTTTTTATTTTATTTTATCCTACACGCATCCTACTATTAATTTTGAGTAAAATCGGTGTTCATTATAATATCAATGGAATACGAATTGTTACGATAATGTAGAGGAATAATCTAGAGCTATTGTCCACAGACGCGTACTGAAGATTTTGCCGGTCTACGTCAGTGGCGCACCCATGGGAGGGGGGGAGGCTAACGGGCTTTAAGCCCCCCAAAATTGTTGACCTCTTAATTTTTTTGTAATTTTATTATGTATCGCTTTAATCGGATTTCTGTATATAGTAAATAAATCGTATTAATATCTAAAAATTATTTTATTTAGCCCCTCCTCAAAAAAAAATCCTGGGTGCGCCCTTGGTCTACGTGAAGATTTACTCTCCTTCCGTTAAAAAAAAAAAAAAAATTTAAACAGAAAATCGATATTACAATCTGTTTTATCGATACAAATACAATCAATTTATTTATAACGTCACAACGATTTTATATTTCTACGCTTCGATTCGTGTTCGATTGAGTTATTTCGTCATTGTACATCTGACTCTGTGTAAAATACTTCAGATATTGGTACAGGCTGTTGAGACGATCATACCGTATATAATATGTTTTACGGCCACTAAAACGTCTTTCTGAGGAGACAAAAAAATTTAAAGAAACGTTCTCAGCTCTGTGTACCCATATTGACGAATGCTTTCCGCTTTGTTATTCGTTAAATTATTATCAGTCCGTATAATATAAACTGATTGGTCCGAAACGATAATAATTATTACGACTGTAAGCCGTTGACCGAAATGTAAACGAATTCTTTAACGAAATTCAGTGTAGACAATATTTTTTTGTTTTCATAAAAATTAAACCGCGCTGGCGGTTTAGAGGCCGCACACGACCATTTTGCCGCCTCCTTAAAATGCGTAAAAAAAAAATGTGCCGCTCCCGGGGCCATGGTACGCCCCTCGACGTCTCTGACATTATCGTTCATCTCGTCGTAAAAGTCATTTGTCGTGGATCATATCATCATCGCCGCCGTCGTCTTCGTCGATGGCGTGCCTACAACGATAAACGGACCTCAATTAAAACGAGTTCAACTGGTTTTGTTTGTTTTTATACATTTTCGCCAAGTCACGTCGTCGGCAACTCCGTCGTTAAATCATTAAACCAACCCTTTATTATTGTTTTTAATAATCCCGTCCCCGCAACGTCATGTATAATGCTCTAAAGTAAGTATATAAATAAAGTCAATAAATAAGTAATAATAATAATAAAAGAGAACCTGATCGTTAGCCAGCACATTCTAACCCGCGCTTCGAACAGCGCCTCCCCCCGAATCCGAGCGAGTGAATACACCTTATCCGTCTATCTATCTCTATACTACACACTATAATATTAATTAGCCGAACAAACAAAAAATTTAAACACGCCGTTTACTTAGGATTTCCGTGATAATTATACTGTAATTGGTTATTGGATACGGCGGCGCTGTTGTGTCCTGCGCCGTTTATTTCGGGGTACTTAAAAAAGGCTTAATAAATCGAAAGACGGATGATGGCGGCAGGGTTAAGGTGGAGAAAATATAATAGAATATAACGTCCGGATGATCTGGCGTTTTACGACGACCGCGGGAACAAACGCCACTTTATTAATAATAATAACTGAACTGCAGCGTCGATAACGAAAAGATTTTTTTTTAAATTAAAAAAAAAAAAAAGAAGCAAACTCTTATAAGTGCCTATCGTGATACGGATGCGTTTTTTATTTTATTATTTTATACCGACCGCGTATAACTACAGTTCTTATTACTTTTTTTCACTCGTCTTACACACACACACATATATATATATATTTTTATACTTCCACACCGTAAGTGCGTATATATATATAAAATATAATAATCGTCTGTTTTATACGATATTCAGCTGCTGCCGCCGTTTGCGCGTCTCGTATACCTGTCGATCATTAGCCGGGATTGTAGCGATAAGGCTGTAATATGCGTATTATTATAATATCCTACGCGGATAAAGAAGAAAAAAAAGTAATACCGACAGACCGAATTGAATATACAAAAAAAAAAAAAACTTAAGTGCGCTATCCACTCCGGTGCTCGTAATAATAGTGTGCAAACGTACGAATATAAAATTTAGCTGTTTGTATAATATCTAATTTAAAATACAGACGAGCAGTAGTGCAAATAATCTATTCGATTTTATACAGCAAATTAATTTTAATACGAATTTTTCATCCGTGTTTGAACGATATTTCAGTAACTAGCCCAATAATAGTAAATAATGTTGTTAACGTTTTTACTTACGAATTTTCCGTACGTGAAATTCTTAGGAATTTTCAGGACAATCTCTTATAATCTCGGTACAGCCTTTAGTAGCGGATTTGAGGGAGGGTAGGTGAGGTGTCGATCGTCCATCCTCTTGGACATTTATTTTTACTCGTTAGTTTCGGAATTAATTTAACTCGTTATAAAATCGGTATATTGCGTCTTAGTAGCCCTTTAATATTAATAAAAGTGATCTATTGATATTATTATTATTGTTATCTATTACTAAGAGATAGAAAAGATGGGATAAAATGGAAGGAGAAAAGGAAGTATATAAGTTTGCCAAGTTTTAAGAAATGTGGTCCAAACTCCAAAGGTTTCAGAATATATGGTGTATGATTCAAAAGTGTTGACAAATTACGAGGATGTAAAAGTATAAGAAGGAAAACATATTTCGTAAAGTGTTAATGAAAGCAGTAAAACGCAATTGGAGGAGTTCCATTAGAAGTAAAATGGTTGAGGACAGGTTTATTTTTAACAAGGTATTAGTAGAAGGAAAAATGCTGGAGAAGTGGAGGAAAATTGCTCTGGTATCCATATTGAAAAGGAAAGGAAATGTACAACAATTTCGAATACAAATTATAGGGGTACAATATTTATAAGTCATAGTATATGAAGATATGGGAAAAGGTTATAGAAAAGAGAATAAGGAGTGACACTACAATATCAAAAAATCAGTTTACGCCAGGAAAGTCAACAATGAAACCGATATTCTGTACGATGCATATTACGGGGAATTACAAGGAGAAGAAAAGAAATCTGTGTGTGGTATTTATTGATTTAGAAAAGGCATATGATAGAGTTTTTATTTCTTAGTTATGTTAATAAGATGGACTTAATCAATTAAATAATCAATCTTATTAAAAACCACTGAATGTGTGCCAAACTTAAAAATATTTTTTCCAACACAAGAAAAGTCTTTCAGCAGCTCATTATTAAATAATTTATATATAATTCATTGACCAAAATGTTAACGTGTTTCTCCCGACAATAAAGAACAATTAGATAACTAAAATACAATTAAGAGATTTATTTGATTTTATAGACATTGATTAAAATAAAAAATTGTTGTATCTATCAAATTTATTTGGAATACATTTCTTCAGACATTTTGTTTTCAAATACATTAGAATCAATTCCATTAGACACTTGTATAGTACGGTCATTTAACAAATTATAATGTTTTGCTGGTATTATATATTCCATCAATAAATATACTATGATAAATCTATTTCCTGTTTATATAATATAATAATATTATGCAACTATTATTTATTTTAAAAGCGTAAGTATAGTATACATAAATAAAAAATTTCGCCCAGAATTTATTAGAAACATTGAACCACAAATATGTTATTAAAAAATAATTCTTAACGCATCAATAATAAAAAATAACAGATTTTCTGTAAGCACTGTACACAAATAGTATACCTATAGAATGTTCAAAAAGTACAGAACATAAAAATGTATCCTCCGATTTTTAGTAGTATAAAACCTAAAATAACGAATAATAAATTATTTAAATAATCCTCAAATACTTGTATCTTATTAGTATATTAAAATAAAACTCATTTAGAGATAATTGGAAAATAATACTGCGTAATTTTATTTAACATTACGCAGTATACAACAATCCGCACGTTTTTTTATACACCTATGTTTAATAAGTATATATTATATTTAAGGTTTAAATCGAAATATATATTAATTAATATTTAGACGTTAATAAAGGGGATGTTTAGAGGGTTCAAACACCCTCCATCGGTAAACAACTAATGGCAAAAAAATGTATAAATCTATTCTACGATTACTGTACACTTAGTAAGAGAAGTCTTTAAATTATTAATTATTATAACACGCGGAACAGACAATACATTGTGCCTGTGATTTTTGAACTTACGTTACATGTGCGTGCATAGTAATAAATATAGTAGTCCACAATTAAATACCCTGCAATCTATTATTATACAATAACAAATAACGCATTCGTAATTTACATAATATTTAATTCAGGAAAACAACAATATTTATTTACATAATACAAAACGTATTATTTAAGCGAAAACAAGTACTTTTTTCCAATTTTCTTCTAACATTTAAATATCACACGAATACGATTATCTCAGTTGTGCGTCTTTGTATGCCTTATTAAATTTCCATTTTCTGCAAAGGATTTCATACAAACATCACAAGAATAAGGTTTTTCTCCGCTATGCGTTCTCATATGTTTGGTCAAATTTCCATTTTCCGCGAACGATTTCATACAAACTCCACACGAATACGGTTTTTCTCCGCTGTGCGTCTTAATGTGCTTCGACAAGGAACTGCCCTGTGCAAAGGATTTCATACAAACATCACAAGAATACGGTTTCTCTCCGCTGTGTGTTCTCATGTGCGCCGTTAATGTTACATTCAACGCAAACGATTTTTCGCAAACGTCACAATAATACGGTTTTTCTCCGCTGTGCGTTCTCTCGTGATTCGTTAAATTGTATTTTGTCGCAAAACGTTTCGTACAAACTTCACAAGAATACGGTTTCTCTCCCGTGTGTTTCTTCATGTGCCTTGACAAATTGCCGCTATCTGCAAAGGACTTCGAACATACGTAACAAGAATGTGGCTTTTCTCCACTGTGTGTTCTCAAATGTTTGGTCAGTGTACTACTTTGTGCAAAAGACTTCGTACAAACGCCACACGAATACGGTCTTTCTCCGCTGTGAGTTCTCATGTGCATCGTTAAATTGTTATTTTTCGTAAAGTATTTCATGCAAACGTCACAGGAGTATTTTCTTTCTGCGACGTGTGCTCTCTCGTCGTTCATTGTAGCGGTCCTTTGATTGTACATAATTCTGTGATGTTCGATCCACTATAATCTATAATAATATATATTTTGTTCGAATACAACTTTTAGCTAAATCGAAGTTTTTTTTTCATTCACGCTTTCAGTGTTTGTTTATAAAACATTCACGAAAATCCATAGTTTTATAGCTTTTGTTTATTTCGTCATAGTAACTATTGATTATAATATCACGTGTTATTTTGTATAAATATAATAATTAAAAATATATTTCTTTATATATTTATTATTATTTAGGTACAGTAAACTGAAAGATGCCTGTAACGAGGGAAATCAAGATTTCACCGTCTCTGACAAAATCTGAAAATTAAAAGATTTATACGTTCACGCATCATAATAATTATTACCTTTATTACAAATTATAACAATGATGAATAAATAAGACTTTTTCGTTATAAATTATCAAAAAATAATTATTTAAATAGTTTTTTACTATCTTATTCAATGCAACTTTACAAAATGAAAATTTCAATATTATTCTAACACAGTGACACGTTCCCTTCCTCTCCCCCACCGTTTTAATGAAAATAATTTGAAGGGGTGCTCTGAAAATATAAAAAAATTTGAAAATCCTCCTGCGTACTTTCCCGGTTCGAGCACTGTATATATAGCATTGTATTTATATGTTTATACAGATAATATAATCGAGTTGAACGTGGAAGAAAATAAATCAAAATTTTTGCGCGGGCGAGCAAGTATAAAACTCGTTTTTTTTTTTTTTAACCGCAATTAGCAAATGATATATCGTTATATGGAAACAGAGTGAAGAAGACACGTCGTACACAAAACATCTTATTTGAGCGTAATAGTATTTTTATCGAAACGAATTCACGAGTCGATCCTACTTTTTATTATCGTTTATATTAGTTTTGGTATTCCGCCAGATTTTTTTTTTTTTTTAATTCCAGTAGAACTCTAGAGAAAAATAACAAATAAAAGGCGTTTTAAAGCAATAACAGCAGAAGTTTATTAGCTTCTTTTGTCGGTATCCGTTGGAAACGATGGTCTGGTCCGACCCGAAGTGGTAGACAAATAAATAAAAAAAAAAAAGTGTTTACAGATTTAATATTGAAACGTTACACCGCATTGCGCGCGTTTAGTTCGAGTGTAAAAAAAAAATGATGTTTTGCGTGTACACGTTGGCACGCGGTCAAATATTGTTATATGTATTGTTTATGCGCTGTGGCGTCGTCTCTTTTAAGTTATTGATTTTCGCGCCGATAAAAACCCTCGACAACAACAGCTTACTGCACCGTCGTGTAATAATATTTATTAATATGAATAAAAAAAAAAACACACGTATTTAGAGACGATGTCGGTCGCGAAACATGACTTATACACGCGGGAGAAACGCGAAAACGCAAAAACACGATATTCTACAGTGTTAAACGTACACGTTAATACAGTGGCGTAGTCAGGTTTTTTATTTGGGGGATGGAAAGGCTGATCCTCCTTTTGTATACAGGCTTAAATAGGATCCTCCAGAAAGATACCTGTTATATAATATGTAAGCGTTATTAAATTTCGGGGAGGAAGGGGCTAATCGATCCTAATCAGTCCCCCTCCCCGACTGCGCCACTGCGTTGATATCGAGAACAGCGAATAATATGGTAAATAACGCGCTTTCGTTTTCATCCGGGTGTTATTGGAGCGATAAAACCAAAACAAAACGTATTGGAACCAGGGACTGGAACCTCAATGATTTTATCGGTTCTGGTTTCGGTTCGGTTATTGAAAAAATTAAATTTCCGTTCCGGTTCGTGAAAATTGTGAATTTCGGTTTCGGTCCCGGTTCCGGTCAATACCGGTGCTGACCTGTACTGGAAAATATCGAAATTACGATTAAAAGTGGCGTCGTCTCTTTTAAGTTATTGATTTTCGCGCCGATAAAAACCCTCGACAACAACAGCTTACTGCACCGTCGTGTAATAATATTTATTAATATGAATAAAAAAAAAACACACGTATTTAGAGACGATGTCGGTCGCGAAACATGACTTATACACGCGGGAGAAACGCGAAAACGCAAAAACACGATATTCTACAGTGTTAAACGTACACGTTAATACAGTGGCGTAGTCAGGTTTTTTATTTGGGGGATGGAAAGGCTGATCCTCCTTTTGTATACAGGCTTAAATAGGATCCTCCAGAAAGATACCTGTTATATAATATGTAAGCGTTATTAAATTTCGGGGAGGAAGGGGCTAATCGATCCTAATCAGTCCCCCCTCCCCGACTGCGCCACTGCGTTGATATCGAGAACAGCGAATAATATGGTAAATAACGCGCTTTCGTTTTCATCCGGGTGTTATTGGAGCGATAAAACCAAAACAAAACGTATTGGAACCAGGGACTGGAACCTCAATGATTTTATCGGTTCTGGTTTCGGTTCGGTTATTGAAAAAAATTAAATTTCCGTTCCGGTTCGTGAAAATTGTGAATTTCGGTTTCGGTCCCGGTTCCGGTCAATACCGGTACTGACCTGTACTGGAAAATATCGAAATTACGATTAAAAAGTGACAGTATATTAATTTATAACGCGGAATAATCGTTATTGCGGATTTAATATATTTTTTTTTTTAGCGTACCAATTTTTTGTTCAGTGTGTTTTTTCACTTCCAGCATACAAGTATACCCAGTATAAGTAGCCCGACTAAACATTTTAAAGTTTATACGTTTTTTGTGTTTTTTATTAAGTGTTTATATTTAATTTTTATCCAAACATAAACGCCTTTAAAACAATAAAAATACTCTCGTCTACACTTTGCGGTCCGCACAATTTTATATATATAAATAATTTCTATTTGTATTATAATATATTCATATACCTTTATGATCATCTGTACAGAGGTTCGTTTCGACGACAATATTATAATGTGTTCGCGGGCAACGTAATATTATATGCATTAAAGACTCGTGGTAGTCACTGTTTACATTGCCATTAATTAGGTGTAGTTGACAACCTTGTGATGTATTTATTGCTCTGTGTTTGAATAATAGTACCGGTATTATATTATTTTCTGCATTAGTTTTGTGAAATGTAAAAAAAAAAAAAATTCATGACAGTAATATATTATACGTGAAAAACGTTAATACGTCAAAATGTAATGCTCCTAAAGTTTTAAATTAACGGAGTCATATTTTTTTTTTCTTTTACTTCAGTATTTTTACCGTGAAATATAACCACCGATATTACACACGCCGAGTAATAATAGCGTCTGTTCATAAATACAATTAATTTTAATTTCACCAATCGCGTACTTATATATTGTTCTTTCAAAAATGTGTTAACCAATTAAAACTTTTTGTAAAAAAAAAAACACGTCAAAAATATTATAATCACATAAAATGAATATTCAAAAATATAATCATAAACACATAAAATATTAAAACAACATAACTCTTTCAAAAACATTAATAACGTTAAAAATGGTAAAACTTACTTTACTAATATTATTATATCATTGGATTTAAAAACAATTAAACACCAAATACTCCGATGTAATAATGCGTTTCAATTTAATTTAGTGGATCTAGATTACGAAAATCAACATCCAGGGGTGGATTATACACGAGATACTAAGATTTATACAATTGTATTTAGTAGGGAATAACGTTTTTATCTTACGAAAAAGAAACACGAATGGTATGCTAACATTTTCATTGTATTTTAACAATAACAATAACAATAACAATAATAATAATAATAATAATAATAATAATAAATTATTAATATTAATATGTAATAAAGTATATTTTACAATAATTTTCTCATGCTCTTTTCGCATTATATTTTGTTTGGTTATTTTATGAAACTCACTAATACTAGGAAATGACTTGAGAAATTATTGATTAATATACATAAGAATCTAATTAAAGAAAGAACAATCCAACAACTAGTTAACAATAAATATGTTTAAGGTTATTTTTGATAAATTAGACGAAATAACTAAAATCGCTAAAATACAAAATAAGAACAAATAAATTAGCAAAAAAAAAATTATGAGAAGAAGTCGCTTCATTTTTCGCTCTCTCAACATTTCAATGGACGTCAAAATGTAACAAATATATAATTGATTTAATGTATAAATTTACCGTTTTGAAATTATTGTATAAATATATTTTTAATTATTATATTTATACAAAATAACACGTGATATTATACTCGTAATCAATAGTTACTACGACGAAATAAACAAAAGCTATAAAACTAAGGATTTTCGTGAATGTTTTATAAACTAACATTGAAAGCGTGAATGAAAAAAAAACCTTCGATTTAGCTAAAAGTTGTATTCGAACAAAATATTATTATTGTAGATTATAGTGGATCGAACGTAACAGAATTATATACAATCAAAGGACCGCTAAAATGAACGACGAGAGAGCACACGTCGCAGAAAGAAAATACTCTTGTGACGTTTGCATGAAATACTTTACGAAAAATAACAATTTAACGATGCACATGAGAACTCACAGCGGAGAAAGACCGTATTCGTGTGGCGTTTGTACGAAGTCTTTTGCACAAAGTAGTACACTGACCAAACATTTGAGAACACACAGTGGAGAAAAGCCACATTCTTGTTACGTATGTTCGAAGTCCTTTGCAGATAGTGGCAATTTGTCAAGGCACATGAAGAAACACACGGGAGAGAAACCGTATTCTTGTGAAGTTTGTACGAAACGTTTTGCGACAAAGTACAATTTAACGAATCACGAGAGAACGCACAGCGGAGAAAAACCGTATTATTGTGACGTTTGCGAAAAATCGTTTGCGTTGAATGTAACATTAACGGCGCACATGAGAACACACAGCGGAGAGAAACCGTATTCTTGCGATGTTTGTATGAAATCCTTTGCACAGGGCAGTTCCTTGTCGAAGCACATTAAGACGCACAGCGGAGAAAAACCGTATTCGTGTGGAGTTTGTATGAAATCGTTCGCGGAAAATGGAAATTTGACCAAACATATGAGAACGCATAGCGGAGAAAAACCTTATTCTTGTGATGTTTGTATGAAATCCTTTGCAGAAAATGGAAATTTATTAAGGCATACAAAGACGCACAACTGAAATAATCGTATTCGTGTGATATTTAAATGTTAGAAGAAAATTGAAAAAAGTACTTGTTTTCGCTTAAATAATACGTTTTGTATTATGTAAATAAATATTGTTGTTTTCCTTAATTAAATATGATGTAAATTACGAATGCGTTATTTGTTATTGTATAATAATAGATTGCAGGGTATTTGATTTTGAACTACTATATTTATTACTATGCACGTACATGTAACGTTAATTCAAAAATCACAGGCACGATGTATTGTCTGTTCCGCGTGTTATAGTAATTAATAATTTAAAGACTTTCCTTACTGTGTGTAGAGTAATCGTAGAATAGATTTATACATTTTTTAGCCACTGGTTGTTTGGGGGATGTTTTAATCACCTAAATCTCTCTTTTACCTACGTCTAATGTCTATATATTAATAATATATATATATATTTTGTTTTTAACCTTAAATATATACTTATTGAATATAGGTGTATAAAAAACGTGCAGATTGTTGTATACTGCATAATGTTAAATAAAAGTACGCGGTATGGTTTTCCAATTATTCTCAATAATTTTTTTTTTAATATGCTCATAAGGTCATTGTACACGTGTTTGAGGATTATTCAAATAATTTATCATCCGTTATTTTAGGTGTTATACTACTAAAAAAGTGGAGCGTGCATTTTTATGTTCCACAATTTTTGAACATTCCGTAGGTATATAATTTTTGTATAATACTCACTGAAATAACATTACGATAGGTGCGTCAAGAAATGTTTAGTAATTACATATTTGTAGTAGGTTTCTAATTATAACTCCTGTGTAAAATCATTTTTTCATGCATAATATTAATTGCACGTTTGAAATTAATAATAATTAAAAGATATTTCACCTAAATAAACGTATTATATTTAAACGAGACACATAAATATTGGACCAAAATTATATTAGGAAATTGAATTTTAAAACGAGGCAGTGAGATTTGAAAAAAGTTTAATACAAATAACTGTTGAAATATATTTCGTCGAAAGGATATTCTTAATCTTTTTTCTTCATCGAATCATACAAATTAATTTAAATAATATAAGTTTTTATCGGGAAAAATTTTAATTTGTGTAAAATTACCCGTGTACTGATATGCAAGTATTATTATTTTTATGCAATTTGTATGATTCGTTGTATTTTAATTGTTAATTAACATTTTTCATGACAGAGGGGGACGGACGAATCACTTCACATAATATTTGTAAGGGTAATACGCGTAAAAACAGAAAATAAATTTATCGTAGGCAGTATGTGGGCGGAAAAATTCGGTCCTGCTTCTCGCCAGTGCAGTTGAACGGGAACAAATTACTTCGAGTTCCGTGAATAATTTCGGCATTATTTTTGTATAACGTCGTTGAATTATTTTTGTATAAAATAAAACTGGAAACAGATATAAATTTAAGATCTTGATTTGTACGCTCGGAATGGAATTTTCGAAATGTGAAAAAAAAAAAATCAATCGTACATATTTCAGTGTTTATTTTTGTATACCGCGAGTACTAATCTTAGGCGTTTTATAATATTTCGTATGCAATTTACGAGCGACGAATTGAAATAAATTAAAAAACAAAACGTTTTTGTTATTATGATTTTTTCGTCGGAAATAAAACGCGATTTGGCGTTTTACCCGTATTGTTATTTTTTCGAATAATACCGTGTCGGTTAATACGGAAAATGATTTTGAATAATAACTACAGTAATACTCGTATAATTCCGATTTTTCACCGTGTAATACAATAAAATTTAAAATTGTTATTTATTATTGTGGACGGTTAAAAATCAATATTATTTGTAATAATTCTTACTCCGCGAAATTCGATTCGACGGGAAAAAAAAATTATTCTATTGTGTTATTGTGTAAATTTTATTGAACGTTTTTTTTTTTTGTTGGAAAATTTCAAAAGATAATTTCAATAGATACTTTTTTTAATGAAAAATAAATAAATAATAATGGTCATATTTCATTTTGTCTTTGGTTTTTTTTTTCACACTAATTAATGATAAGTACTTCAAGAAAATATATATAGCGAGCGATTACATATGTTTTTATTTTGTTATAAAATAGAAAAATATCCTTCAATTATTCGAATCGACATTTGTCTGGAAATTTCTCGCATGTTTTTATCGTGGAAAAGTTTTAAGTGAATAGTTTTATTCATGCACTCGAACGAGGCTTTTCTTTTCAGTCGTAATGATTAAGTATTTACATTTGCAGACACAGCATTACGAGTCACGAATACACGGTTCAGTAAAACGTATTTATAATAAATGATTGGCGATCAAATCGATATTTTCATAGGAGAAATCAAGGACAATATGTTTTCGCGCATTTTTCGGTTAAGTCAGATTCGTAAAATATAGTGCAGGTGAATTTAGAGAATTTTAAATAAACCATACAGAAGTGAAATTACATTTTTTTTAAACTCGTATCTGTTAAATCCGATGTTACATAACGTAGTCAATTTTTAATTTGTGTCCAAACCTAAATAGAAACTGTCCTTTGACTTTTCAAAAAATTCTTTAATAATAATATTAAATTATAATGTTACATTAATGGTCATGGCTCATGAAGCAGCTGCTTTGGCGATTACGCGAAATGGTTTTTTTGAATTTCCGTAATTTGTTTAAATAACAAAATATACGTAAACAACGATTTTATTATAAATCCTGTATTTAAATTAAACTTAATACGTTTATTTTTTTTGTACTTATGTAGAGCTAATAAAATATTATTTTAGCCTTATGAAATCTGACGATGTTCAGCGTCTATATCCGAGTATTCGTTCAATATTGCATTTAAGAATATTGTTAATAATTTTTAAATGTTCCATGAACCTGAATACGTCTTTTTTTACAAGACATTATAGTAAATAAAAATTCATAAATAAACTATAAATACGAAATATTCATATTTATGTAATATCAATGCTTTAAATAACGCGACAAACGTTTAATAATATTCAATATTTATCCGTACAAAAAAAAACCAGTGTTTAAAAATGCCATTGTGAATTTCGACCGTATGTATAACACGAGTGTAGTGTGAATTCGGAAGCGGACTGGGAAGGATCCAGCACGCCATTCTACTCATTCTATCGGCCAAAAATACATGGTTTCGAGATCTTTACTTTTTTTCATATTAAAAAAATCATATATTCATCAGGAAAAATGTCGGAATCGTAACGTTTTCATGCCAAGAATAACAAATTAACGACCTTTAATAATATGCCAAACACAGAATACCAGCTTTATTTAGAATAAATAAAATTTGTATCGCTTTACACGACATATAGGACTTAATACTTCTTTATATTATTTAGCTTAAATAGTAATAATAAAAATTGGCTATACGAATATCGGCCCCACGTGCCATAATATACAGTCGGCCCACCGTTCCGTGGCGTAGTAGCACAGTGACCCAGTCCGGCTTGATATTATCACACTTGTGATAATATATGCACGGGTGTAGTGTAAATTATTGGTATACGCAAGGAAAATGATTTATTATTTTCTGATAATATACAATATACAATTCCAAATAAAATTGAATGACGGTGCGTTCTGTGATGTTATGATCTAGACGAGTGCACATAAAAATTAATTAATACCGCGGTTTGAGTACACAGCGAAACAGATGAAAAACGGCAAATAAATAAATAAATAATTGAAATTCGAGTTTTCTGTTTTTAGGGCAAAAGTGAGGCAAAACCAAATTCGGGTATGGCGATTACCCTTCTCACTAGCGCCCATCACTGCGTACACGAGCAATAGGCAAATATGCGTTCGATATGTCTTGACGTCAAAAAGTCCGGATAAAATTATGAACTCTTCTCGAGCCGGTGCGGTAAATAATGGCGAGTGTAAGGAACTATATGTAATATTATATTTTCGCGCCGCCGCGCTCTATTTTACTGCACTGACAGTGTTTTACATTTCATTCTTACTCTTGACAATCTGTTTTGTCATTTTTTACATTTCGCCTTCACGCGGGTATTTTTATAATTTTTTATATATATTTTGTTTTCTTTGTAAAAGAACGGCTATACCCACGTAAGTTTTGCAGCATTCTGCAGTATTGCGAGCACCGTAATGGCGTCGTTTTTCATATTATAAAGTTTCACACGCACTATCGTACGCTTATATTTTATCTCGCGAAATTATACTCGTCGCAACACTCGTTTATTCGTATTTCGTATAATACGCAGGTATATGTTCTGAAAATCAACGTTTTTATTTTTATTTTATTTTGTTTAAAAAAAGGATACTATACTTATTTTTGTCGTATCCTATTTGAATAATAGTCGGATAAAGTATTGGTTAAATAATAGACCGCTGTTTTGCAAATTAATTTTAATGACCGCAGCGATTAACAATCGTTTTAATTTTTCCACATTTTTCGATGATTTCAGCGTATCGAAAAGGATTTTTGTGCAAACTCACTGTCGTGTATATGTTACCGGCAAAGTGTTGAATATAAGCATTCTATAGAAATCCTAGGCATTCTATAGAATCCCTCGTACCATTCGTCAATGTTATTTTAAATAATGCCTAGGCGATCTATAGAATTCCTAGGATTTCTATAGAACGCCAAAGCTATGTTAGGTAAAGTATGGAATATTAATAATATTTAATCGAAATAGGTTTATTTTAATTTATTTTTAAATAGGTTTTTTGAACTAAAATAGTTTTTAACTAAAAGCCAATAATAATAATAATAAAAAAAAAAATAGGTTAAATATTATTTAATTTATTTATTGCAGCATATTGTTGATGCGTGGCGTTTCGAATTGCATAAAATATTGTTTTTATGCATAAACATTTTTAAACTCGTATATTTAGTAAATGAACTTTTCATAAAGGCACTGCACTAATGTAGTAATGTATAATTGTATACATTACCTACGTAAGGTTCGGCATTCAATAGAATACCTAGGCATTATATACATTTTATACATTTCCTCTTAATTTTTGGCATTCTGTAGAATGTCTAGGTATTTCATAGAATGCATGATTCAACACTTTACCGGTAACATATATAATTATCACGCGTATACGCGAAATGATAAATCTCCTCGAAAACGAGCGGCTTACAATATTCATTAAAACGTTGCATGTTCAAAACGCGTAATTTACCAGAGTATTATTTATATATCTCGGTTCGTTAAAAGTCGCGTAGGTAACGCGCTGTACTTTACCGTTGTAAATACGTTCCGAGGAGTTAAATAATTCGGAAACTTTTAATGGATATTAATTTTTTAGTGAAAACAAATAGCTATGCTCTTCCCGAGTTTCATTATCCTAATTGAATCGGACTGCTGTACGCGGTCGTATAATATAAAATATATAAATACACGACTATTTGTCGGGCGATAATACTGCGCCGTTTAACGCTGCGTTTACAATTTAATTATTGTAATATTTATACACTTCGTACAGTTATACGACCGAGCGAACCGAATGTTATACGCATTCAATATTATGTGGAATTTATTTCGGTATTACAAATTGTAATATTTTTTAATAAAATATAATGATGATACGGTTCGCAGACATATTGATTATTTAAAAAAAAAACCGGCGAATTCGCGTTATCTATAACCGATTGATTTAAATAGTCAAGTCATACGGTAATTAGTGTTTTACAATTTATTTAATTTGTTATTGCACGGCGGACGCGAGAAAAACGCAAACTTTCAAATAATGTGTCTTTTAAACATAAATCCTGATATTGTACGTACTGCAGTTACGAATATATTTTATCCGCCTACCGAAAAATCAATAGGAAAACCACTGTCCTTATTTTATGCGACGAGCAATTCGAGGAGAAAACACTTGAAACTAAAAATTTCAAAACGTTGCTGTATTGTATATATTTTATAATTTAGAATGTTTTTAATCGTTATAAAACAAAAAAAAAAAAAAGGTTTAAAAACGCTGCAATTATTCCTGTTCGATACGTGTATATTAATTGCAAGACCACCAATATTTTGGATATACATATTATGTAGTACTGTTAATCGATATCATTATTATGCGCGATTCTGTTTTACACGAACGTTGGAATTCAATTATTCGTGTCATCCGTTTCCGTACCATTCGACATTCGCAAACAACGTCGTCCTCTTTGCAAACCATTTAACAAACCGAGAGTTGGGACGTTACGTTTGAATTATGTACGAATCGAAATAATATGTGTGATTTAGTGTAAGTACACATACGGTTTTCGTTTATTTCCGCTTCCTGGCGTCCACCCCAATCCGCATACCAGTCCGGATCATATTATTAGAATATTATTTCAACACATTCCACGGGGATTCGATAATAATAATCGAGACAATTAACACGAAACGTAAATTTTGTACGTAACAACTATGCGTTGGTATTGTAAATACATTTGTATTAATTCGAAATCGCCAATCAGTCCGCGAAATGTATCGATTTATTAATGAAATCGTTTTCAAACGTGCGTTTCAACAGACTCGTCGGGTAGTATTCCGAGTACGGATATTCGGAATCCTTACTCTCTAAAGCTCAATCGTATTTTAAATAGTACTTAAATAAAAATAATCACTTATTACTTGAAAGTAAAAAAATAATTATTTCGGAAAAAGTATACGAGTTAAAACTAGTAACATTAGGTAATTTCATCGACGTCGAGTATATTTTTATCAATATTCTTTCTCTGTATATTCGATGTGTTTGAACCCAACTTCATTCGAACAAACAAATATATTTGATTACACTGTACGCTATAATAATTTATTGCGTGTTGTACCTATTTTATAAATAATTATTGGTATTTGTAATTTACTTATTAGTTATTGTGTTAATTTTTCAAAACAGAATTTAAAATGATATATATATATAGTAAACCTTCTCTCCAAATACATATGGGTTTATATTCGATTAAGTTATGTATTATATTAATTACTATATTACTGAAAGCTAGTAAAAAAAAAATAATAATATTCTCTAAAACTATTTGGAATACTTTTTACGAAGTATTCAAACTACTTTGGTAATACTATTGTTATAAAATATTCGAATGCGTCATATTTTGAATAAATTTTTTCGAAGTTTTCACAATCTATGTATTCCGAATACTATTAAAAACTATTTTACCCAAGTCTGTGTTTCAATTATAATAACGATTAGCGTGCGACACTATAAAATTATACGAAACGAAGCCGTCTATGCATTTCGTTTTTAGTTGATATCGTTGAAACATTTTATTTAAATCGATTTCGTTGGAAACGATTTATGAACTGTATATAGGAACGACGCGACGATATGATCTACAAGTATACTGTACAATACGGATCATAAAATAATATACTTTCGATTGAGACGTCTCGTTAAAAAAAAAACGGCCGCGTACGCCGCTATTCGTTATCGGTACACACATATTATACGATAGATAATTATACGCGTATATTTATGTATGTGTAAAGATTCGTTCGTGTTTTTTTTTTTTAAATTTAGTAATAAATTTACACGTTTTTATGTGTTAAAAAAAAAATAAAGAGTAGATCTAAAAAGATTTAACCAGGTCGTGCGAGCGGTTACCAACGGACCTACAGCTATATATGTACGTATAATATACGGACCGAGAAAAGCAAAACACAATAAATTCCACGTAAACTTAATTAACAGAACGGTTTTGATATTTTGTGCTCGTGTAAATAATTAAGCACGCAGTTGATATTTCTCATTAGGCTACTACGTGGCTATTAATATTATAGTATTATAAATACTTCACGTACTACTACTACTACTAAAATGTGTTCATTTTACGCGTTTAATTTTGCGAAACGTGATTTTTTACACAAACTATAATATTACGGGCGATAAATTAAAAGCGTATCGACAATAACGGAGAAAAGAGTTTTTTTCCCCTTTTTGCGTCACGACGACACCGCATAAAAATCGCGTCGTGATCATTATACTTTTCAATGTTCTCTTCCCCTAATCGCGTACGCCAAAGTGCACGTTCCAATACGAATTCCAAATATAATAAAATATCCTTAATAATATGTACCTATACTCGTACGATATTATATTATAGTCTCTTCAATGCGCCAGAAATATTCCGAAACACCTTTTTTAACATTATTATAGGGCTAGGAATTCGTATAAACAATTTTTCCACGATAAACCAGCACATGAATATTATCAAAAAAAAAATTCTATTCACACATCGCACAGCCCAAAAACGTGTCATTTTTCCGCATATTCTCACGGTTTTTTTCTTAAAAAAATTGTTTACTGTTTGCACGCACTTATATTCTTCGATATCCACGAGAAAAGTCTTTTATAAAATAAGAATTAATTTTCTAAATATTTAAAAACGTATTAGGTACATAACATTTTCGTTTATAAATCATTTTCAGTTAAATTTCAGTAATATTTTCATGTTATCAAAGCATATTTTCGTGGCATTATTGATATATTTTCAATGCGTATATTGTATAGGTTTATTATATTTCGATCCCCGATTATTATAAAATATATAACGTCGTCTACTGCGGGCAACGTGTACACAATAATATTTGGCGAGAGAACTAAAATCGGCTTCTCTTAAATTCTGTGAATTTTCTAGCACGTTTTTGAAATTCGTTGAAAAATATTTCCGCATTATTTTACCATTAATGTATACGTATAGTTATACAATTCGGCAGAAAAACGCGTATATGCGTCATACATTTTCAATAAGATATTGTCATTTTTTTTTTTTTTTTGTTGCAGTGCCCATATCTATATAGCCGTATCAACGAAATTACGTATTTATATAATTTATTTTATACGTTTGAAAAATTTGCTACGGGTTAATGCTCTATTAATTCTTATGATTAATTCGTTGATTCTTAATGAACTTATTTCACTCGCTTCAAAAGTAAATATTGAAATAAAAATAGCCCGCACAAAAACTGGTCGAGTAAACATTCAAAAAGTAAAAGGATGCCCTGAGGAATGTTACCGAATATCAATTTTTATTCTATTCCTTGATATTATTATACTATAAATACATACAATAATGACTTCATATTAAGTGCTGCAAAAATGTATGAAAATTATCTTCTTTACAATGCTCCAATAAATCTCAAAGCTAAATTAATTATGTGGCGAAACCAATGGAAAGACAGTACATCAGAAAAAATGAATCAGCAATAGAAGCGTTACGTTATAGTACTGGAATATTTCCTAATGTGAAATTATTGCTTTAATTATTTCCAACTATACTTGTTACATCAACAGTACCAGAACGCAAATTGTCCACTTTAATTTTATTGAAGAATTATTTGCGATCAACTATAAATCAAGGAATGGGTTTGCTTAATGAGTTAGCTATGAAAAAAATCGCAGAAAAAGAATTTATTCAAGTTTTTTCTTCAAAATCTCATTGACGTCTCTCATTATTTAGTTACGTTAGTCAAAATGAACGTCAATAAATTAAAATTAAATTAAATTATTTAAATCTAAACAATTGTTATAATAATAAAATTAATTTTTACTGTTAATTGTTGAGAATTTTTTATATTTTTTTTTTGACTTTGCCCCCTCCACCACCATTTCAAAATACGCCACTGCTTCGTAATATTTATATAAAGTAGTGCTTAGCGTCTACCGTTTAATATGCATAATGTACTGGTGTAATAGCTGTAGATTCATTAAAATTATAACGATGAGTGTATCATAGTTTAGGGGAAAACGTCAGTGCAGATATTTTGGGAGTGGCCGACACGTGACGCGTGCAACACAAAAACCACTTACTGGATTCGTATTTTTTAATAGACCGAGATTTATTTCGAACGGAACCCGTTGTATAAATATCATGTGCGTAGACGTTATAATTACAGTATATAGTATATTGTATATATAGTATTTTAACGTTGTTTTGACGTCTATCTCGACGGGGCCGAGTTCGTTCGAAACGGATATAGTTATACGCGTAGTTTAGAATAATAATACTAACGACCGGATTTAATTATTGCGCTAAAACTATGTGAGAAATGCATTAAAAAATATATACAGTCGAAATTACAATGAAAACGTATTGAAATTGCGGTGAGAAATTCACTGAAGTTACAATTAACAGAATCGTATATTTACTCTGAAAGGACGTATAGAATGACAAAATAAAAACTTTTCATTTGTATTTGAAATCCTTATTTAAAAAATCCGTAAAAATGTTTTAATCTTAATTCTTAACTCGAATAACAAGGTAAACATTGAACAATTACAGAATTATAAAAAAGTATTTTTGAAAAAATTATTATAAAAAGGTACATAAAAATGTAAATATATTTATATGTTTTTTCTGCATTAAAATTTGTAATTACGTACATAAATAAAGTGCAGTCTATTAACACAATGTATAAGAACGAGTTTGCGTTATGGTTTGGCCCTGTCGGATATCTAAACGTCATAATTTCCTCGAAAAGTCGTTGAAAGTTTCAAATATCTCGAAATTATTGTAATATATACCTTACTCTCTGCACGAAGAAACTTTAAAAAAACTTATTACGTACAGAATTTTCTCGCGTATTTTTTACACTTTTGTTACCCGGATAGTTTTGAAGTAGGTAATACAATAACACAGATTTCTACACTACACTGTTAGATGAGGTACTTGCGGAGTTTTACTTTGGGAGTGGTGATGCCGAGTTGTTACGCTCTTATCACGCGTCCGACATGTTTTTTGTTCGCAGAAAAATCGTTATAACATTATATTATACGACATAAATTTAAAAAATAAGATTGCAGTTTAATCAAAACTACGATAGCTGGTCACTTTTAAATTGAAAAGTTAGTTACGATAAAATTGTACTCGGATGTTGACTTTTAAAATTTGTTAACTTCGTTTAAAATAGAAACATAATATTAGGTTATAACATTTTCATGTATTTATTACTATATTTAAAAACATCATTTTAATGTAAAATATTACAGAAATGATAATTGTTACTGATTATCGAACATTAACAATTTAGTTATTAAACGTCATCTGTTACCATTATACATTTTTTTTAAAATTTATTCGTGTTATATAAACGAATTTTTAAATATTTTTTTGAAATTAAGATTACTAAATTTAATTTATGTTTTCTTAAAAAAAAACTATCATTTAAGCAATTTAAGTACTTAAAATTATTAAAACTATGCGCATAATTTTTTTTTTAGCAAAGCAAAATCGTTTTTGATACTTAAACCCGGCATACCTACTTAAAGAATAATGAAACCCGATTTAAGCCGTTTTAAAGTGTTTTCAATAAATCTAATTATTTTAATTAGTTTAACTGAACTCTTTATGGCTTTATCAACACCCGCCTTTTTTGAGCATTCACTTATATAAAATAAGAATATTAATGGCAATAATTGTGTTCAGATAATATTTCTAACATACTATTGGTATAAATTTGACAATCAACCGTATTAAATACCTACTTCTAACAATAAATCCACAAATATAATATAAAATTTTGTCTTCAACGACAGAAAATTTATTATTTTGTTTTACATAATTTTTTTAATTCAAGCGGAATTGGGATTTTAAAAAACATTTTCAAATGTCATTTCAAATTTATGTGTAAAACTGTACTTATACCGAGTAATATGATGTCTGCTAAGCTGAACATTAAGCCATAGTTATTGTTACTTCAATATGTATAAGGTTTTTTTTTAAACATACACTAAATGTATTGAACTGAAAAAAATTAACTAATTACTCAGTAATCAAAAAAGACAAATTATAGCATATATAGGCAAATGGCAAATCTACAGAAGAACTTTTTCACAAAGACAATAATGTTTTTTTGTTACAATATCTTTGCCTCACAATTTTCAAAAAAAAAATTGATGAAAAACATAACGTTTGAAAGTATGATTTTAATAATTGATAATCTAAAACAGCCCAAGCAGAAAGTTGATAGGATTTCTGATAAAAATCAACAGCACTACGGCAAGACGTAGATATTATGTATGTATTTGTCAAATAGCAACTGCGCGTTTTTCACATTTACAGCAATACGCCTGCTATATTTATTTCCTTACCAGCTATACGAATTGTGGGTACTGCGCAGCAGAACGTTCATTCAATACGTTGAGGCGTGTGATTACATGGCTTCGATAGCGCTATGCGCGTGTTGGGTGTTAATCGTGCGTAAGTGAATTCGGCCAAAGACCGATTTATTGAAAAAGCAGTAACAAGAGTTACACGTATAGATTACAATTCGTATGTAACAAAAACGTGTGATGTAATAAATAAAGTGAAATACTTAAAATAACGATATTTTTTAGTATCTTTTCACTTTTTACGCACGTAATGAAACCTATAATCGATGTATTTAAATAAATAGATTTTCCTGTACGAAAGGAAATGGTCATTTATTATTTTTTTTAATTACATTTTCCCAATCTTCCCGTTTAGTGAAAATGTCTGTGGGCGCCCGTGTATCTGGGTAATCGGTATTGTATTGGATATCATAAAGTATACACAAAACAGACCTACGCAACTCTTGTTCGATATACAACTGTATATAATTAAATTTTTTTGTTTTTTTAATAACTCCTTCAGATTTAAAACTATAATATACATACACTTATATATAGGCCGTATAAAAATATTTATCGCGTGTGCGGCGCGCTTATATATATATATATATATATACGTATACACGTGTCGTCGAGTATAGATGATATTATTATTATTATTATTGTATATTTAATTAAGTCAGGGTGGTACCTAAATAATACGTACTCGTATATTATGTGAGTACGTAAATTTTTTTTTTTTTTTGTGGTAGCCTCGTCAGCTTACCACCGCTTTTAGCTAGGTTCGTGTATAGTGTATACGTTATAATATAATATTATATACGCGTGCATGTGCATTTTGAAATGTATTATAATTGCCGTGTACGTTTTGTATCAAATTACTATATATATATATAGTGTTATTACGGATATATCATAATATTATAATAATAATAATAACGTTACGTTTTTTTTTTTATCTGAACAGAGGCGCAAGTGGGCACATAAAATATATTTTAATAAAACGTGTATTTAGGCGCATTAAAACTAATTACGACTCGAGGATGAATCGTAAAGCGCGCTCCGGGTATAATTTTATTATTATAATAACGCGGCCTCGGTATTTAAACGCCCGAAATAAAAATAATATGTATTTAAAAAAAAAAAAAATCCAACGAGTTATATATACTTATAAATTGTTGCTGTATAAAAACTCGAGTAATGGTAGTTTTGTTTGATTTTTAAACATTTTTCAACGGAATCACGTTTTTCGAGAAACGGGTTCGCGTGATTTTGAGTTCGGTGCGTTGTGTAAGTGTATAAGTTATACCTACGCGTTCGTTTCCCCAGGACAAGTTTAATAATGATTCTAAAAATTATATTTTCCTTGATCTCTGCATTTCGAATTTTCCCCTAAAAAGAAAAAAATATTCAACCACTTTTAATGCACAAACTGTAAACAGGTTTTTTTTTTAGTTATTCCTGAAAAGGCAATTCATTCTGAATGATTCTCAAAATTCTTTCGGTGGAGTTGAAAAAAAAAATGCGCACATTTCCGTATGATACACAAGAGAGAATTATTTTCTATTTATTTAAAGTTATAGTATAAATTACACAGCGAAATACTCGTTACTATATAATTGCTTCTAAGACGTTTTACGGAAGCCTTCGGATGGTGATGGTTGTATGTAGATTTTATGAATTGCGAGATTCAAAACCCTTGAAATGTCATGCAGACTCCTGAAAGGCTTTGTCCTCTCCTTCCTTCCAAACACTTCCGCTACTCGGTCACAAACGTAGCTTTTGCATTTGCTTCCATAGTGGGAGGCAATATAGAAAACTGCAGATAACAACGAAATTGGGGGATAAAGATTGGTGTTGCAGCCACATATCTATCATCTACATCCAAAATTTAATTACACCACTCGATAGGTAAAGGATCAAAGAGTTGGTTAGGTTGAGTGAGAACTGTGACGCATTCATTTGAAAGAATGGAGAAAGAAAATGGAGAAGTGCCGCCAATTTTTGGTCGTTTCGCTGCGACATATAATTTCCGTTTATTATCAATTTTAATGCGGTGAAGCTACGACGTTTGTTTGAGTTCCGATTGTCAGCTTTCGTCAAAGTCCATCGATTGCGAATGCGTAACCACGGAGCCGAATTTAACGCGTTCCGAACGGCGAGGAGTTGTCTTTATAAAAACAGAATTCGACCATTAAGGATACACACATTTTTTTAGGTAAAAATCATTTCCGTATTTTTACTATGGCTATACATTATAGATTTTATCGCTAAAATGGAGTGAATAATTCTTCAGTTTGTTAGAAAATTTTATTAAACGAATCATAAGCTCGCCATTGTTACACACATTATTTGATTGCGCGTTAAATTTTATACCGGATATCATGATGACGCAGTACATTAGACGCAAACAGCTATTGAATTAAATATAATGAATTTTAAACTTTTAAATATAAAGATTACTTTTTGACAAACAGAGAAATGCACGAATTACAGTTGTCAGAAACTAAACAGCCGTTTGAAAATGGAAATCACGAAAGCAAAATACGTAAACACGAAATGTGCGTATTACGAAATTACACCTAGAACATAATGAGAAAGAAATGGAAATTATACGTATATGATGCTTGAACACTACTATGGAATCACTACTATTCTACGATAAAAATCACAACGAAAACATGTAAAAAATATAGCAATGATTAAAAATAATGAATTCTAGAAGAAAATTGAAGTATAATATCATAATTGCGCGTTGCCTATCATTGGAATTAAATTATTATTTCGAAAAAATTTAAAATAAAATAAAAATTGTGGGTATTATCATAATCCACGATTTTATCAACAATTCGAACAACCAAAATCGTTATGACCTATTACACTTCCCGGGTCCCATTCAATCTATTGACGTAATTTTTATTAAAGTTAATGTAATCGTTTGTTCGCCTGTGAGGAGCATTCAAATTTGCACACATTCATTTTTACGTATTAGATTTAAATTTTTTTTATTTTGTATCCATGTTGTGAGTACATTTTCGACGTCTTGTTTCCCTCTTTCGAAACTGACTTGACTACTTGACTGTGCCTCGGCTTGCCGTGAACAATTTCGAGTTCAGGCCACATGTGATGATACGCATTGACAATCATTGAACACCATTGCGGTGTATTCAGTAAATGCACTTTTTTGATAATTTTATAATAATTTATACGCATTCTACTTGACGTTTGGCCTGCTATCGAATACCGTAAACGTTTTACTTTTCCTGTTCGTTTTCGCATCCTATATAGATGGCCTAGGCATTTTTTAGAATTTAACATTTTTTCGGTAACATTATATTTCCCCTCTCAGTAGAAATATCGATCTTATCATACAGTAGAAATAGATAAACACACACACACACACACGCACGAGAAATACAATAAAAAATAATTTGTTAGAATATAAATATTGCAATATGTCCATAAAATTGATATTAGGTTAAATATTTTACCAGTTTTCCTTTTGTAATTATTTTCTTCTTGAATTGGTGCCCTAGAGGAAATTTTGTAAAAACGTGTTGAATTAATGGACCGACTAAATACGATTTAAGAATCACTTCGATAGTAAAAATATAAATGAAATAATCACATTTTTACTGGATAAAATGGACTAATATTTTTTAACAAAACAGACATTTATTTTTTTGTAAATCGTACTGTTTTCTTTTAATTACATACAAATTGGATTATCGAATATTACGAATTTAGTTATAAATTCACACTTTTTTATAATTATTAATTTATAACTTTTAAACCGTACACATATATATTTTTTTTTTTGAGTAAAACGAGTTGTAGAGAAAAATATTCATTTATTTCTGGCATACATAAAATAATATTTGCAAAACACGTCGTTGTAAAACCAATACACAATCCGTTCAGAAACTATAATGAAATTAATCCGTTAAAATGAAGCTTATTTTATTGACTATACATATTATATATATGTACGAGTGTATTTTTATTTCATTTATTATTGTACGTAAAGTAGATGTTTAAATAAGAAAAAAACTATTATTACTGTAACGATCGGACCACCGTTCTCGTAGAATTTTCGGGTACATACATAAAAAAAAAAAAAAAAACGAATATTTCATTGAAAAACCAATACATTTCTCGCTCCGTTCAGGACCGATGACGATAAAACTAAGTATATATATCCGAGATTTTCACAAACGATTCTGTGCGAAACGTTATTGTACAAATAGGAATCGGTTTTATATAGTACTAATTTTTATTATTATTTTTTTTTCCAAAGCTTAGCAATAAACATATTATTATTATTATTATTTAGTCCGCTCTATTAGTGGTTTAAGTATACGTCTGGAGCGGGACGGACCGCGTTTTAATGTATACGATTTGTTGTTTTGTAACACATTTCGTCGACCCTCGTCTTCCGTACCGGACGAATTTTTTTTCGCCAATATAATATTTTGTCTGTACGCGGAAAGAAGCCGCCTATTTTTCACCTGCGGGTTTTTGTGCACCGTTCGGTAAATTCGGTCCATTTGCTCGCTGTAAAAACAGTCTGCCCGCGGTACACCGCGGGAATAATAATAATCGTTGTACGTAAATATTATACGGACTGGTCGAGTCCGAGGACCACCGTCGCGACCGTTTAATCGAACGCGTTTTGAGCAATCAACGTGCGCACGCGGTCGACGGTGGCGGCGGTAACGTAATAATTATATTATGCGCGCGATAGCGAACACCACCGGTCGTCTTCGGCTCCAAAATATTTTAATGGACCCTACACAACGCGTAATTATTATTATCGTTGACGTATTAATTATTATCGCTGGTGGTGGTTGTTGTTCCGTTACTGTCGTCGTCGAAGTCGTACGGATGGTACAAAAAAATAAATAAATAAATATCTTTTATTATTCGAACGAGAGACGCGTCTTTAGTTTTTACACTCATCTTTTTTATTACTCAATCGCATGCGGGAAACAATTATTGTTATCGTCTGGCAGTGGCATCATTCGTTGGTGGTGGGGACGTGTGGAGGGTGTGCATTTGCGCCCATAGGCGGAAATGGGGCTTAGGGGGGCTAAGCCCCCTCTAAATATTTTATAATTTGTATGTATTTTGGATATTTGACTGATTATGACTGATGTTAAAAATGTTAGCCCCCCAGAAAATTTAATAGATTTCCGCCTACGTTTGCGCCTCCCCCCCCCTCGTTAACAGTGAGCCGAAATGATTTGTGCCGAGATGACGTTGTACAATAGTAGTTATTCAAATCAAATATGTACTGATGATTAAAAAATCGCGTGGCGAACAGCGGATTAAAATTGAATTATCGATAAAAATTAAAAAGTAAATAACCGCGATTAAAGGCGATTAATTCGTGGTCACGACTTACCGCGGTTCTGGATTTTTTTTTCGATAAACACGGTTATCGTTGCCTAAAGGCAGTAATTGTTAACGTTAAGGGGATTGGAAGCGGGTATTTTCTCTTTTTGTCTTACACACGTGAAACATAGCAAAATAGACGTTTCGCACTTCCAACGTACCGATCGATCTATTGGTGCGATAAGAAATTTGAAAACAGATTTGAATTCCTCTTGAATTTTACTACAAAACGACATTCCCACTTTTTTTATTTATTTTTTTTAAGACCTTCAAAAATGAATTATTAACATTTTTTTTTTTTTTTTAAATTTTTTCGGTTAATTTTTTTAAGGGTTTATGAAAAAAAAATGAAAAAAGTGGGAAAGTCGTTTTGTAGTAAAATTCACGAGGAATTCAAATCTGTTTTTAAATTTCTTATCGCACCAGTAGATCGATCGGTACGTTGGAAGTACGAAACGTCTATTTTTCTATGTTTCATGTGTGTAAGACAAAGAGAGAAAATACCCGCTTTCAGTCCCCTTAATTCGAAGAATATACGATTTGACGATTTGACGGTTGACGTGCCTGTATCGCGTACGGCATTAATGCATTTGTTCGGCCGTTCTTTTATACGTTCCGAACGCGTGTTTTATGGTATACATATTGTTATAATTTACGAGTGGCAAGCGTAAAAAAAAATGAAAATGAAAAAAGCTAAAGGTCGTGTGACCAAGACGGCGAGAAAGAGAGGAAAAAAAACTGAACAAGACGCTCAGAAGCGGTCACAAAACGTCATTTCTAACATGTTTAATGTCACGACAAGGGAAACTGTTCAAAACTTGAATCTCACACGTACTATAAATAGTCATTTACGATACGTTTGTTATTGCTGACAAAGTAACGAATTTCCTCGCCCTTTACCACAAAAAAAAAAAAAGTAATAAGAAAGTATCGGGCGATTCGTGCCCGCGATAACGAAAATATCAAAATTATGTAAAACAGAAATCGTATCGTGCTAAATGTAAGTGGAAAATAGTTAAATGAGCCGGTTTAATCGTTTGCCTTCCCCTTTCGAAAACTGAAATGACGCAAAGAATTTGTGTACGTAGTGAATTTAATTATATATAAAAAAAAAACTATAACGTGTTATTAATATTATTAATTGGCATATGTTTATATAAACTATTATTCTTAAAATTCATTTATATATTTAAAATATAAATTAAATTTGGAAAAAATATATATATATAATAAGATATTAAACGTAATAAAATTTTAAATGTTTTAAATAATATGCAAACAGGTTTAAAAAATAATATTTTACAATAATAAATATATTAAATAATATTAATAACACGTTAAAGTTTTTTTTAACAATTCAATTAACTACGTGGTATGTACACAATTTCTTTGTGGTTATTTTAAATCCTATACCTTTTATTGTAATATTCATAATTTTTTCTATGTAATTTTGTTTATTTTTTCTTCCGCTGTTATGGTTTTCTTTTTCGTTCATGACTTTTTGTCAACACCTGTAATGAATATATGAACAAATGCACGTACGTAACAATTGCTACGTACAAATGTATTATTTGCGGCTATTAATTTATAGTTTTTATTTTTATTTCTATTTGTTTCATATATCTTTTTTTATATATTTAATTTTTACTATTTTATTATAGTAATATTAATTTCTAACGTATAGTACTTAGATTTTCTAAATTTATATCTATCTAACATAAAAGAAAAAAAAAATTTCATTCAATCTGATCCAGTGTTATAATATTTATTATTTAGGTTTACTCAGAAACGTTGTTATTGCGTGGGTATGCAAACAAAATAACTATTCTGCGTCTGTTTTCGTGATTCGTGTTTTTCCACTTAAAAACGTTTTCTACTCCATTTATTTGTCGAGGACTGGATTGACTACAGTAAAAAATCTATATGAAACGCCCGAATATACACACAAATACGATTGTACTTTTTTACAATATTGAAGAATATACAGTTATTCCATTTCACACGGATTTACCGCAAGTTATAGCCTGTATAAAAAGCAAGTTCATGCATGTAGGGTGGTTTTATCATTTATTTATCATCATATTATTATATTAATGTAAAATTAACGTTTTATCGTTATAAACGTTCTATCTTAATTGAATGATTGAGTAACCGCGTTGAGTTAATTCGGTAACTAATACCATTAAATCATTAATTGACGGTCACTGTAAACCACTATAGTGTTTTCGATAAATTTTCTTTTGTTCAAATTAAATAACTATTTATATTTTATTGTTTACAATTAATGATATTAAAAACGTTTAATGTTTATTCGAAAAAAAAAACATATATCCTGGACACAATGCGTAGCGTGTTACCGTAGAAACATTTATTTATAACGCCGGGACGAACATTTCGCGACGAGAACTGATTAGCCACGTGAAATCAAGTAGATTGACGTTAACATGATTTTCGTCGAATTTGAATATTCACTTACTGTTTGACTGATCAAAGTGAACGCGATATTGCGACGCCGATTGAAGCTTTCGTTAACGCGTACCTATCAACTATCGTTTTCTGACAAGTTGTACGTACACCAATATTGTGGGTAAAAGTATTGTCGAAGAACAAAACGACAGAAAAATATGTTCGAGTAAGTGACAGTAAATCGTAATCGACGTCCTGCAGATAATCGTAATAATATTAATATTCTGGGCGCGGATACTAGAGAGATATGAGATATTGTAACGCGTGTAAAACTCAAAACGATGATGACTGATGATCAGCAAGACATTTTATTTGATTTTTTTATATTAAAAACGGCCATAATCACAACTCAAACTCTTCTTTAAAGAAAACCGCACGGAAAATCATCACACCTTTCGGTATCGAATCGTATTACGAAATACAATAGGCGTACAGACTTTATTCGACGTGCTTTTTGATTTTCGTAGTAGTGAATAAAATCGATAGTCAAGCCATACTAAACCGTGTCAAATTAAAATAACCTACAATAAGCGCTGAACAGAATCGGTTTTAAACGCAATTTCTGTCCGAACCGACACATACACACGACACCCGCGTCTCGCCGTTTTTTTAAAAACGTTGTTCTTTTTTTCCTTAAATTTACGTTTCAATAGTTTTTTCCATGGGTGTCCAGGAGTGGTTTTCTTTTGAGAATTTCAAGAAATTCCGTACGAAATATGATTTTAAACGGAGAAACAATTCAACTGCAATAATTGCGACAATGCTACGAGTGATCATCGAAAAAACACGTCTGCTGTTCGACTACTGTTAACATTATGATGTCGTTCTCTAATAGCACTGGGAGTCCCGGAGGCTTACGGGGGAGTCTCTCAGTACCTTCCCAAATAGGAGTAGAATATTCGAGTCCAAAGGAGATCCGAGGGAGTACTAAAATTGCTCATTATGATCCAGTTTTGTTCCTAATATGGAGAACGGTATGGGATTCCACAGGACTTCCAAGGGAGTACTAAACGTGTTCTTAATTGTCCGGTATTATTCCCAATTAGGAATACTGAATTGGAGTTTACTGGAACTCCAAGGGAGTACTAAATTGGCTCATTATAATTCAATGTTAATTTACGTATTAATATTATATGATTATAAATCATATATTAATATATTAGTTAATTTGATTGGGTACTTAGTAACATATTCAGTAATATACTTACATTGTATGTTCCCGAAGAGTCCTACTTTGGAGCTCCATAGGATAGGCTATTCGGATCATTGGAGGAGCATCCCTGGAGTGAAAAAACACTCCGTAGGATCTCCCTAGGACTCCTTGTGCTATTAGGGTTATGATTTCACGCGTTTTGAACGCCACAACAGCACATCGGCGTTCTGGAGTAGTGACAAACGTGTGGATAAGCAGTTCGCCGATCCTCGGTGGTCCAGCTGTTGTTCGTCGGACTGCCAATGTCCGGGTGGGTGCCCGATGGACGTAACTGAGTCGGACGTTCCGCCGCCGGTCGGAACGGCCTTTGACGCCGTCGCGGGTACGGGCGCGGCGGATCCGCGGTGTCCGTTCGACGGTCCGCGATGCGCGTGGCCTTGCTCGGCGAACTGTCCGTGTCCGGGAGAATGCCCGATGGACGTCACCGAGTCGGACCGCACACCGGCGGTCGCGGGTCAGTGGCCGTCGACGTCGTGGCCCGGCAACGCGCCGAACGTCGGCCAGTGTCCGAACGATTTCGCGGCGGTGTCGTACGCGAACGCCCGGGAGCACGCGCCGGCCGCAGCGGGTCAGTGGCCGTCGTCCGCTGCAGGCCCGTCGTGGTCGCGGCCCGGCGACGCTCCGAACTGTCCGACGGACGTGGCGCGCTCGACGGCCGCCGCGCGTGTGTGCGCGGCCACCGGTTTCGTCGACTCGGCCACCGATTTCGACGTTTTCGACGAAGGCAGTCTTTTCGGTTCGGACGACGACATAATCGACGAGGAAAGTTATTTCGTCTGTCATTAACGCAGTGGTTCTTAACCTTTTTGGATTCGTGTCACCCTCATCCACGATAACCCAACACTACGTCTCCCTAACAAAAAAATTCTATATTTTTAAACTTTTCCCCAAGGTTTTCTTGTCACCGCTACATTGGATCCATGTCACCCAAGGGTGACATGTCACCCCGGTCGAGAACCACTGCATTAACGGAAGGACGCGGAAAAAAATTCGTGTTTTTTTTTTTTTGTACCGTTATAGGTCGATCGCACACCAAAAGAGCAAAACTGTGTTAGTCATTTTTATCTTAGTCAACTAAAAACGATTTGTTTATATATATATATATGCGCATATCAGTTAGTCGAGTCATGGCAAGACAAGACAAACTATACACTGACAATTAATTATTCATTCTTGTTTTATTGTGACTAATGAAAAATGGAGACACTTCAGACGGCATCAGTCACGAACAATTGAGCTTAAAGCAAAAACGTTTTTTTCTGGCTATGTCTTATCAGCGTGCGTGTGCAATGTAATTTCCTACGTTCTATTTTTAACAAAACTGTGTTGGGCCGACTAACACCGTTTAAAGCAGTTTTGCTCTTTTGGTGTGCGATCGGCCTTAAAGTTGTCTTGCAAAAAGTTTAATGACAACTAAAACGTTCGTACTGTTAACGGTTCACAACTTTGTACACGACGGCCGTATCATTGAGAAATTTTCGCTCAAAATAATCACGTCGTATTTTCGCGTACAAAGTTATTGTATATTATTATATATTTTATAAAAACGTTTATTCGCGGAAATCGTTTTGTATTCGATATTGTAAAAATGTTTAAAAATGTCATTTGCGTCTACCGTGGTCATTGATGAATACCAAGGGCGTATTTACGGTCAGAGGGGATGTGGGGCACGGATTCCTTCTCGCGGGCTTACATAACATAATATTATCTTATTTACGAAAAATATAACAAGAAAAAATATTGTAATTAAAAATAATATATTTTGTGTAAACAAAATTCGTTGGTATTTACTATTCATCGTAATTCATAATATTCCTCAGTGTTCATTAACCGCGGTAACTACCAACTGGTACGATGCGGATAGGTTAGGTTAGGTCACCGAAGAAAAGATTACTCGTGATCAGATGTTGAAGTGAAAACGTACATATTATATGAATAGTACTCGATAAATTAGCTAAAAAAAAAAACTAAGAAAAGTAGAAATTTTGTTAAAAAATATCTCGTTTTTATTGAATAAAACGATAAAAGTATAAAATACGAGTATCGCAGTCACTTTGATATTAATGCTGGAAAGGTCGTTACAATTATGAGTTATCCAATGATAAATTTTATAGGTATCCAATCCCATCGTAATTACGCCACTGGTAGGTATTATTCTTCTTGTCGAGTCCGGTTTTAGAATGCCAATAACAATAATAATAATATAGTTAAATAAAAAAAATAAAATAAATGAATAAAAAATAAAATAAATCAATTTGGTACATCTAAATAGAAAAACAAATAAATAAATAAAAATCACATATTTGGTAACGTTTTATATTTTGTGCTGCAACCAGTAAGTAGCCACCTCTAGAGCATTTGCGTTTGCCAATATCAGATCTTCTTTGGTGCATTGTGCTGGACTCATGGTATGAGGTGTTCATCGGTCTGTTGTTCTCCACATTCACAAGTTTCGTTTTCTTCATTAAAGCCCCATTTCACGATGTTAGCTCTAGTCCTTGCCACTCCAGCTCTTAATCGATTTAGAGTTTTCCATAGTGGCCATGGTAAATGTCCGCCCAACGGGAGCTGTTGTGTAGGCTGGATCAGTTCTTCCGGTTGTAGCTCATCTTGCCACTTTTGTAGCCTAGTTTTTTGTGGGGGTTCGTGGAGTTCTTTTGCTGTGTGCATAAAGCTCCTTCGAGATTTAAGACTAGTACTCGTGGTTCTATACCCGAACATTGGATGTCTTTCGTTATAAAAAGTATATACAAATTATATTATGGTCAACAGTTATACATTCGAAATAATTAAAAATACGTTGGTCAATAGTTATTCCGAAAATTTTTTTTGAGGCATTTGAAGTATAAAAATATTAAGAATTAAAAAGACGCGGACGAAGGGCGGAGGTGTTTTAACACCTAGATCACACCCTCGTCCCCGCGCCGAAACACGCCTATGAGTGAATTATAATTCAACATTGCGGGTTAGGTTAGGTTGAGCTTTTATTCCAGTGAGAATATTACCCATATTAAAATATTTAAAAACGGCGGCGGCACAACAAAGATTAAATTATGCGCGTATGTGATCCGAAGTCGACCCAAATATTAATTTATTATACGTCGCGTAATTGGCACGTGTTCCTGCGCACCGGCCGTCAACGACGCGGTAATCTCGTTTTCCCGAATTTATTTCGAAAAATATTATAAATATTCGTAGCCGGTGTTCTTATCCAATAATAATTGATTTTTACGGCGATTAATTTTAGTAATCGCCTTAAGTACCCGTATTTTAACGTGATTATTCGAATATTTTTTTTTTGTTCACCTCGACCGGTTTAAGACCGTGCGTGAAGCAAATTTGTACGTAAGATACTCCGTACACGTAGAGAATAATATTAATCAAACCCATTTTTGTTGTACGATCATAAATAATTCATGAGTGAATTCAGTGGCGCAGTGGGCCGATGCCCGCCGCTCCGACGTCCGTATGTAATTTTCAAAATATCCGAGTGTAATTCATCTGTAATTTTAAAACGTTACTATATTAATTGTGAAAAAAAAACGATTCTCTCCAACCGAAATGGCGGCGTACCGTTTATAATTTTTTTTTGTTCGGAGAGAGTGTCTTAAATAATAGCAATTTTACTTAAGCCTATGGCGGCAACAGATCATTGTTAAACGCTACAATTATACATCATACAGTGCTACACGTGTGGTAACTCACGTCACAAATTGAACAAGAGTCACGGTTATTAAATTGCACCAGAACACCGTACTAAAGTCACCTTACGTATCACGTCACATCAGCGATCTAACACGTCACGACGAGTTAGACGCGTACACATTTTTTGGCTGGAGTTACCACAGGAATCCGTTTTTCTGCCGTTTGGCTCTGTTTTGTGTTTGAAAATAAACGAGATTTTTATAAAAAAAAGCGAGAGAAATTAGTACCAATTCTGTTAGTGTACTTCATAGTTTTTTAAAAAATTAATTCGTGTAAAAAGTTTAATTAAATATTTCGTCATTTCGTCAAACCAATCGATGGAATTCACGCAATAATTCTCGTGATTTCTTTTATTTATTTCACGAGCCCACATTCTTTTTCTTCGTTAAAAAGTGCAAAAATAGAGATGGGCCGATACAAATTATCATTTTTCCCTGACTAATTTTCCTCCTCCGTCCGCCACTGCGTGTAATTATAATATATCGGATCATTGTGGGGATGCAGGTCTTCAGACAACATTTTTTTTTTTTAATTTCATTCAATTTGTTTACTTTTCTGGCGGTGAATATATTAGCTGAAATAGTTTTCAATTTTCAAGTTAGCGAACTGAATCGCCAAAGATCTATAGCGTAATTATTGAATAATTGTAATGACAACAGACACGTTGAACGACAGAGGGTGAACTGAGATTCTGAGCGAAACGAGAACGCTATCGGTTTTACAATGATGTTTATTTATTTTTATTCATTAATTCTCTGTTGATCTCGTCATACGTTATTACATTCCGGTAGCCAATTGTATCTATTTGTTAATTTATTTGAAACGTGTTTCGATTATCTCAGTAGTTCCCCTAAAGCACGGTTCAAAACAGCCCAAACATTTGACGAAAAACTATTTTCTCAATAGTTTTTAAACGCGGCACAAAAACCTAGCATAAACAATAAGAGTCCCGTATAGTCTTGATATTTACACCGAATTATGTGCCGTCGCACCAGGCCATGGACACTCCCCCCACTATTTCGATTTTTTTCATTTCGGAGCGGAATGATTGATGTTAGCGACACAGCGGAAGAACATGATGTTAGGAACAAACCTGCGCATGCGCATTGTCAACGCAGCCGGTTTCGCGCGCATTCCAACGCGCTACAACACGTCTCTACCGTAATCTTTTTTGTTCCGTTTCGTCCGCCGATCGTACCATATTAAGTACAGATTGATTGTACCTACCTACGTAATATTAATAAAAATATATAATTTTCTAAAAAATATTATATAATTATATTATTATTATTATATATAATATTATTACACCTATAAGATACAAGTGTAATAAATAAAAACGTACAAACACAGATTCTACGATTAATGATAACACAATGTGTAGATAAAAACACCTCGCATGGTAAGAAATTAGTGATAATTACTAAACAGCTGATTTCAAGGCCATTGAAATTATAATCTCGAGAACAAAGGAAAGTGTCCTATCTATATTAATCTGTGGTCGCACTGTATACCTATACGCAAACAAATTTTCAAAAAAGTTTCTTCCAATTTTGGGCTATTTATAGTAATTATTATTAGATATTGAGCGGTTTTAGTCATAAATAGGGTATATACTCGTAATATATATAGATCGCACTACGTTATTTCAACTACATTCAATAAATCTCGTTAGAAAATCCTAAATCACCTCCAAGTTTATTGCCACTTTAAAATTTTCAGGTAAATAACGTATTACACCGAAATTCCACTCAGAATAGCGTTTTATTGAATAAAAATTATTTGCAAAAAGTTTTCGTATTTGTAGTAATAAAAAGAACTCTAAAACTTCAAATAAGTAATTCCGCAACACCCGCTGATCGGTAATATATATATTTTTTTGTTATAAAAGACGCATTGAAAACGCGTTTTGAAAGCACTCAAATAATAGTTTTCTTCGAGCTTTTATTTAATTTATAAATATTTTTTGTAGTCATAATTATTATTTTTAACCATTTCTTAATATGTTATAATATATTGATGGAACCCAAATGGAATAATACACGGAGTAAAATTATTTTCCAGACTCGATCGTCGTACAATTAATATATTTTTTCTTCTTAGCCGGTGTGTGATGCCGAGTTTTATACCGTCGGAAACGATGATCGAGTCGAGAAATCGTCGATCGGTATATTATATTATAATATTGCGGTGTGCGTATGTGTTTTTTTTTAAGTGTCTCTCCGTTTAAAAAACGACGTCTTTCGGATGGAAAATTACAGACCTGTACGGCCGACGGAACAACTCTATCCGCTCGACTCGTTTCAAAGCAAAAACGACCGTTGTGATGTTTTATTCTTTACGTTCATATAATATATTTCTGTAATTTATGTGCATACGCGCGCATAAAGGGAGGCTGTGCTCACAAGTATAGGCACAGACAAGATAAGACGTCATAACGTGCAGTGGTGGACCGCCCCGAGGAACGCAAAACAAACATTTTTCGTTGTAGTAATTACCGTGCCGGTCATTTTTTTTTTTTTTTTTATTGGTATTACACGGACAATAACAATAATAATTATAGAATACGCGATCCGAGTCAATGGAGAGATAATATCTTCAATATTATTATTATTATTATTATTATTATTATTATTATTATTATTATTATTATTATTATTATTATTATTATTATTATTATTATTATTATTATTATTATTATTATTATTATTATTATTATTATTATTATTATTATTATTATTATTATTATTATTATTATTATTATTATTATTATTATTATTATTATTATTATTATTATTATTATTATTATTATTATTATTATTATTATCTTTAAATGATTTTGTTTTTCCATTTTATTAATTTTACAATACTAAATACTTTGCATCAAAATGTATTAATCCTTATGATATAACCTATACCCAATTGTTTTATATTTATGTATTGGATCAGTACAATTGACCGTGTTATCTTCGTATTATGTTATACTATTATTTTATGTAAAAAAAAAAATATTTTTAATACGAGAATGTCTTCACATAATTAAATATGACGTTATAATCTTGTATAAGTAATTAAATATTAATCAGGTATTAAACTTTTTTTTGCAAATCAAACCTTGTTCTAAGTATTTTTATAAACAATATCACTGTATCAGAATTCGAAATTCGATTTATTCAACGATTTAGTACGTTTATCACGTATTTCTGTTTTACCACGATTCAACGCGTTTTCGTAATATTTTAGAACTGTTTAAATGAATAAATTTCACAATGTTGCACAACTATGGCACTCATAAGAGCACTTACTATTGTTAAAATAACATTAAAGAAAAAAACTTTTAAAACGCTTTACTACTGGCACAAGTAGGTCGATGGCATATGTTTTTTAAATTAAGAGCGGTGCATTGTTTTCAAAATTTCCCATTCAAATACCATCGTCATAAATTTTAATAATTATTTATTTTAATTTATACGCGGGTCCAGCAGCATTAATATAAACGGATACATCTTGTGTCACATTCATACATAGTTATATAATTTTTCATAATTTTTAGCATATAGTTGTTTTGCAGTGTCTGCGGCGTGTAATTATTATCTCTCAAATATCTTATATATTTATAAATTAAACAGAGCTATTTACACAAACTCTATTTTCAAATAGAAAAATTGTATTTGCGTTTGTGTTTTTGAGTAGGAATATATATATATAATAAATTTAATGTACAAAATAAAAGTAATATTAGACATACAATATTTTTATAACACGCACGTACATACGTATATTGTTCTAATAATATTCAATATTATTTCGATTAGCGTATAACGAACAAGCAATATATTTCTAAGTGCAATAATACGTTGTTTACTTAAATATTTAACTTTCATTTCTAGCAACAGTAATTTTCGCAATATTTAATAAAGCTTGTTTAGAAGTTTTACGCTTTATATATATATATATATTTTATTCTTCAAGCCCGGACCGATCAATATTTGCCAATTTATTTTTATATCCTGTCAGATACCCCAAACTCGAATAAACTGTGACGTTTCTCGATTTTATCCGTTTAAGGAAAATTGCTTCTTTCGCCAATACGCCATGATCCATTTTGCCGGGTAAATCGAAGTGCTTTTGAAATTAAAACGGACATTTTTTTCGTCAACTATACACGCGATACCGTGAATTCGTTAAACTACTTCGGACAATATTCAAACGAGTGATTTTTTTTTTTATATAAAACTCCTGTTATTCATACAGGCTCATGGCCTATTCTATTCATCGTTATTATACTAAAGTTACGTGTATATATTTCTGAGATATTAATCCGACATCTTTTCCGAGGTAATACTGAAGAAAAAAAAAAGTAAAGAAGAATTCGAATAAATTATACTTTATACTACGTCATATACGCGTGTAGTGCCTATAATATTATATTATTAAATTAACGTGAATACGGCCCAATACTCTGCCACACGTGTACAAGTATCGAACGTAATCGATAGATCTGATCCGATAACGAGACGGATTTTAATGAATATTGATGAGTTTGAATTTTTTTTTTTTCGTTTTTATTTTTTACGTATAATTACGTGGGTTAAATTTCAAACAAGATGTTCAAATTAGGAGATACACGGAGACGACAAATCAAAGTCGAACTGCCCGAGTCTACTTTATAACGTTATTTTATACCATTGTAGGAATTATACCCGATTTAAACTTTAAAAACAAATGACGGTAATTCAAATAAATGCATTTTTACGAAATGTGTATTAATTTTAGAGTACAGAACGTAATATTGATATAATTACGAATGGATTCGACAAATAATACACAATTAGAACCGCTGGACTCATCCATTTGAAACTTGGAAAACGTAATTCTCTCGGTTTCTGACGCGTAAAATTCACCCCTCATAAGCCTTTCGCGTTATAATATTATGCACTATTTAGAGTATAAGTACCTGTTCAATATGATTTATTATTATCATTATTATTAAATATAATGTGTATCGTGATTTATTAACAGTCACTGTTTAAATAAACAAATTTTTGTGTAACGGATATAATATGTTTTAAATCATACATATATTTTCTAAAATTAACACTTTTTATACGGGTTTTTTTACTTTATAATTAATCGTTAATTATTTTTCGATAAAAAGCGGAAAATAACAATATATTAGATTATTTTTTTTTCAGATTATCCCAACAACTTTTCTTCTTATTCTCAACCAAAAGTATCACCGATTCCCGGTAATCGATAATATATATATATTTTTTTAAACAAAAAATCACTCGATTTTTTTTTATTCGATCAGGGATTTAGGTAATAGTATTTATTTTTACCCTTATTTATAACAGGCAAGAATATTCTGTAAAACAGTCATAACATTTTCGTAAAAAATCAAACATATATATATATATGAATTTTTTTTTACGGCGGGATTCAAGGTACAATGTTGAAAATTTGAAAAAAATTGAGGATATATGTAAATTAAAATAAAAAGCAGCAACAGCAGCAGCAAAGTATTTCATAACGATGTTCCAATCCTTAAGATGTACGTTACAAATTTGTATACATTATATTAGTGAATTAACAATGCGTGGTTAAAGAACGCCAATATATTATAATTTCAAGTAACGTTTTCCCCAGAAAAAACATTATAAGCGCATATAACAATATATGTAATTAAGTTCGAGAAAAAAAAGAAAACTGTCACACTTTTTGTTTGTTTTGTGAAACTTTTCAGTGTTCCCGCGAGAATGTTATACGCTGTATGTGCTATGAGAAATGAATAGAATTTGACGTCGTAGTATCAATTCTGTAAATGTTAGCGAAACAATATTTATTATTTCCGTGTACGCGTGTTTATTTTGTATAAAGTATACATTTCATATGTTAATACGTCACATTTCTCGGGTTACTTTCTAAACCTTTTTTTTTTAGTAAAAATTACACAGCTGTGTGCTCCGTTACGCGTATAATCTCTTATTTCTCTGTTATTTAATATAGTTCTGTATGGCTATATCATACCGCTACATGTATTGACGATTGTATTTAATATTATATGATTTTCCTATTTTTAATCCGGCTCGAAGGACTTTGATTGAAAATACTGAATGCGACGTTTTTGGCGGACGATAAAGACGTGTCGTGGGCGACAAACGAAACTAAAACGGCGTCCTCAGACATTTTTAATGGAGGAGGATAAATAATATGTTTTTTTGTAAAGTGAGCCGTGAAGGCTACGTTTTCACACAATTTAAAATTTATCATTAGTATCGCTTTTAATAGAAACATTTTTTTTTCTTTGATAAATAATTCATTATCCTCTTCTTCATCTTTTCGTGTCGGTCTTTAGCTTTATATTCTCTTCCTTTCCCAGTAAGCAGCAATTTGTCAAATGTATCAAATTTTAAATAGTCATGGAATAAACGAATGTATTTTTATTTTATTTTCCACAACACTCCTTTATGTTTATCTGATGTTGTCTGATTTTTTTTTTTTGCCACAGGCGCAGTTCATATAGGTTCATGGCATTGAAAGTGATACTTCGGTCAGAACCTAAAAAAAAATTATAATAAATAAAACGAAATATTAAAAAAAAAAAAATTAATTAATTTACGATAATAATTAATAGTATTTTCCAAACATAACTGCAAATATATTTGAATTTTTAATTAGCTCATTGACTAATTTCTCATAACCTTGTTTATTCCTGTTATAACGTTAATTTATCGACACTTGACGATGTTGTCCAACGTCCATTCGAATAATCTTCATAAGCCACAACGCTCGTCATATTATTGATACTTGATACGGTTCGTTATAATAATTTATGCATGTAAACGTAACTTATAATTCATATAATCGTGCGTATATTGTCCGACTGTCAATTTATAACGATGACCCGGTGTAACGATGATTAATTTTGATGTCAAAAAAAAAAAAATAATAATAATAATAATAAAATACGGGCCGTCCTATTAAAATCAAAATGTAAATTATGTACCTGTACGATTATGTTCATTTTCTGTTTTTATATGCACAATACAAATGTCAAACACGTGTAATATATTATTTTGTCGGCCGATCATATATCGATTAATGAATAAAGTATTTATGGCGGTGTACAAAGACCCGTCAAACGAGGGGAGAATGAAGTTTGCAGCGCGGTGTTGGAACTTGAATATTATCATTGAAGGGCTCGTAAAAGTACAAAGCGAACAATAGGTATTATGAAAATATAATACTGAATGTATAAAAGTATATATATTTTTTTTTGTTTCAAATTAATAGCGATTAAAAGTGTATATGTTGTACAAAGTTTTATAACAAATACACTACCTATAGGCATTTTATTCTATTTGTTTTTTATAACAATAAATGTATAGGGCATAAAAAAACTAAAAAAAAAATGTTTTATTCATATTTAATTTTTTTCGTTAGCTTATCTATTTGAAAAAAATCAACGTTTAATTCTGAAACGATTTAAATATTTATAAAATATTATTAAAAATTTTACCTTTAATCTTATACCAGAGTCATTAACTAAACGATACTTTAGACGGTTGAAAAAAATCCTTAGAATAAGGTCCGTATACATCACCGTTGACCGTTCCATTAATTCATTAATTAGCAAAAGAACTAAATATTTTGTAAGGCCTTTTTGCCCAGCTTTATGTTGAAATATTGTAAAACACAATTAATTTACGTATTTCAAATCGGTCTTGACGGGTGTTTTATTTTGTTTTTTTTTTTATTATCGGAAAGAAATAAAAAAAAAAGGAAATATCTTATATTATTTAATGAGGGACGTCCGCGAAGACGTTTGTCTAATCGATTTCAAAATAATGTCTTTATCGAAGAGAGTATTGCCGTGAATACCACCGTGGACTTGGCACCTCAAACTATGTAAATTTAGCTAAACTAAAATACAGTAATAAAATTATGTACATAATTCACATCGTTGTTATTAATTATTTCTTTTAAAGAATATTTTATCTTTTTATTTTTTTTATTTATACTGTTATAAAATAATTACAGAAATAAATTACATTTTCGACGATATAAATAATGAAAATTCTTCGTTGAAAATAATATGCATAAGACATAATTCGCCTCGAGTCAAACAAAATTTTTAGCCTTTTGCAAAAAAATTATTTTAAATTCAAAGCAACCACAGATTTTACGATAATTAATATTTAATTACGGAGGAAATTCTATTATTATTATGATAACATCAAACGCAATTTTCTGCTGATTTTATTTCAATCGTGAGAATTTCAGATGAAAAAAATTGTTTGTGGGATGAAATATTAAGCATGTAAAATTATTCAATACTTATCGATAAAAAATGTAAACCTAAAAAAAAAATCGTAATGCACGTTATACTACCCATTAAATAATATATTATTATTATTATTATTATTAACATATAAAACAAAGAATCGCCCATTGATGTGATTAGAGACGGCTTAATGAAAGACGCATTTAAAGACAAAACAATGGTTTCAATTTGGATGTCAATAAAAATCGAATACCCTCCTCTTTTCAAGCAAGCGTATTACAATGTTTAATTGCATTTGTTACTACTTATTTCTGTGAGAGTGGATTTTCTGAACTGTTATATTTGAATTATAAGTACAGGAGTACGCTCGATATTCGAAGCGATTTTCGAGTAAAAATAAGTTCCAACCGACATGATATTAATGTTCTGCACAAAATAAACAACAACAAATTTCCGATTAAATTTAAAAATTGTAATTTAAATATTATGATTTAACTAAAAATTAAGATTTTTTTTTTACTTTTATGAATATCATAGAGTAAAAAATGTTAATAAATTAATTAATAATAAAAGGCGTATTAAAAAAAAAAAAATTGACACTTCTAATTTAGAATAATACGCGTATTGACCATCAAAGTGTCTAGTGGTACTCGGTGATGAATTAGATATTGGAAACCCTTGATTTGAAGCGTTCAGGTGATTTCCTATAGAAAAGTAGTAAAAATGTCTCCCCTCCAAGAAAAAATCCCCTTTTTAAAAAGAAGCGTTTTAAATGAAACTTTTTTTAGTGTTTTGGAAAAGGCACACCATGAACGAATAACGTTATACGCGGTGTACAAAAACGCGGTACCATTGTATAATAATTGTATATTAGTGCGCAAAAAAAAAAATTTAAAAGAAACGCCGTTTCTTAAAAATCCGTTGAAAATCTCGCACCTGGGACGTGGCGGTTAAACGTCAAAGACACACACACGTATCATAAATAATCCGGTTCCCTAAAACGACGACCCGAACGTTGCAGGATCAAGGTCGTTGAAATGGTGTATTATCCGCCCGGCAGTGCTCTGTTCAAATGCCCTCGTGGCCAATGTTTTGTATACAAATAATGTTTTTTTCAACCAGTTCCTAGGTTAGTATTTATAACGTTCGACTTCATTCTCCGTTTTTCACAAGTCTCTTTAGTCTCTTCGGGGTCTTTTCGAATTTTCGGTACAAATGTCTTGGTTTTATAGCAATTGCTCAATCGCTACAACAACGCGATGCAGTTCTTCATCGCTCAGGCGCAGAAAATGTCCATAAGCGTAACTAGGAGAGACTTGAGGGGGCTAAGCCGCCCTGAGTTTTATTAGAGCCTTGCCTCTCCCCCCCCCAATTTCTTTTAAACACTTAATCATTTTTTAAATTCCATTTTTATAAATTTAATTTTTAAAATAACATTGTCAACTACAAAAAAAGAAAAGTGAATATTTTTTGTCATTTTTATATTTTCCCGTTCATCGTCATAATCATTATTCATTACACGAGGATCATTGTGATATAGATAACAAGTGTGCAACCTATTATGGTATTACCAGCTAATTATACTATACTCCAGGCACGTACGTTCATAAGAACGCATGGATTTATATAAAATTTTACCTCCGTACAGAAACTTCATACAATTAACTACTTTGCTGTTGTACATGTTTATAATTTATTTCAAACTAAAATAATTTTATTTTTGTTTTTGCCAATCGTCGATTTTGTTGAAATGAAAAAATAAAAGGGAAATGTGTTCACTGTTCAGTATTTTAACATAAAAAAGAAGAAAAAGTCTAATACAGGTGCAACGTGATTAGGGGTGTGGTCTCATATTTTGTATTGAAAATAACTATGGCTCTAGCCTCTCCCCCAAAAAAAATGAAGAGGCCTAGTTACGCTTACGAACATGATGTCATGTCCCATCACCTTCGTTTTATGACATTCATGTCATGCAGGGCAACTTGATCCTCCGACTAGGCCGGTATAAATACATCCACTTATTCGTTACTCGTTCAGTCAACCACATTTTTTCTATTCGCTTCGACGAACCTATGATATTATTTATTGTTAGTAATCCATACAAAGCTGTAACACTCCGCACAAAAGTATCGATAAACGCTTTTCATTATGTGTTTATATGTGTACCGTGTGTGTTTCAAATACTTTTAAAAATTATTTCACCCGAGTGTGGAATTTCTCTGCGCGCGTACAGTTATCGCTGCGTTTTTATCCCTTCCTGCAACCGTGAGCGTATAAACCGTTACGTGTTCACTGTTCAGTGAAAAATTATCAGTAGATTAATGTTTTATTTAATAGAAAAAAAAAACGAATAAACATATTAATCAATATGATAAACCTCTGTAGATTTTTTTTAGAATTTCTCGAGTACGTCATTCCGATTCGTTGCATATCTTCACGCTATACACACTTTCGTGACGTAGATAAAATCTTGGTGGTAACCACTTTTTTTTTTCGCACACAGAATCCCCTCTCCTCCCCCCGCCCCCCAAAACACACCGTAAATACGCCACTTTGTGTGTGTATACTTTACGCGTGTCTTCTCTCTCTCTCTCTCTCTCTCTCTGACTTTAGTGGCGCGCGCAAAAGCAGGTGTCACGAATCCGACCGTGATGGCGCACGCATCCAGCACATATGTGTTCTGTGTTCATGTGTTCTGCACATAGCTGTCGACGGGCAGCTGACGGTGGGAAGAAAATAAAATCCCCGCGACGGCACGACGTATTGTATATAGCGTTCGCCGGGATCTCAGTGGATTTTGTGTTATTCGCGTGCGCGCCGTGTGTGAGAGAACCGCGACGGCGGTCCTCGTTCCGCGCGACTATTGTACACTACTGTACGCCGTGCAGGTTATACGTGTGTGTAACGGTTTCGGATTCGCGCGGTCGTCGCGGACTTCCGAAAACGGCAGCTGCGCCAAAAAAGGATATAAGGACGACGGGAAAGACACGCGCGGGATGTCCTTTTTACGCGTATGTGTGCGGTCGCTTAAAAATACGTCTTGTGACGTGAGAAAGTCGTCGGGTTTTCGTTTTCCCACCGGCAAGACCGTAGCCAGCAAAAAAAAAAAAAAATTTTTTTCAAGCGGGAGGAGTATAAAATATGAAATAAAATAAACTAATAATAGAATATAAATCATTAAATTTTATTTTAAGAACAAATTTCGGGTGGGTTTGAGCCCTTAAACCCTACCTGGCTACGGCCTTGCCCACCGTTCGTTCGCCTTATAACTCTCAGCGCTCGGTAGTTGTAGAAGCTAAAATTATAAAAGAAAAAGACAAAAAAAAAAAAAATGTTGAATGTGCAAACGAAAAAATGTAAAACTACGTAGACATTGTTGTTAAACGTGTAAAATGAATCGTTTGAAATTACAGTACGTTGATACGATGTATATTTTAAAATGTTTTTTTTATATGAAAACCGGCGAGAAACCGGATTATTGAACTGAAAATAGTACCAGTGTATTAAAAAAAAAAATTATATATAATATAATATTAATTTTTTTATTTATTTAGCGTGTGGCTATATAGCAGATTTAAAAAAATATCACACAATAAAGAGTATGTAAGACAAAACAAATAGATTAAAGTAGTAACAAATAATAATAATGATAACATTGATAATAGAGAATAAAAAAAAACAGTGTAAATTACGACGATATAATTTATTTATTTCCCCTTCTTCTTTTTTCTCTCCTCCCCCTTTTTTTAAAAATCATGGGGTGGATGACAACAGCCTGCTCGCGGCCCACCCTGCATACAAGTTAATTCTCATTACCTTGTGTCAGTGTTGTCACCTGGCGCTCTACTAGTCATCACAGAATCGTAACAGAGATATGAATATAATTAATAATAATAATATATACGATTATATTATGTACAAATACGTTTTCAATATTTTTTGAAATAGATAAAATAATTTTTTTTTTCGCCTGATACATATCATGTTGTTGAATATTGAACCACCGATATTTACTTAAATATTATGTTAATTGTTGCGGCTAAAAGAGCCGACAATAGTAATTTTGACTATCTTTCTTGCCGATAAACATGAAAATAAAAAAAAAAATATAAAATGCACGAAGAAAAAATATTAGCGGGACAAATAATCAAACCAGTTAAAAGCAGGTATTAGACTACATATTAGGTATAAAAAAATATAATATAATAATAATTCAATTATATAAAAAACAAACAATATAATTTGTGTATAATATGATATAATATATAATAATAATAATATATATATATATATATATATATAACTAATACGAATGTGGGAGGAAAACGGTCGCACGCGAGAACCCTTTCGATTATGATAAATACACAATATTATACTACTATTAGAACAAACAATGTATTTGATTGAAATTTGACTAGAATATAATATTAAGAATAAACGAAAAAATACGTAGGTATTTTTCACGTACAAAGTGAATTAAACGATTATAATTTTTACTTTGAATAACGAGTCATTGAAAACATATCTACGACAAATAAAAAACGAAACACTGCACTGTCCGGCGATGAAGATTTTATATATTGAGAATAAAAAGAATTAATTCACAAAAACTGAGATTTTCGCGAAAAAAAATAAAACGAAACGATGAGGCGAATACAGGACAAAATACGTGAAAATTAAGAAATACGCAAGTTTTTATCTAAAACTGCATTTTTTTTTTTTTTTATACTAGTATTCGTATAGAACGGATTCCTAATATGGTTTGCCTATAAATCGAGAGCATATATTCAACCCCTACAACTCGTTTAACAAAAATAATTATAGCGAATATGTTCGGATTGTGATATGATACGCGTGATCGCTCCATCACCCTAGCCCGGTTTAACTAGGTGTACAGCATGAAATTCTTGTGTTTAGTCGAATAAATTAGATGAGGCGTGGCCACACGGTTTTCAGTCGTTCTCGACTCTCTTCCGCCTTTCCGTGAATTTCATTTTCATTGTAAATAATATTAATTATATCATGGGGCGTATAATAAAAAGAAACGTAATTATACACTCAGAACGAGTGGCTATTTACGCAATCCGTTTGTCCGCATTGACTGCGAATAATAATTATGATTGTTATCGCGTTTGTAAAAATATAAAATATAAACCCGCTGGCAAATGAAAAGTACTATTACTTTATGTTATTAAATGTTATTAGTGTGGCAAATTCATGTTTTAATACAGTCGTGTTTATGAGTTGACATGCTTGAGACTATCTTTGTCATCGTACACTCCGGATTTAATGAAATTATCAGACGAAATGCTGCAAGTACAAGCGATTCTAATTAACACGTTCGGATCGATATAAAATTTTAATTACACAAGAATTTAACTGAAAAAAAATATATCGTTCACTTTGTATTGTATAATATATAATTCTATTTCCAGCCAGTTTCCTGTATTACCGTGTATGATTACATGGGTAAAAAAAAAATAGGGTAACCAAAGAATTGAAATAAGTCGATAGTAACAACCTCGATAAAATCCAGAGGTCGATCACAAGTGCATTTAAATTAGCCACTCCTGCATTAAAACGTGCGAAGATAAAATTAAAAGTCCCCTATAAGCGTACAATCAGCCTTTTTGTATTTGGTATTCGAATACTTTATTCGTTGTTGATCTAAGGGAGGGGTTAAAGTGTTAATTAACGGTTAGTCAAGCCATAGTCAATTTTTACTAGTCAAATTTGGTCTCTTTCTAAGCCTCGAATAAACATATTTGCTTGAAAACGGATGGAAAAACCACAGGACTTCAAGAATTATAATGGAATCCAAATAATAAAAAAAAATTGTTTATAATTTTAATTTTAAGACAGTAATATAAGTTAAAACGTTTTCAAACGTTTTTGACGCCATGTTGATGGTAGCTCTTCAAATGAACCTGCTGCACACACGTCCGATGTAAAAACACGATAGAGTCTCCGTCAAAACCTGAAACACGCGCATAAAGTGATGAAACACATTTTAAAACGGGTACGCTCATCATGATAATATTACATACTGTATTAAGCCTTACAAAATTCTTACATTAATGATAAAATATTGTATTTATAAATTGAAAATATAATAGAGTTAGTAATGAAATTTTATAATTTATGATATTAAATAACGTGATTTCTTCTTACCCAAATTCATTTACTCTGTATAAAATACATTTTTACACTACCTGTAAGTAGTACTGCAGTGGATAGAAGTTTTGAACTTGCTTAAATGTCATATCTCCCTTCAACAGTTTCAACAATAACAAAAGAAAGATTGTCTAATTTAACATTATTATACTAAGCATTGAGAAGCCACAGCTGTTGAAAGAATTCATTTTAAGAAAGTTATTGAAACATTTTCACAAACGAATAAAAGAAGAAAAATAATTACGATCATATTGTTTTAGTCAATTTTATTTGTTATAATATAACTTTTAGCTAAACATTATATTTAATAATCACTATTATTATTATTAATATTTGATATTTGGAAAATAGTACATAGAGAATACAGATTATATACATCGGGGAATTGAATAAAAACGAACAAACGTATCCACATAAAACTGACATATAATTTTGTGCGAGTGTTTGGGAGTTTAATAAAGAATTTAAAAATCGATTTAGGCGTTCGGGGGAAAAAAAATTAGTGAGTGTATATTTAAAAAAATTTTAATTACAATAGAAATTGTATTCATTTCACAAAAATAAACGATCGCAGTTAACCGATGTTAAAAAATTACTTTACATTTTTACATAATGTATTAATACGTAGGTGGATGTAGTATGTTCAAACGTACGGAATAACAGAATAAAAATGACTTTAGGGATCGCGTTTCAATTCTCTTTACACGTATAGGTACACAGTGTTGGTTAAATGCGAGTACAGGATTTAAGTGATTCCGTTTGTTCGTACCGTTTGTAAATCCAATTTGAACTGATGGGTATCATATTATTATTATTACGATGGGAGCAGTGCTACAATTTCAAAGTGTTATACGTATTTTTCTTTTATTCCCTTTAAAACGAAACGGATAAACAATGTCGGAAATAGATTTGTCTTTTACGGTACAGCGGTAGTATATAAAAATAAAAATAAAATATATATATAAATCGATATCCTTCTTTTGGCGAATTATTAACCGACCGATTCTTTGATGGGAATATATATTGCTTTCAAAATAAACGGCGTATGTAAGGCCACGGTCGATAACGATGACGGAACAAAACATCCGTGTTTCTTTTTTATTTTAACGGGTTCGTTTTGGTGGCAAGAAATCGTTGGAGTAGATACTTGTACATACAATACGCGTTATTTCACTTTGATTTTAAAACGTTTTTTTTTTTTTTAAATATTGTCTGCATTCAGCTGTTTATTATTACGAATCAATGTCCACCCCGTATTTAGGTGGTGTAAAATATTTTACTAGATTTAATTTTTCGTAACGGTAATTTAAAAACAATTTACTAATACATACGTTCCCGATGATTGATTGTTGTTGTACGGTGCGCAGGACGCGGCACGTGAACGTCTGACTCTCTGCAAGACGGGCCGGTCACAATAAAAAAACGTAACTGGTTTTCCGTGTTTGTCCCTCTTGTCAATACGTAGCTAAGGGAACTCAGATGCTGGACACGTTGACTGCAACGTTCGGATCATTAATAAGCTCTTGAATACATTAAGGTCTTGTCCGAAAGGGGTACGTAATAAATATTATGGATCAATTATCGTTATTTGAAAAACTCGTATTGCTATATCTTCCGGGACGTGGTCGTATCGACGTAGAACGAAATCGATTTCAACCTTATCAATTATTATTAAGGATATTTTGATGACTTCTGCATTTTTTTTTCTGATATAAGTGCTATACAACGCTACAAATATGTTTCATTATAATATAACGATTTAGAATAGTATTTGATTTTAATTTCCCATTTTTTTTTTTTTTGCATTTTTCGTTTTAAACTGCATTTTTTCATTTTTTTTTTTTTTAATGTAATTTTTACAAATACTACTTTAATTTCGTACATTTTAACTATTTTTTTTTTTTTATTAATTTGAAGCATTTTTTTTTTTTTTTTTTTTCGTAACATCTGTGTAATAATTTTATCTCATTTCAGTAATGATTAATTATAAAAGTATATTTATACGAATATTTGAATTGGTGGAAAAATTTGCACTTTTTAATATTTTTGATTTAATTTATTTTAGACGTTCAATATTACAAACCGTGTCCCGTACAAAACGTTAAAGCATAAAAAAAAAATTCAAAAGTACTATTTTTTTTTTTTTTGAACCAAAATCAATATTATTATTTATTACAAATCATTTTTATTGTTCGATGATGTACATAATCTGTTGCAAAAGCAAGGCAAATTTCATTTTTTTTTTTTTTTAATTAAACCTATTACGCAGTAATATTATGTACACTTTACAATATAATCAATAAAAAGCGTACGGTTTATTTTCGTGATTTTACGAGCTGCGTTTGAATAACACCAGATGTATATTATACACAATATTGTATGGTAGAATAACTCGTTTTTATCCAAAACATAAACGTAAAAAAAAATAATAAATAATAAAAATAACTAATCGAAAAAACTACAGCATATTTACTTATGTAAAACGTCTATTTCTATCTGTAGATAATTTTCTGTGTACCGCTGAATGCTGTTTATATACTATGTTATGTACACAAACAAACACGATATTGTTGTACTCAGTTCTAAATATTTCTGGTTTTTTTTCTTAGGTCTTTATTAACGCGACCTATGACGTTGAATTTTCATTTCGAAAAGAAACTACACACCTGTTATATTAAAAAAAAACAATTTCACAACTTTAAAAACCACGTTTTGACTCGATTTAAAATATTTCAAATTCGATAGAGAAAAATAATTATAATTTTCTCGATACGACATAGAGGGAAAAATATTCGTGTTATCTGGAACAGTAACTTCGCTGCTTATTACAAACAAACCGCTCGTTTCGAGCGAAAATCTAATTCGTTATCTAAACAACGATAATGTTTCCTCCTGTACAGCGTACAAAACGATTTTCCTTAGCTGACCGCAGCAATTCGAACACAGATCCAGAGTTGGAACTCCGAAAAATCTTTATGTTTACACACCTACCGAAAAAATTCAAAATATCGTTCATCCGCTAGCATTAAGATGAAAAAAGTTAATAAATAAACAAAATTTCCTTTTTTCCAATAAATAAACAAAAATGTATTTCTTTTTTTTAGCGTATTTTTTTTATTTGATCAAAACAAGCCAAATAACCGTACTAAAAATATATGTACCTTGATGCTGACTATAAATGGAGTTTCAATGGGTGTAAATCCATGGGCGTTGAATTCGTCACGGACAACGCCGTGCAGGATCAGCTAGTGATTTATATTATACATATATTTTTAATTACTACGTACATTATCGATTATATTTTGAGCATGTGATATCTGAATTCGTGTTATTCATGCTTATGCAGTAAGCAGGCTTATGACGGATCTTACGAGAAGCTTTATGAGTCCATATATAGCTATTTTTAGTTTAACATCAATTATCCGTCAATTCATTATTACAATAATAAATAATGCGTTCATAATTTATATAATTTATAATTACGGTATACAAAAATATTTTTTAATTCTACACAATACGTATTTTTCAAACAATTATTCGTTAATTTTTCTTTTAACTTTCAACAAAATTTATCATACGATTATTTCAGTTGTGCGTTCGCATATGCTTTTTCAAATTTCTGCTTTCTGCAAAGGATTTCACAAGCTTTACACGAATACGGTTTTTCCCCGCTGTGCGTCCTCATGTGACTTATTAATTGTCCATTTTGCGCAAAAGATTTTGTACAGACTTTACACGAATACGGTTTTTCCCGCTGTGCGTTCTCACGTGACGCGTCAAACAGATACTCTGTGCAAAGGACACCAAACAAACTTCACACGAATAAGGCTTTTCTCCGCTATGCGTTCTCATGTGACGCGTCAAGGAGCTGCTCTGGGAAAACGATTTCAAACGAACTGTACACAAATAAGGTTTTACACCGCTATGCGTTTTCACGTGTTGCGCCAAAGTTCCACTCGTCGCGAAGGACTTTATACAAACGGCACAAGTATACGGTCTCTCTCCGCTGTGTGTTCTCACGTGATCCGCTAATGTTTTCTTCAACGCAAAGGATTTTGCACAAACGCCACAGTAATACGGTTTTTCTCCACTGTGTGTTCTCATGTGTGTTTTCAAACTGGTACTTGTTGCGAAACGTCTCGTACAAACTTCACACGAAAAAGGTTTTTCTCCGGTGTGTGTCTTCGTGTGCCTTAATAAGTTGCTATTGTCTACAAAGGACTTCGTACACACGTAGCAAGAATATGGTTTTTCTCCACTGTGGGTCCTCAAATGTTTAGTCAATGCGCCACTTTGTGAAAACGACTTCGTACAAACTTCACACGAATAAGGTCTTTCTCCGCTGTGAGTTCTCATGTGTATTCTTAAATTGCTTTTTTTCGTAAAGTATTTCATACAAACGTTACACGAATATGTCTTTTCTGCGTTATATGTTCTTTCGTCGTTCATCTTAATGTCTTTATAGATAACGTCGTAATGTTCGTAATCCACTGTCCACTATAATCCACAATAATAATATCGAGCAAAAATGTGTTTTTTGTTTTAATACGGCTTTCAGCTAAATTGTATTTTCTTTTCATACACGCTTTCAATGTTATTTTGTAAAACGTTCTCAGAAATCCATAGTTTTAAGCCTTTGTTTATTTCGTCATCGTTTTTATTGGTAATAAAATCGAAACAATTATTGAAACAAAAAAAATATTGTCTTTTAAAATATCTTGAATAACAGAAATTAACTAATAACTTTATAATTAAAATATCGTCTACTATTGCGTCACAACGACAAATAGGTCTCATTTAGGCTACTCGTCATGACATAATCCTATATGCACCATACGGAAACGGCTGGTAGAAAACTTGAGGAGACTTTTAATCGACCCTTTCAAAGTTTTGTTTGATTTGTTAATTAATTCTTTTAGTTTATTCGGGCTGTTATTTTTCTTTTTAGGTGACAATAAAATTATTATAAAAACTATGGCCAACAAATTGCCACATTGCGGATATAAAAAAAAAAAAGTCAAATATTATTTATTAGTTCCTAAGAGGGATGCATAAGTAAAAAATGAGATATATGAGTTATTTGCAATATCGGTATAAATTAAATTGGAATTTCTAAATGTACTGAGAGTAAGAAAAAATAGTCGTTTTGAAACCTCAACGTTCGCGGAGGAGTTGTACCTAAAACACGGCCGCTCAAAACGGCTCATCCACCTTATTATTGCTAGGTATAACTTCTACGCCAGATTCTCCGGTTTCAGAACCGGATATTTCTTCCTATTGCTCAGTGTTCGAAACTTGTCGAAAGCCGACTTAAAAAAAAAACCGACAGGAGATGAGTATATTATTTTTTGTAATAATGAGAAATTATTATTGTTTTTGAAGTTTACAAAAATTTCAAATCATTATTTTTATTTTTAAAGTTTACGGAAATTTCAATTTTTTTCAGTAAAACGTTTCATTTATCCGCATTATTTCGCTGGCTGTCCGAGTTCTCTCTTATACCACGCTATACTATAACGAAAGAAACTGAATTTTCCGTTAACGTAAAAAAAATTAACGATTAATCATTTATATACATTTCTAATAACAAACACATTTTTTTTTTAGTAAAATTATAAAATTACTATTTTCGAATTAAAAAAATTAATTTAATTAAATTTAATAATTTTAGTTTAAAAAAAAAAAATTGAGTCACTGCGTATAATATTATAATATTCCGTGTGTTGTAAAAATCGAATGTCGTTGTTTTTTCTTGCCGAATCGTCGACGTCCGTGATATCGTTGAAATTTGGATTTCGTCAAAATCATAATAACTACAGGAAAATATTGAGTCGAACGTATTATAATTTCACAATAAAGAAATACAAATTTGAGATTATAAAAAAGGATTTTGTTTTCATCAGAACAAAATATTATACCCCACAAGAAATTTGGCCTGGTTTAAAGTAATAACTTCCAACCGTTATAGGTATATACGTATATATACATCAGCTAACACCAATATTTTTCTTTTCAAATAACTCCGAAAAGTTCATTATTTTTCACGACAGACGTTACTATTATTTTTTCTTCTTTTGTTGTATACACAGAGGTCGGGAAAAATGTAAGTGAATTACTACGAGGTATTTGTACTATATATATATATTATATATGTAGGTGTTCTGTCATGTGATCCAATAATAAAATGGTGTTTCGTCGAAACAGAATGAAATCGAAAATAGAACTCTCCGTTTTTAGAACGTTTGTTCTTTTTGGATTTATCAATTGGGCCGTAATTCAATTTTCTGCGAAAATCCCAGACGGATATTAATGTCTCGTCTATCGAGTGAACTGATCAGACCACAAATGGATGTGAGACGCACTTTCTCTCTTTTTTTTTTTTTTTGATTTGTAAGCAATAGGATCAGGAATAAAATGTAGTAAAATATCCTTCGGGGAAAAAAAACTGCCAATCCATTCGTAACATTATTGGAAGAAATTGCACAAAGTACACCGCATTATCGTAATTTAATTTTTAAAAAAATAATAAAAAATTTTAAACATTCTCATTTTGTTTCGCACGCGATGTAGCGTTAAATTTACACCTAAACAGTAATATATTGTTTTATTATGTATGTGTAATCGTAAAATAATTATTTCAAAACGAATACTGCGTGTTTATAAAAGAGAATTAATAATTAATGTGAAAGCGCGTTCGTCGTCGATCTTTTAAACAAAATGACACTTTTAAACCGTTACGGTTTTCGGTGAAAATTAATTTAGTATGTGTAAATAAATATTTTTTGTACACTATACACGATTTCGAGTTGTCGTTTATATTATTACCTATTTATAATAATGACATATTATCAGTGGCGTATTTAGGTCCAATATAGGTCCTCAAATAGTTCCCCCAATATAGGTCCAAGTTGAGAGGCCACAAGAGGATCTTAATTATTACATTAAAAAAAACTTTTTTTTTTTATATATACATAATATTTATATTGAAACTAATTTAATTTAAAATACCAAAAAAAAAAAATAAAATAATGTACATTTATCATTTTACAGACGTCGCTAGTTTTTCTCAACGGGCAGTTATAGTTTTAAACATTTCTATTTTTTGCTTTTAGAATCACTGTTTAACAATTAACATACTTATTATAATTTAATTTTTGCGATAAAGTGGGCCTTCGTCTCTTATTGGCCCTAGGCGCACCGAGTTTCGCGCTACGCCACTGCATATTACATCAGGGCTTGCAAACGTTATAATAACGTTTTGATTATAACGTTATAATTGCAAAATATCAATTGAAACGAATATCAAAAAACGTAACGGAAAACAATAAACACTAATTTTAAACTATCACAAATTAAAACATATCATTAAACGAAATAATTTATTAACGTTATATATCAAAATATCAAAAAAAGGAAAATAGAATTGCCGTTATTTTAATATTTTTTTATCCAATTTACTACGGAAAATATAAGCCTATAGTGTAGGTTTATTATAGTTCTATAATAAGGCTGGGTTCACATGGACGCGTACACGCGCGTCAGCTAGACGCGTGTATTGAGACATACGGTTTCGAAATGTCTTTCGCGGAAATTCTCTTTCTGCGGTGTGATAGCGCGAATTGAAATACTGTTTATTGGTTATTGGACCTTTCAGATTATTTTGTTTACTTGATGGTAAAATTATTCAAAGATACGTGTCTGAGAAGATGTCAGCTAGTCAGAAAAGTTTCTGTTGGTAATATATAATCAATATTTTAAGATAAATATTCTGCATTGGAATATGAAGTCAAAAATAAACCAAGGTTCTCACTGAAAAAATGTTTAAATTAAAAAAATTAAGGATAAAAAATTAGGACTTTTATAATCAGTGAAGTTTAATGAAGTAAATTACGTTTATGAGGTTTGAAAACGTGCTATAGTCTATGAAATATGAATGGATTTATTAATTTGGAAAAAAAATCGATATTAAACCAAATAACGTAAAAATACCGATAAACGTAAAACGTTAATATTATATAACGATAAAACTTTTTTTAACGTTAAACACAAATAATCCACAACGCTAAAATATACCATAACGATAAACGCAAAAGGTAAATAACGATAAAAAACGTTAAAACGTTAAACACTATTATTTTTTCAAATGAGAGCCCTGTATTACATACGTGTACACTAATCGATACGCAGTCATAAGAACGGTTTCGACGTGATTCTCCGTTCGGTTATATGTATAATAATCAGCACAAATCGATCGATCGGCCGCATTTCGCAACCGCGAAATTAGACATTTTAGTACAGTTTATGCGATCCGGTGCGGATGTTATCGAGTTATCTTCGCAAGCTGTAATTTTATTGACGTTTCGATTAAAAACGGTTACCGCGTTGACCCGACGAAATTTCGTTGTTTTCGTTCGCGAAAACCAAAATATTATAATATTGTCGAATCGCTTTTTCGTTACACCGTGTTTTCGAGTGCGTTCCGTTCACTTTGAACGGCGATGGCTCGAGATTCGTTTAATCCGAATTCGTGACCGAACCGCCGGAATAATACTCTTTCCGAAAACAAAATAAATCACCCCATGAGCTGCCGTCGTCTGATTTATCGCCATATACACGGAACATTTTACCCCCCCCCTTTTCCAACACACCGGACAAAAGAAGAAATTTCGAAATTACCGTGTGTCTAATTCATTCACGGGCACGTCTACGACCGAGTCGTGGGGGGAGGGGGGAAACAGTTATCTTCGTTGTATGCTTATTGCGTGTATTCTTCTCGTTTCGGAACCGGCCCGTTGCCGGAGAACCGACGTTTATTATTCAATTGCCCATATTGTTCTCGAAACGTAAGTGGCTACGTTTTATATTTTTAAACCGTATTTCTATCGAATTCTGAAGTCTATATGGGGAATGTATACGACATTTGGATCACTATAAAACAGTGGTGGCCAAACTACTGCTCGCCATCGTTTATTATCTGGCCCGCGAAAGTATTCTACATTACAGCACTTATTTGCGTATCAATAATATTTTGCATTTACGTTAAAAAATAAAAAAAAAATTAGAAATATTAAAAAATACAGTATACATTCTTCGTATTTATAATAACGTATTAAAATAAAATAAATATTTCCTAGTTTCTAATCGCTCGTCGTCATTTACGTTGTTAATCTGATACGTGGAAATGGCCCATAGGATATAGAACGGGTTCGAGATTTTCATTTGTAGTAATTATTATAAGTTATAAGTACATAAATAAAGCCATTAAAATGACTAAGTACAATAACAACGTCGTTAAATATGTACTTACATGCCTGTACCTAAAATTCGAATGACTTTAAAGTTTAAGGGACTAATTTTTTTTTTTTTTTATTATATCCCGCGGTAAAAAAGTTTGGCCACCACTGGTGTATAAAATATTAATAATACGTGTCGGAATTTAATTCGATAAACAGTATTTGAGTAAATCGGTTGTGGGGGAGGAGGGGGATGAAATATCATAACGACATACACGGAATTAGTAATGCGTACTACGGCGGGGGACACGGTATACATGTTTAAACAAACACACCGCGTTGGTTATTAAAATCCGTTCGACGAGGTAACTTATAATTTTGTGAACGAGTAAAAAAAAAAAAATCCTCGATAATTTTACGTGTACCCAAATGTTTGACAAAAAAAAAAATCAAAACAATTTCGTTGTAAAAAAAAAAAAAAAAATACACGGTGGAAAAAAAATGAATTATGATCGAGCAGAGTAATATTTATGTGCGTATACATTATTATATATATATATATATATATTTATGACTAAAACAAAAAAAAAAATTTTCGTCGGCCAATATGACCGTTGTAGGTAAATAAAACGTATGTCGTTTCGTTTCGAACAAGTACCAGCTACTACTTCGTGTAATAACCGATCATTAGTAATTCTGGCGGACGTCAAAAAAAAAAAGTTCGACCGTTTGCGGGGCGTGTCGATATTATATATATATACATGCGTATGTATGTTCGCCGCTTATTCGAAAAAAAAAAAATCAAAATTGAATAATATTTTTTTTTTTAACGATTAAAATGATCGTTGTTATATATAACGTTTGGTATGTAAGAATAATTATACACGTCTGATGGTTATGATTTTTTGATTTTTTTTTTTTTTTGCTGCCCTCCTGCAGCAACTGCTGCACTGTACTCGATTTTTATTTGTATTTTTTTTTATATATATACCAACGACGCCCGGTCAGACGACCGCGGGTAATTAACGTGTTTTAGAAAAACAATCCAGAGCCGTAGACACGTGGGGGGGTTAGGGGTTCAAATCCCCCCTTGAACATCGGAAAAGTAAAAATTTCAATTTTTTTTTTTTACGCACAACAGCATTGCAGATGTTACAGTAAAATGTATGTTCATATTTAGATTTTACCAACATCTTGATGTTAAATAGATTTGTTATTTATGAAAAATAGGTACCTATAATAACAATGTGTATATAATAACATTAGGTATGAATGGTTAATTTGGTCTATGCCATTATATAAACATTGATAAACACGATTATATAGATTTTTGTGCTGATAAATCATTACGATACACGATTATAATACACGAATCAAGATAGCACTGAACCCCTCCCCCCCACCCATATAAAAATCCTATCTACTGCACTGAAACAATCGTATTATTACTTTCAACATAGCCGGTGATGACTTAGAAATTTTCAACCTACAACATTAAAATATGATAATACAATTATTATAATAAAATACATTTAACGTTATTTTAAAAAGAACGCGACGTTTAAAGATTAACAAAAAAAAAACAATTTATTACGCAACAAAACTATTTTAATGCTCATCATTTTTTCAATTATTTATGCAATTATATATTATAGTAAATTAAGCAAAATCTTATGCCCGTTGAATATTTATTTATTTTCAAGCCCCCCCCAACACTGAAAAATTCTGCGTACGCCACTGTAGATACTACATAGGTTTTTAATTCAATTACGTCGATTATTCTTATCTTATTAAATAATACTTAATATAAAGATAATGTAAGTATTTTAATTCAAAGGAAAAAAAACAACTAAAGAAAGCACTGAAATAATAGAAAGTATAAAAGCGAGTAGTAAGCATACAATTACTCTTTGAAAATACTTTTGGTTCTACAAATATTTTAAAAACTTATTACCTATAATTGCTATAAATAGTCCAAAATTAAGAGAAAGTTTGTGAAATTTTTGTTTCCTCAATGTCATAAACAGTTACATATTTGATGAACGTTTCAAATTTCTATCCACATTGATTTCAAAATCACGAAGAAATAACGATAATCGATTTCGACGAAATTGCGTTTTTACCGTTATTTTATGTAATTTTTCCGTAGTTTTTGAGCTATACATTTAGGCGCTTTTGAGAAAATCGAAAAATGACCTGTCTAAAGTACCAACTACACGCGATTTGCCACCGGAAACAAACTGTGACTGTAAAGGTCGGAGCACTCCTTCTGGTAGAATTTTGGGTACAGACATAAAAAAAACACAGCTTTGTAAAACCAATAGATTCCTCGCTCCGCTTAGAGTCTAAAAAAAAAAAAAAACTCATAAATTCAATGCATACGGTACACAACGTGAACGGGCATTAAAAATTTCGATCGGCCCACCCAAAACTATTAGGGCGGGGCATATACCCCGTTCTTCGAAATTACACATCTGCTTCAGGACTCTCTCCGGTACGTCTGCGCGATGACTGATGACGCTATATTGTAGTGTAACGATATGTTAAACACCTGATGAGCGATATTTTTTCTCGCGAGTAAAAAACAAAAACAAAAAAATCGTTTAAAATCGTCTCGTATATATACATATATGAGATAGACAACAGCACAAAACACAAAAAACGGAGGCCTTTAAGCTATATGCTATTTAATATTTCCCAGCATTTCGTGGGTCCGTTTATATCGATCAACGTAATCCGTCTGGCACGTTTACGGACAAGTCTGAAGGGCAGCAAAAAAAAACAAAACCACACACGAACACTGAAATCGCTTCCTCGGCATGTATAGGCGCCTAACGCTTATTATAATGTAATGTAAACACAGACATCAGCCCAGAGCGCGGTCCATTTCACCTGACCTGACCTAACGAGAACGTATCGGGACTTTAATGATAATTGAGAACGCGATCAGCAGTGAGACGTAGGTACCTATCAGTGGCCTGCAGTGGCAGATACCCCGCGGAGACGCTCCGTAAATTGGATATTAAGGAGTTAAGTGAAACGTTATACCTGTCCGCCGGTGCCGCGCGGCGAAACGTCGTTGACAAATGAACCGCCGCCGTTGCGACGGGTTTGATTGAAAAAAAAAAATACCGAAACGAGAAAAAAACGATAGACAGACGGACATTCGACGACGGAGGTCTAGTGCGCTTGTTTTCACTCGAGGGCAGTTTTTTTTCCCCTTTCCTTTCCTTTACCGACTCCGAAACCGGACCCGAAACGACCGATTTCGTTTCGTACGTGTAATTTCGTAAACGCGTATTATACACCGCAGTATAGTATTTCCAAAGACGCGGTATAATACGTTGCCGCACGATTACATTATATTCATTATAACATAGTAGTCGCCAAGAATAATCGACGGATCTCGGAGCAGCGGTGGATCTAGGATGTTTTCATGAGGTAGGAGGATATAAAAATACGTATGTATACAATTTTAATATTCTTCATTAATAGACTATTATTATTTGAATAAATTAAATTATTATTAAAAGACAAAATTTAGTTTCTTGGAAGACTGCGTGCCATCATATCAGTCACTTCATCGGGTGATATTGATGTTGTCCTATATAATATGTGTTACACAATGTGAATTGTGTAAAAACCATCTTTATAGTCTGATGGTCTGTATCTAAATTATTATTGCTCTGAAGCCTGTGTCCTATGGCAGAAACCTTTTTTTTTGCCCACGGGGGGAGATATGATTCTCCCGCCACTGTCTCGGAATGTCGGGGGCGAGGGTGCGAATCGGCAGAGGGCCAGTTATAAGTTTTGCCTTCAAACAAGGCCGTAACTAGATTTTTTGTCGGTTGGGAGGTGAGCCCATAATATGTTTTGTAACTTTTCAGTCTTTATTATAACGGATTTATATTTCATCATTTGTTTATTATAAATAAATGTACAAAATCACTTGTATTCAATTTTATTTGTTCACAATTGCAAAATAAAAAATGTATGTATAATATGTATGTATTTTAAACGAATAAAATATTTCTGTTTTTTTTTTTTTTGAAGGACGAAGTGTTTTAAAACTTCTTCTGAGTCAATATTAATTCTATTCAGAATATGTTCAGATATATTTTCAGTTGTTGGCTGACGTTTCGGACTTATTGCAGAGTCCATCTTCAGAGCGATAGTTACTGGTCCGAGGTTGTAACTATACTGAATGTAAATGTCAGCCAAAAACTGAAGACATGGAAATATCTGAAAACATTCTGAATGAATCAACAATCCATGAAAGCTTTAACACATTCATAATATTGAATCTTCTACGGACGCTTAATAAAGTTAGGTCAGTTATAGTCTTTCTTGCCCTATAGAGTTGCGTAAAAATATCTCGACGTGTCGAAAAATTGCGTTGGGAATGAGTTGCTGTAGAAACTGGTTGCTAGCACTTTTAATAAAAAAAAAATTAATATTTGAAAAAAAGCATTTCGTTACAGTTATTTAATGCTTCTACAGCTGTACTCGGGAGTTCGATAGTGACCCATTTTCTTTTCCACGATTTTAAATCAGAAGATCCCGAATCTGATGGTCGTTTTTCATTTTGCAAAATCTATAATACGCGATTACAATTTTTACAACTACGTATGTTTATATTTAAAATGCTGCGGTCCATTAGTTGATCTTTATGACAAAACGTATTAGTATTTATGCCAAAAGTGACGATTTATTTTATATATAAAAAAAAAAAAATTAAATGTCTCATATAGTATTGAACAAATTTCTGTGGAGGTCCGGATCCCATTGACCCACATCCCAAATACGGCCTTTTCTCCAAACATGCGTATAATTAACGTATAACGTGAAATTAAAATTGAATCGAAAAGGGTGTTTTTTTCACGACATTTCTACCATCAAAATAGCTACGGCATTAGGACTAGAGACCATTCCACAAGACGAAAGCTAGAACACGCATTTGAATCACGGTTGAATCGCTGTAACAATATTGTATTGAAATTGGAGGAGAATATTTTGGATAAAAAAAAAAAAATTGAAAAATATTCAAATATCTTGTTTCAATGATGTTTTCCACGGCCGGTCTCGAAACTTATTTGTCGCACATTAGGGTATGTGTATAGGGTACGTGTAATTTTATTCGATTTCGCGGTTTTTTCCAAATAAATGGTTTTTTTTTTTTTAGATTAAAGTAATATTTACACAATTTTGATTTTCCATTCAATTGAAATGGAAAAATGCATTATTATAGACTTATGCGGGGCGAAAAAAATAAAGAAAAAACTATTGAAACATTGGATTACGCGTATTAAACATCAATAGAGAAAAATTATTTTCCTTTTATTGCCGCGTTTATTTCTGTTCACTCGGTCTGTAATTCGTTTATAAAATTTTCTTTTTGATAACTGAACGTCATTGTGATCGGTAACACGCAGGACGTGAATTAAAAGAACACGCGGCGATTATCTCGGTATCACAACGTTGCCACAAAGTAAATTGGATAAATTTACGAAAGCGCCTTGAACCTAACTGAATGTGCTGTTGTTGCGCCGGGACGGGTGGGGTGTACTCGCAGTAATATTGATTTATTTTACAACCCGAGATTCCAAATGCTTGCTTTTAAATGTAATGGACTAGCGAGAGCCCGCAATTGCCCCAGTAAAGTGTTCGTACACTTAGTTTACCGTATAATATTACATTTTGTTCAATAAAAACCGGCACAATAATAATATGACGTGTATTTGTATAATATTTATGTCGTACGTGTTTGAGCAATAATAAATACCAAGGACATTACTGATATTATTTTATACAGTTTTTCATACGTTTTACCACAGATTAATATAGATAGGACACTGAACGATTTTCCTTTGTTCTCGAGATTATAATTTCAATGGCCTTGAAATCAGCTGTTTAGTAATTATCACTAATTTCTTACCATGCGAGGTGTTTTTATCTACACATTGTGTTATCATTAATCGTAGAATCTGTGTTTGTACGTTTTTATTTATTACACTTGTATCTTATAGGTGTAATAATATTATATATAATAATAATAATATAATTATATAATATTTTTTAGAAAATTATATATTTTTATTAATATTATGTAGGTAGGTACAATCAATCTGTACTTAATATGGTACGATCGGCGGACGAAACGGAACAAAAAAGATTACGGTAGAGACGTGTTGTAGCGCGTTGGAATGCGCGCGAAACCGGCTGCGTTGACAATGCGCATGCGCAGGTTTGTTCCTAACATCATGTTCTTCCGCTGTGTCGCTAACATCAATCATTCCGCTCCGAAATGAAAAAAATCGAAATAGTGGGGGGAGTGTCCATGGCCTGGTTTTACCAAATGAAACGTTAATAACAAAATACAATTAAATTCAATTTTTTTTTTTTTTATTTTGGACAATTAATAATTTATTTGGTTCGCAATTTATCAAACGTAAAAGTATAAAATATTATTTTACAGATATACCATACACGTATCGAAAACATTTTTTTATTTATTACCTATAGATACGATACTTTATTGGGTAAAATATTGTTTATTATATCGTTTAGTTTAGTTTTGGTTTAGTTTTATGAAATTTACAATTACACGGTTCATTTTCTATAGTTGCCGAAAACGCGTAATACCTGTTATAATCCGTAGACGTTTATTACTTTTTACACAAGTACTGTTGGGTTGCTACGGATTAACGTGGTAGTAAAGTTAGGGGAAAAATATCGTAAATTCCGATCACGTACGTTATGGTGACCTGCGAAAGTCAAAACCCGAGTGGTGTAATTTCTATGGAGAAAAAGGAACAACAATAAATTCTTAGCGATATATTGAAGTTTTGAAAGGACTAGGAAAAATAAAAACGTTTCGGACGAGATTCCGACCAAATTCTTCTTTACCGCAAAAACTCGCTACGATCACGCCACTTAAGAATCCATTACAACGTTTCAATGTGTTTTTACATTCAACATTTTTTACACTTACTTTTTGTTGTCAACGCTATTAGCGAAAATCTTAAAGAGGTACTAAATTCGATTACAATGAATCAAGACCGAAATATATATATATATATATATTTTATTTTTTTAAAGCTATTACAGCCCATTTAGGGCTCTCGCTGCTTCTACAATTTCTCGCCATCTATCTCTATTCTCACTCTCTTTTAGCTTCGTTCCTGGTGCAACCTTTACCAGATCTGTTTTTAATGTATCCATCCATCTTTGTCTAGGGCGGCCTCTGGGTCTTCTTTCATTGATTTCCCCTGTTAGAACTTGTTTACAGATACCATATTATTTCTCCATAAGTGCCCAGCCCATTCCATTCGTTTGTTTCTGATAAATGTTTTTATGTTCGGTCTTTGGAAATATATATATATATATATATAAATGGTTTGCAAATATTTTTACGTAAACGGTAAGAGAAAAAAATTATTTTATTAAAAATGTCTATGACATTGGCAAAAATGTATTGAAGAAGAAAAAAAAATATGTAGAAAATTTAATTTATTAAAATAAGGCTTATTTTATTGGATATATGTACGTATTATGTATGTATTTTACAAATGTATGTATTGTATATTGTATGTATGTATGTTCGTGTTTTCTTTTTGTTTTATTTATTAAAATTATAATATGTAAAAGTATTATGTGTTTAAAAACAAGCATTAGCTCGTCCATGTATAAGCAACAAATTTATAATCGAGTACATAATATTATTATTATAATTGCAGGCGAATGGCCGAGAAGCGAAAACTCAGTGTGACAATGCTTATATAGTATAGTGCTTACATACAGTGTAAATTTAGGCGGTCAATAACTGATTTTGTGTAAAATATTTTTACATAATTTTTCTGTGAAATTCCAAAACTGTGTGGGGAAAATATAGTTTTATAATTTTATATTTTATATATATATAAAGAACTATATATATATATATATATATATATATACGACGTTGAAATTCTATTAAATGAAATGTCACTTTTGACGTCTGCACATTATAAAACACCCCGCGGAGAACTTCGCGAGCCATTTTTCTCACCAAAAGCATTTTTTTTTTTTGTGATGACATTTTAATTTATTTCACACGAAAAATAAATTACATATTTCACTAAACCTTATAAATAATAATTGACCTAAATAAAACTACGTTGTTCACTACATTATTCAGTAAAACGAAATTATTAAATAATAATAGCCCGACAACTCGGGAAATCTTTTGACTATGTGTTTATGTACGGGATGTGAATAAATAATTATATATACTAATGTATTCTATTTAATTTACATTACAGACTTATGCATTATAATGCGTATGTATATATTATATTTTATAATACAAACAAATATCTTTTTTTAAATAAAATATAGTTAAAAATATATAGAATATTATTAATCCAATAAAAATATGGTTAATGTTATTACTAATTATCATTTAAACAAACAAACAATATACCTACATATATGTTTAATTTACACTGTTTTTAAATCATAAAATTGCGACATTTTGTTGGAATAAACAGACGTTTTCGGTACTAAATTATAATAGTTCCAAAAATCGTAAAAAATAAATGTACAAAAAACAGTCGCGTCATAATAACGAAAATAAATTTTCCCTATCTATTCAAACTGTTACCGAAATTTAAGACAAATTAAATGAAATATACCTCAACAATGTCATATGTTAAGTTCAGCTCCTTTGTCAATATTAATCTAGTTTTTATTAATTTTTATTGCTACTTGTTTGTAGTTCATTTAATTATGCCCGAGGTTGCCTATTTTTTTTTTTATCACTAGAATGTTTATAACTTTATCGTGTCGAACGACAGGGAGAAAAAAATCAAAAAGCGCTCTATGAAATCATTATTTTCATAATATCTGGGTTTACACCTTGAACGTCGTAATTATTTGGATTAAAAACTATATTTGAATAATAAATGTTTGCTGGTTGTTCAAAATTATCATTTCCCCCGCTTATTGTGACTTTATTTTCATCGCCGTTAATTATAGTTCGACTAACAAAGTACTCTTCTTGATATTCATTATCTTTATTTTCCCAAAATTACTGTCTTCTTCTACGCGTCGTCCTAATATGAAAGTGAGCCACATAAATTGACATCACTACGGTAAAATAAATTCACAGTTTGACCACAATCCGTATTGTCACAATTTGTTACGTAAGAATGCAAAGAACTATACTTAGTAAAAAATACCGAAAATTAATATACGTATAATAATAACATATTAAATAAAGTTAGAAGAATCTGTAGGAAATCGCATTAGGTAACGAAACATAATATTATATACCAAAAAGATAAAATGTTTACTATCCATTACTATATTACGAAATAGTCAGAAAAGCGAGGTGTATACATATTTATATATATTTTGGTGACACAACCATTAATATTAAATTTATTTATACAAGAAAATCCTTTTAAACTAGTTTTTTTTAAAAAGCACCGGATAAAAAGAAAATATAAAGTTTTTGCCAATTATATCTACAAACTTTTTGGACGGTATAAAAAAAAAATGTTCGTGTACAATTATGGATATTTCTTCGAGTACAGAAAAATGAACACGTGGCAGTAGACCTTTTAAAAGTTTGTTTTTACATTTTCAATGAAAGAATATTGTTGTTCTCTTCTATAGCGTACGAAATTAATTTGTAGTGTAATTTTACGCTTTTATGATTTAATCGTTGTTATGTGAAATCAAATTGATCGTTCATTTGAATAAGTTTAGAAAATTATTTTGCATTATAATAGCGGGTCTACTAAAAAACTTTATTGAAATATTTTATCGTCGTGAATGTGATTTGTTGACGTTTATGAAATATTCTTTGTTGAATTAGATATAAAAATATACGTACATATTGTATAATAATAATAATTAATTCTGCTAATGTTGAAGGATTTGATGGAAATGGATTTTCGTATGAGTTTTTGGACCGATTTTTTTTTTTCATACCAACATCTGAAGGTAAAGCAACAGTTATTACTTGAGATGAAGGAGGTGTATGCGTGTGACTATTTTATGAAGAATTAATTAGATGCGATTTCTTTTAATTCGTTTATAACAGTTTTAGTGCCAGTTTCTGCTGCATTTGTTGCGTAATTATGAATATCTTTATGGAGAACAACTTTATTATTTTTAATATTATTATACTTTATGTATTTCCACTATGGTTTATTTTCTTAACACAATCATTTTCAAAAACGTATTCCGCGAATAGTAATAAATCATTTTCTTTAGAACTATTTATGTACCTACCCTAAAACCATAATATAAAATGATAAAAAATAAAAATGTCATAACTTAATAAACTTTGAAAATGTACACTACGGGACAGTTACGAACGTACAGAACAGTCCTTAAAAAAATTAAAAAAACATATCTTAAGACTTACAGCGGAAATAATTTTTATGTAAATTTTATATAATAAAACTCATTGCATAACCTTATTTCGATCGCCACGCGTCTTTGGTCGGGAAAACGTTTTACGGGAAAGAGAATTTGACGGAGATATGTCGGATGGGAATGTACACTGTTAATTATAAATGTGTGTGTGTGTGCCTTCGGGACATATAATGGGTTGATGCATAAATGATTCGAGTTTAAAAAATATCGAATGTAATAAAAGTTCCGCCGATAGAAGTGTATTTATATGAATAATAATATACGTGCAATCAGAGTATTGTTTTTTTTTTTTTTATTCAAATCTGTACTAATCGGTACGATTATATTGTGTACATAAAGAAATTAGGAAATTATTGTTTATACTTCACGTAGATTCGCTAAAATTTCAACGGTGCAGGCACAGTTCGGAATTGAACAGCGCGTTGTGTACAAAAACTGCAAAGGCTATGGACTGAGTTTTCCGTAAATCCTTTCGGAAAATACGATCGAGTGTAATTTTCATGTCATCGCATTTGACGTTCAAGGATACGCACGTCATCGTATGTTCGCGTTATCCCCGAGAGACGAATTGAAAACTTGATTTTCTCTAATCATACGCATTCAAAATATAATTATTCGATTCGAATAAATGATGTGTAATTATTATTGCGGCGTATAATACAGACAGCGTAATTGCGAGTGGCAACGTAAGAACTCGAATCACACTTAACACTGAACAAACTTCGCGGATTTCATAATGAAAAATAAATCGAAATAGAAAAATGTCCTTAACTTTAAAACACAAAGCGAGTACTTTTATAATTATAATAAACCACGGTAATTCGTCCTCTCCTAATTGTTTTATATCATTTATTATATAATATCACGTAGTTTGTAACCCTAAAAGTCATTGACAGCGGCCTACATAGACTACAGAGACTGATTTTATATTTTTATCGGTTCTGGTTTCGGTTCGGTTCGTGAAAATTATGAATTTCGGTTTCGGTTCCGGTTAATACCGGTACTAACATGTACTTCAAAATATCGAAATTACGATTAAAAAGTGATATTATATTAATTTATAATGTGGAGTACCTAATTATTATTACGGATTTAATAATTTTTTTTAGCATACCAATTTTTTGTTCAGTGTGTTTTTTCACATTCAGCATACAAGTATACCCTGCAGTGTAAGCAGCCCGTCTAATCATTTAAAGTTTATATATTTTTGTATTTTTTTTTTTTTTTTGGGAATTTAATTAGAAATGTATTGGACTTTTACATAATCTCTTGTGATAAAATCTATATTAGTGATACAATATAAAAATCTTTATTTCCAAATATCGGTTCCGGTTTTGAAAAAAAAATTTAGTGTTACGGTTAGTTTTCGGTTCCAATATTTTCAAAGGGTTTCGGTTTTTTCGGTTCGGTTCCAATTCGGTTTCGGTCCCTGCTCGTACAATAAAAATTCTATTGATTTTTCAAGATACTCCCATCGCAGTGTAATGATAACAACAACAACAACAACAATCTGTACTTGCGTGTCATCGCTCGGAATAATAATTGTTATTATATTGCATATAGGAAATAACAAGTGATAAAATAATCAATAGAAACTGTGGTGATGGAAAAAAAAACAATTTCTAGAAAACTATGGATATATGCGATTGTTTTTCAACGTAATATTGGAATAGTGCAAGAAAACCGTTGACAATTTCACAGTTATTTATTGCAGTCATTAGAAAAAAAAAATAATGACGTGTTTTTAATCAGATTGAATAACTGGCCTCTTCGTTACTACTCGATGACGAAGAGACAGCGAAGTCGTCTTCAAATTTTTCGCGATAATTACTGGAATCTTTATGAAGGTTCTGTCCTGTCTTCGAGTTACGCCGTTTATAATTTAAACAATTTCTCCACGTAGCTTTCATTTAACCCCCCTTATAAAAGCTCAATATTATTTCACGATGTGTTAAATCGGTCAATTAATAATATTTTACGTATACCCCGTGGTTTACCTATGGAAAAAATAAATCCGTCGGAAAACCAACAAAAGAATTCCGCGAAAGAATGGACCGGTAAACGTTATCTTAATGAATACGTTTAAATACGAGTGAAGCGTACACAGTAAACCGTTATAATATTATCTGAAGAAACTCAATCGACGACTCGTGGAAACAAGAGAAAACGTACGGTGGTGCCAAAGCCAAAATATTGTCCGAATCGTATTAACCGCGTGCCAGAGATGCAAGAGACAATAGTCAGGCGATTATAAAATATAATATTCTAAAGCGCTTTTCTCTCGAATACTATTTAAAGAGTTCCCAGTTCGTTTTTATCGCCCGAAATCTCCACCGCGCTCGTTACGTTTAAAATAATACGCGTAGATTATTGTACTGCAAACGCAGACACGCCTCGCGACCTATTCAACGCTGGAACTCGCGTTTGGCGAAAAGAGTTAAAGAACTACGCGCTGCCAGTGGTGTTAATTAAGATAATAATCGATTCGACATTAAAATTTGAACGAATTCTTAACCCGAGCGGAAATTACACGAGAATTTAAATAGTTTTTAATCGCGCCAATGAATATCGAATACATTTTCTCAACTTTTTCAGACGTGACTTGACCCAACCAGGGACTTAATTATACGAGGGGGTTACGGGGAATAGATCCCCTGCCACGGGCTTCCTTTTTTACGTAACGTATAATCTAATGCACAAAAATATGTAATAAGAAATTAAAGATAAAATTTTTTTTGTTTTAACGAAATTTGTTAGTACCTACTTTTTCACAATTCATCATACCTACGTGTAGGAATGTTGTAATATTCGTTCGTTTATCGACCGGTAACTACCGACTGCAGGTACGCGCGCGATTAGAGTTTTGGTCATCGAAGAAAGTTCAACTCATACGCAGACGTTGAAGTAAATAAATAACAGTTGAAATACTCAAGAAATTTAGAATTTTTTTTTTTTTTGCATATATCTCGTTTTTATTAAAGAAAATAATAATAAAGTATAGAATACGAGTATCAGGCGCTCTAAATATTTGATATCAATGTTTGGAGGGTTATTACAATTACGGGTTATCCAATGCTAAATTCTATATCCCCTCCCATATGGGCGTAGGCCGTTTGCGCATTGTTATTGTTAAACGAATGACTTTTTTTTATAGACCGTTTGCGCATCGCTAATGTTAAAAATTAACTCTTCAAAAAATTATATTCGAGCTATGCACAGACTGCTTATATATATATCGCATACGATATCAAGCACAATATTTATGATTACGAGCTTTATGAACCATTTGTGTTGAGTAGCACCTATTAAAATGAATATTACTTGTATTAATTATTTATATAAAATCTATGGACCTATAAATGTAATCTATAGTATGGTACGATATCGACCTTTGGAGTGCACTATGTTAAATAACGACTAATAACGGCCACGATAATAACCACAAACTGCATAATATATCATATAACACGATGCTTACAAGTTATCAGTTATTACAAACTTATTACTTATTACTTATTAGTTATTAGATTATAAAAATATCTAATAAAACCCGTATCCCATACGCGTTATTGGTTTATCAGGTAACCGTGTCATCGTACTATCAGAGAATAGATGAGAGGTACTAGGTACCTACCTGTTCTACAGTAAAATCGTGCGGTGCGCAAACGACCACACAGTATTTTTACCTGTGAGGTTAATGATGCGCAATACGACAAACTCCGTCCCGTATAACATTCGTAATCACGCCACTGGACCTTTACAGTTAATTGGAACTGGCTCGACTTATAAATACAAGTTCCTATAACTCATTGGAATCGAATAGGAGAAATCGTGCGATTATTGTGAATGTTATGGAGAATAATAAATTTTGCCAACATTTATTCATTTCTATATGAATAATATATATATATTTTTATTAATAATATTTGAAATATAATATGTGATATAAAGTGAACGAATTTCTTATATTTTTAGTGAGAGTATGCAGCTCCAATTGGATTAATTTTCCTATGAACTGATATACAAATCAGTTTTAGAGCATAAAAAAACATATTTCGAGGTAACAAAATATTTTGTGCAAAACCGTATGTTTTAGGAATATATTGAGGTTTAATTTGAACATTTCACAAAAAAAAAAATGTAATGGTTTATAAAAAAAAATTCAATAATAACTGTGACCCACGTCAGTTTCCATCCCTTCCGGACGCCGTGATTAGATCGGGTGACGTTTACCCGTTCGATTTGAACGCGATATATCAATGTTATTGAGTAAATTAATTTCTTTTTCCAACATGTTATTATTATTTTTATCTCATAATACTGAATATTATTTTTATTCCGTATGCAATTTATTATTTCATTTTTTTTTTAAATTCCGAGCGGAGCGATGAATCTATTGTTTTTACAGTGATATGTTTTTTTTAGATTGCTTCCATTCCAGGCGATTGTATTGTGTTCTATAATTATTTCAAGCAGAATCATTTCGCACGAAATTTCATAGGAAATTCATCCCTCTAAATATCACTTTTAATTAATTACATAATGTCTTTATTACAACGTTTTCCGTTGTTGTTGAAATGACACCGAGATAATGCCGATTTATTATTAAATCTGCGTTTAATAATTTAAACTAACACGGATAAATTATAAAATAATATTGCTCGCTCAAAGCGTTTTCTGTCATTCTACATTAAAAGAATTTAAACGTATTCTCGTTTTTCTGTAGACGATATAATATAATTATATTTTTGTACGATTGGCATTCACACTTTGTTTTAAATTAATACAATTTTCTCGGTAAGTATAAATCGAAAACTTTGAAAAGTACAAAATATATATAAAACTTTGCGAAAATTACGTTTTAGAAAATTTAATCTCTACCGCAACAGACACATACACTATACATCACGTGAAATACTAAAGGTTTTCTCCTGGGACGCTGTCAAATTTAATTTTCACTGGCGTTGTTGCAGTAATATACGGTTTTCGACGAAAATCTCTTTGGCACGTTATTCGATGACAAAGGAATACAAAATACGCTTTTTTACCGGGCACGTTCTGCAGCAGGTGCAAAATCGTGTAAAATTAGTAACCAAATATGTACATTATATCATCAAATTTATCACATTATCGCAACGCATCTTCTAAAAAAAAAAAAAAATTATTTTTCTATTTTTTCTAGCCAAAGAGCCTAAAGTAGCAAAAAATGGCAACAGATCCCTAAAACAAATGGTTACATAAAACAGTATAAACAGTATAATTTTATGTTTAACTACAATCATGCAATATTATATTATAATAATAATAATAATAATAATAATAATAATAATAATGTAACGAGCCGCAGGATGTTGTGAATGTCGCTTAAGTGAATTATTTGGATAAAGATTTTAAAATGTATTTTTATCACTATAAATTTGAAAACAGTGATAAATCATTGTATTCGATAAAATGATGCTGAGCGGAGCTTCGGTATTTAACAAAAACTAACCTTTTTCTATGAATTAATTTTCTTAAAACCTATAATTGAAAGTTTTTGAAAATTGTTTTTCTTAATATAATAAACAGTTAGGTATTTGATGAATATTTTTTTAAATTTCTATACCCATTAGATTCAAAATCACGAAGAACTAACGATAATCGATTTCGACGAAATCGCGTTTTTATGTAGTTTTTTAGTTATATTATTGGGCGCTTTTGATAAAATCGAAAAATGACCTCTCTAAAATACTAATTGTACGAAATTTGTTACCGGATACTATCACTCTGACTTGTAAAGATCGGAGCACCCTTTCTGATAGAATTTTTGGGTACAGGTATAAAATATATTATTATTGTTTTTCGGTAGTTGTTGAGTTATGTTTTTAGGCGCTTTTGAGAAAATCGAAAAATGAACTGTCTAAAGTACCAACCGAATGCAATTCGCTACCGGAAACGAACTGCGACTGTAAAGACCGGATCACTTCTTTTGGTAGGATTTTTGGGTACAGACATGGAAAAAAAAACACAGCTTTTAAAACCAATAGATTCCTCGTTACGCTCACAATCTAATAACGATAATAATAAATCGTTAAAAATGCCGAATGATTTTCGTTTCAATTCGCTGTTATTGTTGATTTTTAAAATTTACCATAATTTTTCATAGATATTTCGATCTCATTTATCGCTGTTTACAACGCTGTAAATTATACTGGCAATTTGTTAGAATACAGTTAACAATTTTTTTAAAAGAAATTATTACAATAGGCGTCCAAAATAATTTCCTTTAGTGTTTACAAACGGCCATATGCGTTTTACCATAATATAGTGAAAAAAAAAATATCACTTTCGACCGCGGTCGTTTACTCGTAAGAATTTAAATATTCAATTCTGCTTTTTTCTCGTCTTCCTTTTCATCTTCTTAGAAAAAAAAAAAACTTGTTTTTTTTCTGAATTAATTCGCTTTTATTCCGAGACGAGTATATTATGTTATATATTAAATCCACTCGTCTACCAAATAAATAAATAAATAAATATATATATATGTTAATATTACACAATTAATTGAATAAACTAGTATCTAACGAAATACCGGTTACAAAAAAAAAACCACAGCACTCTTTCGGTATACAATAGAACGTAACCAAAAGCTTCGCGTGTCATATCGTATAATCAAAAAAAAAAAAATTTAATAATATCTCGATATTATAATAAAACGCGGAAATAAGATTTTATTTACATCTATCTCGTATATAATTTATAAATTTTCACATTTATGGAAATACAAACGCGTATATTATATAAGGTAACGCGAACGGATATTAACCGTTATTGATTTTACGTAGGTATATATATTTATAATGGAGAATAAAATATATATACGATTAAAAAAGGAAACCACTTACCGACTGTAATATAATATCTTATTTAACGGCTAAACAACCCTTTGATAGTTATAATTAATTATACTCACCGCGTTTATTTATTTATTTTTTTAACGTGTATTTACAATTTTTTTTTTATATACTGAAAATATTGAACACCGTATAGATTCTATTATGTCTTGCGTAGTAACGATCGCAGCGCGTAGAATTACGTTTAATTGAAAAGTCGGATACTCGATTGTGCGCATCGGTACAATAGGAATAATTTCATCGGGGGTTTTTTTTTTCTTCTTAATTTAAATATTTCGTTAAATTATTTTAATTGTGACGACGCGTCCTGTACCGAAACCGAATGATAAACACAGCGTGTAATAATATAATCGTGGGGAGGGGGGAACACTATAAAAACCCGTATGCGCGCCGAGGTGCTCAGCTCATCGGTTTCTTTTCGGTTATATATATATAGGTACATTTTTTTTTTCCATATAATATTCGCGACGGACGTTTATTATTATTTTGATTTTTTACTACCGCGCGCGTGTCACGTCCCGAGATAACCGATCGGCTTGTGAGTATAATATTATTATGGCGTACAGACGGGGCAGTGGATTTTTTTTTAAGGCGATTTCTATCTCCTCGAACTGTCGGGACGATAATAAAACGTATATAACACGGCGGAGTGGTGACACGTATAAACAAATGACATTCCCCGGTAAATTATCGCAGTTTAATTCGCCGTAAATAATTAGCTATATGTATAAGCGCTGTCGCCGTCGGGATTGTCGGGGTTTTTTTAAGTGCGTTTTTATTGCTACTCGCTTGTATAATAATGTGTCGCGGGAAAGGGATCAGCGACGAATGCCGCCGCGCTAATAAAACCGTGAAATTTACGGCCGTGCCGTATAGGAAAACCGAAACGCGGTTAACTGAAAGACAAACAACACGCGCGGCTCCGGGCTTACGAGATCAAAAAACAAAATACAAAAAAAAAAAAAACGGGGAGAAAAAAAATCATACTGATTCATACGCTCGGCTGATATAATTGTTATTTTCCCTGCTTCGGTCTGCACAGCATCGGAGCGAGGAACGTATTGGGTTTTTTGCCGACAACGTTTTGGAATCGCATCCAGTTTGGTGTTTCGAAGAAGACGTTTTTTTTTTTGTTTCTTCGGTTCTCTCGAAAGCGCCTAAAAGAATTATCGCGAAAACTTTCAGAATCATTTCATAAGACCGGACGGTCCGCTACCGCCCGCGGTCGGATCGCTCGGTGGCGTGAACCGTTTTCCGAAGGGCCGCCAACCGACGGTGTGGTCACTGGACGCGATACAATAAAAAAAAAAAACAATGTGAGATATTAATGTACGATTTATTTTGTGTTGTTCCGGAGAAAAGCTCAGACGCATAGAAACTCAGAGAGAAAGAGAGAAAAAAAAAATATATGTAAAAAATAACTTGTCCTGACTGACTGATTCGTCAACGCGCAACCTAAACCACTGGGTGTATAGAGACTTTAAATTTTGCACAGAGGTTCTTTATACAACGTAGGCGAGCACTCAGAAAGAATTTTTCAAAATTCCGTCCCCGAAAAAATACAATAATATAGATTTCGAGGTATTTTATGTTCATAACAGTGGTAATTTTTGGTTTTAAGGCTTGAAAATTTAAAACATCGTCGAACGTACGCTTTACATCGACTATATTAAAAAAAAAAATCTTGAAAATCGTTAGACACAATTTTTTTTTATAAACATTTTAAATTTTTCGACGATAAAGTGTATTTTTTTTTTTTTTTGGAAAATTACGTTTTTTTCAAAACTAATGGTCCTAGTTCCTTGAAATGTTTACCAAATATGTAACTTTTTACTATATTAACATAAAAATTAAAAAACATATTTTTTTTTTTTTTTTTTGGACTATTTATAGCAGTTATAGACTTCGCGGGATATTTAATATATACATATATATATAAAGGTTCGTTTTGGTTTTATAACCAAAGTTTTTCAAGTTTTTCGACAAAGTGTATTATTTCGATTGAAAATTAAAATTAAATATAATTTCGTTACTTCGTAGGTTTTTAAGAAATTTTTAGAAATTATGTTGAAATGATATACTATAACGTTAATAACACAATTTTCTTTTTTTTTTTATAAACATTTAAAATTTTTTCGACGACAAAGTTTATTATTATTATTTTTTATTGTCAAATTACGTTTCTTCGTTTATATAAATGATAAATAATAATAACGCAACGAAGCTCCGCTCACATTCGTTTTATCGAATGTAATGATTTATCTTATTGCGTTCAAATTTATAGTTTAATAACAAAACTCTTAAAACTTTAACCATGTAATTGTGCGACATCCGCACAGCACCCGGGGCTCGCTGTCTTTTTTACGTTTTATTTTTATCTTCAAGCCGCGCACCGTGACGGATTATTATAACAAGGTATAATATGTTCGAACAAGAGAAAGATTAACCCTCGGTGGTTAACTGTTCTAGTGGTGTTCAAATCGGTATACACAACATCGGGCGCGATCACAAGCGATCAAATTGGCCAAGTGATTGATTTCGGTGTTGGTCGACCGGAACGCGTTGTTGTGCGCGCTGCGGCACTAAACAAAAATCGTTTATACTCTGTTCTCGTATACACTATAATAAGTATGTATTATTATATAGACCGCGTAATATAAATTATTGTACGGAGGAGTTTTTATACCACAAAAAAAGAAAAAAAACACAAAAACCCAACTCTTTTTTTTCACTATAAAAGGAACGAAACGAGGGGGGTACACTTGTTCCGAGCACTGGTAACGATTTATTAGAGTATACAAAATATGAACAATATTCAGACTAATATAATCCAGTCGATCACTTCGGCGTAACGTTGCTCAGTTAATTTTTTTTTATTATTATTATTATTATTGCGAGTAAAAATTAAAATGTGGAAATTCAAAAGAGATTTTGAATAAGACGAAGATTTATTGCTGTAATGAGTTGGCATGTTTTTTCGGCGTAAATCGTTTTGTTTTACTCCTACTTATTTTACAAAAGAAAAAAAAATACATAATTAGAAGGAAAAATAAACGTAAGTATTTATAAACAAATAACTTAACAAATAATTTTTTTTTTTAAATGAAAGTTAAACGCACTTGAAATAAACGATAGACCCGTTAATGATTTTTTTTTTAATTCGCGGATAATAGAATAATAATTAAATAGAAAAAATTTGAAATTTGAAATTGAAAAATAATTTTTATTATTATTATTATTATTATTATTATTATTATTATTATTATTATTATTATTATTATTATTATTATTATTATTATTATTATTATACCGTACGAAACAATTCGATCGTATATACACATAAGCTTTTGAAAACTGTGTGGTTCGGTGAAAGGGCCGGGATATGATTTATAATTAGTTTGTTGCCTGTTGGTTAAATATTCATGAGGCGCGCGAGCGGTTTCGAAAATCTCAATTATAATATAAGTTTAATTGGGAATTGTATTGTCAACCAAATACTAAATCAATGTTTGACGTTTGAAGTTTTTCTTCATAACGTGCCTGTACCATTAGCCCGAATGTTATTTTATACTACAATAATTTCCATTTGGAATTAATTTTCAACCATTGTTTAAATAATGATATATATGATTTATCCGATAGAAATACCGTTTCGGTAACATAAACAAAGTCAAATTGTTGTAATAATAATATTGTTTTAACAGACTATACGCTCCCACCACACGAGCGACATGTTAATTTCGATAATAATTATTAATTTACGCAATAAAATATTGATTTATTTACAGGTCCGGAAAATATAATAAATCACGGGCTTTTTTTAAGTCTTACCTGTATAATATTAAACCATTATTTTTTTTAAAAGTTAATAAATATTGTATTTTCCGGAATTAACCGGGTTGTGGTAAAAAATTTTGCCACTAATATACGTTTCAAACAAAATTTCATGAAAATAGTGTTATTCTTATTTTTTTTTTTTAATAAACTTTTTTATACATTTATTTGGATTGTCTAATATTTTTACTATAAATAGTATGCTGTATAAATTTTTAATAAAACAATTTTTTTGAATATTTCGTGGTTTTTTTTTTTTTGCATATAAATCCGGGCTCTTATAATAATTAATAATAATTAGCGAGACGTCGGTACGGTGAATATCGTCTCGAGTGCGTCACATTTATAGCTGAAAGAGATTTTAGTGTGTTGTAATTATTTTCAATTTATTACGATTCAATGAATATTGTAGAGGTAGTAGGAAGCTCGTATTTTGAGCTAACTATTTGATATCGTTCGTGTCCACAACGAAAATGTCGACATTTTTACCGAGTTTTTCTCGTCCAATTTTTCTCGTCGGGTTTGTACTACTGGATAAATCGAAAAAAAACGTGTCGATACCAGAGACGTCTTCAGGTCACTTTTACGGAGGGAGGGGGGCGAATTTCCTGATGGAAATTATAATAAGTCACAATTTGAGACTTGTCACAATTCCGACAAAACTGTTTATTCGTGGTATTACGCGTATTGTGGATACGAGTAATTTAAAATAATTTTTTATTTAGGTGTAACAAAAAAAAAAAAGTGTATATTATTAAAAAACAATATTTAAAAAAAAAACGTATGCCTAGATTATTTAAAAACATTTTTCACTATTGAATTCCATTTTGATTAAATGATTGATTAAACATTTATGATATACGCGATTATCATGCGTAAAATATATAATAATACAGTACGTCGTTTTGATATAATGTGTGTTAAAAAAACTTTAGTATATTATTTTAATAGTATTTTTTTTCTCTTCATATAGTGGTCGGTGAGCTCACGGGGAATCGATAATCCCCATCGCCGGGACGCGCCTGCTGGTCCATAGTTGGATTCATCGTCACCGCGGAACGCAACGCATGTCGAGATCATCGCCGAGCGCTATTTTCGTGCGAATAAGACGTGTTGCGACGTACAAGACAAGAGAGAAAAAAAAACATACACGTCATTGTAAAACCAACACATAATTTTCGCTTCACTCAGAATTTCAAATGAAATACCATAAAGGCACAGATTAGATGAATACAGATGGATCACTCGCGATGTAAACAAAAAAAATTACGTCATTCGAATCCCCCCCCATATCAGTGTTACCGCACGGTAGCACAATATATTTACCTAAAATTTAAACATTACTCCCGCGAGGTAATCTATTTGTGTTGTTAAATATACTCGTTTCATACACACAGTTGAAAAAAAATTTGTGCTAATCTGCGTTAAATTTTTACCGGCACGTGATAACAATTATCATGATAACATTATTTGAGATAATAAAGAAGTTGTACTATAATATTGTAAAATACCAACACAATAATTTATATCGTCGTGTGCGCCTACATTGATATGCGGGGGACCAATCAGAAGAGCGTATTTGCAATTCTTTTGTTCTCGGGCCGAGTGATCCGTCTGTATTCACCTAATCTGTGATAAAGGTATACACGTATATATTTATACGTCGTTAACGCGAACATAACGTTATATTAACAAACTTATAACGTGCAATGTATACACACATATATATATACATGGCTGGACAAATACTTGCTGCAGATATTATATCACATATTAAAAGTCGTGTGTCTTCAACGCGTTTTCCTCCCGAAAAGTTTGAAACTTTTTTGTTGATGTGGCACAAAACTATGAAACTCGCGGTACAAATCGGTATACGAACCGCCATAGTGCAATCAGGCGATCCGAGTTTTTTCCTTCTTCCGCTGAAGGTGGTCAAAGTGATTGCTTGCACGCCGGCAGGGGACATGTAATATTGTATTATTTGTAATAAACTGAATTGTAATAGACACCGTTGCGGCGTTCTTGTCTCTCCGCGCGCATATGTGATCAACGAGCATCAGTCGACTTGCAGCGAAAATCTCGGTGAAATTATTGTAATTAATGCATTTTTCTTATAATAACGTGTATATATCGGTCTTTAAATAACCCGTAGTAAACCGTGACTTTAAATTTCAAATTGACTTTAATACTGTATAAATTTGGTTTTTCGAAAATAACGACTGATCCTGTGAATCTCATGTACGCAAATGATTTTCTAAAAACACTCGCAAGTTGTTTCCCCTACACCCTGAAGCAGTGGCGTGCTCAGGGGAGGGGGAGGTTAGGGGTTATATCCTCCCCCGTTGTCTTTTTTGCCGACGTACAGAAAACAACTTATCAGTTATAAGAGCTGCAGCATTAGAGTCATTACTCAATACTTTTCATTCGTTATTAGCAAGAAGTTATTACTTATGACAATAAACATTCACTATATATAACATATGTTATATTTATTGAACAACTTGGTATTAGTGTGTTATAATTTAAATTAATTTTAATTATAGAACAATTTACAAATGTACACAATTATAAGCTAGAAACGATTTTGGAGGACTTGAAACATAAAACATTTGAGTTTTTGGTATTACCGTGACAATTCATTAAAATTTAAAATGTATTATTACTGTTTACTTATAACATCCTCCCCTATTGAAAATTCCTGGGCACGCCACTGCCCTGAAGTACATCGGTAGCACAGTGGCGCACACGATAATCACCAATCAGTGCCATCTGCGCACTGGTAATCAGAAGTCAGTACGTTGGTGGATCATACTCATACGATTGTATATATATATACATATCAATAATTAATAATTATTATTTATAAATTTTCTGTAATAAATATAAATAATATATGTACCTACAAAATGGTTTTGAGACGTAATTTGTAATCTGTACCAATACCAAAATCAGTTAATAGATTTCGATTTTTCTCAACACTTTTTTCATAGTTTAATATTTATTAAATATTTAATATTTATAATATTTTTAATATTTTGTATTTTGTGCCATATTTGTTCACATTTTTTGTCGTATATTTTTAATAAATCGAATGCATATTTTACCAAATTTTTTTTTTTTACATATCAATCTTAGCCCTACATAATATTATATAATACGTATAAATGTATTTGTACATAAATCGAATTTCCAACGTGTCTCGTGCGTATCCGTGCGAACTCGAAAATTTTATTTGAAAATTCGATAAATTTTTATTTTTTTTTTCTGAAAACGTGAAAATTCTGCGGGATGAAGTTCGTGCCCTCATTTGTACGCCACTGCGCGTATACAATCGTCATAATTGTCGGTTACACGCCGAGTAAAGGTGGACCGAAGAAAAAAACGGTTACGGCGGCGCAGTGGCGCATATTTTATCGCCCCGTGTGAATCGCGCTGGTACAACAACAGGTTTTTGCAATACCTACCTCTCTCGGTGCACCGCGCACAGTAAATAATATCACGAGCGCCACGATTGTATAATTTTTTTTTTTTCATACGTATACAAAATACACTTGCGAAGGGCCCGAGAAAACGTACGTTACACCGTACAGGGTGCTGCGTGTGAATTAATAAGGGGAGAGTAACGCGACATTGTATACCTCCTGAAAAATAATAACACAAAAAAAAAGAAATATATATTTCCGACTACCGTGCAGAGGACACGCGTTTTATACCGCGTTTATATGACCGCGGATAAGCTAAAACGTATTCCGTAACGTCTTCGCGGTCGCGGTTTTGCGCTGGTATAGCATGAAAAAAAAAAAAGGTAACGAACCGCGGGGTAGTGTTGTGAATGTGGCTCAATTGAATTACTTAGGCAAAAAATATTAGAGTCTTTAAGGTTATCACTAGGGCCGATATTTATATGCTTTTGCACATTGTTATTGGTTGGTGAAAAAAATAGCTATATAGTTTAACCAAAATATTGTGTTTCATGACCTAACGATTCTATAAACAAACTTTTATTTTGCACATTTTTGCATATTTTGCCATTTTTAGGGCATATTTTAGGATTTTGTACATTTTAAAGTCGTTTTCAACTGAAAAAAAAAATCGATAATTACAAAATAATTGTTTAAAATTTTTAATTTTATAAATATCAACAGGCGAATTGTTAACTTTGTTACCAATGTTTTCGATAAAATATTATCAATTTGGTTTTTATGGTTTTTCAATTTATTAATAATACGAGATACGACAAATCTATACATTTTACTGTTTATTTCATGGATCGTCAAACAACGCCATTCAATAAATCAAATTAAAATAAATATTTAAATTCAACATATTGAAAATTGAAAATTATAATATTATAAAAAAATGTAAAATATTTTTATTGAGATTTAATGTAATAACTAAAAATAGTAATAAAATACGATTTTCGAATTTTCTTAGGTTTTTTTTTTAGAGCATATTTTGGTAATTTTTAGTGCATAACTGCATACATATTTCATAGGTTTTTAAGGCATATAAATATCTGACCTAGTTATGTAAGAGTGGTTTTTCTGAAATGTTTCTATATTTGAAATATAAGTACCTAGTGTAGAGGTATAGGCACGATATTAATAGTGATGCACGAGTGAAAATGAGATCCATTCAGCTTGATATTGATGTTGTTGTATACAATTTAGACAAAAATTTCCAATTAAATTCAAAAATCGTAATTTAAATATTGAGGTTTACATAAAAAAATATAGGTTTTTTTTTTACTTTTGTGAATATCGTACAGTAAAAAAAATGTTAAAAACGAATCAATAATAAATGACGTATTGAAAAAAAAAAAATAAATTCGACCCTTCGAATTTTTTTTAGTTTTAGAATATAACGCGCTGTACGCGTTGTATTGATCAATAAAGTGTCTGGTGGTGTTCGGTCATAAAAAAGGTTTGGGAACCTCTACACTGTAGAAGAACAAAGATCGAGGATATTATAATAAGAAAATAATATATTATTATTATTATTATTACATACGAATGTCGTAAATCTCTTAAGTAGCAGACGATTTGAATGTGTACTTTTAAGACAAGTCCTCTGGCCAAAAACAAAAGCCGCCGCCAATAGGTGTTAACGATCCAACGCGATAACGAGGTGTGATGTACTCGATATCGTAATAGCGGGTAATGTTATAAATCATCGGCGCGAGTCCCTGCCCGGCGGCGGCCGCAGGGTTTAGGAAATATTATAAATATTTTTATTTGGTCGCATTTCCCAGCCATCCGATATAGGTAACCATCGCCTTATTATTATCCACCACATTTTTTCTCTACCTATCCTCGCCCACGATTTCAATTTAATAAAACGTATAAATAGCAGTCGGTCCAACACCACAACGGTCTGTATATATATATAATTGTGTTAAAAAAAAAAAAAACGTTTTTCGGGGTGGTTGGGGGCGCCGACGGTTGATTTTAAAATTGAATTCGAAAACAAATATATTTATCGTCGAAATTTATGACCAATTATATAGCTCGGAGCAATTTTTTTTTAAATATATTTTTTATTGTATACACTCACTCGCGGCGAACACACAATTTATTCGTCTCACTCGACGAATATCAATTTTAACGCGCGTTCTGACACATTTTCCGTAATTCCGTGCAGAAAATGCAGAAAGTGTAGAAAGTTGTCCTATATTTGTCGAAACTTTGAGATTTTATTTATAATCTATAATAATTCAATTATTGTAACATTTATTAATTATTCCGATCGAATTATAATTACAATATTGTAAATATACGTTTTTTGTATTAAATATTAAAAAAAAAGAGTTAATACAAATTTAAGGCGTATCTAAGTTTTATTTTCCGTTTATCCGTATTTTAAACGTCTTTTTCGTTTTAAACAATCTAATCTAAATTAATACTATCCCTTTGTCTGGGGACGGGAAGAATATACGATAAGAAGATAAAGTATGGTGGAGTTTGGGGCGAGGGGATGAAGGTGTTGAGCAGGGCCGTATTTATGGGGGACAACACGGGCCTGTTACCCCGGGCGGCTGATTATGAGGTGGCGGCTAAATTTTAATTGTAAATTTAAAGTAAAATTTGTATTATATTATAATAGGGCGGTTTTTTTTTTTTGTCCCAGGGCGACAAATTCCTAAATACGGCCCTGGGGAGGAGAGAGGTATGAGAGAACGAGAAAGGATGGTGGTAAAGGCGTGAACGGGAAAAGTTAAGGGAGAAGAGGATTTCAAGTCATATACGCACTTCTGAAAAAAAAAAAAAACTTTAAAATAAACATTGATTCGTTATACAATCACATCGCGCGTTCAAATACGCGAAAATAAGAACGAATTGGTTTTATTTTTATGATAATCATATTGCTGGTGACAAAATATAAACGAGAATAAAGAAATGGTATAGAAAATATGAATTATTTAAATTAAATAACTGTTTTATACGCGTTTATATAAAAAAAAAAAAAAACGTGCATTTATAATATTCTAACCACGATGTTCGTTTATTTCTAATATTGTTATCGTGGTGTTGCCGTTTACCATAAAGTACGTACACCGGTCGGAGAACGCGTAACTATTGTTAACGAGGTGAGGGACATTATTGTTATTCACTATTTTCTATTTAAATACGAACGCCGTAATTGACAGTGTTTGTAACATCGTAGAAAAAATATTCGATATTTTGTATAAAATTTGAACGTAAATGCTAATATATAATAAGTTTTGATACATATTATTTTGAAAAAATATTTTTTTTTTATTTATAATTCGTTGTTATTATTTTTACAATAAATAGATTATATCGTAACATTCTTCTTTGTATGATATATAGCAGAAGTGCCCAATCCGCCGTACGTAGGTATTTCTTTTTTTTTTCTTCTTAATATTTTTATTATTATCATAAGACAAAGGATCGTTCATTGATACGTTTAGTGACACCTCGAAGAAAGACGCATTTAAAGACAAAACATTGCACGTTTCGTTTGCAGGGTTGTCAACAAATATCGAATATCCGTCTCTTTTCGAGCAAGCACATGTTTAAGTCCATTCGTTACTGTATTAGATAATGTCGACAAAACATTGATAACGACATTTAACCATACATAAAATTTGACACGGCGATAAGTCGGCCTTAGTTTCACTCGTGATTAAGTACATTTTTATGAAATTTTAATATCCGTTGTTAAAAATGTATTCGACAACGGATAAAATTTAAAACATGGTTTGTGCAACAGAATTTATTTTAACTTCATTTAAACGAGTTTATCTCCGCGTAAAGATTTGTTGCAAACGGGCATAATAGGTATAGTACCCGTGTTGATCATCAAATTGTCTGGTGATACTCGCCACTCGGTAACGAAAAGGTTGGGAACTCCTGGTGTGTAATATATGCATATATCGCACCGTCCAAACCGTTATTGCGGTGTAGTACAATATTATAATGATATTTATCGGTAAATGCGGGTCTTTAATCCTTTTCTATAATAAACAAAAAAAAAAAAATAACCCTCGTGTTGTTAAATAATTCATAACTGTTTTTTTCCATTTCGTTTTTTAATCGAAAAGTAAATACCGATAAATCACCGCCGAAAATGACATCGTACACGCATAAAAGTAACAGCTAGTGCAGTTACTATACGCGCGTTTAAACGTGTTATAATATTTTATACACACACCTAATACACACAATAATAAATGTATGTATAAGCGGTTAAAATACGTGGTCCTTTAACTGCAGCGTCCTCGGAACAATATAGTACACACGTGTGATAAAACGATCACATATACCACCACCTGCAGGACATCGTTACAAATGAATATTGTTATAAAAAAAAATTTTAAATACTATGAATTTTTTGTGCGGTGGGCCCTTCACTTTGTTTGCAGGTGCATTTTTTTATTCTGGTCAATTTACATTACTATTAAAGGTAGCGAAACAAATTATTGTAATATTGTTATTCATTGGCGTCAACTGTACAGGCGGCGCGTAAATACAAAATAAATAAAAATACAATATAACGTATATACAAATACAATATACTTTTATTAGAAAAAAAAAATGGAATAATAATCATAATAATGTAAATATGACTTATATCGTGTAACACCAATCAATATATTTTTTAAATTTTAATTAAAAATACATTGACAAAGTTGATATCAGTTGTGTATTTAGACGAAGAATAGATTTTAATGAAAAAATAACAATATTTAAACCCCTCTTAGGTAAATGCGATATTGCAGGTATTTCTAATTGAAAAATTAACCTCGTCAAATGTTCACAACTAAAAAAATAAAGTCACCTACGTGACACTTTATTTTTCGGTTATTCTTCAATTACAATTTATTCAGGTGAAATCAATATTTTTTTTTCTATGAGTGGTATACGGATGTTATACAGGTTATTTTGTACGTTTTTAGGGGCGTAAGTGGTTCGGATTAATACATACGTACAATGTGTAAAGCAAAGCCTTTAAATATTTTACGATGCAATTTGATAAACACACATCCGAGATATCAACGAACATGGGCAATTTTCATATTTAAAAGCTTCAGATATAATACTTAAGTTAAATCGTACGATATTTTACCAATATTTATCACAATAATTAGGAGAAACATTGATTTATCATTGCTTTCAAATTCAAAATAAGAATACAACTCTTAAATCTCTGGCTAAACAACTCACTTGAGCATATACGTTCACAATCTTCAAAGATTAAAATTTGAAAACGATTCTGAGAGTAGTTGATTATATAATTAGTGAATATGATAAATATTGTTAAAATAATATGTCTGTAAGTTTGTTTTACATTTTGAGTACTATATTTTAATGTATTACAATTTAACTATAAAAATTCAACATCAATATATAAATATTATTCAATGAGATACCAGAGTTTCAAAATAGGCGCGTGACGTCATAGAGCCGATGTCTGAACAGAGGCGTATGGTTTTACGTGTAAAAGTTCTAGACAATGTTTTAATAACATTTTTTTAAATTATTCATTAACAGTATTTAACAGATAGAAATAATAATAATATAGGTAAAATAATAATACATTGATAATGGTGGGCTGAGAACGAAAAGGGCCTAACAAAACCTTTTTGGAAAATTCACTTTTTATAACTTTACACTTGGCGTTCATTATTATTGCGTAAAAAAAGAGGTTTGAGAATTCGGAATGTAATTATAGTCACAATTAAAATATTATTGTATCATAATTAAAACCCATTAGATTTGAAGTATTTAATGAACTTTATATTTTAATGCGTGACACTTTGTGTAATGGTTTTAAATTATGATACAATAATATTTTAATTATAACTATAATTATATTCTGAATTCTGAAATAGTTTTTTATTGCGCCATTAATAACGCCAAGTCTAAAGTTATAAAAAGTACATTTTCCAAAAAAATCTTGTTAAATCTTTTCGTTCTCGGCCCCCGCCACTGTCAGCGTATTATTATTGTACCTATATAATAATAATAATAATAATAATAATTATTATTATTATTTCACTTGAGATTGGTGAAAGCGTCAACGGAAAAAGTCTTTGTGACGAACATCTTTGAAACTTCAACCATCTCGTATACGGGACGGACCAAGAACTCAAAGTACAACCATCCGATCAGTAATACAGAGACCAGTGCAGTGGTGAAGATGCGCGTTTTCCGCGGTCGCGAAATGGGTTTAGTGGAAATTTCGATGATGACGTCCAGCAGGTACTCAGTCAACCTGGCGACGACTTGGACCACGGAGAAAAAGACCAGCACTAAGGATAAAGCGGCTCGTACGACCCGAAACACCTCGATCCACGTCAGATGTATCAACGAATAGATGTTGGCGTCACCATAATCATCGACGCTTCCCCAAACGGGCGTCTTCCACTCTTCAGCTGTCGGATACTCCATTGTGTTTATCACAATCTGCGCGGTAATTCGGTTATAAAATCGGCGACGGTACTTTTTAACTTATTTAATTATGCGGTATACATACTTACTTATATTGGAAAAAAGTAGAAAACAGTTTAAAGAAAAAAAATTAATAGATTTTAATAACTGTTTGATAATAACTGTAAGCGTGTTTTTCTTATAACTATTACCAAAATATATAATTTCATATAGTAATAATCAATAAAAAAAAACACCGTAGCCCCGGGATACGTGAATTTAGAACAATATATTGTTTATTAGCCAGAGCTATGATTCTCTAACAAAGTTTAGAACTAGATTTGTGAAACGGAATGCTTTGGATGTTTTTTTTAACTGAATTTTATAAAAGCTGACGCAAAAGGAATGGGGCGAGATATGATCCTGTGCATTACGTAACCGATGATAATAAATTAATTTCCTGCCTTATAATTTCATTTAGATTTATTGTAGAAAATGTAGTGAACGTTTTATCATGACGTATAATGCACAGAGTTGTTTGGAAAACAAAAAAACGCTTTTTCAGACTAAGCCTAATAAAGTAATACTTAAAATAAAATATGAACAAAACTCAAGCATTTTGTTTGTTTTTTCTTCTGTCTATAATGAATAATTTTGATTTTAATAACTCGGTCGCTATTTTATTATTTTGTCTATCGAACGTTCAGTGTGATTTTGAAGTTCGAGCTGGTCTGTATAGGTCATAGATAATAATATATAATGGATAGGCCATATTCGTTATCAGCCGTTCCCGAATCTTCTGTCTCACTCAGCAAATATTTAGATTACCGATACGTTGATAACAGAATACACTATTTTTCAATTATTATTCCATGGAACAAATTATTATTTCATGGAATAAAAAATTATTTCTTGCTGAGTAGGATAGAAGATATGGTTTTAATATTGCTATCTCTCTTCTTTATTCAGGAACGCTGCCCGCTACACATATTGAATACATATGGCCTATCCATTATGTATTATGTATGGTATAGGTACTCATATTGTGGTAATTTTTTTAATTTCCATATTATTCAAAATGTATTATATGATATATATATATATATATATATATATATATAATTATTATTTTTTGCATGTATTGCAGCCATACAAAGCAAGCACCTGATAATATATTTTAATCGCCTTTTATTAATTACCGGCGTTCTTCGTCTCCGTTCGTCGGCGATCGTCTTCGTGTGCGCACCGTACTCGCATTATTATTTTTTTGTTGTATTACCGCACCGTTACCGTTACCGTTACCTGTTACCTGTTGTCACCACCATCGATTACCATCTTGTGTACTACCGTTTCACTACCGCTATTGTCGTCGTTATTGTCACCGTCGTTACCGTTTTCGTTCATTACCGTCGTCGTCGAATTCAAGTCATCGTCACCAAGTTTTTCTATATATATATTGTTTATCATTATTTAATTAATATTGTGTTATAATTGTTTCTCGTGTCCCTATGCTGACCAGTACTTAAATTGTAGTCCATGTTATTTGTTTTTTTTTTTTTATTTTAATAGTAATCCGTTCATACTGAAATAGTATTATTTGGTTTTTATTTTCTGCTTTTCAATTTTTCCCCTTTAGTTTTTTATACAGTCCATTTATTTATTTTTTACCGAAATTTATGTAACAATTATAATACTAATAATACATAAATATATTATATTTATGACCAAAAGAAATATGTTTATTTTTTATGATACTTTAAAAAACACATTATTACGTTATATATTTATATAAGTGTTTTGATTTCAATATAATGACGTAAGTACATATTATTGGTACAAAGTGGACCACTATTTTGTCAAAATTTTTAGTTGCGCACAAAAATTAGTGATCAACATAAATACAATATTCGTTATTTGAAACATTTTTAATTTTTCATCGACCAAATGTCATATTGGCCGGTTAAGCTTTATACAACAAGATGGAAAAATATAAGGCAAAAGTGAAGAAAATAATAGAACTTTATGGTACGGTGATATTTTTTGAAAAAAAACATTTTTCTTTTCATCTATGTACGTCATTTATCTTTCAACGCTCACAAATAACTGTCATGCTACGAAAACGTATTATATAATATAATAAAAGAAAAGAAAAAAAACATTTTTTACTAGAAAATGTTTTCAAAGCACATAATATTTACTCGGTCGATATTTGGTGAGAAACTTAAAAGTTACAACGTGGATTTCATATTTTTTAAATACAGTACTTACAAGACGGCATTATATTATTATATGCGTCGTCTAATTTATTACACTATAGCATAAGATACAACAAGCTCGCACAGTTAATTGTTTAATATTTGTTTTACGCTGCCGTGTCATTATAAATTCTGATGTAGGTACACACTTACATTACACGTTTTATACAGAAAACGATTTATTATCTTAAAAATATTCGAAAACCGAAAAATGTTGACGGTATTATTCGTAAAAGTTGTAAAATACAAGAAATGTAGACGTATAATACGTAGTATACCTCATCATTTAAGCTTCTTGTCGCCGTGTAGATTTTATAGTTTTCAGCTTCGTAAAGTATTGAAAAAGAAAAATGCATTTTACGTGTATACATTTTGTAATATCAAAATAAATGTACGGTTCGAATGACTTTTTTCCAAAGTTCATATTGGTTAATTTCATACAATCTTTAAATAATGACAAAAACAATTAGAGCATTAGATATTAACGACTCGAATAAATTTCAAGTTAATAACACTCAAATTAGTGGGATGAAATTTTGAAACAAAATTTGAGCGTTTCCGATCAAATCTGTACTGTCTACAGACGATCAGAATCGTGTAACGGTGTTAACAATTTGGTCAAATAAACGCGTTGCTTGAAAAACGCGCTTGTATGCGTCAACAGACGGCGACCACGAGAACGAGTCACGGTTTTGGAGACGCTGACGAGTGTACATATTAACTAAATGTTCATTAGAAGCGATTTAATGGTAGTTCATACTGCGTGTGCCGCTAATAAGTCTCGAGGATCGTTACTTAACGAAACGGTTCTGTGGCCAAGTGTAACAGATCTGAAATATACGAACTATAATTTTTTTACGGGTCTACGCCTCGAAATCCTACTAATATTATAAACGCGAAAGTTTGTAAGTATGGATGGATGTTTGTTACTCATTCGCGTAAAAACTACTGAATGGATTTTAATGAAACTTTACAGTAATATAGCCTATACAACAGAATAACACATAGGCTACAATTTATAAAGATATTGTGTGAATTGTCCAAAATATCAAGTAAGTAGGAAAATATCTACCATCCGCGAGCTATTCTGGCGTGCGCTGCCAAAACCGCTAGAGTTACACACATGTAATGTATGATGGAAATGCTAATATAAGCTACTCGAAATACTAATCCTGCGCAGACAAAGTCGCGGGCACCGGCTATTTATAATAAAAAAAATACAAATCTTTGCACGGGCAACGCCGGGCGGGACAGCTAGTAGTATTATAATACTTCGAAGTCCTTTTCCCTGGGGCCACTGGATCGGGAGTTGCGCAGCACTGCGCGTATTATTGTAACGTTCGGTCCGCGCGCAGGTGTGAAAATCACACGGCATAGCGATTTGAATATTATATTTCACGTAAACGTTTTGCGGAAAAAGAAACGTCGAGGACGATCGGGACGATAGAGGATTTCCGATCGCTACTCGATTGCCCGCGGATAGACGATCACCACAATAGACTGTACTGCACGGTCTTACCCCGCCTATACACCACCGGCAGCTACGCCGTCTGTTATTATAGGTCTACAACATGCTCGTGTTATACACAATAGTTACACCTGTCACCAGCTGCTGTAGTGTACGTATCGGTTATCGTGTGATCGGTCTCGAAAATCAGATCTTAAAGTATATACGAGTATATATATATATATAAACGCGTCCCACAGCGTAATAATAAATTTTTCTCGTCACTAGAGAAATCACTGTCGAGATTTATCTTCCCCGTCGACGGCCAGATAACATACTTTTTCCTACACGCCTACATACATACATATTTTCTCAAACACTACATACAACACGTTCGTGATCATAAATATAGATATAAATACCAGGTTATAGGATGTTGTGCTCGAGCTTCGAATAAAAAGTAAACTCTGATCGGCCCACTGTTATGCATAGCACAGAAGCACAGTTCGCCTGTGATTAGAGTCTCATATTAGCGAGACGAGCAGCGTATCTTAGAGATACGTTTCTATGTCACGTACCACCTTGGGATATTCGTTGAAAGTATCTCGTATAATTACTTTGCTCCTATAACTACTTAAGTCCTCTATTTACGGCGCGTATTTAAAGCTACTCTTTTTTTTAATCATCCGAAATACGTTTTTCCTCGTGGTTTTTTTTTCTTGTAAAAATAACTGCTCTCCGAATTAATATCACATTTAACGATATTAATGTAGTTACGACTTTAAACAGACAATTTTAATTTACTATTTTTCACGCGGCGAAAAAAAATAAAAGCGCCTGTAAAAACACATTTTGTGTATCTCGTTATTCTATAGGCGTAAAATCAGTGTTCGGAACGTTCGCTTAAAAATCGGATTCGTTCACGTTCGCGTTCTTTAGAAAAATGAAAGCGTTCATTTTAATTTATATTCATATTTATGCGAATATCTTTCATGCAATTTCTATAAAAAGGACTTATAAAATTGATTATATTATATTGCTTAATATTGCGTATAAAACATAGTGTACGGCCCGAATTTAATAATCCAAAAGCGCAAAAAAAATATCATACGAACTTAAAACCAGACGTGACTAAACTAATCTTTTAAACGTCAAATCAATGGAGTCGAGTACACACCTCGCTGCGATGTCGTATACACCTAATTACCTATGATAAATGATGAATACAGGATAAATATACATATATGCGTATTATATAATGATTGGAATATTTGTTGGGCCGAGATTTTGGCCGTTTCGCTTTATGTTTTGCTCGATTTAAATGTTAATCTTACGCGTTGGTAAGTTATTTCAATTTTTAAACTTGAATTAAACATTCGGATTTTTAAATACCATATAGATTGTAAGAATTCGAAAATACTTTAAACACTAATATTATATTAACGTACCTAAGTAATTTTTACACATATTTTTTAATACAGGGTTGAATTATATATATAAATTTTTTTATATATATATATACCGTGTGTCATAGCCGATATCATACCCGACTTATAATAATGAAACACGTTTAGACAGTAAATATAAATTGACGCACTACCGTGCCATAATATTTTTGTTACTAAATACAATAAATATATTAATGCACGTTTTTTCTAATATTTATTTCTAAACGATTTATTTCAAAATTCCTACGTATCATATTATTATTATTATTATTGAGCTGTTATCTGTTATTATTATATAATATTATGTCGATACGGACCAATTGGAATTCAACGGATTATATAATTTGTAATCATACACTTAAATATTATATAAAAAAAAGTAGCATTACTTCGTTGTCTCCAAACACCGGGTGAAATTACTATGCGCCGATCTATCTTTTCGAGTTTTCTGGCACATTCTTATAAAGCATATGGAGCCAATGAAAAAATATCCATTTATGAAACACGGACAAAACACCAAAAAAGACAATAATACTTCTGTCGATAATTATTTATATCGGTTATCAAATCATTTTTAGTTATTCGCGAGAACATATCATTACGTATCACGTGATTTTCTTTCTTTTTATAATTCCGACCCTGAATTTCACGGGGTTACTTACGATGACTGCAACAATTAAAATTACGGAATTAAATTTAAAAATATGCCAGTAAATGGATATTTAAGAAATTAAAACGTTACGGTATCGTTGAACGTCAATCATAACGACTACGACGGGATTGAATGTTTTCGTATATCTGATAAACTGCAGTGTATTAATTATAGTTATTGAACCGTCTAAAGACATTTACTCAATTAATATAGTCAACGATTTTCGACGATACGGAGCATATCATTATGTTTGTATATTGCTCGTATTTTCTTTATAAATGGATTTACAGCGTTCATACGTATGTCTCTGTTTTTGGCGAATGAATATATAAGAAAAAAAATGTAATTTCCAAAGAAATTCGACACAGAACCTTTCGTTTTTTTCTACGAACACTCGCTCAATATTATTTAAGTACAGTTTCGAAACTCGCGGTTTCTACAAAATTAACCAAGTTCACGTATATATATATATATATATAGTTTATTTTATTATATTTCTAGTAGTATTATACGCAATATATATAAATAAAATATTGCGTGTATATAGTTGAAAACGTCGAACACCGCCGTGTATACCGCGACGACGACGAGGGAGAATAAACGCATTAAAAATCCATTTTCTCGTCAGCTGTTGGACGGTCGCAAATAGATGAAGAGATCTTCCTCTGTGGTTTACACACAAAAATATACTTTAATATCGACTGGCGACATGTGAACGTAAACATTTTCACACTATGGATACACATATCCGCTGTACGCGGGTGAATTTTAAACGCTTTCCGTGAAACCGTCTCGTAACGCGTTAAAAAAACGTATTCGGGTTCCGGGTAAGACCTTATTTATTACATAAACAAAAATGTTTTCGGTTTAAAAATTGAAGATAAACCAAACGTATAATAAATATGCTGCGTTCGAGCTGCCGCGTTACGTCTATTTCTATAAAACAATATTATATACATTTTTTCGGAACCCCGGTATTATACACGTTATGTGTTCGAGAATAAAAACGGGAAAACAGACATTACTGTTGTGAAATATGATCGTTAAAAAATGGGGCGGTGTGTGATAGAAAAAACGATAGTAATTTTTCATCGTATAAAGCAAACGAAAACTTAACAAAATAATTTTGTACAAATTATTTGCCTGCTTTTTGACATTTGAACAAAATCGAAAAAATATAGTTGATTTTTAAAAAGCCAACGAGTTGTTGTTTTGTCTATTTATTTTGCGTACGCATACGATACAGAGTATATTAATTACAATATCAACAATATAATATTTTTGTTACGTTACACTTTTATATTAAACTGATGTACTTAGAAACATATTGATATCTATTATCGTTAAATGCATAGAGATGTTGTGATTATTATTGGTACGCGTGCAAATGAAACATATATTGTTACTGAATATATGGGTAAAACTATAGATACCATTAAAATTGTTGTATGATTCGTAATATAGTTGAAATTATTGCAAAATACAACAATTGCAAAAAGTAATTTTATACCTGATGATGACTTTTATTCGAAACCGGTCGAAATAAACGTATTTATACAACAACCTTATTATTTTTTTCATTTTTTACGTAATACTCATTGGCAATATAGTATATTTAAGTATACATTTATTTATATATATATGTATATTTATTGTTTATATATATGCATATACAGATTTTTTATTATTCACGAGTATTAATTGTAATTTTAATTTTTTTAAATATCCTTTTTATTTTTTTATTAATTAATTTTTAAAATTTTTTTTAATTTTGTCTATATTTTATTATTCATTACTACAGATTTTGGTTAGAATCAGTGTTTGACTTGAGGAGGACGGGGGGACCGAGTACCCCTTTTATTCTTTCAGATATTTGAGCGTACCTCTGCTATTTTTTTTTAAAGAGGAATGCGGGTGACGGTCAGTGCTTGATACGAGGGGAGGGCGACTATGAGTACATCAACTAATTTTTTTTTGGATATTCTAGCGTCCCCGTACTTTTTAAAAGGGAACGCACGACACGGGTTTTTATTTATTTTTATAAAAATTGCTCAACCAACATTTTTTTTTTTTATTAAATATATAAAGCGTACAAAATGTATTGATATCCAGATATCTCGTACGTGATGTGATTATACGTAATGTGAGCGATATTAAAATGCTAGGAACGCTATACTCTTTAAAAAGTAGCCAGACGAGTACTTTTTTCCCGAGTCTATGCAAGCACTGGTTAGAATAATTTGTATTTTACATCATATTCGTCGCGAATCGTGTCGGGCCACTGTTAACACAAGGAGAGGGGCAAATGCCCATTCTGCCCCCTACCAAATTACGCCACTGCAGTGTTACCGGCCGCCGTTGTAATACGGCTTTCTCGGAGCCCGAACATAACTACATCACTTTTTTTTTTCTTTCTTTTTTTGTACGAATAGCGACGCTCGTAATTAGCATACACTACACACGCACACGTCATAATATTATGGTACGTAACGCTCGCGGATAAAACATAAATTTCGACTTTACAGCCTTATTCTCGCGTAATTGCTTGTTTTACAACGCGCACAAAACGTTGGACAAATTTTTTTTTTTGTTTTTTTTCTCTCTCAATCCTTCCTGTTACGCTCTTTACATAATGTCGTTTATATTTCCTAATCGGACACTACGCGATTATTACGATACGTCTGCCAGGAACGTTTATCTTTTCGCTCCACAAATCTCGTTCGTCTCCTACAGACTTCCGAAGCGTTCGTCACATTCCCCCCCATCCACCACTAAAAACCTATAAAACACCAGTACCGCGCGTGTGTGTGTGTACGATCGTTTAGGGTATTTTTTTTCTTTCTTTTGGTCGTTCCCGCGGGAGGTCTTGTGTTCCGTCTCTAAGCAATATGTGCCCACCGTTGCAGGTAACATTTCATTTTTTTCTCGTATTCTTCGCGCGCAACACGCGGCGCAGATCCGACACCAGCCGGTCAACGGGACCGCCGCCGCCGCCGCCGGTTCGTTGTGCATCTGTTCCGGGTGGAGAAAAAAAATCAAACGAAACACGGTCGGTCGCGCGCATCTGTTCCCGCAGTTCGCACCGCGCCCGGCACCGTCTGCGCTGCGCGTACGACGGTGTGTTGTTGTACGCGTGTACGCGAACCAGACTCGGGTGAGAAAACGCACTGCTTTTTAAAAGTAATTTTAATAATATTCCGAATATTTCGGGGGGGGAAGTATTTCGAATACTTTTAGATTACTTTTCTCCGTTAGTTTTCAGTAACGCACAAGCGAACATCAAATATATTAATCGAATCGGTCATTTCAAAAACAATACATAAGTCATCAAAGTGAAATTTTATACAAATCACAAACAACTTCATAACAACAGAAATTTAATTGTTTTTTGTACTTTTACCTTTTTACACGTTTATTTTTAACGTTTATTACATTCATAATTTGTGCTTTTAAATTGTCTATATCTTTGACTACGTATATTTCACTAAAATAATATAAAACATATTTGACTTATGTATTGTTTTTGAAATGACCGATTCAATTATATTATATTGTTGTCCAATCGAACACAAACTCTTGTCGAATTCACCGACATGTATTTGGATAGTGGGGATATTAGCTCTGGAATATAATATAATATATATAATAAATAATGTAATAATATAATATCAATCATAAGTAGTATATGCATAGATATAATTTGAGTTAATGCTTTGTTTAAGAAGATAAGTATAACTCAACGAAATTTAATTAAATTCAATAAAATGTTAATATTTAATTGAAATTTGTATTTGAATCAACGCGTAAATGACAACAGGTGTCAAAATCTTAAATTAGTCGAAGATTACGTTAACGAACGTTAGAAAAAAATGTAATTGGCTTCTATTGAAAAATGAGAAAAATCGAGTTACAACCATTTTCGTTGCAGGTATCGATAATACACGTATTGATTGATGATAACTATAATTCAATTTAAACGTTCTTCGTAAAATCGTTTTTCCCGGGAGACAACTTGAAACGCGTAACAGTAATAGATTAAAAAAAAAAAAAAGTAAAATAATACCTGCAGATTAAAAAAAAATATATTCATTTTTTTATCGTTATTAAAGACATTAAAAAACCACTAGCAAAAGGGAACGTTGTGACCATGTAACGAGTCGGAACTTTAATTATCGCACTCAAACGTTTTAGGTTCATTCTCGTAAAAAAAATTGTGACATTGTTTTTAAATAAAAATAGCGTTATACTAAAAAAATATAATATGAACTCGTGATTAAATCGTTTCGGTTGAAAGCGCTCAGGACGGCTTTTTGCAATTCGAATAATATGCTATTACGTCTTTCTCTGGAGATGTAAAAAAAAAGCAAACTTGAACCAACAAAACTACGAGTATACGATGATAACTATGTGATAATTTAATTCAGCGTAATATATTCGCATGAATTTCCCAGAAAAATATTCTAATCTAAATAATTACGAAACTAGAAATTAGTGTAAAATATGCTTTTTTTTTATTGTTATAATTTATTAAATTATAACAATTTAATATTATTATGTTTAATGTATATATATATATATTTATTTATATTATATTATTAACAAATAATATTTATGTTATAAAAATGTATGGTGTATTAGTGTCTGTTGTGAGGGGTTTCTCAAATATTTCACATATTTTACGTCCACCTACTAAATTTATATCTAATTCTGCAAACACTGATAATATATTCCGTAATTATTATAGGAAAGATCCAATTTAATGGCCAATCTTTTGAATTTAAGAACATTCTGTACTCAGTAGATATTATTATTATTATTATTATTATAATAGTCGCGGTGCGATCGGATATAAGGAAAATAATCGGATTCGATTATGATATGACTCTAATGAAGATGCATTACTACAAAACTTGTTATCATAATAAAAATATATTATCTTTTCGTTCTTGAAATAAATCGCAGCACGCTAATTTTCAAATTTTCCAAAATTCAATCGAAATAAATGCAAACTTATTATCTGCACGTTATATACTACACAGCGAAATATTATTATTTTTTAAATGTATCACACTTAATGATCAATGATTTCAACAATTTATTCTATTATATATGCTCCTTACACAGTTTATACTACGGTAGCGTTTTACAATTTTTCCTGCGCAAAACTATTTCATGACGAATATTTATGTCTTCGTACTTATCATTACTATCCACCAACATAAACAAGACTAAAAAAAACACTGCGATAAAACACCAAACGGCGAATTTTCTCGGTCGTTTAAAACGTTATTTAATAATATGCACGTTATTCCATTGTAATTTGTCGCGTTGAATAAAAAGAGTTCGAATTGTTCAGTTACATAATATCTATGTCGGTATAAGCACGTTATAATATAACAACGATTTTCCGTATGAACTGTAATCGTTTAACAACCTTTTTATTGCTTCCATAAAAAACTATAACATAAGTAGTTTGTGGTCCGCATGTGTGTGGACATACGCAATGCAGTTGACGGGAAATCTATTTTCAAAAAAAAAAAAAAAATGAAATGAATGAAATATAAATTTGAGATAATGTAATGTAAAACCAAAAAGAATGATAAATTCGATAATTATACGTTTAGGGGAAAAGGGTATTTTTTTTTAATTATAACTCAACGCTGAGCGGTTATCAATATTTGTTTATTATTATTATTATTTTTTTTTAGTTGATAGTTTAGATCAGGGTGGTCCTACCCGAGGCCCGCGGTTTGTAATAGAATAAAATGTAAATAATAATATCCCTTTTTTTCTTTTGGCGGCCCCCAGTGTTTTTATGAAAGTGTAAATTGGCCCGCCAATTACAAAAGGTTGGATCTAAACTTTAAATATTGTATCTGTTTAAAAACGATTTTTCTGCCTGAGTTTATTTGTCGATTCGGACCCGGACGTTAAATACGTAGCATTTATCTGTGTGAAACCAATCAATCGTGTGAATTACAAAACACGTGACACGAAGAGAAGTGCCTGATTTTCAGCACGTGTCCCACGTGACCACTTGTGTTTTTAAAACATATTTTTCTCCAAAAGCAGAATATAAAATATCCATCCGTGTCTACTCCATCCAACAACATCGACATTATATTTCATTCACAACAACACCGATTGAACAGACGGTATTGCTGTTATTAGAACCAAGTGGTTTTTTTTTTTATTCTGTGAATACACGTTTCGAATAGACGAAAACGAATCGGAAATCTGACAGACGATAAACTCGTTTTAATTATATAACCCTTTTTGTTCGACTAGATTAGACATTGGGATACAGTAATGCATAAGCACCAATTGCTTATTTTTCGTTAGCCCAAACACTAATGATTATAGAGCTCGGATTTCGATGTTTTCTTTTTCTGAATTGCTTGACACTATGCTTTCCAAGACACGAATGTGTTTTAAGTACACACTATTCTAACAACGAACTGTTTTTCTCGTGGCATTTTTCCAGATATTTAACGTTTTAGGATTTTTTTTTTTTTTGACGTGTTTTGTCAATTTTTTTTTCTTTTTAGTGATGTTGAACTTATTTCTATTAATACTATGGACTTATAAAACAAAAATAGAAATTCACACAACATTGAAATGTAAACATGCAATTTTTGTACTCGTACAGAATAATAGGTAATCTGAGTTTTAAATAAAACCATTTTCAAATGTATCTTAATGTCACACTTGCCTATCAGCCGATTACATACAACTTTCATCAATTTGTTTTCTTTTCCAGTGTTAACATCGTATCGGTAATGTGGGTGTCCGCTTCAATTTAATTAATTGATTATTTAAAGCGAATTTTTTTGTTCAAAATTTGTTAGCGCATTTTTTTTTTTTTGGATATTTTTGGAGTTTTTAGTCATAAATATATTTTTTAAACGGCGTTCTTTATATTTTCAAAGCATTATAATCCGAGCTCTACTTATTATCATATACGTACCTAATATCATTGATTATAAATACTAGTATTTACAATCATTGATAATATCTACAATTTGAATCAATATGTCCTTTAGAAATATTATAGGATATTTAGTCTTTAGATTTGTTTACAATAAATTAGATAATATTTATGTCCAGTGTCCATGATAACATGATATAATCAGCTGTCACCTATATATTTTGTTTTTCTGTTTTTAAAATGTTTCTAATTTTTTTTTATTTTACTCCGAAATACTATATATATATAATAAATGTATGCTCTGCGCATCAGAGTATACTAGGAAAAAAAACGTACGTAATTAAGCTCGGATGGTGGTAAAGAGCGTATAATGTTTTTTTTTCTATTCGAACGAACTGTAATTCTCCACAACATTCGCCCTGCATCGTTCACGAATATTTCTGTATGTACAAGTGGCGGGACGAGAGAGTCCTGCTGTCCAGAAACGAAATTCAGTTTATTAAAACGCGGACGGATGATATTTTCTCGTTGAAAAAGTACCGCGATCTCGTAAATCGAATTGTTTCGGGTTTAAAGTCATTGTTTTGGGTCTGACAGCGGTATAACGGCCACGCAGATACTTCTCGAGCTCGTATACATTACATGCGCGTATAATATTATGTTTATATCTATACGAGGCGAACACATTCAATTTAAATCCGATGACAAATATACGTAGATTTCCTGAAGATTTATATTCACCGCGACCGACTAAATTTATAGGGTAAGTTCACCTACGGACACCGTGTAGTAGCTGGTACGCCAGTGGCGTAGTGTTAGATGGAAAACGGCCCGTATTAAACCATAGGCCCCCAGTGGCGTAGCCAGGAATTTCGTATGGGGGAGGCTGCAGTGTGGATGAATAATAAATTATCTAAAAAGTGTCAAAAATTAACATTGGTGTTAAGTTAGATGTTATACAACACAAAACGTCAAAACATAACAATAATATTAGGAATAAATTAAATATATATATATATATATATATAAAGAAAATATGCCTAGAGCAGGAGTTCCCAACCTTTTATCACCGAGTACCACTTTCATTATCAATACCCGTACCATCGCGTAATTCTTAAACTAAATTAAGAGAGTTATACATTTTTTTAAATATGTCTTTTATTATTAATTCACTTATTAACATTTTATTTATTGTATGATATTCATAAAAGTAAAAATAAAAACCTTAATTTTTACGTAAATTTCAACATTTTAATAACAACTTTAAATATAATGTGAAATTTTGTTGTTGTTTATTACGTACAACAATATTAATATAAGCGTGAGTGGAACTTACTTCTATTATATTATAATGATGTAATTATTTTTCAAACATAGCATTTCAGAAAATTCACTCTCGCACTAATAAGCAGTGACAAACAGTATTAAACATTTTAATGCTTGCACGAAAATAGATGGACATTCGATATTCTGGCATACAGTGTTCTCTATTTATTTTCTGTCTTTTTATTTTTTCTCTTATTTTCTCTACAGTATTTTAGAGTAATTATATGTTTATAAAGGTAATAATATTATATTTGACTATATATATATAACTAATAATAATAATATATTATAACTATTTGCATTAGTTTTGTAATTTATAATTTTTTTATTAAGAAATAAAATAGAGCTTTGGACAATCGGCAATATTCCAATAATGTTGTTAAATATGTGCTTAAAGTTTTCCGAATTCTCGATGTGGCCTTTAAAAAATATTAATCGGTGACCCCTGGTCTACGAGTTTACACCGAGCACCGTGCGGATTCTCAACGATGATTAAAACTGAAAGAAATAAAATAGTGGGGGGGTTGTATAAATATTTTTGTATCATAACTATAGAATTTTTTTTTCGTACAGACGGAAAGGAAAATGTATTTTTTTTTTTCAATGTTTATTAAATTTTTTTTCGTGGTACTCAGATGTAAAAACCGGGCTCAATTAGTATAACAGTGTAAATGTAACGCGACTCGATTGCGTTACGTATCTATCCCGGGACTCGATTCGGTTTCGTATGTGTTTGTGGGACTCGATTCCAACGAAACCCAACGCGTCAAATAAGAAAAGAAAAAAACTATTATATATATTTTTTTAAATTTTCTTTTATATAACAAGAAGTTCGATGATATTTTAACAAGGTGCGCAGCGTATAGTGACTAAACGGTTCGAGGAGGCGTGTAAACGATGTTAAGCGTTTTATTTAACACCGTTTAAGACGTTTTTTTAAGTCTTTGCAGAGGGCGCGCGCGCGCGCGATAAATCCTATCGGTATTTTGTCTAATTAGTACGCAATTTTCTCCAGGTTAATCCCCTCAAACCACCCGTTCGTCTTCTTTATACTCCCACGAAAAAATACCGAAAACGCGCATTATAATAATACACAAAAACGTGTCGTCGTAATAACACAGTTCTTCTTTGAAATTCTTTTTTTTTTTTTCTCGCCGAACCGGATTCCTTTTTATTTTAACGACAAAGTGACGGCTGCGGCGACAGGATAACGACGGCGCGCAATAATGAAGTGCTTAAAAAAAAAAAAACAGTTGCAGTATAGCCGCGCGTAATACGTTCCGACGGGAAATAAATCTCAACGTTCCGAAAACGCGTACCTGTAATTATAATTATAATAGTTTAACACGTTTTTTTTGTCTTTAACTCCTCCTCAGCTGGTCCGAAATGAACGCTTCGACTGCGACACAGCCGCGTATTAGATCCTGTATACGCGACACACTCGGCTCCGACGCGAATACGATTCGATTTCTGGCAAACGCGTCGCAAAAATATTTTTTTAGTAATAAATAAATAAGACAGATACTGAGATACCTAAATATAGTATATAAATATATATAAACTTAAATCAAATAGAAGTAAATTACTCGTCAAGTAATAGAACTATTGGTTGTCTATTGACATATTTGTTATAACTTGGAAAACAGAAAATCGTAATAAAAACGCAAAAGATCTGTTTTTATTGGACAGTTCAATGAGAACTCTTTCAGGTTTTATTGCGTTCGTTCCGCCAATTGTGAGCATGGCTAAACCATTGTTAAAAATAATAACCAATTTTAAATTAATGATTTATTTAATGAATAAATAACTATATCGATAAACCTCTGGTGTAGACAATTCCTTAAGTATAAATCTTTCTAGTTTCTTACAGATCTCCACTATACTATATTTTGTGTCATTGATAAAACCTTCATCATAACTGTCTTCTTTAAACCGGATAATCGGGTAATGTGTTTGAGTGTCGACTGTAGCGTTCCAGGAGTTTATAAATAAATTGACCAATGCTCAATAATATTTTTAAATGACCATTTGGTCATGGGAAGATTAACACTCACAGCGTAAATACGCTACTGCGTGTGTGTATAGAATTTGTATTTAAAAAAATTGTGAAAACCGAACCAGATTGGATCGATATGAATTTGAATTTTGGACAGGATCGATTTTTTTTTCGAAATCTATCAATTAGAGTACACCAAGCCTTTGATTAATTTTTATTCATTTGATTCAGATCAGACCGTGCCGGAAACTTGTATGCAACAAACAAATTTTGAGACTGAAAATGAATGAAAAGCCTATGGCTCAAATGTATGAGTCCATAGGTTTTTTTTTATAATGTATACGGCGCGAATGTTATCGTATAATAATTTGATATGCTATGTCACAACATTTCTTTTTATAAAATATTATTATATAGAAAATATAATTTTTCATTTATTTCTATAATCAATTGTGAATTTAAAATGCGAGCGTTTTTTTATAAGACTCTTTTTATTTATTTATTTTGTAAAATTTTTTTACTTTAGAAAATGGACGACATTATTGAACAATGGCTTGAAGACGACGAAGAGTTTATTGAAGGCGTTGGTGTATAGGTAGTGATGAAGAACTAGAAAATGATCATGTTGAAGAGCAGTGCGAAGGATCTAATACGGAACAAGAAGGTATTGTTAATGAGTGTGAAGGTGAGTCTGCTTCTGGTGATGATAATATTGGATTAATGATACAAAATAAATATTATATTCGGAAAGATCAAACAAAGTGGAAAATGGAAGTTCCTCCAAAAAATAGCCGAACACGTTCTCACAATATAATAACACATTTACCGGATCCTAAATTAAACGCTAAGAATAAAAACTCACACGTGGAATGTTTTGCTCTTATTTTGACGTTTATATCATTTTGACGTGTATTAAATTAATTTTATCGTACAATTATGTTAAAAATATACATTAACTATGAGGATTCGATTATGTGGTCAAATCATTCATTTATGATGCAACAGCGAATTGTAATTAATACAAATTGTAATTGTTCTACATATGTAGACAGCTCGTGTGATATTAAACCACGCGACTGATGCAGGGATATATATATTATATATATATATATTATTTATATCACCAATTATTCGTCAAGACATTAATGGTATTGACCGCTGCATATACGTAATATTTTTTCTTTCAGAGAAAAACACTAGCACGTGTAATAAATTTTAAATAGCACTCGTCTTTCGTCAAGTACGCGCTTTGAAGTCCAAATAAAATGTTTCAATCATGATATTCGATTTACTTTTAATAAATACGTTTCTTTGAATAAAGTAATAGACCTATTAAAATTTCTCGCTCGTTTTACTTACACACACACACACACACACACACACACACACACACACATATATATATATATATATATAATATATTTAAACGCGGGATGATTATTATTTTACAGGCGATATTTATATGTTTCTAGGCCTTGTTAACAGCGGGATACTTTGAATAAGAACTTAACGAATGAATAAAGACGTTACAGTAGGTATAGGACCGTATAGCCACGTAACTCGACGTTTTATACGGTGTAATATACACGATGAAAACGATTTGTTATTTCGTATATATTATACATGTTAACAGGTCAGATCGGACAACGAATTAAAGTGGCCTTACCATTAAAAATTGTTGTTAAAAATTATAGCTTTATTGGTGTTAACACTTGTATCAAAATAATGTATTTTTCTTTGTTATTTTTGGTTATAAAATGTACGTACACCAACTGTAAACAGTGTATACATTTTATGTTCACGCGCAATTATTAGGGTAAACGAGGCAGTAAATTACAAGGATTTATGTTTGGTGCCAGGAAATAATTTTAAACCGAAACGTTTTTCTACCATAATATAAAAATTAATTGTTAATATTCGTTATCAAAATTAACCAATAAAACGTTATATGTTCGAAATATAATCCATATGTATTTCAGTATTTGTAAGTATTTTATATAACATATAAGAATTTATCTGCATTTAAAAACGAATGTTTTACATTATCACCAATTAATTGTGTAACATCGTCATTTTTACGTGTTTAAAATAATTTCTCCGTATTGCTTATATATAGTATATAATATTGAATATACATATAATAAACTAAAGCTGGGCACTAACTAGTTAGAAAGTTAAAGTTAAGTTGAAAAGTTACTTTTAAAGTAACTTTCTAATAACGTAACTAGTTTGTTTTAATTCATAATAATTTACTAACTTAACTAGTTTAATTGAATGCATAAAATAATCTAATCTAACGCGTTAAAAACAAAAAGTAACTAGTTATTTTTTTACCTATTTTTCCCCATAAAAATAATAAATTTGATTTAAATTTTCTATTACTGTAGAAATTTCCCAGAGCTCGGTAACACTGATGACTAGATAATAGACACATTTCTTATCAAATTAAGGTTAATGCTTGAAAGAATAATTTTAGTCAATTAATTAATTTAATTTTAGTCATCATCAATAATCTTAGTTAGGTACCTATTATTAATTATTAATTTAATGTATCTTATACATTATATTTGAAATAATGAGTTTTAAAATATATATTTTAAATTATAAAAAAAACTGACTTCTAACTTAAGTTAATATTTTCACCAACTAATTTCTAATTTAACTAAGTTAGAAATTTTGAACATTTCAGAAACTAACTTATATTCTAACTTTATTACTTTTTATGTTAAAGTTACTGAACTTAAACTATTTAAAAAAAATTTCTAACTTGCCCGGTGTGCCAGTATAATCATACCCCCGAATAATCTTACCGGGGGGAGGTAAGATTATCCTAGTATATTCTTATCTCCCGGTAATATAATACTAGTATATCTATACTAGTACTATATTAGTACTAGTATAGATAGGTAGTATTTATACCTCCCTGGGGGAAAATTATCCTAGTATATTATTACCTCCCGGTAACAATATAGGTACTAGAATACCTATACCCCCGGTAATGTTTTTCTAGGATTATTATAACCCCCTGTAGTAAAAATAGAATTTCTGAATATTTTCATACATGGTAACATAGTCCTAGTGTATTGATACCCCCCGGTAAGAAAATAATCGGTAAAAAATATTTTTTTTTATTCCGTTATAACTTTGGCGCTATTTGTGATAGAGGCACAAATTCAACGGGGTACATTATGGTTTTGGGTACTCTAAGACGAAAGTCCAGCGAGTTACCCCCAGACAATTTTGGAAGGGGGGGGGTGAATTTTGAAATCGTTGTAGTGAATTCAATTTTAGTTGCAGAAGACCCGCGATACCATAGATAGATTGAGGCTACTTCAGTGTATAACATACGAAAAATACCCCCCTTCGTTTTTTTGATTTTGATATAACTCCGGCGTTATTGGTGTTAGGAAGGTAGTTCCCGCGGTAAACGTTTTGTTTTACTGTCTTATAAGAGGTACGCCTAGCAAGTTTTCCCAAATCACCCCTAAATGAGGGGGTAGATTTTTGGATCCGTTTTTGGACCCCTTCATTTAGGGGTGATTTGAGAAAACTTGCTAGGCGTACCTCTTATAATACACTAAAACAAAACGTTTACCGCGGAACTACCTTCCTAACACCAATAACGCCGGAGTTATATCAAAATCAAAAAAACGAAGGGGGGGGGTATTTTTCGTATGTTATACACTGAAGTAGCCTCAATCTATCTATGGTATCGCGGGTCTTCTGCAACTAAAATTGAATTCACTACAACGATTTCAAAATTCACCCCCCTCCCCCTTCCAAAATTGTCTGGGGGTAACTCGCTGGACTTTCGTCTTAGAGTACCCAAAACCATAATGTATCCCGTTGAATTTGCGCCTCTATCACAAATAGCGCCAAAGTTATAACGGAATAAAAAAAATATTTTTTACCGATTATTTTCTTACGGGGTATCAATATACTAGGATTATGTTACCATGTGTGAAAATATTCAGAAATTCTATTTTTACTACAGGGGGGTACAATAATCCTAGGAAAACATTACCGGGAGGTAAGAATATACTAGTATAATAATACCCCCGGTAAGGAGGTAAGATTTGAGGGTTACACCGGCTTTGTAATAAACTATCTTTAGATAATTGTCGATTAACTCCAACTGACTTTTGTCAGACTCATACGTAATGAGAAACAAAATAGTAGTGCAAATATTTTAAAGAGTCTCAAAACGCTTACAAAATAATCTTTATATTGCATTGATCACATAGAGAAAATCGCAAATCATATTGTACTCGAATAGATTGGTATTTATGTACATATATATATAGGATATCGTATAAAGATTTAAATAAATAATTAACATATATCTATATTATACGAAGGTTTAAATAGATTAAATTATTATTTAATACGGTCGACCGGTTGAACAAAACATAATAATGTAATACGACTTAGGTACTAGGAGTATTAAAATATTAAAACTCGGAGAAACTATTTTTATGATAATATTAAGTAAATTTTTAATTAAATTAAAAACGAAAACAATAAACACGATGAGAAAACTAAGAGTTTCCCACAATGCGCTACAGTATTTTAAAATGTAATGTGTAAATTAGATAGAAAGAAAAAAAACGGCTACACAATAAGAAGGAACACACTTCATTACCAAAGAATCGTGAAGAAATTATAAAGTTGACGTTGAACACGTAAACTTTGGAAACAAAATTAAAAATAAATATATATTGCATTCACTTAATTTTATATACGCATTATCATTAACTAAATTGTGTTATATTTAAATTGATGAAATGAAAACTTTAGGTATAAAATGATCGTGTAAAAATAGCGAACCTGTTACTTAAATAAATCATATGAAATTAACTTACACATAAAATCGAAAAATTTATATTTTCTACAAAACCTAGAGAAACGGCTCGAGAACTCAAATGCAAAATGTCACAGATTAATTTTCGTAGAAATAATCAATTTAGATTCTAAATTCGTTTTGACCGGTAAGACTAGTATATTAACATGCGATCGAGATATTAGTGACATTATAATGTGTTAAAAAACATAGTCGGCTTTTTTTTGTAATAATCAATCGATACAGATTATGATTTTTACACCTCCTTATAAGAAAATCGTCCTTATCGTCGATCCTGTATATAGATACAAATATTACAGACATAATTTATAATTTTATAATTACTGGTATTGGTGACGTTTGTAAACGACGAGTTACGCTTATAAATGCGTACACGTTATCTATTAGCGACATTATAATAATATAAATTCAGCGTTAAAGTTTAATTATTATGTTTTGATTAATTGTAGTTTAATTAAAAAATAAATAAAATTGTCGCGTTTTGTAATATATACGACGTATAAACGCACCACGTACATTTATTATATGGCAGATTAAAAAACGCAGCGAGCAAATAGCAGAAACTTGCACACTCTTATGCTTCGCGTGGTAAACTATATACGACTATTACGCCACACTGGTAGTTATAACCGTTTAATTTAAAAGCTTTACACGGTAATTTGCATAAATATTTAGCGAGCTCGTCAAAACGTTATCCAAAGCAAAATTCATTACGCGAACACCGCAGGAATTCAATTTCCGACTCGGTTAAAATTAAACAAAAAACGGTATTTTACACACTGTACCGTACACTAATATATAAATTATTGTCCGTTCTTCAGAATTCAGAAACACGTTTGTTCGCTATATAATAGGCCTATATAATATAATTTTTGTTTTATAATATATATTATGCACGGATAATAGTTATGCTGTCTTAACATCAAAACACTATTATATTTTTCTACTCTAATCGTCGTCAATAAATGTAGTTCGACGAGCTTTTGAATTAATATACGTATTAAATCACGAACGAAAGATCAAATTTTCCTATATACGTTCTTAACACTTATAAGTATTTTATATAGACGAGCGATTTATAGAAAACGATTAACTTGTAGCAGGCAAATTGATACGGTCAACAGTTAAAAATTCAGTGAACCAAAAACAAATTTCAACTATAGTTAATTTTAAAGTTAAAACTTATAAATTCGATTCGGTTAAAAAAAATTCGTTCGATTTTTGATTTTTGTACTGTAGAATAATTGTACAAAATTAAAAACGTTGTGAATTAATCTATTTTTACTTTTAAATAATACACTTTTATTAGGTAAATCTTTGATTTGACGTTTTTAGAATAGTATAGTTACTATCGACACGTCACAATTGATTATTTGAGAAAATAAATTAGCGTTTTATATTTAGACGTTCGTTCCAAACCGTTAATCTGCAAACAGTTATACGTAATTCACTATAAATGGCGAATTGGAACGTTTAAAAAAAAAAAAACTATATCGTAAAATCGTTGATCGGTCCGTCGAAATCGGAGTAATATAATACACGTCATCTGCAAACACTATAATACTGTTAAATATAATATAGTGATCTGCAGCGAATTGAAATGCATTTGGGACTTGGATGGAAATATTCTGTCTCCGGAGTGTTACTAAACTGAACGAAGTGTAAATACTAGTGATGGGCAACGGTATAATTTCAAATTGCGATATCGTTCAAAATTTACCAATATCGTATCGCGATATGGAAAATTATCGAACTAATACCTTCCGAAAACGGAAGAATCGATTCATTTAACCAAATTTACATCACACTAAGGGATTTAACCCATTTACTTTATTAATGCTATATAATTTAATACCTAGATATTATTGGTACACCAACATCGTATACATATTTAACACACGTACCTACCTACTTATTAACAATTATTAATTCAAAATATGCACACACACACACAATACAATTTATTATAGCTTAGAACCTGCAAATAAAATGTGATTCTTGAAAAATAATATATAATAATAAAAATTGTCGATATCGTGATAGGTATATCAGGAAATTATTAATCGATATCGGTACCGAATATTTGCCACGGTATCTATAATCGTATCGAATTACATTGATATCGTTGCCCATCACTAATACAACGGAAATTTAAAATCAGTTGACGTTTAATTAGTTCACGACAAAATGTATACGAGCTATATTATGGGTTCAATGAAAAGTGTTTGTGAAAGAAAACGATTTTTTTTTTTTAACTGCACTTCATTAATCGACCGCACAATTCACCGAAGTAGTTGGTTTGGAACAAAACTCGTATATTATGCAAATGTAAAGCGTGTAATCATCACGAGAACTACTACGCATTTATACGCGGCAAGTGGCTACTATATCACGCTCAGCCTGCTGTTCGGCATAAATTTCGTTATTATTATTATTATTATAACACAACACAACACACGTATATTACGAGCGTTTTGTTAGCTTAACTTCTAGATTATTTTAAGATTTAACTCGGTGAAATAAATCACATTAACTTGTCCGGAAAAGGCTTGCCAATACGAGGTAATTTCGAAAACAGGACATAAACAGATGAGAACGCACACGGAACACGTTTTAAGAAATGTCGTAGTACTATTAAACGTCTTTTATTATATTATAAATGCAGTGATTACACGTCGTATGTTTTCCAAACGATAGCTTTTGAATTAATTAGTTTTTTTTAATAATTTTTTTTCCTTTTTTTTTTTATTCTTTTCGTTGATATTTTCCCGGTGCAATCGCTAATGCGCGTACAGTGTAATTTTTCGCACGTTAATAACAGCCCAGTAAAAACTTTTCCTTATTATAATAACACGGCCAGTATACGACTCGAATGGACCATAACCCGAGAATAATATTGGTTTTCAACCGAATAAAATTGTAATCGATCATTTTACTGCTGCCATAGGAACGCCAAAAACATGGAGCGCGCGTGCGCAGAATTCCACTAAAAATAATTACAATTTTATTCCTCTCCGCTGTATTAACCCGAATGACTACGATAACAATAAGGGTTTTTTTTAATGATAACCAATGTAAATATTTTTCATTTCCATAGAGATTTTCAAACAACCGAAACAAAATATGCATCTAAAATGTAAAAAGCCCCGTACCAAATCGTTTTAATCTTATAATTTTTCGTATTATTATTATTTTACTAAAACGTTATTTAATTTATTATCGTATAATTATGGAAGAATATTATACAGCATTTATTAGCTCACATCTCTACATATCCCTGCATCTTTTTTTTACTGATCGCTGTCAACAACTGTTGGGAAATAGTTTTATTTTACAGATGTTTTATTAAGATAACATAGTGACATTTTATACTTACCGTTATAAAATGTTATATTAACGATTATTTATTTTTTCTATTTAATATTCAGTGATTTAAACGTATTCATACAAAAAAAACATTATAAATATCTTCTGTGTGATCTTTTGATTCGATATTAACAACAATTTGCATAATACAGATACAGCAACAGTACTACGTATCATTGAAATACTATAATTTTAATTAATATTATTCGTAAATATACGTTGTTTTTAGTAGCGTTTTTTCGTAACTGGTAATCATTTTAGGATAAAATAAATATATATTTAAGTATTTTGAGATCATATTCAATAGTATTTTAAAATTATTATATATTATTGATTATAATATTCTAGAAGATAATATACACTGACAACACATACTTGATATATAAAATATATGTATGTTTATTTCCATTAATTTTTTTTTGTTTTAATAAAATTAATAAAACCAAAAAATGTATTAACTAAACAAATTTTTTAAATTTATATTTGTGATAACTAATTAGAAATGACACATTATTAACAAAACCTGTCATCCCTTTTATAGAATATATATTTATATCATTTGCTTGATAATTAGAAATTTATTGTTTTATAAACAAAATCAAAAAAGTGTTTTCTGTAAACCAGAGTAAAAAAAAAATATATTTATTCTGTTTTATTGATTTTATTTTTATTTATTTATTTATTTTTTAAGTTTATAAGAAAGTGTGTTTGTATGAATTTATTATTATTATCATTTAAAATAATTATTTCACGAAATTGTAATTCCTGCGTGTGAGTATTTTTACGTTTTATGTTATTTACAATTCAATCAACAAACGAAAGACGAATAAAAGATTTCGTTCATTGTTGTATATATGTATAATTTACAGTATACTATATACTATATAATTCAGTATAATACTAATAAAATTACAAAAGGAGTTTAAACTTGCAAGTTAATGGAAAAGTATAAATAAGAATATTCGGAGAACGCAGCATGTGATTTCCAAATTGGTCGAAGCAGAGAAAAACCGATTAAATAATAATGAACCACACGAATGGTTGTGAATATTTGTTGAAAGAACCGTGTATATATGAGTGCGGTTAAATAATTTTACGAGGAACGTTTTTTTTTTTTCTGCACTCAGAATAAATACACTTTATAAAATAGGAACTCTGCAAATACCAGCAGTATACGTAACGTTTACGCGTATAATATAATATGTGTTTAGTGATGAATAGGAAATTAACCGTTACCTTCTCTATTTATACATTTCTTCTGCACACATTTTTTCAAAGACGTTTTGTATTTATGCAAAACAAATGTATATTTGTATTGAACTTTTACCGAACGTTGATTTAAAGAAATAAAAAAAACGAATTTCTAAAACAAATTTAATACGAAACTCTGTTGTTCCATAATATATGATTCGGTAGTCGATTTTTATTTCTTGTAATTTTCGTACAAAATGTACACAGCGAGAATTTATTTTCTCTGTATAAAATTAATAAATTTGTGAACAAAAACAAAATCGATATTGCGCGTGTAAAATATTTCCTTTCGTGTGCGATTCATTTTTCGTACATTATTGATTAGACAACAACAGCAATAAAAACAAATCAGTTTTTACAATAATTTAAGATAATTTTACGTGGGTTTAACACTTAAAAAAAATTAGTTTAAAAATAATTTATACTTATATAGGAGAAAAAGCTTTTACACTTTATAATATTATGTTGATAATCTTTATTAATCTATTTCCGTTTTGCATTTGATAGCAAAATTTAAAATTACCATTTTTTTTAAAATAAATTGTTGAACAATTTTTGAGCTATAGCATCTATATTTAAATGGCTTAGATACATCAATCACAGTTTTGAAACGTTTTGGACCTTTTGTGACTTTGTTGAAAATAATTAATATTTTTAATCCATTTTAAATTCTGAGCGGAGCGATGAATCTGTTGTTTTTACAATGACGTTTATTTTATTTTTTGTATCCTGTATTCCTGTGTACAGATTTTCGCGACCAGAAGGAGTGATCCGATCTCTTCAGTCACATTTTGTTTCCGGCAGCAATTCGCATCTAGTTGGTACATTAGAGAGATCATTTTTACCGATTTTCTCAATAGTTTTTTTAACGCGGCGCGATAAACTACCGAAAAATTACGGAAAACCGCTAAAAATGGGATTTCGTCAATATCACGTATAGTTTTTTCGCTCAAACATTTCATTCAATTTTAGGCTATTTATAGCAATTTTTAGATTTTTGAGGTTTTTCATTCATAAAACAGTTAATTTTGAGTTCTTTGACTCGAAATTTGTACGCAACGTCAGACGTATATTACTTTAATTTTGTACAAAAAAACGGGCAAATTGTGTTACACCGCCGAAGCTGCGCTCAGAATCGTCTTATCGAATGCAATGATTTTTTCCATTGCCTTCACGTTTATAATAAAAACAAAAATCTTTATCCAAGTAATTCATTTAAGCGATATCCACAACACCCCGCGGCTCGGTACCTTTTTATTTTTTCTATTTCGTGTGCTGTACACACACACGCGGCGATCGATTTTTACAGCAGCCCCTAAGAATTCACTGTGAGAATTCACATCTAAAAAAAAATAATAATAATAATAATAATTATAATATATTAATTTATCACTTTATTGAAGTTTCTACTACAACCCCCCCCCCCGTAGCACCGAATGGAAGTCCCTGCGCGAGAACACCGAAATTGTTAAAAATAATACGTTCAACCACAAATGTTATTCTGTAATAAGTAGGTTACCTGAATAATAATTATTGGACTCGGGGCGTTTTGAAAATCGGTTTCGTGTACACGATGTACGCGCGTGTAATTAAGCGCGTATTCGATTGTAACGAAGTGACAAAAACGCACAGTTCTCTCGTTATAACATACACGCGTATATATATTTGGTACTTATACCCGATGACATTAACCGTATCGAATTCCAGCTCGACTCCAGCCCCGACAACGTATGTGGATTATAACAAGTCCGTATTTATTCGTTAAAATAAGTCTGTGGTTTTCTTATGTTGTACGAACCGACGACGCGTCGTCGAAATACACCACACATTATATTATACCTACATAACAGTAATAATACACGTAACATATAACGAGCGGGCTGATATTCCACGGCTCGGAAACGCGTCTCGGTAATTTCCTACGCGGTATTATTGTGTTTTATGCGGCTGAAAAAATTGTTTAGGTACCAATTGAAATCGGTGTCTACCATACCGCTTATGTACCCCCCGCCCCACAACAGGTTTGTTCGTTTTAACAAAAAGTGTACGCTAAATTCCACGGCACGTTTTCGCCTGCATAACGTTCTTTTCGAAACACTGTGTAGTTGTACGACTGCAAAACAAGCGAGAGGCCTCGAAATTAACTGTTTTACGAATGAAAAACTTCAAAGTCTAAAAATTTAGCTATAAATAGCCTAAAATTGCCACAAAGTTGTATAGTACAAAGATGAAATTTCGTTGACATTTTCAAGACAACAGAATGATTATTTTCGAAATTATACCTAGCGAAAAAACTATTACGCGATATTGACGAAATAGGTCCACGTCCCTATGGCACCCCCACTTTAAAAGTTTCATAACTTTTTTCCACTTTGAGTACAAACGATGAAATTTTCGGTACAAACGATCGCCCCGAGTTTTTTTACAAAAGTCAAAAGTGGGGGTGCCGGGGAAATCTAATTTTAAGCGGTTTTTCGTAATTTTTCGGTAGTTTATCAATCGCCGTCGCGTTAAAAAAAACTATTGAGAAAATCGACAAATAATCTGTCTGAATTATCATGATTAGACGCGAATTGCTGCCGGAAACGCGAAATCGGTCCTTCTGGTCGAAAATCTGTACACGGGATAGAAAAAATAAAAATAAAATAAACGTCATTGTAAGCCAACCACTACAGATCCCTCGCGCCGCTCACAATCGTCTAAAATTATATAAAAGTTTAAAGCGTCGAACGGAACGGAAACTTTTTTTTTTTTTTTATTTAAAGAGATTTTGTGATACCACATTGAATCTCGACAATTATCTGAATCTAAAACAAAATAATATTTACAGCAACAAAACAAAACAGATAACTAAACTAACAAATAAATTATATAAGTAAAATATATCGAGACCTTAAGCTACAAGATTAAACTAAAAAACCAGCTAAAGTAACAAACCGAATAATTATAATATGTACAACCAGCGGGGAGGTGGAACTTAAAATACTAACGGCTGACAAAGGAACCCCAAGGGAAAGCAATTGCACGAGCAATGAACCCCTAAGATTAATCAAGGCAGGGCAATCGAGAAAATTAAGTGGGAATAAGATTACAAATTTGTACTTCCTCGTGTCGGGGGCATAAAGGAGAGTTATTCAAACCTAACTTAAAAGAATGCGAAGGAAGACGATTGTGACCGAGACGAAGTCTAGTAAACCGAGTAATATAATATGCTCTAGATAAATTAAGATTGTCGAACCACGGACGACGGGAAGAAATGGAAACGATCTTTCTATATTCCATCGTCAAATTCCTTGGCAAAGAAGACCAGAACGGAAACGTTGCAACGCGTTTATAATTTGTCATACCGCGCACTGCACCGCGGTGTACCAGTGGCGGTTTTGGGGGGGCGATGGGGCGATCGCCCCCCTGGACGTTACTTTTACACATAATATCTATATTTTAAATAAGTGCACAAAAATTAATATTATTACGACAAAAGGTAAAAAAATTCAAAAACAATAGAATAAGTCATCTTCACTATCACAAATCGCAAAAAATTTTATTTTGAAATTTACATGTTTATGCATAATTTGTCTATATTTTTTATTTAATCGGTGAAGCTAATGCCCGATTCCGCAATTTGTGTAGTACTGGCGGCGCATTAACGGAAATCGGGTTAAATTATTGGGGGGTCTAATTCACTGTAAGACAATACACTAAATCGCCATTGAAAAAATTTTTTTCTCGCTTCGCTCGATATGCGTCTACATATAAATACATTTAAATATAATAATAATTTATCAAACCATTTTTGAGGGGTTAACTAAACTTTTAGGGGGCGAAGTCCTCCAAGCCCCCCCCCCATTTTCTACTAATGAACTAAACTACACTAGAGATATACGTGTGAGAAGGGGTTTGATATTTTAAATCGCCCCACCGCCCCCCTAAAAGTTTCGTCAAAACCGCCACTGCGGTGTACACCGTTACACGAGCGATACAATAAAATATCGTTATTGTGTACAGTGCGGTTGTGTACACTAATATCGTCGAACCGACCGCTCCGGCACGTCGTCGTCGTCGTCTCCTCCGCGTTGTTACTTTCATAATAAATCACACGCCGTTTTCGGAATAACGCGGCAGCAAAAAAACAATAATAACCGAGACCCGACGATTTATCGGGCACCCCGTCCTCGCGGGTGGCGGGCCGGGCCGGACAAACGGACGCTGCAGGGACGCGCGTATGGGGCGTATCACAATCAGGGCTCTCATTTGAGAAAATAATAGTGTTTAACGTTTTAACGTTTTTTACCATTATTTACCTTTTGCGTTTATCGTTATGGTATATTTTAGCGTTATGGATTATTTGTGTTTAACGTTAAAGAAAGTTTTATCGTTATATAATATTTACGTTTTACGTTTATCGGTATTTTAACGTTATTTGGTTTAATATCGATTTTTTTTCCAAATTAATAAATCCATTCATATTCCATAGACTATAGCACGTTTTCAAACCTCATAAACGTAATTTACTTCATTAAACTTCACTGATTATAAAAGTCCTAATTTTTTATCCTTAATTTTTTTAATTTAAACATTTTTTCAGTGAGAACCTTGGTTTATTTTTGACTTTATATTCCAATGCAGAATATTTATCTTAAAATGTTGATTATATATTACCAACAGAAACTTTTCTGACTAGCTGACATCTTCTCAGACACGTATCTTTGAATAATTTTTACCATCAAGTAAACAAAAATAATCTGAAAGGTCCAATAACCAATAAACAGTATTTCAATTCGCGCTATCACACCGCAGAAAGAGAATTTCCGCGAAAGACATTTCGGAAACCGTATATCTCAATACACGCGTCTAGCTGACGCGCGTGTACGCGTCCATGTGAACCCAGCCTTATTATAGAACTATAATAAACCTACACTATAGGCTTATATTTTCCGTAGTAAATTGGATAAAAAAATATTAAAATAACGGCAATTCTATTTTCCTTTTTTTGATATTTTGATATATAACGTTAATAAATTATTTCGTTTAATGATATGTTTTAATTTGTGATAGTTTAAAATTAGTGTTTATTGTTTTCCGTTACGTTTTTTGATATTCGTTTCAATTGATATTTTGCAATTATAACGTTATAATCAAAACGTCATTATAACGTTTGCAAGCCCTGATCACAATAATATTTTAATAAGAAATTATTAAGTCTTACACCAATAATCCCGTTCCGCTGTTCCGTGGACGGCACCCCGGCACTCGAACGCGCTGCGTATATATATATATAATTTTTTTCTTATCCCTTTTTGAACGTTATAACCGTACGTATTATTATTATTATTATTATAACAACGGCGGTTATAACAACAACAATAATATCTCGCGTGTAACCGAACGGTGATGCGACGTAATGAGCAGCGCCTCCGGGAGGGCCGATTATTATTATTATTATTATTATTATTATTATGCGCGACGATAAATAATAACGGCCGCTTGCGCCGTTGTTGTGACGTGCGCGTCGTTATTCGTACGGAGACGCATCGCGCGCGGAAAACCGTAAACGACCGGCGGCGTCTCCGGAATCGAGAACTGACCCGCGCCAGCACGCCGGTCGGATTTCGACGGGAAAGTGAAGAACGGAGCCGAGAACGACCGAAAAAAATCTCACCGGACGGTCCGGAAAATTCGAGACGTAAGCGAGCCCACACGCTCGGGCAGTATTCCGAATACTCGTTTAACACACGCTTTTTTTTTTTGAAACTATTCGCCCTCGTAGCACAGGGAGTTCTGTGGTAAACCCCCAAGACTCCCAAAAAGGAGTCCTGGGAGTTTCCTCGTGAGCTCCTTGTGTCCGCGGTTTAATCCTCCTCTCATTACGAGTAATCAGACAGTTAGGAATCCTGACGTCGCTTTATAGGACTCCTAATACGGAATTATTTTTAAAAGTTCCCAATACAAGTTCTGAACGTACTTCTCTTAGGACTACTAAATTGGGATTCCTGTATAGGAGACTATTGGGACACTCCTGGTTCATTTCCTGGGACTCCCTGCGCTATTACGGTCTGAATACGGTATTATATAATAAGCCACCAGAGAGGCTATACTGTGCCTAAGGATGATCATGGAAAAGATGTATAGAGTAAACAAGCCTATGTATATAGCATTCATTGACTTGGAAAAAGCCTTCGACAACGTCAACTGGGAAATATTATTCAATATTATGAAAACCATAAATATCGATACTAAAGACAGAAGAATTATCCATAAGTTATATTTGAATGAAAAGGCTGTGATAACAGAAAAAGGAAGTAAATCATGGGAAGAAGCAAATATTGAAAAAGGAGTCAGGCAAGGTTGTAACTTATCACCAACACTATTTAATCTGTACATTGAAAATACTCTAAATCGATTAAGGGAAGAAGAAATTGGAGGAATAAAAATTAATGGTATGCTAGTACAAATGTTGCGTTTTGCAGACGACATAGCAATGATAGCGGAAAGTGAAGAAGAATTAAGCAACATGTTAACAAAAATGAATGATAGCTGCAAAGAGTACAAAATGAAAATAAATAAGAGCAAAACAAAAATATTAATATGCAGCAAGCAAGAATTGTCTTCGAACATAATGGTCGAAAATGAGAAGCTGGAAACTGTTCAATGTTTTACATATTTGGGAAGCAAAGTAACATATGATGGAAAAAGCGAGATGGACATAAAGAGTAGAATAGCTCAAGCAAAACAGGCATTTTACAAGAAGAAGCACTTATTTACGGCAAACACTGTTAGCTTAAATACCAAAAAAACACTCATAAAGAGTTTTGTGTGGAGTATAGCCCTCTATGGGGCAGAAACATGGACGATACTAAAAGCGGAAAGAAAAAGGATAGAAGCATTTGAAACATGGTGTTGGAGAAGAGCACTAAAAATTCCTTGGACAGAGAAAGTTAAGAATGAGGAAGTATACCTAAGAATGAACGAACAAAAAACCATATGGAAGACAATCAGAGAAAGAAGGAAAAAATGGATCGGACATATTATGAGAAACAATGGGTGGATAACGACAATAATAGAAGGAAAAGCTGGAAGAGGTAGACCAAGAACACCATACATGAAACAGATCATAGAAGATATAGGGAAAACCAATTATAAGGAACTAAAAGTAGCTGTGATGGATAGGGACGAGTGGAGAGCCATCGAAGTCATTTAACCAATCTGTGGATTGTAAAAAAAAAAAAAAAAAACGGTATTATATAATAAGTGCCCACCAATCAATGAAATATCGAGAAAACGTTCATCTCGTTTTATGTACATAATAGGTATAATATACCTGGTATATCGAATATTTCCGTATCATTAAACTGGGGATTTCCCGTGAAAACAATAATAATTTAAATAAATAAATATGAGTAACAACTATAGCGGCAGTAGGTATTTGAAGAAACAACATTAATTATTATTTTATCAATAATCTTGCTGTATTTGGTGTTACAATAATATTGTATTATACAGCAACTCGTAATTTTAATAGTTTTTGGTAAATGGTTTTTATTGTTTTTACACGTTATAACCATTGATAATACGATCGAATGAGAATATTATCACTGAACGATAATATTTATAATTTTAATAACAACCGTGGTTTTATATGACCGCGATAACAATCATTTATCACATTAAACACGTTATGGCAAATATTACTTAAAGAATAAACAACATATAGTTTATTAGTTTATATCTGAATGTAGTCAGGTATATAAATATTTTTACATTCTCTTCCACAATACTATTGTTCATTAAATTCTTAAAAATAACATTTTTTTTTTCTCTAGTAGAGAAGTATGGACCGGGGGAAAGGGGCCCTGCGCTTGTGCACCGTCTGCACACGAGTAAATCATGGCCTGCTTTTATACTCGTGCATACTAATGTGTGTACATTATTTACGAGTTGAAAAATGTTTAAATGTATTTTCACATTTAAAAGGGTGATGACAACACGGTATTGACTTATATTCGTGAAAAGTTAAGGTGGTCATTTTTTTTCTTTAAGACTCGGATTTTTTTTTTTTTGAAACTTGTAATGGCACTGGCATATTAACTGGGAAGTAATAGATTCCTCACTACGCTCTAAAATCTAAAAGAAGTTCATACAAATTTACCGGCCCCCGAGTTCCCCGAGGAGGAGCGATTGCCCACCCCGTTACCTCTCCTCCCCCCTCCGCGCATAAATACGGACCTGGTCTCGACACTGTCTGTATGTGTATAGGTAGGTGGTAAGCGTGCGGTCGCTTCGCATAATAATATGTACGTCCCGTATAAGAACGGGCACAAAATAATATGTATTATATCATCGAACAAAAAAAAAAATAATAATATGAAAGAAAAACGTTAAATCTGTTCGGCAGACTGCAGTGTCGGCGGCGGCGGCGCGTCTCTCGCGCAGAGCTCCCGCCGCCGCGCCGCCCCCACACCGTGCGACAGTACTGCGGGCTATTGTGGCTAAGCGGATTTCAGAAAAGAATATAAAAAAAAAAAATAAATAAATAAATAATAATAATAATAGAAACAGACTGAAAGGAAGAAAGCAAAAAAGAAAGAAAAGAGGGCCGCGAATAAACGCGGTATACAAACGCGAACAAGAAGAAGAAAGACTACGCGAATACATAATATGTGCACATGACCGCATTGTGGTTTCGACCCCGACGCCCACGACTCAATGCGCGCGCGTATTTCGCATTTTAATTCAATTAAATCCGTCCGACGGCGTCCGAATACCATAAGACGAGCGCCCCGCTATTCGTATACACATATAATATGGTCGGTACCTTCTCCCCCCTCCCCCAATCTCCCGTTTTGCCCTACCGCAAGAATAATACGTCCCCGAATACGCACATACACACAATAATTTCCTGCGACGGGAGGGGGGGGGAGCGAGACAGCAACACCTGTTTACGTCTGCCGTCGTGCACGGTTTATCATCCGTATTATCTATATAGATAGGTACATCTATCGATGGATATTTATCAGTTTATCAGCATTATCATCTATAGATAGATTCTTAAAGCGTAGCTATTTCTTACGCCGTCGTGCACGGTTCATCATCCGCATTATCTATATAGATAGGTAGATCTATCGATGGATATCTATCAGTTTATCAGCATTATCTATAGATAGATTCTTAAAGCGTAGCTATTTCTTACGCCGTCGTGCACGGTTCATCATCCGCATTATCCATATAGATAGGTAGATCTATCGATCTATCTGTCGATGGATATCTATCAGTTTATCAGCATTATCTATAGATAGACACTTAAAGCGATGCTTTCTTACGGAGGTTGTGGAGGGGACGAAAAATCGTCACGAAAAATTCGCAACATATACAATATAGGTATGTTATGGGAGTGGTCGCAGCCAGGAATACGAAATGGAGGGGGTGCTAAAAAGATAAAAAAAAAATTTACTTAAAAGTATTAAAAAGTATATTGATGTGTACAGTTAGATATTATATATTATATAAATAACAATATACCTATATAAATATAATATATATTTTATTTTAATAATTAGGATCTCCAATATCTGCATCTTATAACAATGAAAAACAAAACTACATCCAAAGAATATATAACAAAAAAATCTAACATGAATAACAAAAAAAAAAAAAAACACGGCCAATGGAAGGATATAGCCCCCTTAGCCACCCCTGTCTACGCCCTTGTGTTATGGGCAAAAGCCGAAATCGGGCAAACCACAGGGAATGCCCCGGGCAAAACGCGAACTGCCCACGGTGCTCCGCGGGAAAAACATCATATTTCGGCTCTTGCCCGGGCAAACCTAATTGTGATCGGCGACATTTGGGCAAAACTGCATAATATAGTCTGTCACAAATGACATTACTTGTGCGCAAACGACCAAATTACGCGAAAACATTATCTTCATGATAATAAAAGTACAGTATACGCGAATATACTCATAGGCCATAGCATACGATATAATATGAAAATTAGCCACGCCCATCATGCGTGAACACAAGTCATCTCATTTTAGCTTCTATACATTTGAATGTTTCACAGTACAAATATTAATTTTAATATTAAAATATGTAAATAACGATAAAATAAATTTTTATTATTTATTTATTTTATCGTTATTTATATTAAAATCAACATTTGTACTGTGAAATATTCAAATGTCTAGAAGCTATACAGTTTTGCCCAAAATGTTTCTAAAAATAGGTTTGCCCGGGCAAAAGCCGAAATATGATGTTTTGCCCAAGCACCGTGGGCAAGTCACCTTTTGCCCGGGCATTTCTGAGGTTTGCCCGATTTCGGCTTTTGCCCCTAACATATATATATATATATGTATATATTAATTTTGTTCAAGATAGTGAATATTTTAAATGTTTAATAAACATGTAAGATTATAACTAGACTATAGGTAAGTAACTCCATTTCCTTAACAAGTTACGTTTTAACTCGATGTTATTTTCGGTTATTAAAGTTACACAAAAAAAAAAAGTTTTTATTTTTGTTTGACAATTCGTTTCAATTTCATTACCAATAGAAATGATGACGAAATAAACAAAAGCTATGAAACTATGGAATTCTACGAATGTTTTTACAAAAAATATTGAAAGAGAATAAAAAACTATTTACAATTTGAATAAAAGGATATATTGTTCGTTCATTGTTATTATTATTTGTGTTTAGTGTGAATTCAACGTTACGGGATACGGTCATCAAACACATATTAAAATGAACGACGAAAGAACTACACACGGCGCGGGAAAGACGTTTTCGTGTAACGTTTGTACGAAATATTTTGGGACAAGCAGCAGTTTAACGACACACATGAGAATTCACAGCGGTGAAAAGCCATATTCGTGTGAAATTTGTACAAAGTCGTTTTCACAGAAGGTCTCTTTGACAAAGCATTTGAGGGTCCACAGTGGAGAAAAACCGCATTCGTGTTACGTTTGTACCAAGCGTTTTGCAGATAACAGCAATTTGTCAAAGCACATAAAAACACACACCGGAGAAAAACCTTTTTTGTGCGAAGTTTGTAAAAAATCCTTTTCAGTGAACAATACTTTGACGGATCACATGAGAACTCACACCGGAGAGAAACCTTTTTCGTGTGAAGTTTGTAAAAAATCCTTTACAGTGAACGGAACATTGACGAAGCACATGAGGACGCACAGCGGAGAAAAACCGTATTCGTGTAAATTCTGTCTGAAATCATTTGCACAGGGTGGAAATTTAACGACACACATGAGGACGCACAACGGAGAAAAACCGTATTCGTGTAAAATTTGTACAAAGTCTTTTGCACAAAGCGTAAATTTGAGAAGACACACGAAGATTCACAATAACCGTACTTAAAACGGTAATTGGAAATCAAAAGAAAATTCAAAAAGAATTTGACTCGATTAAGTGTTATTTGAATAAATTATTATTACTATTATTACTTAATTATATATTTTGTCAATAATTACGAACGCGTTATTTATTATTATTGAATAATATAATAGCTTAAAATGTAAATCCAAAAATTAACTCAAAACGCTTCTCGTATAATGGTAATGGTTCCGTGGTTTGAAAAAGTTCTTCATCATTCATAATTCTTAATTATAATTATTGGACCAAAAGGGTCATTAAATCATTCGTTTATTAATTTAATAATTTTTGAGCCAAAAGGGTCGTAATTCGTTGCTTTTTATATGATCAACACGTATTTTATTTTTGATGGTGTCCGGGCGCGCGTAATAAAACTTGACACTGCCGGCCCAAACATAATCCATATCAGCCAATGAAAAACGATTTAAATTACTGCACATCTCTCAAAATACTGCACATACTCGAGCTGTTTTTGAAACTCCGGTGAGGATTCTTATTGAAAAATACTTCTTTTAAAATTGTGAAAAGATGTCGTTTACAACGATTCACATTCCCATATAGCTACACAAGTATATATATTGATAGTCTCTGTGTACTGTGTTCTGAAGAACTCAGCGGGAAATCGTATTGTACTTATTGCACAATGATGTCACAAAACCGACTAAATAAATTCAATGATCGTTACGTTCATGTATATTATATGGGTACGGACCCAGAAACGTAAAATATATTTTAGATGTACAAATATATGTTAATGCACATTTAACAAAACAAACGTTTAAGTATATTGAAATGCTTAAGAATCCAACAACGGAAATACGAAATATTTATAAGTATATGTGTATCTGAATAAATGTAAAGTATATAATATAATGGAATATATATATATTATTTGTATTGTGTAAATATTTATTTCGTTAATTTTTGTTCTCAGACGATAAACTGTGTTATAAATTACAAACATAAATATGATCTGTAATTTGATAAAACGTATTAGGGCATATTGTTGTATTATTTTTGTTTGTCTTATAAGATTGAAATATTATGTGGGAAAATTATAAAAAAAAAAAAAACAATAATAATAATAATAATAATAATAAATAATTTAAAAGTGTATTATTACGGGTGTATAAACTAAGAAATTAAAAGAAATTAGTATAATTTACTAGTAAAAATAATCGATTACAAACAATGACCTTTATAGAAATAACTACGATATAAATAGGAGATTGATTATTAATTAGTATTAAACGAAAATATGTTCTTTTAACGTATAATAATATTCGTAATATATTTATAGTAATTTATAAAATATGTTGAGAATTTATTATCGGAACACCGAGCACACAGAGTTACTGAGGAGTTATTATAGTTGTAATAAAACTTCGCTTAATATTTAACCGTTTTAATAGTATAATACCGGTGGCTCTAAAAAGTGATTAAAAAAAAGTTTCACCGCAAATTCCCTCATCAACAATAACGTTGATTTTTAATTAATTTTATTAACGCTTAATTTATGAACGCATACCCATGTAAAATGTTGTTTTCAACGTATTACGGTGTAATTTTTTTATTTTATCATTTAAATTTTATACTTTCATTTGTCCGTTTTTATATTTAATATATTTTTAATTACGTTTTATATTAACATTGAAACAATGATAGATAGGTACGACGCACAACATAACGTTGTATTACAAAAATGTAAGCATAATTTTTAATTAATTATTATTTATTTTGTTTGTTTAGTTTAAAAACATGTTTATGACGTAAATATACATTTATATTTTAATAATTAAAATTATTTTATTTTATAAAGACGTGTGCAAACGTCACATTATTTGATTTCGTAAGTATACAAATTGAATTTACTTGTAAAACAGGTGTCTGACATTATCGCGACCACATCGTGAAAATAGATACGTCATCGTCATAAATTCAATTTTAAATTGTCATTTTAATAGGCGAACGGACACGACCTTATAGATGTCAAGAAACCAACGTATATAGGTACGTTTTGAAAAAAGAATTGTTTCTTTTTTCCACGGCGATTCAAAATATTTATTAAACGCGTTTTATTCTTTCGCTGGAATATATTAATAGGAGTCTCACTTAAATTCACGCCGTGTCAATTGAATCGTTTTGCATAGACATACGAAACTAGTTAAACGAAATGCAGGTGCCGTTGGTAAAACACGATTTACATTATAATAGCCACCGGTAATTAACATATTCACGTATTTCGTGCGCTATTTTACTATATAATATGGCCCGACGAAACCGCTCAAATCAATAAAAATATATGTATATATATATATATTTTTAAGCTAAAATAATCACCATCTTCTGTATAGACGGTTTCAATAGATCCTATACAATATACATAAATTACCGTCAAAATCCATTAAGAGAATGGCATACACCTGTTATTTATTACACTTTTTTTTCTCGACGAAATATTGAAACCGTTGAAAAAATGTCCCGTTCGATTACATATTATTGTAAGGTATTGCCGAACGTTGCTGTGGACGGCATGCGCCTCAAATAATGAAAGCTACAGACAATTTACAGACTAGACATTTTCGTCATAAAATCGTTACGTTGAAAACGATTGCATGTCACTGCAGCTGATATTGTCATGCACAAAACATAAATACCCTAGTAAATTCCGTAATACATTTTAAGGCATTAATCTACAGCATAGAATTATAAAATATAATATTCGAGTTTTATAATCGTTTTTTTTCTAAATAAGTCTTACGACTATACAAGTGCCTGACTTCTTAAGGTTTTTAATTGTTATTTGAATTTGATATTTTTTTTTGTACGTATAATATTATTAATATTAATCATTAAAATAGAATTTTACGTTTATCGAAAATATGTTTTAAAAGCAATATTAATTCATTTTTTTTTTTTAATTACGTGAAAATAGTCATAGCAAAAAATAATTATTTATCAAAAATATACACTTAAATAATTTATAAAATATTACACGTTTAAATGGCATGGCAATTATTTTCTAACATTTTGCTACATACTTTTTTTAAATTCGTACCGAGTATATTATATACGTTTTTCATTTTGTTGTCTAATAATATATTATGTCGGCCAAGAGACACGCGAGTGTGTTCTCGTTAAACCATTCAAAAGGCATTTTATTGTTTTTTAAAAAAACCTCAATATAAAATTATAAAACTCGAATATTACTTTTTATAACAATATCACTTTGTATAAACGAATTAAATAACCGAAAATTCTTCGGGCGAAACAGGTCCGCTCCCCTACGACAATATTAACGTTTTGGTTTCAACTGGAAAACAAAATATTATCTCTGCAGCTAAGCGCGTTTAGGTTTTACACCAGATTTTTTTTTTTTACGATTAAAAAGCATCCGTACACAACTCTTTATAGCAGACGAAAACCCGGTTATTTAATATTATACGTATTGCCAGTGGCGTATATAGAGGGGGCTAGGGCAATTGCTCCGGGCATCACGTTTTTGGAGTGGCAACAAAGCGTTTTATTTTAATATTAATATAAGTGCTAATTGTTTTTGAAATATTCCATGTTTTTTTCACAGTTTGGAAAATATATATCGGACAATCGGACAATTTTCAGTAGCCAATTTTGGCGCATTAGCAACGAATTATATGGGAGAAATATAATTGTCGCACCGATGATGACTTTTCATCGTATTATATTCTGGAATAAAGCTATTTTGTCGAAAAAAGAAAAAAAAATATGACCCGAACCATTCAATTGCCATCCTTAAGCAGCACTAATTATTATTTATTATTTCTTGGTTTATTACTAAACGAAAAATAATATAATCGTGCTGCGAATTAAGTACACTGTGTAAGTAATTAAAAAAAATTTTTTTTTTTTGCATACATTTGGGTGGTCAGATAGGAGGAGGGGGCAACAAATAAATGCGTACTTATAGGGCAACGAAAATCTAAATAGATCACTGCGTACTGTGTCATTATTCCGCGAGTGTTACCGAAAATATTATTCTGCAGACTGAAACGTGCAGTTCTCGAAGCACGTGGTCGAAGATAAATTTTTCGTTTTGCCGGCAATAAAATCGGTAAACACGTTGGTGTACTTCTTGTATTATATATATATATATGTACATAAGTGGTCCCTCGACAAAAAGAAAAAAAAATATGAAACGAAACGAAATGAAGAGAAAAATATGATAATAATGAAACCGAAAATTGTGTGCGTATGTGTAATACTGTACGGGTGTTTTATATACAGACTCGACGTCATTGTGTGGCGTATGTATATATGTGCTCGGTACAATACGAGTTACTATACATATTATTATAAATGGTCCAGTGAATTTTCGAGTGGTTCCAGCCACCGTGTAAAAGGTATTTTTATTACATGTGTGATACATAAAAGCAACTCCGGATTCATATAATACGCATTTACGTGCATTTTGTGCGCCCAATGACCCGTGACGATTTAAAAATTTCTCGAGAAAAAAAGTAATAACAAAACGTACGTTACTTGTGGTTCAATATAATGTATAGGTAAACATTTTTAAAAAGCGCTAAACACGATACCGAATAGTATATAGTAACACGTGTTTTAACTACCTCGCGTATTATATTACACGCGATAATGACCGGTCGTAATAACAGGTGGACACATGCAGTAGCGTGCCCAGGAATTTTCAATAGGGGGGTGGGGACGTTATAAAGTAAATAGTAATAATACATTTTAATAAATTGTCATGGTAATACCAAAAACTCAAATGTTTATGTTTCAAGCTCTCCAAAATCGTTTCTAGCTTATAATTGTGTACATTTGTAAATTGTTCTATAATTAAAACGAATTTAAATTATAACACACTAATACCAAGTTGTTCAATTAACATAACATACGTTATGTATAGTAAATGTTTATTGTCATAACTCATAAATAATACATTTTGCTAATAACTAATAAAAAGTATTAAGTAATGACTCTAAAACAGCTTTTATAACTAATAAGTTGTTTTCTGTAGGTCGGCAAAAAGATAATCGAGTCCGCGATTGATTTTCAAATTTTCCTGCACAGCTTTAGGCGTAGGCGTAGGGTGAAAAAAAATACGTTGGGGGGAGGCTGTAGCCCTTCCGCTAAAATTGTTTAATATTTAATTTGACACAAACATGTATGGCGACTGAGATAAAGAATTATATCCACTGTGCGTTTAACATGATTTTGGTTCTTGAATATTTCTTTATGTTGTGCTATTGAAATTAAAGTGTGAACAGATTGCGACGTCTCGCGACTCATGTGTCGGAGCGCCGTGTGACCACGTGGCCACGTGTAGGGTCGCCAACCCAAGGCTGAGATCCAAAGATCGGAGCGCACGTGATTTTACTCTGTTAAATGTGTTATTGGATGCGAGACGGGGTAAAATATAACACATCTTTTCAAGTTGAAACTATACTAATTTTATTATATTTAATGTGAGGCGGAGAAAGTCTGTGGCATAAAACTCCGACTGAGGAAAGTAATAAAAAAAAATGAAATAAGAGATGATAACTGACTAAATACTGAGGACATGCAAAGCAGGGACTGGAACCGAACCGAAAAGAATCGGTTTGAAACCCTTTGAAAATGTTGGAAACGAAACCTAACCGTAAACCTAATTTTTTTTTTCAAAACCGGAACCGATATTTGGAAATACAAGTTTTTATATTGTATCACTAATATATTTTATCACAAGAGATTATGTAAAAGTCCAATAAATTTCTAATAAACTAATACCAAAAAAATACAAAAATGTATAAACTTTAAATGATTAGACGGGATACTTATACTGGCTATGCGGAAGGTGAAAAAACACACTGAACAAAACATTGGTGTGCTAAAAAAATTATTAAATCCGTAATAATAATTACTCCACATTATAAATTAATATATTATCACTTTTTAATCGTAATTTCGACATTTTAAAGTACAGGTTAGTACCGGTATTAACCGGAATCGGAACCGAAACCGAAGTTTACGATTTTCACGAACCGGAACCGACATTTTATTTTTTTGACAAGAACCGAACCGAAACCAGAACCGATAAAATCATTAAGGTTCCAGTCCCTGATGCAAAGATAATGATGCTCGGGAAAACTGCAATATACACACAAAATAAACGATGTGTGCGCTAATATTATAAGTGTGTGTAGCGAACGGAGCGTGAAGCAATTTATTGAACACGTGATACAACGCTACGGGTGTCGTCTCAAATTTTCAAGTACACTCAACGAAAATGTAATTTCGTCGTCGTCGTCTCAATATATATTAATTTAATGATATGTCCACAAAAGAGATTCGGAAGATATTTCCCACGGTTATCTTGGAAACGGCCCAAGGCGACCGATATTGTAATTTGTAGTCCTTCGAACCAGTGACGTTTTTGAAGGAGGGGACGAGGGGATAACATCGCCCTGGGCGGTACATTTTTTATGTATTTTAGGGGCGGCAAAAGATTGGCTTCACAGCGGCCAGCAAGATTTAATTTCTTTGTTATATTTTACATTAAATTTTTGTTGAAAATATTAGAATTCGGTTATAATATATATATTGAATTATATTAATGTTATTCTTATATAGTTATTTTAAATTTGGTTTACGGTTATATTCATATTATTGTTTTAGACGAATCAGTTTATACAAAACAGACAATTTAATAAATTTAATGTGTAATTTAATAGTATTTGTTTATTTACCCATTTATATAAATCATTGGCCCAGTAAAAAACGTATAGAAAATGACTGATTTTAAATTTTGAAATAATTAATATTAATTTATATAGTTTTAATTTATTATTTCTTTTTCTTACACATACAATTTTGGATTTTTATTCTTTTATTTATTTCATTTTTTGTTTTTGTTTTGAATTTTTTATTAGAATATATTTATTGAATTGAATTTGTAACATTTTCCTGTCTTGTCGCTTGTTAGTCAGCACTAACTTAGATGAAGATTAACCGAATTCTCATGTTGTTTTCGCGGAAACATACTTTGACAGCGCTTTATTTCAAGAAAACGGAGAATACTTATAACTGAACAAACTTTTCTTTTTTTAAATTGTACGCGGGTAACAGCTGTATTACTGTAATATATTATATACATGTGTGCATTATACTGAATATTATACACCAGTTATTTCGAATGCCATAATATGTACGATGAAAAATAATGTGGTCTTAAATTCAGCAATAATGGGCGTTAAAAGAAAAAATGTACACAAAAAAAATTAAAAATTAAACATTAATAATACGAACAATATTAACTATGAAGCGACGACGGAGGGTAAGTAAATATTATTATTTATTCGTGTTTTCAACTCGTCCCTATACAATATAATCATAAAATTTAAATATAAATAATTGGCACTTTGTCTATAAGCAGTTTGTATAACATTTTTCGAACAAACTGACTTAGTTAAAGTTATATTCTAAATTAATCAGTGAAAAAGTAAAACTTTTAGATCCGTTATAATAATATTATATATTTATATAAGTTACCGAGTTAAAATAAACACATTCGCTTAAAGTTTTTCAATTTGGAGAAAATAAAAAAGACGATTAATAAAATGTTGTCGTGTCTGTTTGACATTAATAATAAAATAGCCTATTCCATTGACGTCACAAAACGCAACATTATTATATAATATTGAAATATTTAAAATGTATTTTTTGGACATTTCAATATCTCTTTTTCATTTGGAACGTTCGTTTTTCTAATTTCGTTGAAATGGAAAATAATATGAAACAACTCGCTGTAGTTTCATGTAAAATGATATTTAATAAAATCATATAATTATATGTGTGTATGTCATTTGTCAAAAAAATTATAGAAATTGTGGTACCTATTAAATTTGTTATATTACTGTCGACTTCGACTAAAATTCATCGTCAGTATAAAGTTAAGAAGCAAATTCAACAAAAATAAAACGACAATAAAAAAGCAAACATTTATAGAAACAATTGTGAATATTAGAATAAAAATACATTGAAAAATAATAATTATTATAAAAATAAATAAATAAAGTACTAAGAAATTGTGTATAAGATGAATTCAATTTTAATGAACAATGTTGGTATGTTAAAATAATATTGTTTTTAAATTCTGATTCTACGTATACTTCAAATATTATTGAATTTATTATTTTCGAGTACTTTATAAATATGCAATTTTTCCAAAACTGAAATTATATAAATACGAGTATTATTTTGTATATTTCATATTCCTAAGTCATAATATTATTGATATTAAAAATAACTCTATGATTATTTTCTAAAATATGTTCAGCAAAATTTGAATTCGGTCTAATTTTTGAAATTTTATTTCAGAGTTACGTGTTCTTTATAATTACTTTTAATATATTTATAAGTTGTTGACATATGATTATAATTAATGTATTAATCAATTACATAGTATAATAGATTTTAATATGATGTTTTGTATTACAATATAAATTTGGCAAACGGTTTATACTAATGGTTAATTAATGTAACGCGTATAACTTGTACTTTATTACAATACGCTTAGGTAATAATATTGGATTTATTATTTTAATAATTATACTTACACTAGTATTTATTATTACTTAGGCTCGGATTTCGATGCATTTGTAACTTTTTTCTGTAATGCTTGACACGATGCTTTCCAAGATACGAATGTATTCCAAATACACACTATTTCAACAACGATCTTTTTTCGGGGCATTTTTTTGTATTTTTCTGGGCTTTTAACGTTTTTTAGGCATTTTATTACTTTTTCTAGGTTACTTTTAACCTATTTCTACTGGTGTCTTAGATTAACATAAAAAAAAAATGTCCCGGTCAGAACGGTCAGTTTTGTCACATTTGGTCCGGCACTTAAAGTGTTAAGAAATAAAAATAAAAATTCACTAATGATTGAAATATAAAAATATAATTTTGTATTAATACGACATCAGGTTATCTGGTTTTTAAATAAAACTATTCTAAAACTTATCTTAATGTGACACCTGCCTAATAGCCGGTTACATAGCACTTTCATCAATTTGTTTTTTTATTGACTGTCGTATAGTAACATTATTTTAGTGGTTCTCGTGGCAATGCCAATTATTGTTAAAATAAAAAATTGAATTATATTTAAAATTTCTTTTTTTTTATGTATATATTATATATATATATAATTTTCTTAGAGAATTTTTTACGGATGGTTTTTATAATTTTTCGGTCATTAATACATTTTTTTTAAATGGAGTTTTTTGATATTTTTAAACCATTAAAATCCGGACGTCTTAATCATTACCTACTATATAATTTGTATATAAAAAAAAAATACTGGCTATAGATAGGTTTACTATTAAATTTGTATCATTATAAAATTATTAACTCGTTTAGAAATCTTTTACATATTTTCCAATCAGGTTTCAGTACAACTCGGGATGTTCTCAGATACATTTTGAAATCAAGCAAAAGATTTACTTATTCAACCTTGACCGTATCTGACACTACCGATGACTGTTAAACACGTGTGTTACGCGTCACACACCGTGGTTTCTGCTTTCCGCTCGAAATCTTATCGATATTCACCTTTATACAGTCGTACATATCATTTAGATTTCTCATAAATCGATTTTTTCCTATAGTTATGAATTGTGTTATATCATCGTTATATTGATTATAAAATATATAACGCTTTAAATTATAATTGTACATACAGTAATGTACCAGAATCGAACTGTATCGTTTTTAGAAAAAAATTGTCATTTTCTTTTTTTGCTTTGAACATTAAAGTAGTATAACGTAATAAATATAAAATAAAATGTATTTATCTATAGTATAGATAAATATATTTTATTTTATTATGCATGATCAATAATAATTATAATAATTAATAATAGATTCTATACCATTAAATAAAATAATAAACAAACAAATCTGATAGCTTTATACTTGAAATTCATCATTACGTCGTCGTAATAAGCCAACTCAATTCTATACTAATTTCTATAAGTGCCAATAGTTAGTGAAATTAATTCAAATGTAGTCATACAGTGTTGTGTATACCAGTATTAATTAGATTCTGAACGAAGTGAGGAAGTTATTTAATATCGAATGACGGAGTCTCGTCTACCGCGTATACGAGCGTGTTATATTAAGCTGGTTATTAAACTAATCAACAACGAAATTCTAAAAACACTAAAAACGTAAATGTTCACCTCGAAAATATGTGTAAATTAATCGTAGATAATTATTATTATCGATAAATTATTAACTCTGCAGTTTATACGAGTATTTTGTAGTTAAACGTTGTAATAACAATAATATTATCATTTACGAAAATTCGGTATTTAAATTTGTTTGTTGAAGCTATTAGTGTCTCCGTGCGTAAAGCGACTTTTGATTACGACGTTAAAAAAAATTTTGAAATTTATGGATTCAATGTATAATCATACTTAATGTTGTTGCGCCGCCGGAGGGTAGAAAATAATATATATACATATATATATATATATAATATTATAGTCGGTATATGCGACCTAATAACAATTCGTGCAAGTTACTCCGTGATCGTGTCTGAAGTGTCAGACACAGCGCGTACAAGATTCCATCGAAAACGTTACCTACCTGCGAGTGCGTGTCCACACAACGTTTCCGTATTATTACAATTTTATTTTTATATAGGTATTTTTTTTTTTTACTATGCGCAACGCATACAGATGTTAAACAGATACACACACACACTCAATATAAATTATATAATAAATATGTATATTTTAAAATAAAACTATGCTCAGCTGTTGATATTGTTTACTTTAATGTGAAATTTCTGTAATTCCTATACATATATATAACCTATTATTTTCAATCATTCGATTATTATCGATAAACCCGATTTTGTGGTTATTACCTATATAATAGGTTGGGTTGTACACGAATAAATTAATTTTTATCTATAACATATAATTATATTGTATAATTATAATATACGAATATATATATATATATATATGTATATATGTGATAATAGCAGTCTATATTACACGCAACATGATTGACAATACCGAAGCATTTTATAACAACTGCGGTTTAAGTTAAATTGGTTAGCAAGTATGTTTTACGCGTGTATATACAATATTTTCTCGGCATGTATCTGCCGATGATGATTCACAAATAAAGTGTAAGCAATAAATACTAAGGATTTACTACAATTTACAAATTGAAGAAGTATCGGAGTTAAATGAAGCAACACGTTTGTGAAAGCGTCGTACTGAATGATATCAAATTACAATAAGTTGATCTTATATTCAAGACGATGTTAATAATGGGATTTCATTGCCACGAGCTTCTAACGTTATCAACGAATTTACATACGAAGGGCACGTCACGACGACTCTTCGTGCATTATTCCCATGTGGCTCATCGGAATCAAATAATAATCGTCTATCTAATAAAACGAAATAGTCAGTTTTAGAATATTTGAAATCTTAAATTCAATACAATGACAGACGGTTTGCAGAAAGATCGTAGGTTTTTTTTGCATTACGTACAGTTCAGCGACATGATGCTTTCAAGCGACAGTCGACATAGGCGCGCACGCAAGAAGACAGTAATCAGAGTTTAATTGTATTGTGTAAGAATTAAAAGATTCTATAAATAAAAAAAAACATAGATGATGAAGGGCTTTCAAATTCGTATAAATTCCTAAGAAAAAAGAGTGGATGAAATGTCGGCTTGATGATGATACCGACATTCTGATGTTTCATGACACTGAGTTCTGCTAAGTTGGCGAGTGCGGTCAATTGATTTAGCACGTATCTTAGATTATCCTTCTTAGGGTTGAAAATGATTTTTGCGAAGATGCCACAGAACTATCAATAATTATCTCACGTAAATCTCGATAATAGGTCATACAAGTAAGGTCATGATTAAAGTATGAATAATAAAACAATATTGTTCGTAAAAATTAACCGAATGAAGTTTTCAGAGAATTAAATTAATTGAAATATATATAAAAAATTTAGCCGCCCGGGGCAACAGCCCCCTGTTTCCCCCTAAATACGGTCCTGTGTCCTGCGCAGTGTAAAAAGACGAGACGAAAACGGCGAGTAATTTCGCAGCCATTTTTCGTACGTGTCACAGTGTCACACACCACGCGTGCTATTGCGAATATGCGTAATACCCATATAACATTTTTTTTTTTTTATGTTCAATATGATTTTATGGTCGTCCTGCACGATAAATTTGAATATTTGATATATTAAATTTGCTGTTTTTTCCCCCGACGTAGCAAATGCACGCGATCGAATCGGTTTACAATTATTATTATTATTTTTTTTTTTTAAACCAAATCTCGAACATCGAAACGGTGTAATATATATTATATGTTAGATAATATCTCCGTTAGGTTTCGAAGAAAAAGAAACAGACTCGAGGACTCGGATCGCACGCATCAGAGAAGTAATAATAATAATAATATATTATATTTGTACGTATTTGCCGTGTGTGTAGAGAGCCCCGCGGAGATTATCGAATGGACAAACACATACGACGATAAATTATTATAATTATTATTATACGCGACAGTAGCGTCTGAGAAAATTCGGCCGTTTTGCCGAACGCGCTTATTATTATTATTATTTTTTTAATTGCTCTTTGACATAATACGTGTCATTTTGTATTTATGGACTTATTTAGCGGTTTTAGAATATTACGAGCGCGTCCGTTAATAATTATTATTATAAAATTAACACGCAACGGAGTAAGAAAAAAAAACCCCTATAGAAAAATGTTGCTTAGCGTGTATTGCGTGACCGGCTGCTGATCGGCCGCGTATGCGAGAACAAAATATTTATCTTCGATTATATTTTGTAGATATGAGAACGGCGAGTGTTATTATATAATTCACATTCGTCATCACTATCTGGCGACCATTATTTCATTTTAGATTCTGAGTGGAACGAGGAATCTATTGGTTTTACAAAGTTGTCTCTTGTTTTATATCTGTACCCGAAAATTCTACCAGAAAGAGTGCTCCGATCTGTACAGTCACAATTTGTTTCCGGCAGCAAATCGCGTGTAGTTGGTATTTTAAAGGTGTCATTTTTCGATTTTCTCAAAAGCGCCCGAAAATATAACTATATACCCAATTTATAATAATATGATTATGACATTTTCATTAAAATTTTAAAATCTCATTTACTTGAAATTTCCTTCAAATTAACCTTGAAAATTATTTTCAATTATAAAACGTTTTATAAGTTATGTATAGGTATCTATTCCGCACACCCGATATTCTTCGTTTAAGTGCGGTGGAATTTTATCGATTTAAATTTGTTTATTTCACATATTCGAATGAAAATTAGTAAAAGATTTTTTATAAAAACGTGCATTAGACGTGTTGTAACTAACATAATGATCTATAGAAAGATACTCCACTATAATATGTACATAACGAAGATACGAATATAAAAAAATTTAAGAACTGACGTTTGGCAAATTTGACTGATTAAGTCGGCATTTTTAACGATATAAACACCTACTACACCCACCAAATCTTGAACGCTCACTGCGCACTTAAAACGATATCGGTATAGCTCGTATAAGCTGATAATTAAGAAAATAAAATAAAATTGATATTTTTAGACAAATTTTACGTACGCTTATTATCGGTTACAATAAAAAGTTGAACAGGCAATGTATAGATTACTGTTAATTATTATTGGATTACACGCGAAACACGGAGAGCGGTGAGCGAATTTATATGACCCAGTTTATAGTTTATATTTATTGCCGGCAGACCCTAACAAATCAATTGAAACCGTCACAACTCCGAATACTATGACATTTTTGAATTACGGTTATCATTAGAATAACGTTTTCATATATACGCAAACATTGCCTCTGTTATAGATATCGATTTGTGTCGGTGCACGTACTCAGATTTATTCGTATTTTCAACTCGTTATTGTTAAAAGCATAACATTGTCACATTTGAAATATCGACGGTATTTTTTTTTTTTTTGGTATTGGCGGCTTCTAAACCCATTCTACCCAACCTTCCATCCTGTCTGGTCAGTTGCTTGCGCCTTCCAATCTGATCCTCCTCCTAGTACTTCCACATCATGCTTGACTACATAATCCCACCTCATTATCGATCTTCCAACGGGCCTTACTCCTTTTGGGATCTTCTCTTATACTGTACGAAATAATGTATATATATATATATATTATAAGGGTGGATTTACGGGAGAATGGGGGAAATTTCATCCCCCAAAAAAAAAATTTAAGTAAAAAAAATAATTGATAAGACAAAAAAAAAATCACCGACTTTTTCTGTATTTTGCCGACAAACCTAAAAAGTCTAAACGACTAAACGGCCGATTGACGTTAATTTACCTGGCGATTTCCTTTCTGAAAAAAATTTTTTAGAAAAAGTAGGTCGTTCCCTTATTAGTGAAGGAATTTCATATATACATTTTATCAATTTTTTCGCTATTACTCTGTGGCGATATCAATAAAAATTCCGAGGAAAAAGCTTATCAGTTGCGTTTTTACTGGTACCTACGTGGTCGTTAATTAATTACCGATACAGTCTGTTGATATTAATTGTTTTTTGCAATTTTTTTTATACTTTTATTTTTATATATTTTATATCAATAAATGTGTTCAATTATTGTGTAATTTTTTTATAACCTATTAATAAATACATGTGAGAATTTGTAATTAATAAAAAATAGTAATACCATAAAGGTAACTAAAAATATGATTTTTAAATCTACAATTTGTGGCCAAACCTTTGATTTTTAATTACCCTCCCCAAAATCTACTCTTAGATCCGCCACTTGTATATAAATATAAGTACTTTTACAAAAAGTAATATATTTTATTTGCGTTATGTAAATGCAACGAACTCGTTTAATCTATTTTGGTGGTATACGGTATATATTTATATGTATTTTTTCATTTATTATTGCTTTCTAGACGAAAAGAAATGTGGCTTCATTTTTATTTTCTCCGAAATATAAAAGCGTATAATAAATATGTTTAGCGTTGCTAAAACGAACGCTATTTCGATTGTGTGATTGTACAATTATTATTATGGCTGCAATTCCAGATTCGATATACCTACATATAGAGAATGATTATAACGAATAGAAACCCGTCTTATAAAATTTCTCATGTCTACGTATTTCAACAAGAGAAGTCATTGCCGATACGAAGTATTAATATAATAAGAAGAAAACTCGATGCTTACGTCCGTTATACAATACGCGTCTTGAGTAAAACGACGAGACCGAAAATCGATTTGAAGAAAGCGAACAAATAGCAAACGTACATTTACACATTATATGCAAGAGTTCTTCGAATTTGAAAATAAATTACACCGAAGCCCGCGGTAACGATATTTATTTGTTACTTTTTTAGTGCGCTGCAAATAATAAAAATCTTGACCGAGTTATTGCTTACACTACGTCCTGAGGCCACGTAGACGAGTACGTATTATAATATTGTTCGTGTGCGATTTTGTGTACATTTCGATTTCAGTGCAATCAAACAACACATACAATAACCGCCACGTTGTCTACTGACTTTATTACGATTCGTTAAATTATCAAATTTAAGTTGTGCGTATTATTATTATTATTTTTTAGCATCAACATCACCTGTGATTGTTACACAGCCTGATATACATTTAACGCATATTAATGGGTACAATTTCATATTTATTATACAATAATTATAATATAGACTTGAGATCTAATAGACGTTAGGCTATTTTCGAATTTCAGAAATTTTCAATTTTTATTTTACATTAAAAGTCGATGATTTTTTTTGTGACGTTATCTTCGTTGTGCAGGTCTTAATATTGTAGGTTTTACGGTATGGATATGGTATATTTTGATATTCTAGGCATTCTTGGATTACGTGATGGGTGTTTAAGTCAGTTCGGCATTTATCGCGTATATGGGTTGAAGATATTTGTTAATTAGGCACAATAGTGTCTTGAAAATTAAAATTACATCATAGTGAGAATATGCGATTACGTCGAAACGCTTTTAACAATAATTAGAAACAGTAAACATATTAAATTTACTACGTTATATCGAACAGTGCCGTAAATAGGATTTTTATATGGGGGTGGTTCAGTGATATTTTGATTCGTGCATTATAATCGTGTATCATCGTAATGATTTATCAGCACAAAAATCTATAATCATATTTATCAATGTTTATAATGGCATAGACCAAATTAAACATTTATACACATTGTTATTAGGTACTTATATTTTTCATAAATAACAAATCTACTTAACATCAAGATGTTGGTAAAATCTAAATATGAACATACATTTTACTGTAACATCTGCAATGCTGTTATGCGTAAAAAAAAATTGAAATTTCTACTTTTCCGATGTTCAAGGGGGGGTTTGAACCCCCTAAACCCCCCGTGTCTACGGCCCTGATATCGAATATCAATAAATAGAGTTATCCTTTTTTTTTTCCAGCAAACATTATTTAAACGTTTGGTACCACTATTTGCAAGCGTGTAAATTATTCGAATAAACGTATTCCAATAAAAAATGTTCAAATACTTTTTTTCAATATTTAAAAAAAAAAAAAAATCGAATACGCATTCCGAAAACTTTTACTACGGTGTATATTAATTCCCATACAATTAATGTAAAAAAATTTTCCTAAACAACGCATTATCGATTTATAGCGAAATTAACGTTTACCATACGTAAATTTCTACAGCCAATATTCAGTGAAAATAATTTTTATATAGCTCACGGACAAATATTAAATTTTGTAACATTTATAATATTTTCGATAGTTAACGCGTAGACTGTCATCGTATTTTATGGTACGATTAAACTTGTAGAACTGGCAATAAACTAAAAAAAAAACACTGAAATGCTTTTTTAAAAATTATTGGGAACAAATATTCCGAACATTTTTCTACCCGTTAATCCGAAAAAAAAAAAATTAAAATATTATTCGTAGAAATCTGTCTATTTGTTACGGAATACAATTGAAAATCAGTATTGCGTCGGTTCCGTCGAAGTGAACGCATTATTTACCGTATTTACAAAAACGTAAAATGAACGCGATTCGGTTGATTCGTTGGATACAGTTTTCTACACCGAGTACACGGCGTATTGATTGGTGAAAAACGAATTCCACTTAATACACACTTTACTGTGAAAACGTATTTTTGTCGCCGTGTTATTTGCGAAACAGCAGTGTGCAAACAAGCTTAAACAACGGCGCAGTTATATCAATAAAACGTGGGGAAAATAATTTATTCGTCATTACGAGTAAAACTTTCCGTGTAAAATTATATTCCTCTCGCCGTAATAATAATAACATTTATACACTTTGCGTTTAGTTTATATATTTAACGTGAATGATAATAATGCGCGTATACAGCGATATTATAATAACTGCAATAACGAAAATACAAGGAAACGAATAAGTTTGTAGTTAATAAAATAGGCGACTTTACTACGCTAAATTTCGGTGTAAAAAAAAAAAATCTCACTCATACGCGTCAATAGAAAATTCATTTTTCCAACACCTTTTTTTAACGCGTCACAGAAAAAATTTCAATAAATATATTCCGTCGAAATCTGCACATATTCGTATAATTCCGCGGCTTACTTTATTATAATAAACCGGACAGCAGTTTTTTTTTTTTTGCAATTTACCCGCTGAAATTTCTCGTTTTTCGCAAACTGCTTTAAAATTCTTATATAGTAATCATAATAATAATAATAATAAAATTTTCAAATTTCTCTCTAAATAAGCGACACTCGTGAGCCACTCGCGGCTCGTTTATGATTATAATACATTTTATAATACTGTGTAACGTTTATATTTTTCGTACGTTTAATACTTACACAAATATTGAACATCATTATAGAGACATTGTATTCGTTAAATTTTCGTTTCGCGAAACCATAAAATGCTCAGTGGCATGTTTGTTCACCTCATTATTTTGAGTAATCTGTATTTTTCATAGTAAATATAAATTATATAAATTCTGTACGATTATGAATTATACATAATAAACAGTTATTATTATTGTTCACTGCGAATTTCCATGATATTTGTTGCGCGCATATTAACATACGGGTATAATATGTAATCGGTTCAATTAATATATTTATATTAACATTTTATGCACATTGTGACACGCGTCATATAGAATATTCGTTTTACATGTTGTAATTTTATTGAATTTTCACAATAAACCGGAAAGTCAAATGGAAAAATTCTCGTTTAATTGCTGCTCGTGTTTTCATGCAGAGTTTCTTGAAAACGCAGCGTATGTAAACATGATGGGTAGTAAAAAAATGTAAAGAACAAAATATATTTTTTTAGATCACTAGTGAGAAACAAATACGTGTATTATACGAACTTAATTAGATATTATTATATAAAACTAATTAGATTTGGTACGATAATGTGAAACGTATATACACAATAACAGTTGATGTTCTAAAACAACTGTATATAGAATATTAGACAAATCCTAGAAACCAAGAAGCCAAATCCTTGTACCGGGTGTCCAACGGACATCGGACCAATGAAATTTATTATATAAAAATTATTAGAACACCGCGTTCCAATTATTGTGTTTTAGATGTTAATTTTTATTATTTCACGACTAAAAACTAGAAAACAAATTTTATGTTAAATTGTTTAGCAAAATCCGAAATATACTAAATGTCTAGACATAAACGGATAATGGAATATCGAAGATGAAGTAACCTACTGTCTGTGATCATTCATATAACCATATATGGATATATTAAAATTTACCATATGCGTATAATTTTTTTAAATTATTATTTAGAATTTTATTATGAAATGTTTGGGTGACGTAAATGAATTTTATTCAGCGCTTAAAATGGTGTTGGTACACTACGACACTGCAGCGGCCATTTGTATGGTAAAAAATTTGAAATTAATATATTAATTGAGTTTAATAACTTATTGACCTGAGTTTAATATTTAGATCTTTTTCTAATTGCCCCCGTTCGCCTATTTAAGGGATAATAACGATTTTTGAAAACGATTGTGTTTACGTTTAACATAAAGAAATACATTATTCTTTAATTATGTTTTATCTTTTTTTTTTAATGCAATTGTATAATTAATTTATAATTTTATTTACCGATTCCATTAGTTTACACAAAAGTCTCTGTCAAACCAAACGTCAATTTTACGATAAATGAACGTTTTCGTCGCTCTCGTTGCGCGCGTTTACGATTATTATGTCGTTTTATACGGGAGTAGGTATAGTGCGATGACGCGCGTATATTAAATTGTCCACAAATTGAAAACTTTTCACTACAATATCTTACTAACTTCATAATTGCTAATAAAATTTAAACTTGACATTTACAAAATTATAACGTTAAGATGCCGAAATTAAATCTACTTATATAACGGAATGGTTATTGCTTAAAATGAATGGGCGGACATTTGATAACGTTTTTATTAACGGCTAATGCCATTCCGCGTGCATCAGTTCAGCCTCTGCTAAAAGCAAGAATTAACTTCCTCGCGTTTGAAACGTTTACGATTCATACGCGAGTATACGACTACGCGTTAATATGAAACGATTTTATATATATTTTAATTATTAACGTTCGTTCTAAGACTGTAAAAACACATTTAAACACATTTTAAAACGTTTTCAACATTATTAAAAAAACGCAGACAACTCAATTAAAATAAATCTTAAAAACTCAGATATATAATAATTTTATTTTAATCTCCGATGAGGAATGTGGTTTTTATTTATTTTTTTCTGTATACCTACGATTTTTCGACTAGAAAAAAAATACTCCAATCTCTATGCGCTTAATAGAAACCCGGGGTAGTAAATTTTGTCTAGTTATTACTTTACATTTTTCGATTTTTCCATTAATATGCCTCACAAAAATTACATAAACACGATAAAAACGCTATCTCGTCAACACGTCACGCATATCTTCGGAATTTCGAAAATAATAGTCCTAACGTTTACGACGGATATGTGTCATTGCACTAAATAAACGAAAAGAAAAATGTCAAAAAACTTTCTTCCATTATTAGACGACATAACTGACAGCAATAATTTTGTAAACTACACTGAAGCTTCGCTCGGAATCGTTTTTTGAACACAATGATTTATTGTTTACTCCAGAGTCTCTGTCGACGTATTTCACTTAAAAAAACGTTTATGACACCCGCGGCTATTGCTGCTTTTTTTTTTTAGAAACTTTTAGTTGCTGGATAATGTGCTTTATAAAATGTGTGTAATAATTTCAAAAAAAAAAATTATACAAAACGATCTATAACATCTTCTTTTTATATTTTAAAAAACGAAATCAATTTTTCCAAAGCTGATGTTAAATCTCAATACTATTTGTTTCAAGTATTCGTTCTATTGAAAATAATTTTTCTACCAAACCATTTAATATTTTGCTTCACTAAAAACCGAATATTATACTTATTAAATTGTAATCGCAATTTTTTTTTTAATATCATTCGCAAATAAAAGATATTTTTTAAAACAAAACTGTATATAACCCAATTTTTCTATCGAATATTTGATCGGTTTCCATTTAATTGTCTTGTAACGGCACTGAATATTCACATAAGTTTTAATACTGTATTTAATATAAAAAAAAAATTATGTACGATCAACATTTTAAGATGGGCTGTATAAAAAAAATTATAAAATGTATACATTTATATACATATATATATATCATATGTATTTTTATTTATTTTTAATTTCCCACCATTTATGTTTAATGTATATACATAAATATATCTATAAAGCCTGTCCTTTTATAGCTTTATCCTTATCGTTTTATATACCTAAATATTTTGGTAAGAGTGCCTATAAACAAATAAAATGAGATTTTAATAAACTGCAAATTATGTACACTTATGCTTATAAGCAGTTGTAACTTGCAGTATTTTTTAAAATACTTTAAAACACTTTTATTCACTACCTATCAAATGATTGAAATTTTAAGAATTTCATATTTTTACTTCAAAAATATTTCATTCTTCTGCACGAAGATTAATTTGGGTTGTATTTTTAAAAGGAAATAATCGCGCGACACATTTGAAATATTGCCATATGGCGTATTATTGAATTATCGGATAAAAATTTAAACTCAATTATGTAATCTTCTTTATATCAAACGGTACTTTGCCAATGCGAGGAAAACGATTCTGGAGTACACGAACTAAAATAGTCTTCATTTCACGCATTGTTTTATAATGTCAAAGCTATCAAGAAATACATGATACGCATTTATGAAAAAAATATATACAATATTATTTTTATATTTACTTTTAACTCGATAAGATATATTGTTGCAAAAACAATATTATACGTCCAACTGGCAGCAACTGCACATGTCGAAAATAGTAATTTTTCGTTTCGTATTATTGGCTCTATATAATACAAACAACGCGCGATATTCAACTACGGTTCGCTGGAACAATAATTGTTTTGTGGTTTGTCTTACCAATAGACAAATCGCAATAGCTGAGAAACTATAGGAATATAATATGATATTGATCTGCGCACGTGTATTAATATAGTTGTTTTAGTACGACACATATTATTTATCTACACTGTATCATACTGAGTGTCGTCAAAAAAAAAAAAAATTCAATAAATGTACACACGTCATTATATTATATGGAATTCATTGTAAAATCATTAAAAATGTATAAATATACGCGTATAATATTATGACTAGACTTTTATAATATTCTAACCACAACAATATATTACGAAATGAGCATAATATATTGCAATACCTATCGACCAAATTAAAAAAAAAAAACCCCCATTGATATTACGTTCTATTCAACAATAATAAATTATATACTTTTTTTTTTTATATTCTGTTTTATGTCATCATTTTTTAATGTATAAATATACATTAGCAATGTCAAAACCAATTATGATATTTTCGTATACGAAATCATTTTATAATACTAGTTTTAAACTATAATATAAAACTGGTTATACACCGAGGAGAATAAAATGAACTAAAGTAGTGTACAAATTATTTCTCAATGTCACAATTAAAAAAAATATACCACTATATTTCATTGCCGAACAAGTGAACTGTAATAGTTCTTTTTAAATATTACGAATAGATATTTTTACTTAACACGCTCTATCTAAGATTTCGAACAATAAACGAATAAAAATGTTCTGAATTAATATTATTTCTGAGAAAAGTCGAGAATTCATTTATCGTTTCAGAGTTGTAAATGTATAATATTTTGATGAAAAAAATACATATAATTATTATATAAAACTAATTAGATTTGGTACGATAATGTGAAACGTATATACACAATAACAGTTGATGTTCTAAAACAACTGTATATAGAATATTAGACAAATCCTAGAAACCAAGAAGCCAAATCCTTGTACCGGGTGTCCAACGGACATCGGACCAATGAAATTTATTATATAAAAATTATTAGAACACCGCGTTCCAATTATTGTGTTTTAGATGTTAATTTTTATTATTTCACGACTAAAAACTAGAAAACAAATTTTATGTTAAATTGTTTAGCAAAATCCGAAATATACTAAATGTCTAGACATAAACGGATAATGGAATATCGAAGATGAAGTAACCTACTGTCTGTGATCATTCATATAACCATATATGGATATATTAAAATTTACCATATGCGTATAATTTTTTTAAATTATTATTTAGAATTTTATTATGAAATGTTTGGGTGACGTAAATGAATTTTATTCAGCGCTTAAAATGGTGTTGGTACACTACGACACTGCAGCGGCCATTTGTATGGTAAAAAATTTGAAATTAATATATTAATTGAGTTTAATAACTTATTGACCTGAGTTTAATATTTAGATCTTTTTCTAATTGCCCCCGTTCGCCTATTTAAGGGATAATAACGATTTTTGAAAACGATTGTGTTTACGTTTAACATAAAGAAATACATTATTCTTTAATTATGTTTTATCTTTTTTTTTTTTTAATGCAATTGTATAATTAATTTATAATTTTATTTACCGATTCCATTAGTTTACACAAAAGTCTCTGTCAAACCAAACGTCAATTTTACGATAAATGAACGTTTTCGTCGCTCTCGTTGCGCGCGTTTACGATTATTATGTCGTTTTATACGGGAGTAGGTATAGTGCGATGACGCGCGTATATTAAATTGTCCACAAATTGAAAACTTTTTACTACAATATCTTACTAACTTCATAATTGCTAATAAAATTTAAACTTGACATTTACAAAATTATAACGTTAAGATGCCGAAATTAAATCTACTTATATAACGGAATGGTTATTGCTTAAAATGAATGGGCGGACATTTGATAACGTTTTTATTAACGGCTAATGCCATTCCGCGTGCATCAGTTCAGCCTCTGCTAAAAGCAAGAATTAACTTCCTCGCGTTTGAAACGTTTACGATTCATACGCGAGTATACGACTACGCGTTAATATGAAACGATTTTATATATATTTTAATTATTAACGTTCGTTCTAAGACTGTAAAACACATTTAAACACATTTTAAAACGTTTTCAACATTATTAAAAAAACGCAGACAACTCAATTAAAATAAATCTTAAAAACTCAGATATATAATAATTTTATTTTAATCTCCGATGAGGAATGTGGTTTTTATTTATTTTTTTCTGTATACCTACGATTTTTCGACTAGAAAAAAAATACTCCAATCTCTATGCGCTTAATAGAAACCCGGGGTAGTAAATTTTGTCTAGTTATTACTTTACATTTTTCGATTTTTCCATTAATATGCCTCACAAAAATTACATAAACACGATAAAAACGCTATCTCGTCAACACGTCACGCATATCTTCGGAATTTCGAAAATAATAGTCCTAACGTTTACGACGGATATGTGTCATTGCACTAAATAAACGAAAAGAAAAATGTCAAAAAACTTTCTTCCATTATTAGACGACATAACTGACAGCAATAATTTTGTAAACTACACTGAAGCTTCGCTCGGAATCGTTTTTTGAACACAATGATTTATTGTTTACTCCAGAGTCTCTGTCGACGTATTTCACTTAAAAAAACGTTTATGACACCCGCGGCTATTGCTGCTTTTTTTTTTTAGAAACTTTTAGTTGCTGGATAATGTGCTTTATAAAATGTGTAATAATTTCAAAAAAAAATTATACAAAACGATCTATAACATCTTCTTTTATAATTTAAAAAACGAAATCAATTTTTCCAAAGCTGATGTTAAATCTCAATACTATTTGTTTCAAGTATTCGTTCTATTGAAAATAATTTTTCTACCAAACCATTTAATATTTTGCTTCACTAAAAACCGAATATTATACTTATTAAATTGTAATCGCAATTTTTTTTTTAATATCATTCGCAAATAAAAGATATTTTTTTAAAACAAAACTGTATATAACCCAATTTTTCTATCGAATATTTGATCGGTTTCCATTTAATTGTCTTGTAACGGCACTGAATATTCACATAAGTTTTAATACTGTATTTAATATAAAAAAAAAAAATTATGTACGATCAACATTTTAAGATGGGCTGTATAAAAAAAAATTATAAAATGTATACATTTATATACATATATATATATCATATGTATTTTTTATTTATTTTTTTAATTTCCCACCATTTATGTTTAATGTATATACATAAATATATCTATAAAGCCTGTCCTTTTTATAGCTTTATCCTTATCGTTTTATATACCTAAATATTTTGGTAAGAGTGCCTATAAACAAATAAAATGAGATTTAATAAACTGCAAATTATGTACACTCATGCTTATAAACAGTTGTAACTTGCAGTATTCTTTAAAATACTTTAAAACACTTTTATTCACTACCTATCAAATGATTGAAATTTTAAGAATTCCATATTTTTACTTCAAAAATATTTCATTCTTCTGCACGAAGATTAATTTGGGTTGTATTTTTAAAAGGAAATAATCGCGCGATACATTTGAAATATTGCCATATGGCGTATTATTGAATTATCGGATAAAAATTTAAACTCAATTATGTACTCTTCTTTATATCAGACGGTACTTTGCCAGTGCGAGAAAAACGATTCAGGAGTACACGAACTAAAATAGTCTTCATTTCACGTATTGTTTTATAATGTCAAAGCTATCAAGAAATACATGATACGCATTTATGAAAAAAATATATACAATATTATTTTTATATTTACTTTTAACTCGATAAGATATATTGTTGCAAAAACAATATTATACGTCCAACTGGCAGCAACTGCACATGTCGAAAATAGTAATTTTGCGTTTCGTATTATTGGCTCTATATAATACAAACAACGCGCGATATTCAACTACGGTTCGCTGGAACAATAATTGTTTTGTGGTTTGTCTTACCAATAGACAAATCGCAATAGCTGAGAAACTATAGGAATATAATATGATATTGATCTGCGCACGTGTATTAATATAGTTGTTTTAGTACGACACATATTATTTATCTACACTGTATCATACTGAGTGTCGTCAAAAAAAAAAAAAATTCAATAAATGTACACACGTCATTATATTATATGGAATTCATTGTAAAATCATTAAAATGTATAAATATACGCGTATAATATTATGACTAGACTTTTATAATATTCTAACCACAACAATATATTACGAAATGAGCATAATATATTGCAATACCTATCGACCAAATTAAAAAAAAAAACCCCCATTGATATTACGTTCTATTCAACAATAATAAATTATATACTTTTTTTTTTTATATTCTGTTTTATGTCATCATTTTTAATGTATAAATATACATTAGCAATGTCAAAACCAATTATGATATTTTCGTATACGAAATCATTTTATAATACTAGTTTTAAACTATAATATAAAACTGGTTATACACCGAGGAGAATAAAATGAACTAAAGTAGTGTACAAATTATTTCTCAATGTCACAATTAAAAAAAATATACCACTATATTTCATTGCCGAACAAGTGAACTGTAATAGTTCTTTTTAAATATTACGAATAGATATTTTTACTTAACACGCTCTATCTAAGATTTCGAACAATAAACGAATAAAAATGTTCTGAATTAATATTATTTCTGAGAAAAATCGAGAATTCATTTATCGTTTCAGAGTTGTAAATGTATAATATTTTTGATGAAAAAAAAATACATATATATAACGCTTTTTATATCCTTTATCTATTAGCCGTCGATAAAATTGTTAACGGCAAGACGTATTTATTTGGCTCACGCTCAAAGTTCCTCTTGTTTATAACTCTATAATCATTTTATATAGTTTGGCTGTATTCTATGCAGTTATTACACAAATAAATTTTTATTCGTTTACGTTTAAGGAAAATTAATTAAATCCGATTGCAAATAAATGTAAATAATATTTATTCTAGATACACGTTCCTTAAAAATGTCGTAAAATATTTTATTCAGTTAAGAAACATTACTGTTATTACACGTCTTCATATTGGAATGATTTATCGAATATTACGCATTCAATGAATATTAATACATTTATTTTAAAACTATATACTTTATTTATTCATACAAATTTAAACATTTATAGTTGTATTAATATTAGAAGACGATCGTTTAGTCATTTCTTATTAAACGTCATATATACATTCTATAATATTGAAAACCCAATTATAAAACAACGAATTGCATTTAAAAATAATTATATATATATATATTTTATATAATAGCGAGATTTGATTGTTTCAGCTCTGAACTCTTAAGTAGTCGTGGAAAATAATAATATTATTAAGAAATAACAGTGTACCTAATTTATAAATTATGTTATAATACAATTAATAGTAACGTGTTAAATAATTTAATGTTTTCGTTTTTAATGCTCGTATAATTATTATAATATTAAACGTTCGACATTTTAATAATAATTTATAAATTAGGTGGATGAAAATTACTGGATTTTATCAAATGTCATACAGAAAAAAACTGATAATAATTTCGTGATACTAAGCACAATATTACATTCAGTTCGAGTTGAATTGTTTTTTTTTTTGTTTATTAGAAGTTTTGTATTTACATTATACTTCAACGTTGAATTGTTGTTAATATATCGTGGTTTGAGCTGGTAACTTTTAACCCATATTTATTAGGAAAAAAAATTGTGATGTTATAAATATATATCGAAAATACGATTGATAAAAATTCTAACAAAAAATAAAATCTTTGAAGATTGATAGGCAGTAAGGCCAAATATTCATCTTATCCTATAATTTAAAGTTAATTCAGTTATAAAAATTTGTTATTATCGCTATAACAAATCTAAAAAAAAATAATAATAATAATAATTACGCTTTGAATAAATGTTTTTTTTTTAATATAAAAAGCCACAGGTTATAGTAGTTCATTTTATTTGTGAATTAATGGCTACGATAAAACGATATTGTTAAAGCGTTTAACATTATGATTTCTTAAAAAAATAGGAAAATTGTCCGTGTCCGAGATCCAAATTAAATTTGTCGAAAATTGTATCGTAATTTTTTTATTTACGTAACTGAAAACTATTGGGAAAATGGAAAAACGTGTCAAATAGGGTAGCAACAATTTGCTACCGGAACGTTTGCACATTTCGACGTCAAGATCGTTCGAGTTCAATCCAATAAAATATAAATGTATATTATAATCACATTATAGATTCTGAACGAAACGAGGAAGCTGTTGGATTTAAAATGATGTTCGTTTTGTTTTATTCATTTTGTCTGTGTGCAAATTTTCGACTAGAATAATGTTCTCGTATGATCTAATCGTCACGCGTGTTACGTTTCTGTCGCAAATCGTCCGTGTCTAGTTGGCACTTTATTTGAAAAGTTTTTCGATTTTCTCTACAGTAGTTTCCTGATGCGCAATACAAAACAACTCAAAAATTGGAAGAACAACTATTTTCCAAATAGATTTTTGAACGCGACACAAAATAGCGCTTTCAAAACAATATGGTCCTAGTCATTTTTTAAACGACCGGCCGGTTCTACTCGCGTTTTTCATAAAGTTTCGACAATATCGATATGGTGTGAATAATACGTGATAACGGCAAATAACTAATATAAAATACTAATTTGGGTCCGGTTAGTGTATCATAACCAGGGCTCGGAAGTTATAGCACTAAAAGAGTTCATTTTTAGCGCTATAATACGCGCTTAAAAACACCAAAATATGCACTGAAAATTTCAAAATATGCAAAATAAAATTGTCAAAAAACATTCAAATTTGTTCTGAATTTAATTTTTTTTTTTAATAGATTTTTATTTTCGTTTTACATTTACATTTTTAGTAAAATCATTGTAAACATTCCGTCATTGGTACACAGCCGACCGTCGAATGTCGTTACATATATTTATAGATAAAAGTGGGAAATTTCACCAATTAACATCAGACGAGTGAAAACAAATTCCAGGCGGCTCTGTCCTACACAAATATATTTATTATTTTCTAATTTAGATAGACATTCGTGTTGAGTGGAAAAAACAGTAAAGAAATGCGATTGTTTTCATTTACACACGAAATTGTAAAAATATGCGTAAAATAGCACTTATAATCCTAGATTAGCAAAATAGCTTTAAAAACCGTAAATATGCAAAAATTAGCAAAAAAAAAAAAAATTTCGTATGTGACAAGAAGGACGTGTGAAACAAATTCGCATCTTACACAGGATGTTCTAAGGCTTACCAAAAAAAAAAAAATATGCAAATGCTACAACTTCCGAGCCCTGATCATGACTATAATATCATAGCGTGACATACGTGTTGTTTTTGTCTTATGTGCATGTTGCTGAAAAATCCAGTGCTTTCCCGCGAACAAGGTTATCACTTAAAGGCTCCACTGACTTTTCTCAAATATCATTTCGGTAGTAATATCGCGCGAGTTTTGACTCGCTGCTCACAGAAATGCACTTGTGCTTGCAAATGGAAAATTTACCGGAATCCATTGCTGCTCAGGATTGGCCCTCGGGAAGTGCAGACCTCAATCTTTTAGACTATCGGTTGTGGAGTGTTTTACAGGAAAAGGCCTGCTCTAAAACCCCAAAGAAATATCGAATCATTAAAAGTTGATTTTTTTTTTAAAAGCAGCGGCTTCAATACCCGTCAGAACCGGTGCGTGTTTATGTTTGTCGCATTTTTATATTTACTCGTTTTTCAATAATTATATAATATTATACACATTTTTGAATGAGGAACAGAACCAATGACACAACTAGGTATGTTCGCAAATACGTACACGCAATATGCGTATTTGTACTTTTTTTTTTTTTTTGTGTACGTATAAATTTTTTATTCCGGTAATACCTTTTATATTATCGCTACAACGGAAAAATATTTATTTTATTTTAAAGCGTGTGCTGCAGTGTTTTTTTAAAACGTAAATTCACTCTTGTACACGGTGATAGGATGGCTGAAGACGAGGCGCGTCCGCCGGGGGGGGGAGGGGTCAGCCGAAAACAGATTACTATCCTCCCGAGCACTAAATTCCTGTAAAAGCGGTTCCGCACAAATCGTCGTCGGTTCTCGTATAATATGCAAGTGTTTTGTGTGTGTGTGTGTGTGTGTGTTGTTTATCGATCGACTTTGTAGCGGCGACGTCTCCTTCGTCGTGCGCGCGCGCCCTGCAAAGTGTTGTTGTTTGTGTGTGTGTGTGTGTGTGTGTGTGTGTGTGTGTGTGTGTAGTGCGCGCGGGCTACGAGGACGCGCGGCGATACCTATCGGCCCGGCTCGATTCGTTTCGGTTCATTTTCACTTTTTAGACACCGAACGAAGAAGCGTGAATAAGCTCCCGTCGGTTTCACAATGATGTGTGTGTGTGTGTGTGTGTTTTTTTATGTCTGTACCCAGAGCCGTGTTAAGGTCATGTGAGGCCAGAGGGCCCAAAATGTTTTTGGGCCATTGAATACTTCAATTATGATATATTCATATATCATAGAAGTATATATATATATATATAGTATATATAGAAGTATCTAATATACTATTTATATGATTTTGTTATATTCATTCGTGTAAATTTTTCATTAATTAATCATCTTTATTTTCACTTTTTAGACACTGAACGAAGAAGCGTGAATAAGCTCCCGTCGGTTTCACAATGATGTGTGCGTGTGTGTTTTTTTTTTATGTCTGTACCCAGAGCCGTCTTAAGGTCATGTGAGGCCAAAGGGCCCAAAATGTTTTTGGGCCATTGAATACTTCAATTATGATATATTCATATATCATAGAAGTATATATATATATAGTATATATAGAAGTATCTAATATACTATTTATATGATTTTGTTATATTCATTCGTGTAAAACTTATTTTAATAATGTATAATATGTGTGTAACTAATAACCATGTAAAAAGAAGTATATTTGCACTACGTTATCTTACGTTTAAAATTCATATTTTTAATTTTGCTTTATTATTATTATTATTATTATTAGTGTTATTTTTCTTTTTTCTTTTTTTTTTGTTTCTTTATTTTGTTTTTATATTCATTGTATTAATCACACATTGGCACACATTGACAGTATAACGTGATATAATAATAATTTAAAATATATAAATAATTCGTACACAAAACGTATCGAAAACAGTGGGAGTGAAGACAGTTTTTTTTTTAAATCTATAATATACGCGAAATAACACGTAATACAATCGATAGAAACTATACAACGAAATAAACAAATGTTATAAGATTATGGATTTATGCGATTGTTTTGCCGATTAACGTAGCAACAGTGTATGAAATTTTTCTCGCATTTGCAGTTTCGCTAGTTGATTTGGATCTTGTACTCGTATCTGTGTTAAATTGTACGATCATTGGAACGAACAGATAATCGTTAGAACAAATAGAAAATAATTGGAGACTTGATACAAACGTTACGATACAGTGTACACGTTAGGAAAGAACTCGGAGCAAAAATCGAGAAAAATGAACGAGAAAAGACACCACAAGGCAGAAAAGACGCATTTGTGTACCGTTTGTAAGAAACTATTCACGTACAGAAGAGATTTAACAATACATATGAGAACTCACAGCGGAGAGCGGCCGTATTACTGTGACGTCTGTACGAAATCCTTTGCCACAAATAAGACTTTAACGGTGCACATGAGAACGCACAGCGGAGAAAGACCGTACTCGTGCGATGTTTGTGCGAAATCCTTTGCACAAAGTGGATCGTTGAAGACGCATTTGAATGTCCACAGTGGTGAAAAACCGTACTCGTGTGACGTTTGCGTGAAATCCTTTGCTGCGAGTAATAATTTGGTGGCCCACAAGAGAACTCACAGCGGAGAAAAACCGTATTCGTGTGACGTGTGCACGAAATCCTTTGTTACGAGTAATAATTTGGTGGCCCACAAGAGGACACACAGCGGAGAAAAACCGTATTCGTGTGAAGTCTGTAGAAAGTCCTTTACGCAGGGTGGCTCTCTGAAGAGTCATTTGAGAATTCACAGTGGAGAAAAACCATACCCTTGTGACGTTTGTACGAAAACTTTTGCACTAAACGGAAGCTTGACCTGCAAGCATATGAAAACGCACGTGAGAAAAACGTATTCGTATGACGATTAAGAATGCTTCACTACGTATAAATTAAATGAAATTATATTTTGTTGTCAATTTAATTTATAAATTGTACGAGCTAATGACTTGAGAATTCAAATTTAATGACGTTGATGGTAAACGTTTACATTCGACACTTCCGTTATTTCCAATATACTATCTGTACCATTAAATATTGGCAATTTGTTTTTGATTGTTTCAAAGAAATACACATTAATACATTTTGTACTCAATTGTTTTTGACAAATATACGTCATGTTAAATTATTGTACTCATTGAAATTGTATTATAAATTTTTAAAAAAACGAATCTAAAGACTATTACGTTATATTATGTGTTACGTGAATTAAAATTTTTTTCAGGAAAGGAAGCCGAAAATGATTTATTTACATTTGACTTGATCGTGTTAAAAATATTAAGAGAACAAAAAATTTAACATTATACAATCATAAATCATATTAACTTAATATAAAATAATAGTTTACGAATTACTGTAACGTATTATACGTTCGTTTTTTCAATAGACGAAATATGTGCTTTTTTGTAGTATACACGGATTTATCAAAAATGTCTACAGGACAATTTTTAATAGATTTTTAACACTATGTACTCACACGAGAACGAACGTCACACAATGAATAGTATCGGTTTAATGGTTGAAAAAGTCGTTATACACGTAAAGCGTTACTAAAATATAATATTTGGTTAAAACATATTTCGTATTAAATTATTAAATTTTTTAAATTTATTTCTTAAATGTATTATTTATTATTTATTGATACCACAGAAAAATTCATGAATGTCGGACATTATAAAAAACGAACACTATCGAGACATTAAAATTTTTTTTTATTTCAACAATTTTAATCGTGATTTTACCATAATTGTGGAACATGAAGATTAACAAAAAACTGTATAGGTACTATCGTTTATGTATATTTCTGTAATATTAACTGTTATGAACCAAGTTTTACACGTATATTCTTTAACATATTTAATCGCATGAAAAATATTTTTCTGGTTTACGTCAAGCGAAGTTGTGGCTGTGATTCGTACGCTATTTTATACGAGTTAATATTTATCCAGCAATTTTTATTTATTTATTTTTTCTGAACAAATCGTATATTTTATGAATTATAAAATACGCTTAACTACATAAATAATAATAATAACATTACACGTGTAGTGTAGTTAATTGACATCCTGTATGAATACAGTGTTCTCAATAACGCCACACTCCATTCTAAACCACCTCTGAATAACGGACAACATTTTTTTTTTTTGTGACCAAGTCCGCTATTCACTGTATCGAGGTGCACGCATCGTGGAGACAACCTCTATACGTGATGCCCCTGATAACATCGAGTTTCAAAGCACTTTCAACGCCTTTCTAAGGACTGAATTATGCTCCTCTCGCTGGCCATTCCTACGAACCACAGTCAGCCAAAACGACCCTTATTAGGGCCGGCATTAACTTCGGTGTTTCTTAACATTGGGGGACTTACACAACAAAAAGAAGTAATAATTACTTATTATAGCCGAGATAGTAAGAGAGCAAGATTGCGAAGTACTTCTCTTATAGGAAACACATATGGGGACAAGAACACAATAGACCTAAATTAAAAAATAAACTTACACGAGACCATAGGCGTGTCCAGACCTTTTTAGCAGGTCATGCACAAGACAAATAATTGTTCTCTAATAAAAGTGATATGAAATATGGAGATAAAAAAGTTGAAAATGATTATCAAAGGAAATTTGGCTAAAATTTAAATTTTCGCCTGTTTGCAGGTCGTGCCTGTGCATGAGAGGAACGACCCGTAGACACGCCTATGCACGAGACTAACTATCGCGCATTATTGTTTTAATTCGTTATTATTTTTTTAAAGAAATTAGGATTTGACGCCACTTGTATTGTAATATTCGCAACATGTTCGTGTTGTTCGATAATAAATTGCATACAACAACGTCAATTCTGGACTGCTTGACCGCATCCGGAACAAAATTAAACAATAAATAAACCAAAATATGACAGCGGTAATAGAAGACCGCACGCCATAATGTAGAAAGCGCTTCGCGTATTATATTATGACAACATAATAGAGTATGTAATATATATATATAATGTTATACGCCTGTAGTGTCCCTATACACACAATATAACGCGGCTTACATACAAATATATATGACGATAAAGTCATACATAACACATAATAATACGTGTTACGCGCCTTTGTCGGTTTATATTATTGACTGCGTTTCTGCTAGATGAACGCTATATTATTATTATTATTATTATTATTATTATTATTATTATTATTATTATTATTATTATTATTATTATTATTACAGCATTTATACTTGCGTTCAAATTGAATAGATTTAAGGGGGATTGCAAATTAAATTCGCGTATATACGATCACACATCGAACGGGATCGCAAACAGACCGTACATTTGGGAATTGGTGGGCGGAAAATAGGGATTTAAATGGACGGTGTTTTCATTCCAACGCGTATAGCATTGTGTCGCAGACGATTTACTGCAGCGAGTATATACGCGTTAACCCGGGATGACCATATCATTTTTTTTTTTTTTATTATTCCTGTACTCAATTTCGAATTACCAAACCGAAAACCAAAACCCAAGTACAAGTGAACAATAAACAACAAACGCGTAATAATGTCACTTTGAATTTTCAAATTCATTACTATTATTACTTTTTGCCTATAGAAATTTTCGACAATATTTAGCAAAATATATTTTATTTTATTTTTTCAATTTAACGTTATACGAGTACATTAACGAATTAATATTTTCAACAATCAACGATTTTTATTATATTAGTGTACAACGAAAACCTTTTACTGCAGGACGGAAATAAAAACTACTCTTTTAAATACTATGGCATTTCAAATTTTAAAGGAAAGCGATTTATAGATATAAAAAAAAAATTATATATATATATACATTACAGTAAATGAAATTTGTAATATAAGTATGTGAGAAAATATTGAAAAAAAACGTGCGGGGTGTTGTAAGTGTGACTTGAGTGAATTACTTGGGTAAAGATTTTAGAGTAGTTCTGTTATTACTATAAATTTGAAAGCAATGCAATAAATCCTTGCGTTCGATAAAACGATCCTGAGCGGAGATTCGATGCAGAGGCGGTTTGAATATACGAGCATGTTTTGTGGTTCATTGAACTACTAAAAAGTTTGGTTCGGGTATAATTTTTAATAGGTGGGTAAATGGGCAAATGTGTATAAGGTAGGTAATATGATAATTTGATAGAGAGTTAAATATATAAAACAGATGTAATACATCATTAAAATACTATAAACAGTTTTATAACCGCAATAGTATAGTGTATACTTTTTAGTATTAACTGATATATTATATGTGTATATTAACATCTATATAACATACCACTGAATTTATAACATCTACGTACATACGTAGTTAATATACCTATAACTTCTGTCCCGAAATATGTAAATAATAACAAAATAAAAACAAATTTTGTTTAAAATGGATTTTCTAAAATATAGATAAAAATATTTATTGAACAGCATTGCAGTCAGATAAGTTTTCTCTGACATTTGGTCGCGTTATTTATAAATTATTATTATAGTTTTCATTGAATAGACTTCAGAATTATAGAGTTTATCCACATAACACTTATATGCATTTACAGGAAATTTTATTTGATTGAAACCAAACGATTGGAGAATATCCGATTAAATGGTATGTGCAACAGGTCTAATGACATTTTTGAGCGACATGGCGTATAAACATGTGAATTATTAAAGATAATGTAACATGAAAGGCGTAATAAATAAATATATACATATATATATATATTAATTTTGGTCAGAATAGTGAATATTTTAAATGTTTAATAAACTTGTAAGATTATAACTAGACTAGGTAAGTAACTTCATTTCCTTAACAAGTTACGTTCTAACTCAATGTTAATTTCGGTTATTAAAAGTTATTTGAAAAAAAACCTTGTTGTTTTTGTTTGATAATTCATTTCACTTTTATTACCAATAGAAACGATGACGAAATAAACAAGGCTATAAAACTATGGAATTCTACGAATGTTTTTACAAAAAAATATTGAAATAAAATAAAAACTATTTACAATTTGACTAAAAGGATATATTGCTCGTTAATTGTTATAATTATTGCGTTTGGAGTGAATTCAACGTTACGGGATACGGTCATCAAACACACATTAAAATGAACGACGAAAGAACTACACACGGCGCGGGAAAGACGTTTTCGTGTAACGTTTGTACGAAATATTTTGGGACAAGCAGCAGTTTAACGATACACATGAGAATTCACAGCGGAGAAAAGCCATATTCGTGCGAAATTTGTACAAAGTCGTTTTCACAGAAGGTCTCTTTGACAAAGCATTTGAGGGTCCACAGTGGAGAAAAACCGCATTCGTGTTACGTTTGTACCAAGCGTTTTGCAGATAACAGCAATTTGTCAAAGCACATAAAAACACACACCGGAGAAAAACCTTTTTTGTGCGAAGTTTGTGAAATATCCTTTTCAGTGAACAATACTTTGACGGATCACATGAGAACTCACACCGGAGAGAAACCTTTTTCGTGTGAAGTTTGTAAAAAATCCTTTACAGTGAACGGAACATTGACGAAGCACATGAGGACGCACAGCGGAGAAAAACCGTATTCGTGTAAATTCTGTCTGAAATCATTTGCACAGGGTGGAAATTTAACGACATGGTGGAAATTTAACGACACACATGAGGACGCACAACGGAGAAAAACCGTATTCGTGTAAAATTTGTACAAAGTCTTCTGCACAAAGCGTACATTTGAGAAGACACACGAAGATTCACAACGGAGATAACCGTATTTAAAACGGTAATCGAAAATCAAAAGAAAATTCAAAACGAATTTGACTCGATTAAGTGTTATTTGAATAAATTATTATTATCCCTGTTATTCCTTAATTATATGTTTTGTCAATAATTACGAACGCGGTATTTTTTATTGAATAATATAATAGCTTGAAACGTAAAACCAAAATTAAACTCAAAACGCTTCTCGTATAATGGTAATGGTTCCGTGGTTTGAAAAAGTTCTTCATCACGCGTACTACAAAAATATAAAAACCGCTGTACTATAAAACAACCGGTGAGTTGACTTTGTTTTGTAATATTATAGGATTCCTTCTTTGAAAATTACTTGTTAAATACGAATTTAACGATTAATATATAAAATATTTTTATTCCGAAAGTTCCTTTGAACCCTTCCCCTCCCCTAGAAAAAAATCGTATCTTCGCTACTTCAGGTCATACGAGTAAACGAGTTACTCGCACGCACCCAGTGGCGGATTTGAGGGGGATGGCGATAGGACGATCGCCTTCTCTTGTTTCGTGCTTTTCTATTATTCGAATAATAGAAATAATAATAATTCTGTGGTTTAAATATCCAAAATAATACACCCACCCACCTCAAAAAAAAAAAAATTGCCTAAAAACTTCACCTTAAAAAAAAATGTTCTCAAAGATCTAGAGGAATTCACTTTAAAAACAATAAATAAGCCGAAAAAAAAAAGGTGGTTTGTTTAAATTGCCAATGACGCGAACCACTCACCTCTGAATTGAACCGGCTAAACATAGCGTTCGGCGCCACGTACGTAGGTATATTACAATTCAAACGATAGCTATACCTAGGTATATTTATATAGTCTTGATAAATGAAAAAATATAAGTAAAAATTAATACTGTTATTATTTTAAAGTACTTAATAAAAATGTTTAAAAATTCGTCCTCCTCCCCTTTACATCACCTCTAGATCAGCCACTGCACGCACTGTATAATAAATCTATCTAATATATTAACTCTAACACAAGCCTGCTCGAACGAGTTGTGTAAATCGAAACGTAAATCGTGTGTGCACATCTTTTTGCCTATCATTTTGGTAAGATTATAATACTTTGTGGTAAAGAAAAAAAAACCTGACCGCGAACTGCGGTCAATCCTATAGTTTCGCGTAAAACGCCATTTTTTTACGAAACGATTAATATTTTTTAATCGCGTGGGTACTTAAAACATAAAAAAAAGCCGAATTCTCGCGGTACTGTTGCGGACAAACGAGAATCGGTCGAATCAACGTCGACTTGTTCACATTTTTTTTTTTTTTTAAAGGTTACCGACGTAATTATATTGAAATTTTCGAGACGAGTACGAACCGAACGGTTTAATAAAGTTGTCTTATACTCGTTCAATCGCAAATGTCTGAGCGCGTTCGAGAGACGAGCGAATATATTATAATATATTATTATACGCATATTGTCTATGGGCAGGCGTGTACCTCTGTGCAAGTACACATTGCGCATGTTTAATTGACATTGATTGAGTCTGGTGCTGAAAACGCGCGCCACACATGCATTTCTTTATCCCGTCTGCGGTGCGTTTAAAAATATTACATACCGAGAGCGCACGTTTAAATTATTATAATATCGCCAGACTTGGGTGGGCATTCAAAGAACCCGATGTTTTCGAATGCTTTTTATTAATACATTTATTTCGTATACTTTTTTTTTTTTTAATTTTAATCAGATTTTTTAACAAATCCACAGTAGGTGTATTTTGTATAAAGACGGGATATTTTGTATTAAGGGGCCGCCACACCAAAAGTAAAACGCATTCAACGCGGTAAAACCAGATAAGCAGTTTATAAATAGTCCTAATATAGTTGCGACTGGCGTGTTGTAGATAGTAGTGGGGATCTATGTTATTACTTTAATTATTAATTTTACTGACAGAGAACAGCAAATAGCCTGCAATGTCTTTCAATTTCGTGAAAGAACATAATATATCCTTCAGTATGCTGTTTAGAATAATTTTGGTGAAAAATTCTTGAGAACAAAAATTAAAGAGTTGATGTTAAACTATGCATTAGTCGGATGATTTTACGTAATATCGATTGTGCTCGATTTTATAGCGGTTGAACAATTTGTAAGAACAAAAACTCAAATAATTAATAGTTTATTTTTAAGCTAATATTTCAGAAAATCATGAAAAGTAGACTTATCAACGAATTCGTTTATGTTTCAAGCATCCAAATCGAACCCGATTACCATCTTCAAAACGTGCGGAGGATCTAAAATGTACGTATAAGTAGAGGTATTGCGGCAATATTATTATTGATAACGTTGCCAGTTACGCGTCAGCAAACGCAGAAAGATGGTTTTCTAAATTGAAATTAATAAACGATTTTAGATCTTAGTAATAATAGGACCGCCTCGGTGACTTAGAAACATTATTAGTTATCAAAGCCACTGAAGCTGGGAAAATGGATACAAACGAAGTAATAAGAATATTAATATTTGAAATGAAGGCGAGAAAAAAAAAATGTTTAAATGAAAGTACCTGTTAATACACATATACGCATATATATTTGTTTTGTATATTACATTTTACATATAATTAAGTATTAATACATTCGTTTTTTATTTAAATTTAACGATTATTTAAAAATTGATGAATATCAGTATACACTATACACGGGGCTCTCTAAGCCGATTTTAATGCTGGGGCCAAAAATGTATAGTTACTCCATTGAGGGTTATGATCGTGTAGTAAATGCCTGTTGGCCTTATTCTTATATTTTGTATCAATAAAATCTATAGGTACAGCGCGAAAATTACTATTTAACAAGTGCGTTATAAAATAGACGTGTCAAATGTTTCAAAATTTATTGAACTGGATTTCCATGCACGCAATAATCAAAATCACGGACCATTGCGAGTATGTGTAGAAATGCGAATGCGCGTATATACCTTATATTTTGTATTCTCGTTCCCATTCTATTCTTTCAAACTATAAAATAAATCTCAAGTAACTAATTAAACGGAAAATTGTGTAATAAAATATATTCTATAAAATCGTATACGCCAAAGATAAATTGATGCTTGATGAAATGTTATTTGTGTGAAAATGGGTGGTGGTATCTTAAAATGTCGATACGTTGTGTTAACAGTTTTTATTCGAATACCTCAGAGTTTGCGATAACTTTATAACGATTTTAAGCAAGTCAATCGATTCCCCGGTGTAATCGTGAATAAAATAATAAGACAGGTTCAATTTAACCATAAAAGCGAATATAGGTGTGCAAGTATAGTGTTGCCTCTTAAGCGACGGGTTTCTCTATGTATTCTTGTTGATTTTAATTTTTGTACTTTGATTTTTTTTTTTCACTCAACACGCCAGACGATGACTTTCAGTCGAAACCGGTAGTGAATAAACAATTTTCATACAACAACTGTTATATCATTTTTTTTTCCTTCATAAAACTCATTGACTTCACTTAATATGCTCATATGATATTAATACGTATATGAAAAAAAAATTTTTTTTTATTAATTACGAGTACCTATTAATCCGTAATTTTTATTATTTTATTATTGACCGAGTAACGTTCACTCCGGGAGGCAAAGTTATATTATAAGAATACGATACGCAGAAGACCCTATACCGTGAGAACGAGTACAAAACGCTTTTTCGGAGTGTCGTAAACGTATATATATAAATAAAATAATAAAACTAGAAAAGTTAGCCTCACTAATAAATCGGATCGTAAAATAAGAAGAAACAAAATTTCTGACACAATAATAACGCGCGTATTACTAAACAGGTGGTGCTCGAAACGCGTTTTTTTTTCCCGTGTCTATTAAACGTCTCGATTCGAAGAGATACTCGTTTTGTGCGTGTTTGTCGAACAGAAACCGAACGCCTGTTTAAGCGTCGATTATACACAGGGCGAATTTACTCGCTGCAGTGTAAAATAGCCAGCGAGTAGCGACAAAAGTATAGCCCGGCCGTCAACTTTAATCGAGAGCGAGTATGCGACTAGGTCGATTACATTGAGCGAATTTAATATAGCAGCGAGTAAATTCGCTCTGTGTAGGTAATCGAGGCTTAATTATCGAGGCTTTATTCTAACAATAAAATTCAGTGTGAATGATATATATATATATATACAGTGGCGGATTCAAGGGGGGCCCGAGGAGCCCGGCCCCCCCTTGGTTGTTATATTATATTCGTAGTTAATGATTGCAAGTCGTCGTTATATAGTGGTCTTTGCGATAATGTTGACTGTAATCTTATCTGTAATTTATAGTTATTTATGTTCATTGTTCAATAACTATTATACTATTATTTACTTGAAGGCCTTATATCAAATCCTAAATATTGTACTTAAAGAATTATACATTTTTGGGCCTCCCCCAAAAAAAAAATCTTAGATCCGCCACTGTATATACATATATATGCGAAAAATGATTTCGTTTTGGAAACCCGAAGTATAACAGACAACATAAAATAAAAATTATTTACACCCCCAACACTCGGTTCAGTCGGCAAAAACAGAAAGTTGATGATTTTTTTTCTGGGGGGGTATATATGAAAAAATTTCGGGGGGGGGGTTACACATAAGAAAAAAAATTGTGGGGGGGGTGCAGCGTATACCCTCAAAAATTTGATGGGAACATCACTGGTCGACACCGATATATCTATACACGTTATATCGTTGATCTTGCGTCGTGGTATTCGATTCGACTCGCCGCCGTAGCATCGTCGTGATATCCAACTGCGAATTCAAAAAACATTGTCAACAGTTCGGTACAGGTCAGAGAAATCCTCTTTTCGTGTTTGTTTCGATATTATCAATTTGTATTCGGTAAAATATTGTGCGATATATGTATACGCTTATGTTATACGGCACGTATATGTAGTTGTAAGTGTCCCCGTTTCTTATTACTAAGTTTTTGCGTTGTAATAATATTTATTTTATCAATAATTACAGCCCACTTTTTTGTTATGAACTATACATGCGGTTTTCTCTCTTTCTCCGGCCCTTCATCGTAGCTGTTGATCTCTCGACGACACACGGTTAAGAGCTTCACGCGGACAATATATAAGTACTTGGCTTTTTCTTTTGTTACATCCAAATAAAGAATCATTTTAAATTACCCGTATCCAGCACGCGTAATACCAATAATAAGCAGTTTTGTGACAAGTCTCAAATTCTGACGTATTAACGTCCACCAAACAAATCGCCTCACCCCAACCATAAAACCGAATTGAAAAGACGCCCATGCTTCGTGCAGGCCAATTTTTCTATAGTATTAATGACTGTTACATTGTACAACACTTAAGGCGACGTTTAACATGTGCGCATGCAGTGTCGGATGAGTGTGATTTTCTTCTTCCGTCAAATCGCCCGCCGCGCGTTCACTTCGTTTTCGCTCTAAGCGTACTTTCTGAGCCTTTTCTATTTTTTACTCGGCTCCTGAGAATCGTAGCGCGACGTTAAATAAACTACACGTATCCTTCCTCGAGAATATCGGTGCTATCGAATGCAAAAGGAATTTTTCAAATCCGACTGGTTGTTCCAGAAAAACGATTAATACATTTTATTTTATTCTGAGCGATGACACGTAAGTATAAATATACCAATAGAAGGATCCCCCCGGAGTCGCATGTTATAATACTCACGTAATAATATACACGTGTTCTCGAACCTGCACTACGCGACTATACGAGTTACGCATAGCTCGCTAATAGCGCTCGTTAGCAGCAGCGATGGTATAGGAAGCGGTTAGTGCTCCTCACCCACCCTTTCGTTCGAGCCGAGACAAGTATTATTTGGTAGATTATTGTCCGTTATTATATTCTATATTATGATGTGCGTGCCGTGCGTGTGCGAGTGTACTATTAATACATTACTATATCATTCGTGAAAAACGTATTTCCAGTGTTCGTACACACGAAAAGAAAAATATTTTGTATATAATAATAATTGAAATTTTAGTCCCTGGAAATCTCAGCGTTGTCCTGCTACAATATTGATTGCCGTTTAAGTGCTCGTTATTCGTGTTTATTTTGGTTAACAGGTCGACCGCCACGGGTTTTTTTTCGTGTTACTCAAATCTGCTTTGAGATCCTTTTTGGGGTCTCAACTATATTACTTAAAATTGTTATTGACACTCTTTTCGGGATCTCACGTCTAGTTAGATTTATACGCTGACACTTCGAATAGGGTCTCACCTTTCGGTGGTTTTTACCGCAGAATCGGTTTCTACCAGTGCGACCACACTTTAATATTATTTTTTTAGCGAACGGTTTATCTTTATTCGTTGATTTACAATGACGTTATGACACCAATGTAGTTTTAAGGTCGCTGTTGTACGACATTTTTGACCGTGTTCGTGAAGATTCAACTTTATTGTGATATGATATAATAGTATTACGTAAAATTTAATTAAAGTTTGTTTATAAGAAAAATAATTTTGACATAGGTAAGATTTTTGTGAAAAATTATATGGTATATTTATAATTTATCGCAAGTTCATAAATAAAAATCCCTCACATGAATCTAATGTCCTAAATTCAATTCTAACTATATTTATAGTGGAATGACAATAATTTCAATTATAATTATTATTTTGAGAACCTATTAAGGATTGAATTTTGTTAGGAATATTCATTAATTTTTTTGTGAATTATTCACCACCGCCATGAGGTTTCATTAAGGGTCTCAGCTAGAATTTGTTCAAAATCACTATATATATATATATTAGATAAGAGATACTGGAACTACATTTGAATTTCAAGCTAGATCCAATAATTTTTTTTTTTTTAAATCAAATTTGAGTAAACCCATAAAAACTGTATGGCGTCAGGGGATATATGAACGAGACTCCAAATAGGGTGTCATGGCGGTCAACCTGTTAAACACCGTAATGAATAAAAATATAATAATGCTGACGTGTACACATTCAAATTATCGTGTAAATCAAAATATAATATAAAAATCAGAGATGCATATTAAATACACCGATAGTAATTCGGTATATAGTCGTATTTATCAATTTCGATCTACCGCGTTCATCGTAACGAAATCCAAGTGCATCCATTCTGCTACATAGCTCCAGGAAAATATTGCCTGCCTATAATGATGTTCTTGGCCCGATTTATATTTCACACGAAAATCCTTATTGCGTGTTTCATAACTTCCAGACGCCGTGTTTGTGTATACACGCAATGTGTAAAATATTGGATAATACGGTACTATATGCTATTCCCTACACTCCGCGGCTCACTACCTTTTTTTGAAATAAAAATGACTCCATATACATATGTTGTTTATAGTGAAAACAGCAGTTTGAATTTTTTTCCATTTAAATTATTTGACTGCAATAACACACAGCAATTTTTCAACTCAAAAAGTTTATTCGACCGGTAAAATAATTTACTTTTTGAGAACGAATTATCTTTTATTATTTAGATACCGTCGAACTAGTTGGTAAGCAATTTTCGTTTAAAAAAACAACAAATTAATGCACGACATACAATGAATAATACAAAAAAACACCAGCAATAATTAGTACGTACCTACAATTATTTTAATAAATATTTAAAGGCATTATGATCAAGTATAAATACTAAACAATAAATAAAAATTTTATATAAATATTATAATATTTGTCATTTGTGATAAAGTAATATTGTTCTTGGCAACACAAAATTATCGTTGAAACTTATTATCGTTCACTATAAATTTAATTCAATATTATCCCTTCGGATCGGACCAAATCGGACCGGATCGTGCAATAATACACACACTTACAGATATTAATAGATATTCGTCGCTGTAAGTGATCAACATCAATATTAATAATATCAGCAGTTATAGAATTATCATGAATTTAATTTATTGATTAAATTTAAAACGATGTAAAGAGAATAAATTCAATGTAATTCACTTATCAAAACATCGATTTACAAATAAAATAATAAATACGTATAGAGACCAGGAATTCATAGCACGTTCGCAGAGTGAGTTTTCCTAACTTGTTAAAATTGCATTAAAAATTTTAAATAAAAAATAATTGTAGTTTCATTAACTTAATAATTTAACAGCGCGAATTTTATGTAGTCGCATCGCGTGCCTCATAAAAAAAAAATCAAATTTGTCATTTTAAACCATAACAAATAAATAATGTATATAAACGCATAATATAAATAAGCATCGTAAAAGTACAATTTGTTATACAGTAACAGTAAGTACCTAATGTAGTAAAAAATACATTGGTTTGGAAATTATAAAAAAAAAAAACAAATCAAATTTAATCGTATCGTAAAATTACGTTTTTATAACCCAAGACACATTTTTCTCTCGAAAGAATTCACAATCTGTTTTATTTTGTCGATAACCTAACTATCACTGTGTGTGTAGAAAAAAACACGTATTATGGTCGATGGACACGTCTGTCGTATTAATATTATGTAAGTATGAGCATTTTATAATATTTATCATGAACAAAAATCCGACACTACGAACACAGAAAATAAAACTGTATCAATTACGACAAGTGAAAACGACAGACACAGTATTTTAGCCAGAAATTTATTTCCCGTGCAGAAGAGGGGTGCAGTCCTCAAATTTAAAGACTTACTTTTAAAATTTCCAAATCTTATTTAATTGCATTTGGTATCATGGGATTGATCAAATGTCATTGTGGTAATCCATTTTTTCTTATTATACACGAACAATTTGAAATATTTTATTTCAAACAATAAACAATTATTAACAGGACAATTAAATGATTATAAAGCAAAACTATAACATAAACGTTTGTATATAATAATCAATAAATATATAGTATATGTGGAGTATTATAGATTAACGTTTCTTCTGTACCATAAAGTGTTCACAGACAAAAGAAAAAAATATGTATAACACATTATATGAAAATCAATAACTAGTTATTATAAGCTAATCACTAATTCGATCAGAATCTAAAATAGTAATTTTTACAAAATTATTGAAAAAAATAACAATTTGGCTACTGAAAACAAAATTTTCTTGTACCTATAAATTATTCTAGTTATAGAAATATTATTTTTATTCTTATTAGATTTCAACTATAAAATTTAACTAATTGTTTCAATTTTCATACGTGACGTTTATTATCATTTTTTTTTTTTATTTTAAACTCATTTCCGTTAACACGCGAACATGTTCAGTGGAAACCATTATCTTTTTAAAGAAATTAATGAAAAATAAACAAATAATATGTTATAACGAGAAATCTACCACTATAGACGCAATAGGTGAAATACAAATTTCCTATATTATCAAAACGACCTGTGGTAAAAGTTCGAAAGAATATAGTTAGAATATTGCAAATTGATTAAACGAAGATCGAAAAATGTACTAGTGTTAACAAAAATCAAAATAGCTTGTACGTAGTATACCTATACTTTTACGTTTTATTCTCGTATAATATTTTATAAATTATTACTAATCAATTCTATATTAGTGATTACTGATTAGTTTTGTTTTGGTTCTAAGCCATTAGTTCACGATTTGTATAAGGATACGAAAATTTTTTTTAAATCACTTACAATTTAGTTTCCATCGTAAATATTGTTTTATGCGTTTCACCGATAAAATATTTAAATGACTTGTCGAATTGATAATATTATAAAACAACAAGCGTTGTGCGAGTTAATGAATATTTAATGAAAACGATTTCCAAGAGGCCGCCTTAATTGAAAAATATATTAAGTGTCATTTCATCGGAAAAGTTATTTAAAAAATAATAATATTCTTGATTATTCATATAATAGTTGGACAAACGCTGCGATTGTTTAACGTAATTTACGTGACAACACATTGTAATCGTTTTTTAAATGAAAAGCAGGCAATAAAGTTATTTCAATTGACGATTTAGAAGAAAAAAAAACCTTTCAAACTACAAACGCACAAACTCAGAATGCACGCGAATAATAACGATTGAAAGAGCGTAAAAAATTAATTATAATTTTAAATTGTTGGAACAAAAATAAGTCGCCATTTATTTACCTATCAGACACTTATTTTTATAATAATGATTATTTATGTATTAAAGTGGAATAAAGAACAAAGAGTTAAACGTGCAAAAACTAAAAAAAAAAAAAAGCAGTAAATATTTTATGTAAACTTCAAAATATTATAATATAATAGCCGAGTACTTCGGCTAAAACATCACATGTTTCGCTAACTGCAGCTAACATAATAAATCAGTTTTATTTCTTTTCATTGCAAACGTTTTCGCATAAAATTATATTTATCAGTAAAACTCGTTACGTTCAAGTAAAACGCGCTTGTGGTGTTTGTTTAACGTAAAATAATATACGGTAATCAAATCAACTGCACGTATACAGTACATCATAACGTATATGAATGACGTCAATCAAATGTTTATTATTTATTATTATTATTATTATTATTATTATTATTATTATTTAAAACACTTATGGATATAGTAGTTAAACGATTATACCAATGCCATGAACCGTAAACTTTCTCTGACATTTCAACGTACTATATTATAAACGTTTCCTAATTATATGGTACCTATTGAAATTTAAAATTTATATTCAAGTGTTTCGAGTTATGTAAATTATAAATTTTCAGTGAAATTAAATCACTATTATTTCGTGTATACCTAATAACGAATGTCTACAAAAACGTTCTGGTAATCGCAACGTATTAGGCTGTAATAATACGATTATGTGTACAATCTATGTATACTCGTATATGAAGTAACTTGTCCTGACTGACTGATTCATCAACGCACAGCCTAAACCGCTGGGTCTAGACCATTGGTTCTCAACCGGTGTGTCGCGTGTTACCGTGATGTGTCGCCAAAAAAAATTTTGTATTCATAGTTGTTTATAATTTACACACTGATTTACTTTTATAAACTAATAATTTTTTTAATTTCAATACCTATACCTTAAACTGTCTGAATTTTAATTATGTAAATTTATAATTTTTTTATTTATTTACTTATTTTTAATAAAATGGTAACATATAAATGTAATACTTTACATAGGTATATATATTTGTTGATTTTTCAAACATCCATTAAAGTGTGTCGCCATTTTTACCGATCTAAATTAGGGTGTCGTCACACAAAAAAGGTTGAGAACCACTGATCTAGACACTTGAAATTTTGCACACGAGTTCCTTCTACGTCGTAGGCGAGCACCAAGAAAGGATTTTTCAAAATTCCACCCCAAAAGGGGCGAAAAAGGGGTTACAATTTTGATATATCGATCAACGCACAACCTAAACCACTGGGGCTAGAGACTATTTTTTTAATTATTTTACAATACAATACAAATTATTAAAAATATTTTAAACGTTATTTCGGGTGATTAGTCTTAAAAAGGCATTGCAGCGAGTTACACCCAAAAGTAGTTGAACACACAATTATTTTCCCGGGCAACGCCGGGTAATTCAGCTAGTTATATATATTATTATTATTATTATTAAAATTTCGAATCGATGTAAGTGTAACAATGTACTATAGAGCTCTTCACGACCACTGGTCTTTTCGGTTTTTTTTTTTCATATCGCGCAACTCATAGCCGTCCGGTCCGATTACTGAAGTAAATAAACATTTATTTTTGGCATCCAATTTAAAAAAAAAAATCTTTGGTCCTGGCATACATTTTACATTCCCGATAAGATAATATAATTCTACATATACGTCATAAGTGTTATATATGTGGTAAAATAAATAAATAACGCAATATTATATTAATTTTCCACATTACCGTCAATGTTTCGGGATACTGTAAAGCCCGTAACGTATACACGTATAGTGTTTGGTCGGAAAGTAAAATCGTTTAATGCATATAATATATATATATCGGTTACATTAAATCAAAAAGATTGTTCTGTATGTGAATAAGTTTTGATAAAAATAATAATCGTATAAAAAAAAAAAAAACCAATTTGTGATGTAAGATTCACGCCCGTGCCCCGTCCGTAGTGTTAGCTGCATGCAGGTTTATTGGTGCAAAACTCTTTCCCCCCCCGTCTTATTGTCGCGTACACATACGAGTGTGCGTGCAGAAAGTTGTATACGCGAGCCACAAATTAAGCGCACGATTATTAATGACACGTATATAGGAAAAAATAAAAGGAAAAAATTATTTCTATATTATATTAAGGAATACCATATAATAATAATAATAATAATAATAATTTATGCCACCTGCGTTACACCTGCCGGCCGGCGGAGATTACCGACCGCGTACCTATTGCTGCAGGTGATTTTAAAATGCACACGCCGACCGGGAATGTAAACCACCCGGGTGTGTATTCTCTTTCTCTCCGTGATTAAATTCGTTTTCGGTCCTGTTTTTATCGAAGACCGATGCGCGAAAAAAATATAATATGTAAAAAAAAAACCAAAAAAAATAACGTCGAAACGGAATTTATCGAGCGTTTTACGCGCGTCGCCGCATCAAATATTTCCGCGCGAAATTATCACAACGTTACGCGTACATTTAAAACGGGGGTGGGGTGGAGGGGGTTCAGAGTTTCGTTTACCACGTTGGCCACCCAAAACAATATTATGTACACTCCATTTGTCCCTATTAAAATACGTATTTTTTTTGAATTTTGTCGACTAAAATTCTTGTATTTTTACCGGTATCCACAACACCGTTGGCTATTTTCTATTTTAACGAAATGAAAAACATTTTAATTGTATTATTTTTTTAATTCTTGCAAATTTTGATCCTACGGACACCAGTGGCGTATACTTACACGGAGGTGGGTAGGGTTTCGTGTCAAAGCCCCCCTCCTCCTCCCAGGACCAAAGAAAAAAAGGTTAAAAATTATACAGTTGTAACGATGTGTTTTTTTTTTTTTTAATATACCCAAAAATTCTACCAGAAGGTGTACACCGATCTTTACGCGTAGGACGTAGGTGTAGTGCTATATTTTCCGATAGCGAATTGCGTCTATAGTTTGGTACTTTAGAGAGGTCATTTTTTTGATTTTCTCAAGCATCAGAATAAAAAAACTACCGAAAAATTATATAAAAACGGTAAAAAAATTCTTTACAATTTCAAAACTAACGGTCGTAGAAATCCGAAATTTTCATGAAATATGTAGCCGTAGACCGTATTAACAAGACAATTTTTTCAAAAAAAAAAATCTTGAAAATCGTCGAGTCACAATTTTTTTTATAACCATATTAAAATCGTCGACAAATATATATTTATTTCATATATTTTATTTGATTTATTTTAATAATATTTTTAGTAATAAATATTACGGTGACGAAGTTTCAATGTTTTATATAACCCCCCTCACCTAGATTGAAAGACAGAAATCGAAAGTACGCCACTGACCACCGATACACTGTAAAATGGAGCTGCCCACTCTTGAAATATTTAAAATTTTTCATTTAGAAACAAGTAAAATGATGAAATTAATATAATAATATGTTTACCGTCCGTAAATGTAATCACCCGACAACCGCATTGACATTACTCGGGCACAGGACTTGTAGCATTTGCATATTTGTTTTGCACAATCACAAAAATAGCAGAGTAAGAAACAAATACGTTTCATGCTGAAACAAAGCTAGTATTGAAATTTTATTGATGTCTAAAATCATTCTTTTTAGAGCGTGATGCCAATATATAATTGGAATTCCTCCGAGTGTATTGTGCTTGTAACAAATTGTTTGTCTTTTTTTAGCGAAACAAAGTAAAATGTCATTTACAAATTAATATAAAGAAGAAAATTAAATGTGAAATTATATAATATTATGGTATAATAATTGTTGTGTAAATATGATCTTTTTTGTAATTAACGTTTCATAGTAGAATTGATTATCCTTAAAAATTGTACCGTCATTACGATTGTATATGTGAACAAAACAATAAAAAATATTATAACGCATATTCACCCATAACGCCCTAAGTACTTCTGCGACAAACCAATATTTTTTTAATGTCATTTTTCAAGAAAAATCTATTCAAAAATTTTGTTTATGAAATTATTAATCGTTTCAGACCCAATACCAGTTTTAAAAGGAAAATTATTTAAACCGAGTATTACACGTCTTTTATGTGATGAAAAAGGCACAACAAATGTAGATGAAAACGATCGAATCTAATGTTTTCGGTAACACGAAAACAGTATTTGATTCTAGCTCATGAAATCGGAAACAACCATTTGAAATACAAAAAAATTCAATTCGGTTAAAGTTATTATATACGGCAACCGTCTATGTAATAACGAATTATCAAACGCTAATCATATTATGTTTGAAATTAAATTTTGCAAGTTTATAAAAATAATTATGTACTGTATTTTATATGTGTTATTTTTAACACTCGCATTGTTCTTCGAATCGTTAATTTTTCAAACATTTCAGGCGTGCTTATCATTAAAAACAATAAACAGACGGTTCTAAACACTGTGTTCGATACACAATTTTTATAATAAAAACATTTTTTTTAACTTAACCATTTTTTTGTACATATTACTACACGTCACGCATACTCACATATTCGCATATATATATATAGGAGAAATCGTATACTGAAATAATTGCATTTGGTTAATGTAATTTATACACTTGTGTGTACGGTCACTGTCGTTTACAAATGTTAAATAATCTCCACGGTTGTTGACAGAACCGAGTGGATGGCTCAAGTGTTATTCGGGTGTAAATTATATACATATACTATATACGTAATAATGTAGGTTTCATGAAGGAGAATTGCACTTGAAAAGAGTCGAGTCGAAAAGTAGACGATCCATAACTCGTTTCGAAATGTTTACTCGGATTTTTTTTTTTACAATAATGTAGAGTTTTTTTCCAACCGCCTCGCGTTTGAACGTCGTTTACGACTGGGCGCGTATTATATTACACTACCAAATAAATACACAATATTTAACAGACAAGCGTTATAATAAGTATTGTAGAGCATAAAATGTTCTTTATTATGCGTAATATAAAATTGCTCGAAAAAAAGATTGTTTTTTTTTCATTTAACCAAATATTAGGTATATTTACGAAGTTTTTGTCAAATAATTTATGTTATTTGTATATATCACAACACGATAAACCTTTTTTCCCGCTATCATTAAATGTTTAACGTATTACGTCGCTAAAAAATATTCGCCTAACGCTTTTTTAAACATACATAGAAAATAAAAAATGTGTTCCATTGCATGCATATGGATGATACACGCATGGATTAAAGGAGTATTAATTATGTATAGTAAGAAAAACGTATATATTTGTTCAGCATGAATTATTATAATAAACGTTTGTATACACTTATGTTTATCACTGATAAAACATAAAAGGGTTCAATATGAACGTTACGTGAACAGAAAAATGGGCTTGTATTGAAATAAATATTTATGCAAAGTCGTAAAATCAGAACATATTTGTTCAGTCTCTTCAAAAGTACATTTTCGTGCACGCATATCGTTGTTAACGAGATCGCGTATAGTTTATATATTATAATTAGAGAACGGGTTTATAATATGTACATTTTTATTGGAATAAGTTCGAATTTAATGTACGGTAAGAAATGATCACGATTTTTTACCGCATTCTTATCAAAATTACGCCCGTTTTATTTTAAATATTTCACTAATTCGTGAAATAATTCGACGTTTCATCGTTTATACGTATCATTGAAACCGTTTTACAGCGAACAAAAACGACACTTTTACACTCTTATCGGCGTCATTTCAGACATTTCATTCTAACGATTTGGAATTATCGTCTTCAGATACTTCGAATACGTACAGATTAAAACGATTGATGTGTAACGTTCATTAAGTAGTTTTAAAAATATTTTAAGACTTAATAGGCGTCGTTTAACAATGTTACACAAGATTTGTGTAAAAAATTACTTTTTTACTTAATTCGTTGCTTTTTAATAAGTTTTTTCTCACACATATTTCGATGGTCTTTCCACATAGGTCCTTAATAAATTTGTACTTCAATATTTATGTACGGATTTTGGTTTCCAAGCATGATGAATGCCATAGTGAATATATCGTGGGGTTAGAATAAACTTCTTTTAATTATAAAAATATTTTTTGAATCCAACACCGGACTGTTGAGTTACGATTTATAGGCGTAAATTGTTGATGTAACAATTTCAGCCGGTTAATTTTGTTTATTTTTTTACCTTCTATGTCGTCTATACATTGTATAAAACACGTAGGTTTATAGTAATATATGCTGAATATTTTATGTAGAGTTATTATTAGGTCATACAACTATTGAACATTTAGTAAATTATGAACACTTGACGAAATTGAAAATTCAAATACACAGAATGGAACTGATGGAAGTATATTAATTGATTTTGATTCATACGATATAGAAGAAGGCGAAGTGAAAAAATATTACGCGAGACGGATTTTAGCTAGTACCTAACAGAAAAGTTGTTTCAATTATTTTGCACAATATCACCTCAGAAAGTTTTTCAACGTTTTCTCACATTATTTTAAAAATAACAATTACTTTTCCCGTGTCAAATTGTAGCGCGGAACGAGCTTTCGCGTTAAATTGAAACTTAACAAAAAAAAAATATATACTTTGGACAACTCAGTGTGTCAAAATATAGAAGATCGGATAAAACTAAATCGTGACACTGACACACCTATCGAAAAGAAAAAAGTTACTTGATGCATTTGCTGACGAGTGGCACAGCTTACAAAATTATTCAATTTATTAAATTACCTATTTTATTATTTCCATCTGTTCTAAGTATACATTTTGTAATAAATATATATATATATATATATATATATTACCAGTGACTAACCAGTATTTGGAATTAATTATGAATGATCATACATTAATTGCGTGTTTAAAACATTTTATTTGAATAAACAATATTATATGCAAATGATTAAAAAAATGAAAAAAAAAATAATAATGAAAAATATGCAAGAAAATTGTATTTTTTAAAATTATTATTATGTAAGGAGTCAATAATGTCGCCGCCGACTTTACTGAAAAGTTACGCGTAATCATAAAAAGATAAAAAAAGATTTTAGAAAAAAAGAAACCGACTTTAAAAAATGCACTAAAAAGTATGAAATAATCGATAACCTTTTTGAAATCGGCGCCGAATTTCAAACAACATTACATTGCACAAACGCATTTCATTAATATATTAATTTATTGCAATATGTATAGTATATTCCATTAATAAAATACTTTTTTGAAATGTAATGTTGTTTGAAATTCGGCGCCGATTTCAAAAAGGTTATTTCATACTTTTTAGTGCATTTTTCGAAGTCGGTTTCATTTTTTTCTTAAAAAAATGTTTATTTCATCCTTTTTAGTCATAGTAGTTATAGTAGTCATATCGTCATTCCTGTTCCTACATTTAACTATTTTGATACTAGGCCAATCCTTATGAAAACGGAAAATGTGAAAAAAATACAAAAACTAAATTATTGGCCGAATACTTGGCAAATACTTACAAAATTGGTATGGAACCACTGGGATGTGATATTCTTTCATATAAAAAAAAAGATTCATCCAAATCGGTTCATAAATGACGGAGTTATGAGGTGACAAACATTAAAAAAAAAAAAAAATACAACCGAACTGATAACCTCCTCCTTTTTTTAAGTCGGTTAAAACTATGATTTTACTTTTGTACTCAATTATTTACTTTGTTACATCAATCGAGACTTATTTAGAAGTTTTCCACAAGAGGTGAGCGTGTATACGCGAATTTATCATGATGAATAATTTTTTTTTAAGTCGGCGCCAATGATACTAATGATTGTCTCGGATTAATAGTGTGTAATACTTTACGAAGCTAAAATAAATGCGCCAAATTATGTAGATTGGGAATCGTAATTATTTATCGGTTTCGATTGTCGAACGCAGGTGATTTGTATCTTGATAATTTGTTAATTTGTATTTTAAATTGCTCGCATTCGAGTGGAATGATAGAGGATTAATATTGGAAGCGTGTCTGTGCGTATACTGCGGCGGAATTCAGACCAGGATACAAGTTTTGCAGTCGATTCATAAAAACGAGTTCGAATTTATTTGATCAACAGATATATCATATTATTACCCGGACGATTTATTGTCGTCTCTCACGCACAGTCGCGTATCGTTTTCACGTAAGCGCTTGTGGTGATTATCCTCTTTTATATTATACCTTATACGTATTATTATGTTATAAACGTTGGTTTATAATATATTACTAGCTCTCGTGACCGGCTTCGCTCAGTCATCCTGTCAGCAAATAAAAAGTAAAATACATCTGGAATGAGTATATTACGTATTTCTCTGCACAATCAGTGAACGATCAGGTTTTGTCAGTCATTCCAGTTCTCGATAACATTGTACACGCGAATGACGACAATCCGAGCTCGAGTATAATCCTAAACATTTGAAGGTTTAAGCTAGTAATTTGTTCGCGATTGTGAAAGAGACTATACCAGAATTCAGAGGAAACTGTTCGAATTTGTAGTGAACGACAAACGGGATGATATGGAAGCGTCCTCCTCGAAGTCCCGAATGCCTATTATTATATATCTCTCGAGTAATTCGAAAATAATTCCTCAAACTCGTTCGACAAATTTCCGATATTTAGTTTTCAAGTTTTATGTAACACTATTTGGACATCACTTGCGTGATAATTTTATTTTTTTTTTTTTGTATAATTTGTATTATAAAATGTCTATACCACAATATTCTTCGTTCAACAAATTACAAATTTAATCCGTCTTTTAAAATAAACGCGTGTTTAAACTCTGCCTGACGTACGAATAAATTATGAACAAAAAGATTTTATATACTCGTATATTGAAATTACTCGCTGTTGCAATATAAGCAGTGAAAGTTACCAGCACGTTGTCGTAAAACCACAATTTTTTGCGTTCTGTCCATCATTTCAAGTGAAATGAGACGTAGTCTGTAACATTCAAGAAATTGTAAACAATACATCTGTGAACAATTCATCCGAATCGGATTAGTAGTTCCCGAGTTATAAGCGCATTAATGGAGACAGACAGACGGACGTTGCTTTTGTACTTTTATATACTCGTACATTATAAATAGAGACACTGCGGAGAATACACCGAAAAAGAAATAATTAAATCTGTACATTATGCAGAAGATGTTTTATCGGTCAATAAGGAACAATTATTACTTTTTTTAAACAATTAAAATAACATAATGTTTGTGTATTAGAATTAGACAATGATTGTTATTTATCAACAGTCACCTCATCATCATCATCATCACCTGCATTACTGACGTTGAGGACCGATATTAGATTCTGGTTTTGTTCTGAGCTTTTTTTTTCTTTCGCAACAAAATTTAATCTAATAGGTACCGATATTATTGGTTTTTACAGTATATTTTCGTCGTGCACTGATGCCGAATATTATTAAGTAGTTATTTAGAAATATTTCATTACCCATATCAGTATTGAGTTAACAATGGGAATAGTATGATTTTTATTGTATTTGTGTTAAAGAATATTATGTATTAGTGCATTACGTATACAATTCTTTCTACTATTATCACATTTTTGTAACAAATACTTTGGAATTATTGTGTTTCATCGTCGTTCCGCCACTTTTCAGATTTATTTATAAAATATTATTCGATTAAAAATTTAATAATAATTTATATATATTATATTTTTTTTTATGTATATAAGATAACAATATTATATATTATACATATAGATACGCTCACGACGATGTCGACGAATGCAAAGTATTTTTAATATTACAATGTGTTTTCACGTACTAGGCGTGATATATATATATATATATATACATGCGTTTTCATTATTTGTATTATTATTATTATTATTTTTTTTTTAATGGAAAAAAAATTTAAATCTTATATGCGCGTACATTTAAATCTTATATATATAATATATATATATATATATATATAAAATACTACGCGTAAATTCTATTTTTTTGACGTTTATTTCAAAGATATAATATTGTACGGGTATAATATAAAATAATATACAATAAATTCTTGTAATATTTTCGTGTTTCGACGCGTTTATTATGTAATATTATTTCCACCGACGATTTATCATATAAAACGCGTGTCCGCTATATTTTTAATTCCAGAAACCCGCGTGATATGGTAATTAAGAATTATTTGTTTGGAGAAGATACATGTACCTATAAGTCACAATTGTGACAATAACTCCTGAAAAAAAAAAACCATGCCCATTCTATACAGGCATTATATAGTTAAGAGACCGTACGGTGTATTATTCGTTATATTAAATATTCAAAAGTAACGATAAATCACTGCATTCGAAAAACGACTTCGAGTGGATCTCGATTTTACGTCCCATATATACATCTATATGTATTGTTGAAGATATCTATATAATATTAAGATTTTGTTAACGGTCCAATACGCCATCTGCTGTACACACGATGAACGTTGACTTGACGTAGAAAAACGCGAATCCGAACGTATCGCCGCGACCTGACCATTTCGCCGACGGACCGTTCGCCGCCAGACCGATTCGCCGACGGACATTTCGCCGCGCCGAATCTTTTTTAAAAGGTACCTAACCTGGCCGCATCTGGGGGGAGGGGGTTCATGGGGTCTGGACCCCCCAAAATTTTTCAATATTATTGAAATCGCTGATTATTCTAAAATATAGGTTTAGTTTTAATCGTAGAGCAACCGGGGATACCACTGCTGAGTAGAGCGTACATCTGTGTGTATCATACTAAAAATAACCCCCCTTCGTTTTTTTGGTTTCGCTATAACTCCGGCACTGTTGGTGACTGGGACACCGAACCGACGCGAAACATTTTGGTTTAGTGTCCTTTATGAGGTACGCCCGGCAAGTTGACCCAAAAATCCCAAAAAGGGATTTTTTTTTAAAATTAATACGCCAAATTAATTATAGTATTTTTCTAATTTAGTTTATGAAACACAAATTTCTCAAAACTATCATGATGAGACTCTAACTTACACACTGGACAAAATGCTAGTACGTATATTAGTACTGCTATACGTATACTTTTCTAATAAACTTTTCATTTGATTTATTGTTTTAATTAATTTATATACCGATTTTAATTCTTACGTTTAGAATAGTCAGCGGTTTATTTGTTAAATATCCGCCCGAGGAAGCCTACCCGAGTTTAAACCCATTCGGTTTGGTAACATAGGAATTTCAAAAAAATCCCTTTTTGGGATTTTTGGGGCAACTCGCTGGGCGTACCTCATAAAGAACACTAAACCAAAATGTTTCGCGTCGGTTTGGTGTCCCAGCCGCCAACAGTGTCGGAGTTATAGCGAAACCAAAAAAACGAAGGGGGGTGATATTTTTAGTATGATACGCACAGATGTACGCTCTACTCAGCAGTGGTGTCCCAGTTGCTCTACCACTAAAACAAAATGTGCTATGACAATTCTAAAAAGTTAACCCTTCCAAGTACCCCCTATAGTGTTCATTATGTTTAGAATAGTCAGCGGTTTATTTATTAAATATCCGCCCGATGAAGCCTACCCGAGTTTAAACCCATTCGGTTTGGTAACATAGGAATTTCAAAAAAATCCCTTTTTGGGATTTTTGGGGCAACTCGCTGGGCGTACCTCATAAAGAACACTAAACCAAAATGTTTCGCGTCGGTTTGGTGTCCCAGTCGCCAACAGTGCCGTATAGTTATAGCGAAACCAAAAAAACGAAGGGGGTAGCGGCGAAATGTCCGTCTGGATGTGAACGGCCCGGCGGCGAAACGGTCAGGGGCGAATCGGTCTTTTTTCCATTTAAAACATCATTTAACGTCATATTCGCAAAATTTGAGCAACGGCGTGTGTCGATTGTTAATTTCTCGTGATAAGATATAGAGCAGGGGTGTCTAACTCGATTTGCTTAAGTGCCATTTTTTTTTCAAAACATGCTTGGCGGGCCAATTTAAAAAAAAACTCTACATTTATAATAATACAGAAAAATGTATTGAAGGAGAAAACATAACCAAAGATTTGAAAGTCATGGAGGATACGAAGAAAAATGAATATCAATGAGAAATGTAAATTCCTTTGTATCCTCCTTGACTTTCATACTTTCGGAATCTATATGGCGACCTAAGACCATATTTTGACTAATAGACGCTTTCCACGTATTATCAATGTCAGTACCAAAAATCGATTATTATTATTTTTTTTAATGAAGTTGGTTGATAAAGACTCGACTGCCGCATGGGCCGAATCCACGTGTCTTGGGGGCCGGTCATGGCCCGCGGGCCGTATCTTTGACACCCCTGATATAGAGTTTCAAGAATTACTGGTGTTTTTACCTATATAGGCTATATTGTTTAATTGTTAAATATATATTATTCCTATATAGTATCTAATTTTGTACTTGTAGTTAACGTGTATGGTATTTTGTATAACTATTACCTCGGCATATATTTCAGTATCTTTAAACTTTAGTAATTTTTTTTTTTTTTTGGTTCTGAGCGGAGGTCCAGTATCCCTGGACCCTCCTCTCCGTAAATACGCCACTGGCCGCATATACCGTATAACATGGAATAGCGTTTCAATCCGTACACATTTTTTAGGTACAACGCGACACCGGTTCTTTTTTCTAAAGTCAAAATTGTTTTCAAAATAAAAACACATTGATTGGAAAAAAAAAAAAAGAAGAATTTCGACACTACGCACCTACCTGCGTACCCGAGACAAATCCGCGGACCATCGTCAGTCGGGCGGAATCACCTGTACAACGGCCACGTCCTCCACAACAGGTAATTATTTATTTATCGGAGAATTTATAACTTTCGATTTTGTTTTATTACGGTACCAGATAATACGATTTCACGGATAAAAACGACACATATTTTTACGGTTTCATTGCCCCCGGGGCCCTATCGCCAACAATCGTAAAGGACGTCATATATAAATACACACATGTGCTGCGGCGTATATCGCGTTCAAAGATCCTCCCGGCTCGGGCCGAATACGATCGCGTACAAGATTAACGGGGCGAACACATTATATTACGACGATGACAATACACACGGCGCGGCGGCTTGCGCGCGCGCGTTAACACTTTGTCCAATGATTTAGCCATAAATCTCGATATTAGATTCCCCGTACCCGTTCTCCTGCTCCTGCTCCTGCTCCTGCCGCCGACGCCGTATTATTTTCGGCGCCTCCGACGGCGATAAATAACGTGGCCCCGCGGTCGATCGGACCGACGAGCGCGCCACCGGGACGGGCCGATAGACCGGGAGACCGGGAAATGTTTCCCTTATCCCTTAGGCCGGTCAAATAGTTATAAATTAGCGAAATAATAAACGAGTCACGAATGGATCATTGTAGGAACGATTGAAATGATCCATGACGTCATTATTTGTTGTTACCGAATTTGGTCGTTATCAAAAAACGCGGTTGTTATCAACCGTTCTTATTTAATTCGTATTTGAATGGCTGAATATATAACTCGCTTGGAATCATCACATAATCGCCGAAAAATTGACATTTCCTTTAATATTTTATAAATCGCCATGATTTGTTTCTTGTTGGTAACCGTTTTTAAATCAATTTAAACAGAGTGAACTAGTTATTGCAAGACACATTGCAATAGAAAGACCAAGAACAGAATAATGCAGACACAGATAATGCGTGGATACGAATAAGGGAAGTTACAAGGACCTGAAAGAATTGTGCTACGATAGAGAAGCATGGAGAGCTGCAACAAACAAATCTACGGATTTATAACAACAAAAAAAAAAAAAGAACTAGTTATTAATATGAACATACTACTAGGATTTTGATTTAATTAAATAGGACCACTTTGAAATCCAAAATTTTCACACGACAAAGAGCCAATTATTAATCATGATAAAAAAAACAGAAAAATATATACGCATAGGACTATGTTTCGTACGCTTGTTTATTGAATCCACATGTACGTATGAGCATAAGTTAAATCACAAAACTCGCAAATACACATAAAAATATAAATTTATAAATGCCTATAATATAAACATGGGTTTTTTTTTTGTACATACATGTGCATAAACAAGCAAATTTAATGACGTCATTTTGTACACGCATGCGCACAAATAAGTAAATTTGATAACAACAAATAATGACATCATGGATCATTTCAATCGTTCCTACAATGATCCATTCGTAACGAGTCTGCTAGCACTCGAGACGTTAGGCGTGTTTTCGCGATTAACCTGGTCATATTTATTAACAGTCGTGTTTTAGACAATTTCGGTCATTGGTTAGTGACCCGCGAAAACGACGCGTTTGCGGTTATACACTGCAGTTATTATTAGAGATAATACAAAACGTTCCACTTGCAGACGACGTTATGCTTTAATACGGTTTTAAATACAACTACTATTAAAAAAATCAAAAATATATATAAAAAAAAACAATACATTATTATTATATTATATTTGCGGATTCCCGTTTTGAATTTCCTCGGGCCGTTACCACGTTTCCCGTATCTGTAACCAGACAACATATTATAACCGTTACATTTGATCGGTTATAAAATATCAGTAACCTAAAAAACCAAAAGGTATTACCAGAGTTACGACCGAAATCGCGAAAACGACTTGTTTATAAAATACATTAACCCGGTCACATATTATTTTGGTTAATCGGCGAAAACACGCCTCCTATATTGATGTGTAAAGCGTAAACGCCGTGTGAGCGGTAAAAATTGAACGGAACCGTGATTGGGATTTGTGAATACTGTTACGAGTCGGGTTGCCGAAGCTTTGCCGAAATTTAGAAAAGATAATGAACAAACTGACGAGTTCTAATATTTTGAGTATATTGCATAAAAAAAAAAAAAAAAAAACAAATATAATTCTTATACGCACTACTTCTTTTGAATCACTGTCCCCGGTTATTATTATTAAAGCTACTTATATACTAAATTAATCGGAGACCGACCCCGCCCATACGTTATTGCCTAATCTACATTTTAATATTTATTATATATTTTAATCGTAACATTATTATTACATCACAAAATTGTTTATCAAATATTGTCCTAATTACTCGGCCCTCTCCTCCTTTATTCGTATCATTAATATGTATCATAATTTTCGGGGCAGTCGAGCACATGCGCGGGATAAAATTATAATATATTCGCCGCTAACGTATAATACGCGTTAGTGTATACTAAAAATTATATGAGTATGTATAGGGTATACACGTGGGGAAGATGAGGACGAGATCCGAGGACGATGAAGGCGGCAACTGCTATTACATCACGAAACAATTGTTCGATGGTTATCATCGAAAAGCCAGCACCACGTCCTACTACGTATATACGATACGATACGCACAAAAAATATGTACTCGCCAGTAGGATATCTGCCGTTCGGATCTGTACGACAAGCGGGGTCGCCGTCGTCTCGGCGGTCGGTCGACTTACGCGCTCGCTTAATCGATACAGACAAGTGCCGTGCATCGTTATATTATTATTATTATTATTATATATTATAGAATAAAGACTAAAAAAATCGAGACGAAAGACGTGATAACGCGAATATTTATCGATGAAGCCGGCCGTGTAATATTTCGCCAACAAAAGAAATACCAGCGCGCGTACAAAGCGTTCCGATACATATTGTAATGAATCCTGCAAGAGCCGATAATCAGTGGCGTAGCCAGTGAGGGCTGCTGAATGAATAGATAATCAGTTTTTAGTGGGTACCCCATAAATTAATTAATTATCAAAAAAAAAAATCCTGGCTACACCACTACCGATAATAATAATTATTAAATGAATAAAATTTGAAGAATTGAACAAACGCAAAAGATACGCGAAAGATATGGAGAGAGAAAAAAACGATAAGTTTTAAATAACATACCCAAAACAGGAGCGTATTTGGATATATGTATTTATATATTTTGGGGTGGGAAGTCTGAGGCGCCGTGTTATATCATCGTCGAGTAATTTTAAATATTAATCCAAGACTAAACCTTAAAATTGGAAAAATTACCAATTTCTCAATATATTAAAAACAACTATTAGGAATTTCGGCGGTATTTCCTTTACGTCGTCGTGTTAACGGTAAAAACGTTGTTGCGATAATTTTTATAACATAAATAAAACATCTTACGAAGCGTAGGAATTTATAAAGAAAAAAACTGCCTGAAATGTTGATGGAAGGGGCTAAAGCCCATCAGCACCCCCCTCCCCATAAATACGCCCCTGACTCGTAAATATTAAATTTGTGGATGAAAAAAAAATACCTACGAACTGAACCAAAAGGTCTACGGAAACTACGGACCAGAGTTTTGTCAAATGCAACACGTCCGAATCAAAGTGTCAAAACGAAAAACGTATAATCGCCGAAAATTGACATTTCCTTTAATATTTTATAAATCGCCATGATTTGTTTCTTGTTGGTAACCGTTTTTAAATCAATTTAAACAGAGTGAACTAGTTATTGCAAGACACATTGCAATAGAAAGACCAAGAACAGAATAATGCAGACACAGATAATGCGTGGATACGAATAAGGGAAGTTACAAGGACCTGAAAGAATTGTGCTACGATAGAGAAGCATGGAGAGCTGCAGCAAACAAATCTACGGATTTATAACAACAAAAAAAAAAAAGAACTAGTTATTAATATGAACATACTACAATTTTCACACGACAAAGAGCCAATTATTAATCATGATAAAAAACACATAAAAATATATACGCATAGGACTATGTTTCGTACGCTTGTTTATTGAATCCACATGTACGTATGAGCATAAGTTAAATCACAAAACTCGCAAATACACATAAAAATATAAATTTATAAATGCCTATAATATAAACGTGGGTTTTTTTTTTGTACATACATGTGCATAAACAAGCAAATTTAATGACGTCATTTTGTACACGCGTGCGCACAAATAAGTAAATTTGATAACAACAAATAATGACATCATGGATCATTTCAGTCGTTCCTACAATGATCCATTCGTAACGAGTCTGCTAGCACTCGAGACGTTAGGCGTGTTTTCGCGATTAACCTGGTCATATTTATTAACAGTCGTGTTTTAGACAATTTCGGTCATTGGTTAGTGACCCGCGAAAACGACGCGTTTGCGGTTATACACTGCAGTTATTATTAGAGATAATACAAAACGTTCCACTTGCAGACGACGTTATGCTTTAATACGGTTTTAAATACAACTACTATTAAAAAATCAAAATATATATAAAAAAACAATACATTATTATTATATTATATTTGCGGATTCCGTTTTGAATTTCCTCAGGCCGTTACCACGTTTCCCGTATCTGTAACCAGACAACATATTATAACCGTTACATTTGATCGGTTATAAAATATCAGTAACCTAAAAAACCAAAAGGTATTACCAGAGTTACGACCGAAATCGCGAAAACGACTTGTTTATAAAATACATTAACCCGGTCACATATTATTTTGGTTAATCGGCGAAAACACGCCTCCTATATTGATGTGTAAAGCGTAAACGCCGTGTGAGCGGTAAAAATTGAACGGAACCGTGATTGGGATTTGTGAATACTGTTACGAGTCGGGTTGCCGAAGCTTTGCCGAAATTTAGAAAAGATAATGAACAAACTGACGAGTTCTAATATTTTGAGTATATTGCATAAAAAAAAAAAAAAAAAAACAAATATAATTCTTATACGCACTACTTCTTTTGAATCACTGTCCCCGGTTATTATTATTAAAGCTACTTATATACTAAATTAATCGGAGACCGACCCCGCCCATACGTTATTGCCTAATCTACATTTTAATATTTATTATATATTTTAATCGTAACATTATTATTACATCACAAAATTGTTTATCAAATATTGTCCTAATTACTCGGCCCTCTCCTCCTTTATTCGTATCATTAATATGTATCATAATTTTCAGGGCAGTCGAGCACATGCGCGGGATAAAATTATAATATATTCGCCGCTAACGTATAATACGCGTTAGTGTATACTAAAAATTATATGAGTATGTATAGGGTATACACGTGGGGAAGATGAGGACGAGATCCGAGGACGATGAAGGCGGCAACTGCTATTACATCACGAAACAATTGTTCGATGGTTATCATCGAAAAGCCAGCACCACGTCCTACTACGTATATACGATACGATACGCACAAAAAATATGTACTCGCCAGTAGGATATCTGCCGTTCGGATCTGTACGACAAGCGGGGTCGCCGTCGTCTCGGCGGTCGGTCGACTTACGCGCTCGCTTAATCGATACAGACAAGTGCCGTGCATCGTTATATTATTATTATTATTATTATATATTATAGAATAAAGACTAAAAAAATCGAGACGAAAGACGTGATAACGCGAATATTTATCGATGAAGCCGGCCGTGTAATATTTCGCCAACAAAAGAAATACCAGTGCGCGTACAAAGCGTTCCGATACACATTGTAATGAATCCTGCAAGAGCCGATAATCAGTGGCGTAGCCAGTGAGGGGGCTGATGGGGCTGCAGCCCCCCCCCAAAAAAAAAAAAAAATCCTGGCTACACCACTACCGATAATAATAATTATTAAATGAATAAAATTTGAAGAATTGAACAAACGCAAAAGATACGCGAAAGATATGGAGAGAGAAAAAAAACGATAAGTTTTAAATAACATACCCAAAACAGGAGCGTATTTGGATATATGTATTTATATATTTTGGGGGTGGGAAGTCTGAGGCGCCGTGTTATATCATCGTCGAGTAATTTTTAAATATTAATCCAAGACTAAACCTTAAAATTGGAAAAATTACCAATTTCTCAATATATTAAAAACAACTATTAGGAATTTCGGCGGTATTTCCTTTACGTCGTCGCGTTAACGGTAAAAACGTTGTTGCGATAATTTTTATAACATAAATATAACATCTTACGAAACGTAGGAATTTATAAAAAAAAAAAACTGCCTGAAATGTTGATGGAAGGGGCTAAAGCCCATCAGCACCCCCTCCCCATAAATACGCCCCTGACTCGTAAATATTAAATTTGTGGATGAAAAAAAAAATACCTACGAACTGAACCAAAAAGGTCTACGGAAACTACGGACCAGAGTTTTGTCAAATGCAACACGTCCGAATCAAAGTGTCAAAACGAAAAACGTTTGTGTACAAAAAAAAAAAAGAAAATGTAAAACGCGCCTGAAACGCTCTTCAATGGACCAGCTCAAAAGAGCGTCTTAAACTTGTAAGCGTCTTAGCGGGTATTGAAAAAAAACTAAGCGGTTAAAATATCGAGTTTATTTATTAATTATTAATTATTTTTACAATTTAACGCGATCAAACGGGTAATACGTACATAATTTAATTTTAAAAAAGAAGAGTATTATTTTGTTTGTTCAAGATTTTGAGTGCTCGTGTTTCAACAAGGAAGTTTTCAATTTTGTTAACATAACACCTAATATTTCTTCAGCACTTTTTCAACACAAAAAATCTATATGAGCAACTATTCTTCTGCGGTAAAAATGACTAGGCGTGTGGGAATTCGCCTCACAAGGTTAAAAATAGGTCGCTCAAATCCGAGTCATAATTACCATATAAAAAAAGTAGACGTTCCGTTTTGTGACATGCCCTATATATTTCACTCATAATCGAACACGTAATTGAAAATTGCACTATATTAACAGACAATCAAGAAAATCTTTCCAGAACCATCAATTTCCTACACCACACTTTATTATTTTATACTTACTGTAAATCTATGCAACCTACAGTAATAAATATTTATTCTGGCCTATAACTGTATTGTTGGAGTCATTAATGTATATATACAGATATGTAAATAATTATATAAATAATAAACGTATTTTTCGATTGAACGCAGTATTCAAAACTTCACACTTTATCAAACATTTATGTATATGGTATTCCACAGAAATCCTAAGCGCATTTTTTAGAGCTTTGGAGCGTTTATAGTGTCCCCAGTTTTGAATTTAGCTCCCTTTGAATTAAGTAGTATAAATAATGATAGGATTTTATATATATATATTATTAAATAATCATAAAAATATTTATTATTTATATACATAATTAAATAATATTTTTAAAAAAACCCCCGTTGAGGGAGGGATATTAAACAAAAACAGTTTTGGATTTTTACCGAAATTGAGCCACTGCTAGGAATTTTGATACGGATTGCCTGCAGGGCGTAATTTCAAACAACATTAAAATTTAATTAATTAATAATAATAATAAACTGCCAAATGCCCACGTAGTATTATTCAAGGGATTCTATGGAACAGGGGTGGCCAACTTTAATAGACTTGTGATCGACCTCTGAGTTTTCCCAGATCGACCAAAAAAAAAAAGTTGTCAATAAACAAAAATATATTTTATACATACATGCGTGTTACACTTTTTTTATTACTTTTATTTACAATATAAATAAGTATTGTTTAATTTCACAGTATTACACAACAACACGTATTTTAATATATTTGATTACAAAGGTACACAAATTTTCAAAAAAAAAAAATATTTTATTTGTTTTCTTAAAAAAAATCCAAAACTTCAAGAAAATACGAAAGGGAGTCGCGATCGACCTGTTGGCCACCCCTGACTATAGAATATACTTAGGATTTCTGCAAAGAATGCTCGTATTCAACAATTTGTCAGTAACATATATATTTATATAACATATAATATGTGGTTAATGTAAGATATGCGTGCCTGAATTTCGTCCACTTGCACTATATATTAAAATCGTAAGAGTATAATATATTATATACGCGCTCAAGGCGGCGACGATGTACGCCGTACAAATAGCACGGCTATAATGATTTATATCGCACTATTATTGTACGCTATTATTTACCGTTTATTTGTCTCGTGGTGTATTTTTATCACCGGTCCCGAATAATAATACGCGTGTTCCGCGGCGAAATTCGGAATTTTTTTTTCATATTATTATTTTATTTTTATTTTTTATTTTTTGATCTTAATCTGTTCGAGAAATTTTCGAGTATGTATATATAATATATAGATGCAGCTTCGCACGCGTGAGAGATTACACAATATTGAAAATATAATAAAGAAATATTATTTGTTTGTTTGAAAACAAAAAAAAAAAATTGGGTTGCCGCATTAGTACGCGGCGGCGGATACGCTGATGGTGTCTGCGTTGAATTCTCTTATTTCTTTTTTTTTTTTTTGTATTACGAAAATCCATAATTAATCATTCTGCAGTCTGCCGCGTACACGAAGAAAGTATGTATTTGTGATTTAATCTTTCGAAACGTATATACGTTTATGCTTGTGTGCGCGTGTTAAGGTAGGTATATAATAATATAATAATATATAAAACGGAACTCGGCTCTTTTCCCGTGTAAAAACGACAAAATAAATGCCGAAAAAATTGCGAAATACCGATCGAATTTTTTTATCGAATATTTGCGGCGCGCGTTTCAAATCCGTACACAAATATTTTATAGAAATAAAGGTACCTTATATTATAATATAAGCGTGTACCTTATACACTCGGACTTGTTGGAATTTTTTTTTTTACACCGATATTGATATTTGTATAATGTCAACTTTGCGATCTGCAAACAGTCTTGGCAAAACGAAATTATTTATTGCTATTATGATTTCCTTTTTGTCGAAGTTTATATCAATGCAACGTGGTTATTCTGTTTTTTTTTTTTTTTTAGAATCTGAGTGGAGCGACGATTCTGTTTTTTTTATGTCTGTACCCGAAAATTCTACCAGAAGGAATGCTCCGATCTCTTCGGTAACAGTCTGTTTCCGGCACCAAATCGCATCTAGTTATTATATTAAAAATTATTATTATTAATTATATGCTCTATTATTATATAGTATTATTAATAAATAATATAACACCGAAGCTCCGCTCAGAATCGTTTTATCGAATTTAATGGTTTATCATTGCTTTCAAATTTAGTGTGATAACAATACACTCTAAAATCTTACCCCAAGTAATTCACTTAAACAACATTCACAACATCCCGCGGCTCGTTACCTTTTTAATTTTTAGAATTCTTAAACTTTTAAAAAAAATTGTAGACTTTTTTATTTCTAGATTATAATTGTTGTCTGAGTATTTCAAAGTAAGTTCGTTGCTGCCCGTATTTTGAATGTTTTCGTTTATCCGGAAACATAAAATTTTTTTTTTTGTTCATAAAGTCGGCACTATAAACTTTGATATCGATAAACGTGTAAGGTTTTTTACAACAATGTTCAACATAATATATGAATATTGTTGGATGGGTTTTTGAATATTTTTAGTACGTAGTGCTGGATGCGTAATTGGCACTACACATTTTAATGATGAATATATCGTAAACATTTTACCAACGAATTCCAGCAATCGTCCAACAATGTCGAAAAAAAGTCGGAATACGATTATCTGGAAAGGTTTTAGAATGATGTGCGGACATTGTAATGCTTCGCGTTACTATAATATGACTCATTTGCCATTATTAGATTATGAACGGAGTGAGAAAGCTATTGGTTATAAAATATGATGTTTATTTATTTATTATTTTCTGTGTACAAATTTTCGACTAGAAAGAACGCTCGGACGATCTCGTCAAAACAACCTAAAAATCAGAAGAAAAACTATTTTCTCAATAGTTTTTATATAAGAACCTGCCAAGAAAATTGTGTTGAAAACGGCAAAATCGCGATTTTTGTCAAATTTCATTATTGTATATTAATAATAAATAATATTACACCGAAGCTCCGCTCAGAGTCGTTTTATTGAATGCAACGATTTATCATCGCTTTCAAATGTATTTAGTAATAAAAATCTAAAACTTTATCTAACTCTGTCTACCCTTTTTATTTGTCGCACATTTGATGAGTAAATAATAATTAAACATCTTATAAAATAAACACATATTATTATCAAATAAAAATATTGTTTTTTATTAAATATCCCGCAATTTGTGTTCGTAATCAATAACGTTTTAATTGTTTACACGTATCACATGAATTTCATTCATTTCTCGTTGATTTATACTTCAGAAATATTGGACGTATCCCAATTACAAATTGTCAACTAACGTAAAAATCATCATATAAATAAATTCAATAATTAAATTTAGTGTAAATACATAAACGCGTGTTATTATAACTAGAACAGTATAAATAAAATAGTACCAAAATTAATGGAAAAAATCCCAAAGTACCTTCGGGATTAGCTATGATTGTTCAATATACTATTTTAGTCAGTCCTTAAACAATTGATTAGCAGTCCATTAAATCCAAGGTCTGAATTCATTAAAATTTTATAGAAAAGTTTGTAAGAACACTATATAATTTACTACACAAACAATTTTCTATAAACATTTATCTTAGTTAAGTACAATACGTCTTTTATAATAAGTTTAATTTAAAAGCGTAAAGTTTTTCCCCTCGCATTTTCATTACTGCGTTAACGTGAGCGATTTAATGTCTTCTTACTAAATAGTAAGACAGCGAGTACGGTATCTTTAACGATATTGTATACGTTTATTATGTACTTAAAAACACCGTGTTTATTATATACATTAGTCATCACTTTAATCGTCGACGTTTTTTTTTTTGTTAAACGCATACAGTGTGTCACGTTTTGAATATCTCACTCCATATATCTTTGGTCAGATAATCGTGGAACTAAATTCCGTTTTTAGGGGATTGCTAGGAAAGCACAGAAAAATAATATTCTTGGAGAAGTTTCTGATTTTTCTTTTTCTTCGATAATCTGTCGCTGCTGCTTGCGTGTATACAGTCGTTAAGTCGTAGAGAATGCTTTATTTAAATTAAATCTGTATATCGGGTAAACTGAATTTTCCTTAACTTACAGTCATTTCGAATTTCACGGCCCTTTGTTTTTTTCATAAGGAATTGAATAAATTTCAATAGTGTAGATTTTTCCATATTCATTTGTGATTTTTTTTCCTTCGATCGTTTTAATTAAATTTTATCAAACTTGTTTTTTTCTTCACTTAACTCGCAACATTTAATATTATTATAAATTATAATTAATTAAGTATGATTAAATAAATATTTTTAATTCTACGTGAAGCATTACTTTTATCGACCGCAAGTCGGTCAATTTTCGGACAAAAATTACTTAAAATAAAAAACCGGTTTATCGGAATGTCAAAAAATGTACCTATGGGTTACAAAAAAAAAAAATTCCGTTATATTTACAACTTTATTAACAGTTAAAGCGTTTAAAAAAAAAATCATGAATTTATCCAAAAACACAATACTTTGTAATTTTTCAATCTACCACAAAAACTCCCTCCTAACTTCATATTCTAAATCCAACATCATCCCTAAACCGACATATTTAGTGAAACGTTTAAAACGCTACACGGTGTACAATACGAGTGTATAGCTCTGTGGGAGAAAACACGAGGTAATAATATATACATATATATATATTATATTATATGTTTTTTTTTATAATTTATAGTTTTATTAAAACTATATTTTCATCAACTTATTTAACATATAATATAACACGTATATAGACGGAAGACGGAATACTAGTATATATATATATATATATAGTTAACGACAGTTTTGTCGTCAATTTATTTCTCATATATTCTTTTCTATAGCCATTATTTAACGCGTTTATACTAGTATTATTATAATATGTATATGCGTATGCTGCATTGCTATCTGCTCGGCCAGATACGATAATATATATATATATATATATAGATGAACACACAATATTATATAGTCATAACCCATTTCATTACTTCCATTTTTCGAGTTATCTTTATTTGTATTTATATATATAATATTATACATAATATGTTAAACGCGTTTATTATAATGTATACTGCAGTATGAGCCAGGGGCCACCCGGTCGTAATAGATGGTTTTTTGGATAGTAAATAAAATAAAAAACTTCCTCTGTTGATCAAATCGACGACGTGTAGTTATATATGCATTCATATACATATAGATATTTTTTAAAGAAATCTATAGAATTATATGATATCGGTAAAATATTACCGAATAAAAGATAAAAAAAATATATATATAAAATAAAATAAAAAATGACTATCGCGCAGCAGGCACCATGACAAATTGGCACGCACCAGTAGTCTCTCGGGGGGTAACTTCATAACTATATATATATGTGTGTGTGTGTGTGTGTGTGTGTGTGTGTGTGTGTACTCGTGGTTATTTAAATAATTTAATATTTCCATTAATATTCGTAATACGCGAGCACCGCCGAGACGTTTCGACGATAAAACGAAATTAGTTTACCGTATGTAAGTAGACTGGTAAAGATAAAAAAAATATATATAATAAGGCGAAAGAGGAGGAAAACGATGATGAGATTTCCTTTTATATTATATTATAAACATATTATGTAATCTCACCAGCACATCACAAATTGATAATCGGTAGTTTATATACGCGTATTTACACGGCGGTAAACATGATTTATGATCGTAGATCAAAAACGATTTCCCGACACTTTTTCTATAGTCGATGCAAAACATACTTTTATCTACTGTCCTATAGAAGACGCTGCGAACTGTCGAAAAAGGCCAACTATAAATATAGATATATGTATATAAAACTTTTACATTAACTTATATAACGTACACGGATGGATCTATGTAGATTTCTTTTTTTTTATGATATTTCCTACAATTTTTAGCACAAATAAATTACAAAATGTAATGATTTTTTTTTTTACATCTTATACCATTATCTATGAAATCACTTGACCACAATTAGACGATAATTTTGTTTTTATCTATTTATATAGGACAAAACAAAGTTTACTCGAATAATAATTAATAAATAAATGTAATTTATGTACTTATTACTAACAATAGTCAAGAAAATTAATACCAAAGACAAAGAAAATCGCTGATCATTTTCGTTATGTTAGCAATAAAAAAAAAAAAAAACGGCTGATTGTTTAATTAAAATCCACTTATAATGCAGCCTTTTTTTCAATAAGTTATAAAAATAGATTTACATATGAATGAAATGTGAAATTAGTTAAATATTCGGGAAAAAAACATTAGTCATTATTATAATAATTCCAAAAAAATTAATTATTTAGAAAATATGACGAGTAAACACATTTAGAGCTGAAAATGCGGTTTCGCACAAATAAATGGAAGCAAAAGGAAGTACCATCGACACGGCTTGTTTTGATAATTCTGGACATTCAAATTTGACGGAAACCCAAAATATATCACATGCATTTTCTTGAAATCTTATACGTAAATTTTCATCTGATGACGAGTCAATAATTTCTTTGCTTATTTTTAAATTTCCTAAATTTATTTCATCGATATTAAAAGAAAATGGATTTCTTATCCACCCTAAATTTTAAACAGTTAAAAAGTATTTATATCAAACGTTCAAAAACTAAATTCAATAAACGTAAATTTGTTTTTAAAATTTGTGTCATCAAACTGGAATTTTTTTTTACGGTTGATTAAAATATCAATCAATTTCATCTTGTTGCTGCGGACACAATCCGGATGTTATGTTGCTCACGGCCGGATACATATTGTAATAACTATTATCTTTATTGATAATTTAATAATTTCTTACTATGATTTTTGATTGCTTGTTATATATTAAAACGATTTATAATATTATATTATCAAATTTAGTAACAAAAAAAGATCAACATGGGTCAAAGGGGTTACTATAGCACCCTAGCACCCCCTCTAAATCCATCCCTAACAACGTACAATAGGTGGATTTACGCATAGACACCTGGGCCTAGGGTGCAGAATGCAGACGTTAGATGGGCGTAATTTTTTTTTTTTCATTACTATAAAGTGATGAAATATAAAATTTTTTTTATATATTAAGTAGATTTTTTTTCAATTGTTTAAATACTATTTAATTTTTAGAATGTTAATTTCGAATACCAATAAATAGTCTCTACATGACGTGAAGTATATTAAGTAGAAATAAAATCATATTATATTTTCTATATTTTGTATATTTCATACGGCCTTTTGAGCTACAACAACACAAATACGATTGTACATATTGATATAGCATATTATTGTGAATGACATTTAACGTACCGCGACAACTATTATGTTCTTCGCATTATTTAACATATTGCGTATATATATATATATATATATATATATTTTTATTAAATTTTAATCATCTATATAAAATTGTTATTTTATTATTAATATTCAAATAACTGCGAAAAGTTACTCCGATTTTCGTGAAAAAAACCACCCCATCCTCGTGTGGGTATTAGGGAATACAATAAAAGTTAAATAATGTACAGAACGATTGATATCGTATTCACATTTTTTTGGTTAGATTATATGTTCAAAGTTGTGTACTTATGTTGAGAAGAAATGTATTTTATTTCGTATGCCTAATCTGTTTAATTGATCTAGATCCATTTTTAGAAAGGTGTGCTGATTATATAGCGCCAATACACACCATTTGACGCGTAAGTCACGTGTTTATTCTATAAAGAACAGTGTATGTAATGTGTTACTATTAACCATAAAATAATTTAACATAATATGTTAATCAACTACGAATGTGTCAAACAAATTTTTTTAGTCGAATAGTAAGTATACATGTTTACTAAACAGTGTTTAGTTTACACCATAAGCAAAAAATCGTTGAGACTTCGAGGGCGGCGAAAAAGCTTCGACCGCCGACATGAATGACGTTAGATTATAACTTAAAAATAAATACTAAATATGAGGAAAAGAAGAAGTTAATATTCTGGTCACCAGAGTTACATTAAAGAACATAAGAGGTAATGTCCAATAACAGTCTGTTCGTTTAATACATTCTATCAAATTTCAGTGAATAACAACGCCATATTGTTTTCTTAAAATCGTTTTTTTTCAATATTATGCGATTTTAAAGTTTACAATGATCACTTAACACGACTTATACGTTTTATATAATAAATGTATTAACTGACAGTACACAAAAGTTAAAACAACGTACGTTTCTATAAATTATTATTTATTATATAGGTTTACTGTTTTAATTATTTAATTAAAATAAAATATACTTAATTATCTGTACGTACTATAATGACGATAATGCGTACAACGAAAAGAAATTGACATCAACTTTAGTAGACTTAATATTATTTGCATTTAAGAATCAAATAAATGGTTATATAAAATAATACTAAAAAATGCATTCGAAACCTTAATAAACAAATGAAATATTCATGTTTTATAATAATACATTTTTAACGACTCTTTGCTGTATTGCGGCAATAACGTTGTTTTTAATTTCGGCTGTTTTTTTTTTTATGCGTATATTTTAATTAAAATGTACATTTTGAGTCGAAATAAAATCCACAACGAATTTCGAAATTACTCTCGACTATATAGACCTCAAACGTATAAAATTAGCGGTTAACCGTAATAAATTATACATATTATTAAAATCAAAGCGAGAAATTATAGTACATTACCATACCGCAATACGGTAATCCGTATAGGATCACCAAAACAAATCATTTTGTACAAAAACATTATAATTTATTATATAAAAATGCGCGTTGAGAAATAATTAAGACGCAACCACCTTAATGGAACGCATTTTTAATTCATTACGCGTTACCATACTAGTACGATAAATTATTATTTAATTTTTCATTCAACGTGTATAATTTAAAGTATATTATAGTTTATTGTAATACAGTTAACGTATATAATATAGAAATAAAAAGTGTATATTTAAAATTTACTCCGTTTATCCAGCCAAGTCCTAATTGCCGAATCGGTTGAAGGTATTTTGCGAATTTTACATTTGATAACTTCTGCTCGATTTTTCATTTAATTTTTGTTTGTTCTTTTTTTTTGTAAACACTTATTTATTGATAATTTATCATATTATTATCTAATCTGATTTATTCCTCAATTTCTTTTTTCCAAATTGTATTTATAATTGTTGGTTTTACATTGTAAATTTGTATTTATACATATTAACACAATATGTATATGTATATAGTTGATAGTCCAAAATTATCCATATAATTACGAAATAATAATGAATATATAAATAATTTTAAAAGTATAATATTGTTTCAAATAATTTGTAACATTATTAGCAGGCATTATTACACCTGCAACAAACGCGTCTGAGTACTTGTAATAATATTAGATAAATATACGACGATGGCGAAAAGCGTAAAAAGTTCGTTGAAAACAATTTAATTTTTGTAAGTCCTCTTCTTTCATCGCGATAATATACATTTAGTATATTAATAACGTTTTAATTCAATAAGTTTACCATATAATCAATTCCGCCGAGTCAAACACGTACATGAAGTTGGCCCCCACTTTGTCCGATCGACTTCAAACAAATTGTTGTAAACAACTGTAAATAATTGTAAATCCAATTTTGGAATTTGTAAATTATTAGAAAATGCACAAAACGAAAAACAAATTTGGGGGGGGGGGGTAGATTCACGCAAAACTGTATTTACAATTGTTTACAATTTGTCCGGAAACGATCGGACAAAGTTGTGGGGGGTGCGAGAATCTGGCCCCCCAATTTTATTTTTCGTTTTGTGTGTTTTCTAATAATTTACAAATTCCAAAATTGGATTTACAATTAATTTACAATTGTTTACAATTTGTTTGGAGTCGATCGGACAAAGTGGCGGGCCAACTTCACGTACGTGAGTCAAACAGTAAACACAACGCGTTGCGCTCTCGTGAATTGTTTATAATAAAGGTACGAAGGAATAGTCGCAGGATTCCGGACTCCGGTGTATTAAAAAAAAAAAGGATTCCCGAGTATTTTCCTTTCACATTCATCACTTTGAAATGTGATACCATAAAAGATATTCACGAACTTTGTACAAAACTCGGTAACATCGCCTCGTAGCACTCGATTGAGTAATGGTGTTATTGTCAACAGCTATAGGTATAGTTCTACTGCGTCGCATATAATTCTATATGTCGACTGAACAATAATAATTTTCAATATCGCAAAATATAAAGTCATTAATTATTATAGTAATAACAATTATTGCTGTACAAAAACTGAATATAAACATATACACACATGTATATAAATATAAAATTTAATTTCTGAAATGAAAAAAAATGTATCAATACATTAATTAGTAATTAAAAAAATAACAAAATTGAAATTTCGATGAAAAATACGCGAATTCTTAGTTCGTATAGCACCTATTGCGTATTTGTTTTACAAATAATATTTATCACACTATCTATTTCAATGCGGCTTTTACACGATTTTGCATATATATTACTATTTTCCGATACACGCGTAATCACAAATAAAAATTCCCCTATTCTTTTCTAATCCATCTTTGTAACATTTATTATAGCGCAATATTTTGTACATGTTTTAATTTTTTAGACTAATTGGATTCGCTATAAATGAAAAATAATGATATATAATATATTATAATAAGGAATTTCAAATTATTACTCCTTACAGTGTACAATTACAGTTCTAATTTTAATCAAACTATTAACTAATTTTATATAGCTACAAATTGCAAATTGAGCTTCAAAATCGTTATAAACACTTATATTTATTAATAATTTTTTCGTTTTTTTTTTTTTATTATATATTGTAATCTGATGATGACTTACTGTAGAAACTAGTTGTTACTTTCTAAAACATTTATCAAATACTCTACATATTCTTTTTATTTATATTTAATATGTTTCATAATATATATATTATTATTATATTTTATATATTATTATTATTATTATTATTATTATTATTATTATTATTATTATTATTATTATTATTATTATTATTATTATTATTATTATTATTATTATTATTATTATTATTATTATTATTTTGATGTAGTTATTGTTAGTACACGTGTTGCGCGGACGCGTGCAAAAGCGAACCGGTTCGTGTGTCGCGTGCCGACATGTGTTCCGGGCGGAAGACACCGGGCGGCGACCTACCAACTTCCGCGGGCGGGAACGAGACCGGCTCGCGCGCCTATACACTCCAGTATAAATATATATTAAAAAATAAATATATATATATATATATATATATATATATATTCCTACGCGTATTTATTATACGCACCGCGTGTGCTTGTTGTACTTGTACGCCCAGCAGAGACCGCGTGTCCGTATACACAAAGGAAACCCGAGTCCGACGGCACGGCCGTGGCGTGTGTCATGTGTTTGTACGAGCGCGTGTGCACCGTGTCTGCAATGGGGTACGGCGCAGCTGCCGCGTCCCCTGTTAGAAGGTACACCTGGACTTGGACGTCAGAACAACAGACAGCGCGCGCCGTACATTCTATTGCATTCGGTATTTTTGCTGCTGCTGCTGCTGCTGCGTAGTAATAGTAGTAATGGCTATTATATAATAATTATAGCGATATCTGACTAAATTCTGATTACTCGCTCATTAATCCACCGTCCAAGACCATAAGCTGCAGGTCGATTTAAAATGTTATTATTTTGCGTTGGAGTGAATTTGTATTGAGAGGACGCTAAAAACGAAACCGTGCAACGTCTGAGAGCTGAACGCGCCGTTAGGTATAAGTACAAGGAAAACACGGAATATTTACAAAAATTGTGAAACGTGTATACGATAAAACCCTGAGGAATAAACCACTTGTACAATCTGTTATTGAATATATACGACAACAGTGTTTTTTTTTTTAAATACCTATAATTCACAGTTAAGTTACGAGATTTAGAAAAAATGTAAAAAATTGTAAATTTTATCGAGTACGCACTGTACGCTAAAATTGATTTTATGATCAATTTTACTGTGATGTTCATTATAACTACAATCTTCATCCAAGTGTTGTGTTTGGAAAAATTGATGAAATATGCTGATATTGAGATGCCATTAAATTTAAAAATGAAGCACCAGAAAAAGTGTATGGGTGTAAAAGTAAAATTGCCAGAATTACATTCACCACATGTATTCAATGGGAAACACTGATAATCGAATTGGTCAACGTTGCCAATTCAAAACGGGCTGCACAAAACGAGAAATTACAAACATTATTTGATCATCACAATGAAGTAATTGGACTGTTCAAAATTGCCTTAGAACGAATGCCAGCAGATGACTATAAAATTGTAATTAGAACTGACAAAATACTTGTCGTTAAACACGTAAAACAATATAATGCACCGACGATAGATGAATTAGCGATCTAGTTGAAGAATTTAACTCGCGTGACGTAATTCTCTATCGCAGAAATTGTGATGTTTATCGAATCTCAGAAGCTCGACGGTTTGCAATATCCGATTTTACTTTGCAGAGGAGAAGACGGATATCATTTCAACATAGACTTGAGAAATCCGAGAACAGACGAGGAAAATAATAAGAAAGTTAATTCCATGAATTACTATCGAATGGAATCGAATATGAATTAGTATCGATTAATGATTCGTAAATACGCAAAAAACCATTTCTCGAAATCTTATCAATCACTCCATTAATAAATTGTCGATATATGTGCAAATATCGAAACAGAACGACACATTTTCATTCGATTAAATTAAACCAAATTGCGTTCAAATGAGTATAAACATTAACGTTATGCAGTAGAAAGCAATGGCAGTATGAAACCCAATACATTGGAACAATGACAGCTCTATGTGGCATTCTCACGCGGTAAACATTCAAATCTGTTCGTCTGCACATCAGAAGGAAAAACTATGAATATTGTGTATCCCAAAGCACTTCAATACTATAATGAATTCTCTAGATATCCGATTTCTGTTGGAAGCGAAGTAATACAATTTCAACTGTTCGCGGGCAAAGCCGGGTAATTCAGGTAGTAAAGAATAAAAAGGATATTAAAAAAATAAATAAAAATTAACACTCGCAAATAATAAATATGTATACTTAAATATTACAATAAAGCCAAAGAGTACCTATTATGTAAAATAAAGAAAAAATATAAATGTTGTTGTATTATGTGTGTTTATTTATTACGGGTTTCGACAAAAAGTCGTTATTAAATATTAAGCAAAAAGAAAAATACAACAGAGGAAAAAAATAAAAGTGAACTAATTACATAGAGAATATTAAGAATATTAAAATAAAATATATGGAATATACTCGTATATTGATATAAAATATTATTTTTAAATCTGTTTGTATATTCAAATTATTTTAAAATGTATTGTCTCTAATATCTTCACAAATATGTGATTCTTCCAAAAGAGAATTGATATAAATATTTTGTTGTATATTTAAAATTTTTAAGTCATTATCAATATTGAAAATAATTAAATGATTATTTTCTAAAACATATTTGTTTGATTTAATTACTATTAGTGTTGAATGCGATTTTAATAACTATTATTTACATTATTGTTTAAAATTTTGGGGATTTTTCTGATAAAATATTTTGATATTTCATACTACAAAAATTGCATACATTACTTATTTGTTTAGGACTTTGTATATTTTCTTTAATTTTTTTTTTTTATGTATTCTAATATAGTGTTTAAATTATATTTATCTAAAGAAATACGCTCAATGATGATGATTAGAATCATAAGGGATAATAGAATTAATTGGTAAAGGTTTTCTGTAGATATTAAATTCAAATTTTTTTATTAACTAAGCTAACCGTAATAGATCCAAGATATGTATTTTATTGTTTAATTGCGTTTTTCGGGTAAATTGAATATGTTCATTAATTTTATTTAAACTATTAACCATAATTTCTGCTTGTCTGTTTGTACCTCTGAATAAAATGGAATGTATCGTCTACACATCGAAATAACCTTTAATAAAAGGACTAAATTATTTGTTGATAAGTATATTATTTGTTTCATAATCTATAAACTATAGTTCCGATCAAAGTGCGCATAAAGGACTTAGAAATTTTAAATATACAACATAATATTTATATCAAAACTGTTTTGGAATAAAAACATATAAAACTAAAATGATTGTTTACGAAATAAAGCGTAACACATTATACCCCGAAATGCAATTATTATGAAATGGAACTAAGATGTATATAAAATAACGTAAAGTACAAATGCATAAACAAGTTGTGTAGAATATTATTCGAATTACACGTGATAAAATGTTATTATTCGGTTTCCACGATAATTCGTTAAATGTTTACAACGAAATACGTTAAACCGCCTGAGCAAATACAAAATGTGTACGATTTGTTCATAGTTGTGTGAAAAAACAACTTTTTATTTTTCAGCGATACTCTTTATAATAGCGATAAGAAGCTGAAATAATGTTCTTGTCGTATAATTACGTGTCAGCTTAACAAAATCAAAAATAATAAATAAACATGTAGTCTAGAAAAATGATTATCATTGTTGCAACTATTGCAATTATTTTCGAAAACGTTGATGCACGTAAGCACGTATACTATACGTGCCTATAGAATACAATAATGATTAATGAATATTTGAGTAATAAACCTATACAAATTATGTTATTTTACAATTTTACCCGCATACGCGAAACGCCTTATTTCATTAGACTGATGACATTATACAGGTTTGTATTTATAAAAATTGTTTAATAAATAATTTTATATCAAATAAATTATTGATAGTGTCTGCTTTTCTTTTACGGAATTTATACTCGCGTTCCAATATAGACCTCATACACTCCAAACCCCATTAATAAACTCTTCGTATTAAACTAAACATGTAATTATATATGATAAAAATGACTAAACAATTTAACCATTTCTTAAATGATTGGGTTATTTTTCTTTTTTAAATGACGCATTAAAAGTTTCCATATTTAAGGACAAAATTATTCATATTGGTTTTTAATAAAACGTGTCCATAAATATAAAACTCTTTCAAAAGAATAGTTTTGTTAATCGCAAAACATCTACGATTACAGTGGCTTTATGTGCATTACGTGTCTCGAAATTGAGGGGGCAAATAATGTAACCGAGTGACGAATCATTAAAAAAAAAAAAAACACTAAATAAGAAAGTACCTATGTATTATGATTTCGAAAATTGTTATAGACGGTTTTTAAAGTAAAATTTAATTTTTCACAATGAACAGTTTTAAGAGATTAATTAATTAATATCATTTTATTTAATATAATTGGTTATTAAATTTGATTATAATTTAAATCTTCTAAAAAATATTATCTGATAATTATGTTCCCACTCTTGGTCATCATGATTGGTCATTCGCTGACACTAATCAGCGTAGGTATATTCAACCTTCATCTTGATTCACGATGACCTTAAATGTAAATACAAATGAAATTATTATAGACGCTAATTAATATTAAATATTAACACATAATTTTGTTCTTCCTTTGAAGAACGTTTAGATAAGTTTATTTCTATGTCATATTATACAGGGTGTAACAAAAAGAATATTGGAATTTCCAAAAGCTGTGACTCAGCGGCTGTGCATCAGAGACTAATGCGCTACCTACCGACGTGTAAAGGGCTTTATCTAGTTTCATTTGGTAAGTAGTAAGTTGCGCTAGCTCTTATCCAAGTAAAGATATCGTGTTATGATTGTGAGTTACGTTTGCAGAAAACTATGGCGACCGAGCTAAAAAAAAAGCATTTTGTGTGATTGAATTCGTCCATCACACAAAATGTAAATCAGTACAGTATAATACAGTACCCTCCATACACTCGTATATGACACATGCCACTCATTACTCCTTCGCTGAAGAGATTTAGAGGGGCTACGGGAAAAAGCAGCTTGAACTCTGGCAACGTTTTCAGCAGAGGAAAAGGTACGCGGTCGGCCGGTGCTCTTACCTTTACACAGGCATTCAGTGTAGAGTCGTCAGATTGGCACACGGATTTCTATAACGCACTAGACAGCGAACTCTCGTTATCAGTTGAAGCATAGGTAAACTGTAGCCGCCGTGTTTTCGGTTGGCAAAATATTATATTATTATATCTAACGTATGATAATCAACAGGGCCTGTGTCGCCTTTTAAAATAAAATTAGTCCATTCTTGTCTTTCGATAAAAGTTTTACGTCGCCGTCCGTCATATACGTCGTCGCGTATTTTATGTCTTTTGTGTTGTATACAAATATTGCTCCTCGCTCTGTGCAACAGTTTTATTCAAACAATATAATATACATTGTACATTTTATAATATATATTTATTTATTTATCTTTTTTATTTAGTTTCGTTATTATAATATACAATTTGTTTATTTCCGTTGAGCACGCACACTCACACTAGACCGCGACAATTTCTATCATACGAAAGAAATAACAAAAAAAAAAAAAACAATTTGTAATGTTGTTTTAATAAATAGGTAACAAATATCTACACAAAGAAACAAATTGATGGCGATCGCCCCCTCCTCCCTCTCAAATACGCCACTGAAAATATATATGTAATATAAAATTATCATACCCATCATAAAACTATTGGGGTATGTAAGGTAATAATCAAATATAAATAATATTATCGTTAATAGTTGGTAAGAGATTAAATATGGCACTCTGTGTTTTTTCAGCATGAAATTCAACATCACTTTTGAACTAACAACAGATCACTTTCTATATTTGATTTTCACATTATATTTTGACATGGATATGTTTTATTTATAGCTGTGGGTCATTCCAAAAATATGTCAAACACCGAGAATGTTACCATGATAACGACATGAACTAAACCGTCGCCATGCGACGGTTTTAACTCGTTTATGCGATTATGATAAGAATACAATTGTAATATAATACTCGTTAATTAATAAATTGATTTATTAATTATTAACTATTTCTCATTAATATTAATTATTCAATGATAACACTTTGTTACCAAATACATTTATTACTAAATGATAAGTATAATTATTTCAATGTTAATTCTTTAATTAATTAAAATTCACATTGTCTTTGATACTCGTTTATTTTTTAAGCGCGACTAAAAAGATGTCTATAGCTTAGTCCTTGTATCCTTGAACCAATATACCTAGTATCTGATTGAACGGTAATTACACTAATTCGATCGACGTCGAAATTCCTATGCCAAATAAATTCAGTAGCTACAAGAGTACAAGACGTATCCATGTAACCAGGCCCGGATTAAGGGGGGCCGCGTCTCCGGGGCCCACATAATATGTAAAGGGCCCATAATTTTTCAAGTTATATTTTTTATATATATATTTTTTAGATTCTGAGCGGAGCAAGGAATCTAATGGTTTTACGAGTACAATGATGTGTTTTTTTTTTTTTTTTGTTCATGTCTGTACCAAAAAATTTTACCAGAAAGAGTGCTCCGATCTCTACAGTCATACTTTGTTTCCGGTAGCAAATTGCATCATCAAATTGGTACTTCACAGAGGTCATTTTAAATTAAATTATAAATGTATAACATGCCACAGTTCCGTTATCACCTTCCCGATCACCGCCAATGAACAAAGTTACCAAGCGGTATTTTCGATTATTGTTTATTTTTAGAATATTTATATGGGTTTTCCCGGAAGATAACCACTAACGAGTGCCGACAACAGTCAACAAAAATATTAAATAAATGTGTCATTTTAAATGAAATAGGCGGTGTAATACTACACATTAAATTTGTATATGTTTATTTATTTAACAGGCATAAAACTTAATGTTTTAACGGGTATTTATGGAACAAAAATTAATTGATCAATGGTACCTAATATAATATTTAACTGTGTTATTTTATAAAGTTACGTGTACGTCATTGCAGCCAATATTATAAGGTTCAAGCAGGGATTAGAACAAAAATTGGTTTTATTCATTGATGGGGGCCCACAACTAAATATCGGCCCCTGGGCCCTTTGAGGTCTTAATCCGGGCTTTCATGTAACGATGTATTTGCATTTTGCGTGCAGTGTAGATACTTTGATTAATTTTTTTTTAATTTCCGCTGTAAAATATGAAAACGTCTAAATAATAAGGTTCCAGAAGTATGTGATTGTAAATTTAAAGGAAAATAAAACATTCGCGTATGAAAATATAATGGGTACCCGTGTGCTCGGTTGATGACAGCGTATAGGGTTTAACTACTGGCTTTTTTTTTATTATTATTATAATTATAATAATTAATTTACGTAACAGATTTTAGCTTTCACACGAGCTATGTGATAAAATATAATAATTTGATTTTTTTTACATTCATTTCTCCAATTAACATTATTAACGATAACATAAATAATATTATTCGAATTATACGTGAAAAAATGTTATTATTCGGTTTCTACGATGTATCAATAAACGTTTGCGAAGAAATAATTTAAACCACCTGAGCAAATACGAAATGTTTACAATACGAGTATGTCCATATTTGTTGAAAAACGTCTTTTTATTTTTCGTCGATACACTATATAATAACGGTAAAAAAATGAAATTGTGTTCTTGTCGTATTATAATTTAGTATAACTAGTCAGTTTAACTAAATCAAAAAAAAAAAAAATGAACATGTATTATAGAAATATAATTATCATTGTTGCAACTATTGCAATTATTTTCGAAAACGTTAATGCATGTAAGTATACGTAGACTATAGGTGCGTATAGGATACAATATTGACTATTTGAGTAAAAAACTTACACAAATGATATTTATTTTACAATTTTACCCACGTACGTGACACGTATTATTTCATTACATTGATGAGACATAATAATATAAATTTATTGTTTTCGTTTTTATGTAGATAACACCGGTTTGTATTTATAGAAAATTATTTAATAAAATAAATTATAGTGTCTGCTTTTCTTTTACGGAATTTATAATCGCGTTCCAATATAGATCTCATACAATCCAAACCCTTTTAATATACTCTTCGGATTAAATTAAATATATAATTATATAGGAAAAAATAAACTAAACAACTTAACCGTTTCATAAATGACTAGGCTATTTTTTTTTTTTTGAAAATGGTTGCATTATTAGTTTCCATATTAAAGAACAAAATTATTCATATTGATTTTTAATACAACGTGTCTATAAATATATAACTATTTCATAAGAATAGTTTTGTTACTCACAGAACATCTACGAATATAGTAGCTTTATGCATCACGTGTCGTAATTGAGGGTGCAAATAATGTAACCGAGTGACGGATCATTAAAAAAAAAAAAACACTAGATTAGAAAATATGTATTATGATTTCGAAAACCGTTATAGATGGATTTTAAAGTAAAATTTAATTTTTCACAAATGAACATTTTTAAGATTTTAATAAAATGAATAAACTGTATTCCACAAAAAATATATATCACTTTATTCAATAAGTAGTATATACGTATTTCGATGACTATGTTATCATCATCAGTACACAATAACGTCTCTTTAAAAAAAAAAAACATTTTTAAGAGTTTAATAAATTAATATCACTACATTTGTTTATAATTGATTATTGAATTCCATTATGATTTTAATCGTCTAAAAAATATTATCTGATAATTAAGTTCCTAAACTCGATCACAACAAATAACAATAAAATAATTTCGTTGTTTACCATATTAATGGTCATTCGCAGACACTAATTATCATATATTCAATATTCATCTTGATTCATGTAGAAATGCATATTCAAATGAAATTTGTATAGACTATATAATTACTATTAAATATTAACACATAATTTGGTTCTTTCTTTGAAGAATGCATGAGTGAGTTTATTTTCTATGTCATATACATATTAATAAATAATTATAATATATAAAGTAATGATTTTCGTGTGAAACAAAACAATTAATATTTACACTTCACGTAAAAGGCATTTTCGGTATTTCTATGTAGAGTATATTTAATTATCCATAAAAAAACTTCACGAAATGTATAAGTATCTAATATACCGCGTATCGCTAAAATACTTTTATATTGTTTTAATAAGATAATTGTAGAAATGTATATTATTATTGCTACTACAATTTAATGTTCAATTAATAATCGTTTAGGTCAATTAACGGCGCATGGACAATTTACTGGTAAGTAATTTCATTCATTTATCCATGTAAACGTGTAACTTGATTATACTAAACAAAAATACATTTTTTTAAATTATACTATGTGTATAATAATTGATTTTCAATAAGATATCTAGTATATTTATATTGTAAATTTACACCGATTAACAATATTATAACTTACTTGTACAACTACCACTGTGTTAGTATTATTAATGTCTTATAGAAGAGCAAACACCAACTGAAGCTTTCGTACATGCATATAACACTTTGCGTAAGTAATTTACAAACAAATGAAAATAAATTTATTCGAAGAAATATTTTTGAGAACGATTATCTGTCTCTATCCTGATGTGTAATATTTTATGTATTGAAGAAATGTAATTAAATAATGTATTTTTCTTTTCGAAATGTTTTGTATTTTAATGCATTATCAAATTAATTACAAACATAATAATGATATAATGATAAAAACTATTTTCAAATGATATTTTTGAAATGGTTAAACTCAGTGCCGTCCTAACCACCATTAACGCCCTAGGGCAATAATATTTGACGCTCCCAACCCAAAAAAAAAAATTTACAACTAACGTAATATCTAATTACATAATTTTATATATGTTTTTTAATAGTAAATACACTCATCCTCGAAATCATCATATAGGTACAAGGGAAATTAATATCTAAAATAAGAGAACAAATTTTTTCTTCTTATCAATCATTTTTTTGACGCCCCCTGCATTTATAATACTTTAGACGCACTAGGGCACTTACCCTATTTGCCCCCCCCCCTTGGGACGGCTATGGTTAAACTACTCCGAAATATCTATATTCTAAAAGTAATCGAATTATTTAATAAACATTTCCCCATATAATACTAACGATTTACCAAATTTAAGATTATTATAAAAATTTTTAAAAATTTTTATAAACAAATTGTCCAATACTTCCAATTGCCCATATACTAATTGTTAGTGTAACATCTTTTTTTTTTAAATTTTACATATCCTATAATTTGAAAACATTGTCTTGTTTAATGTTGCTACACGAAAAGGTTTTATTTGTAGAGGGTTTCTTGAACAGTTGTTCCTAGATAAACATTGAAATTATCACATCAACACATTATTGTGATTTTTGTTAAATTCTTAAAAATTGAAATTTTTATTATTCTCAATGTAACTGAAATAAATTATTTGATTTATTATTTAGTTATTATTTGTGTACGTTTTACGAACAAAAATGTTTCTCTACTTTCACATATTATACATCAGTTGTCACGAACAAGCCGTAGATTTCAAATGATTAAATTATAATAGTATAAGACATATATACATAAATATATAAAAGAAAAAAAATTATTAAAATATTTTTTTTTATTGCGATCATTGATATTTTTACATTAAGTTTAAGAATTCTACAATACGCCTATGGCATCTGCCATATACTCGTATTCTTCCATTATATTTTACATGGATGGGTAGATTTGACATCAATGTAGATTTCGATAGATTATCAACAAATAGTGTTAAATGTTTAATGTTTTTTTATTTATGACTTACGTAGTTAAACTGTTAACGCTTATAAGTAAATTAGGTTTAAGTTAATTTATCATAGTAATAAGTCACATTAATTAAGGACCAAGTCGAAGAATAGGTATAATAGGTTAAGCAACATTTCTTTTAAATAATTTTTTAGTTTATTTATATTGATGTTTGTTAAAAATTGTTCGTGTACAGAAGGAGTTATTTGATGACATTTCTTTATATTTCGATATAACATTAATTATTGAATAACTGCTATCCATCATTGATATTTTAGAAATAAAATATACATCAATAAATTTTAACATACCATTTTTATTAGAACTTCCCAATGTAACAAACAGATTATCAGGTATTTTTTTATATCATTACAACAAAATATAAATATACTAATTTTATAATATGTTTTTATAAATATTGTAAAATACATATAATATTAGGTTTTCCCGGTGCACACATAAGCAAGTTAACAATTTTTTATCTTGTTATGTTAAGTTAAAAGTTAAACAATTTTTTTTGTTAACTTTATGAGTTAAAAATCAACTTTGAAAAAAGTAACTTTACAAAGGTAAAAAAGTTACAATATTCTGATTATCAACAAAAAAATGAGAAATCTGCCGATATAACTATTTACAGGGGCTAATATATGTCCCTATTTATATTTCTAGGTGTGTATTTCATTTTATAATATAGCATACGTATATTGTTTATACCTAATTTTATAAGTTGTTGATCAGAACAAATGTTAAATTTTATACTCAATATTTAGTGCTGATATAATATAATTTTATTTACCAGTGTAAAAAAAACTGTCTAAGCATATTAATATTAATTTTTTAGTATATTTATATGGATATATTGAACATCTTTATGAAGAAGCTCTTAATGGTATGTATCGCTATGTGATTAAATTATAGTACCAACATACGGATAATAGATCATAATTGAAAGACATTTGTATATTAATTAAATAATGACGCGCGATAGATACATTACTACACGACCCTTAACGTGTACATTATTATTCAAAAATATTATTTTATAATACATAGTATTTACTATACTCTATTAGATAACACTGGATTATTTGTTACTTAGATTATGGGTAACGTCCTAATGTCACCTGTCTGCGTTTGATATATAATTTCATTTTATCCCGTCATTAACCAAATTTTATTCAAAACAAAAAAATTATAAATTATAAAATCATTTGATTACAATAGAAATATTTGATTTTCTTTTAGTTTTTGAATTCACCAATATTTTAGATCCAGTGCCTTGGTATCTTCAAAAAGCAGGTGGTTCGTACAAATTTTGAATAAATAGGTTTTTACGTTTATATTATAATATTATACTAGAAATATTAGTATATAAATAAGGGTGATTGAAAACACCAAAGATTTTCAATATGAACGTATTTTCAGTATAAATAATAATGATTAACAATATTATGATAAATTCTTTTCTCTTTTATAATTCAAAGATATTGAATATATTAATAAAGATAGATACTGGTATATATTTTACCATTACTGATGCATTCCTCGGCTTAAAAATATGAATTATGTAAGTGATCTTCCACATATCAGGAAATATACCTTCATCCATTGATTGGTAAAAGAGGATTCAGAGAGGATAGGAGATTACATACTTTAGGTGAAAATGAAAATGATCAGTTATGCCATCAGGACCGATAAACGAAACTTAACGTAGAGTTAATAATTTGGAAATGATGTTTTAAGGAGTGAAAAAGTAAAATTCAAGATGGAACGTGCATGGATAGCATTCATAAATGTATATACTGCTAGGTTATATTATAATATATTTGATAATTATACATTTTTGAAAAGTCTTATTTGTGAAATTCCATTTCATAATATTCCAAAACTGATATGTGGAACATTTATGATAGTATTTGAAAAAATATTTTTTCATTAGTAATCCTTAAAAATCAGGGCTTTATACACCGTATACATACTGATCCTTTTGTTAAACACAGTATATCTTACGGTTAAGGTCGTATACATTCTGTTGGATAAATAGCGAAAACTACGATGATATAAACTATAAATAATTTTAATATTTCCGGATAATACGGCGGCGTACGGCTGATTACATTCTAGTTGAAGACGAATTGTTCGAACGCTTATTTGGGACATAATAATTGTAGACACAGATTTCGACTTAAACATACTAATTTTGAATGTATCTTAAGAATTGCAGACATAAATATTTTCCGTCGCCACTTTTTCAGGAGACAGAAGAAGCTACCAATCCGAGTACTAAAATGGTACTGAATTGTTAGGTTAGGCGAAAATATTAATATCTTGCGAAAAACAATAGTATTTCTTTAGTAAAATGTATGTATTTTTACCTTTGACCTCCGTTATGCATTATGCGGTGGAAACGATACTTAACCTTACATCACACGCAAGTCTCTTAATTTTTCGCTGGACATTCGATTAATATTTTCTAAACAGTTTAAACTGGCACGAATGATGATCTCATTATACTACGTATACCTTACTATCCATTCACCGAGGGCTAACATTTGAGGCTGATGATTTAGCTCTAGTACCGCAACTACCAAGTGTGCAAGGTGTGCAATGCACACCGGCCTCCAACCCTCCAAAGCTAATTGGTGCCGCAAACTGATAGATACACATTAGTTAATAATTGGACCTAAACTATAACTATAGATTATAAGCTATAATTTATAGAAAACAACATATTGTAATAGTGAAACTTGGTGTAAGTTTATTTAATTATGATTACAAAAACGATTTATTAATACACCACTGTATATATAAAATATATAAATAATAAAATTCATAAAATAATGAACTGAAAAAATTTATGTCCGCAATTCTTACGCAACCTTTTGTAGGTCACATCTAAATTTCACATGGTTCTCATAACTTTGTCTGCAACTATGATACTGGGGTACTGCCAGAACCATTTATAAGGTAATGGCTAACGATTAAGGAGTCGGGGCTCGGACCAAAATAAAAAAAGTACAATTTTGTAGGTATGTAAAATTGGGGGGAAAAAATTGTTACATATATTATATACATATATAAAAAAAATTTTTTGTTCAAATTACCATAACTATGTCTATTAATATGTATACCTATATAAATAGTATAGATATCTGATTTTCAGCATGTGTATCGTTATAATTAATATGTACAGAGTATACCATATAGCTTATATGATATTGCAACTTATCACAGTATATTAAACCATCAGCATTCTTTACGATAACACCACTGTTGCCGATTGTACATACTTTCAAAGTATTCAACGAAATCAGTCCGAATTTCAACATTGTTAAATTTATATTTGATTCTTAAAAAAGAATTTTTGACCATTTGTCTTTTATTAGTAATTATGATAAGTAAATTATAAATTATATTTTATGCCTGTTATTAACATTGCGGTTGTTAACTTGTAAATTTTTTAATGTATTATTATTTAAAATATTAAATAATTATATTTATAGAGAACACGACAGCAGCTGGTCATGGCGGTAAGTAATTCACTTGTACATCACTCTTCATAATAGAATGTGGAAACAACTTTTAGTCATAGTCTAATAGTTTAATATTATAACATTAATCAAATAGCTATAAATATATTGTTTGAAAATATAATTATAATATAAAATGAATACAATTATTGTCAATACTCAGTTGTATAAATCATAAATTCTCTTCATTAAAGAAACAGCACAATCAGCACTTCAATATGCGTTATACAATTGGCGTAAGTATATAATTATATAATTTCTTATCCCTAAATAAATAAACACAACATTAACAAGAGATATTTATAAAATTATGTCAAATAATGACTAATTATAAGACGTTCTGCAATATCAAAAATATGGTTAAACATAATGAATTCATAGATATCTTATCATAGATATTTTTGTAAATAATATTGTCGTTGACACGGGTTATGTTTACTTTAAAATAGCATTAATTTGAAGAGACTTTGCTTCATTTAAAATAAAACTTATTTTTCTTATGCATCTAAATCCTACTACAGACACGATATACATATAAATATGTTGTATGCTAAATTTAAAAATTACAGTTCGATAATCTTATTTGTTAGGTATAGTGATGAATAAATTCTTGCACCTTTTTGGAAATTTTATCATTACAATTGTAATTTTATTTCGCTATTATAGTATATAATATTTTTAAATGCTAAGTAAAACAAGGAAGCTAGTAGTTGTACAACAATGTTTATTTTATTTTTATTTTTCTATGTAAAAATTCTCGACTAGTTGGAATGCTCCGGTCATTATATTTATACCCATTTTCTGGTAGCAGATTTTGCTAATGTGGTATTTAAGGAATTTATTTTTCGACTTTCTCAATAGTTTTTATTTTTTCAAACACGATCTAAAAAATACAATATTTTTTTATTATAAACGGTAAAAACGCGATTTTGTACATTATTGTATATTGATAATAAATAATATTATACCGAAACTCCGCTAAGAATCATTTTATTGAATGCAATTATTTTAACATTGATTTCTTATTTACGGTATTAAAAAAATCAAAAATTTTATCTTTGTTATTTACTTAAATGACATCCACAACACTCGCGGCTTTCTACACATTTTTTTTAAAATATGAAATAGGCAATACAGAAAATACAACAAACGGTAAGTTTAATTTTTTTGAAAGAGGTTGCTCTCAAATAATAATTGTATAATCAATTAATATTATTTCGTATTTTGTAAAACTGAACAAAAATAATCATACACTAATTAAATACATCCAATACGATATTAAAATATTAATAATATATTATATTTGCAACAATGGAATTAATAAAGCAATAAAATTCTTCATTTAGATTTGATAAATGAATATTATAAATACCTTAGAGATAATCTACAAATATTTATAGGTATGCTATATTAATTTTAATTAATATAAAATAATTATAACTGAATAATTAAATTTCAGTTATTTATAATTAATAATAAATAATTCTTTCCATTATTTACATCATTAGTAGTTGGTCAAAGATAAATTGACACTGTGTTCTTCTGATATTAAATTAACCATCACTTTTGAAATTTTATTAATAGAATAATTATTCTGAGCGTATACAGTGGTGATGATGTATTTTATTTCCTTATCATCACGAAAAAATATATGCCTAAGATTTATTTAAAATAATATTATTAAAAGAGATTTATATTATTCAGAAATTGCATTCTAATTTAATATTACTAACAAATATAAAATAATTTTGCATAAGTTTATTAATATTATTTCAAATTAGAGACAAAAAGTTAATTGAACTATTAGATCTTTAAGTCCCTATACATATAAACATTGGTCCTTGCCCAAGAGAATTTTGTTATTAATTTTACTAATTATAAGTTTTTTTTTTATAGTTGATACAGACGCAAAATGTCCGAAGGACTATTGCAACATCGAAAATCCACCTGTACTTAAATATATCACATTTATACCCGATCAAAGAAGATCATCGTCGTCTTTTCCAGGAGAAGGAAGTGGAAAAAGGAAAAGATGATACGCTAATGGAACTTTTGTATTCAGCTCTGGCAGGGATAAGTAAAAAATATAAACGATAGTTTGAACGAAGGTGCTTGTTGTAATATTTTATTATAATATATTGCCTTTATAAAAAAAAAAATAATGTGGAATGATATGTGCTATATCGCCTATATCATATTGATTAAAACCATATTGTAATATTTTTTTAATAATTAAAATATAATAAATCATAAAGAATAATTGTATAGTTTAAATAATAAACTATAAAAATATAATAATAAACTTTTGATTATTAATAAATGTAAAAAATTTAACCTAACGCTACCAAATAAAATATAAGTATAAATTAACTTGAATTATCTAATTTAAATTAAATTAATAACTGATGAATAAATGTATGAATGAATAACCTGTTGCAAATTATTACTAAGACCATTCTTTGAGTTGCATTATTGTAGGACACTTTGTCCTAATGGCTGTGATAAATATACTAAATATTACGTCATAATAATGTGATTGAAGTCACAAATGAAGAAGGTACCTACAAAAAATATAATACTTATTTTAAAAATTAGAAGAAATCAATAAGAAATAATATGATTTATGGACAGCTATTGCCTCGTCAGCCCCTCCTTCGTTGCGCCACTGCCTTTTGGTGATAATATTAAAGATAATAATACGCAACATTTATTTGTATCAAATAAAAGTAGTAAACCTAATTATTGCGTTTAATATATAATTATTTTCATGAGCCATGTAATTTATAACGTAGAGTTAGTGATTAAATTAAATTAATTTAAAGTTATATGTAAGACCTACATAATCCAGGGTTAAATAAATTTAATCTTTGCAAATGATGATCAGAATTTTAAGAAATAAAAGAGTCAATTTGTATAGTTTTCCAATACGTTTTATATTCAAATTTATTTTTAAGTGAAGTATCCACAAAATCTAAGAATTTAATATTAATACGAGTTTTTGAATAAACATGAGTGGAAATTTAATATGCTTATGTGAGTTTGATCTTTGATAATATATGTATTTATTTTAATAAATGTATCATAATAAAATTATATAACACAATTTTTTTTAGTTATATTAGTTTTTTCCTTTAGCAAACTGCATCTAGTTGATAATTTAAAGAGGTCATTTTTCAATTCTCTTATAAGTGCATAAAGAAAAAAAAAATTTCAAAACTACCGAAAAATTAGGTAAAACGGTAATAAGGCGATTTCGTCGAAATCGATTATTTTTAATTCTTTGTAATTTTGAAAATAATGGTTATAAAAAACTTGAAATATCCACCAAATACGTAACTTAATATTATATAAGGTCAACAAATTTCTTCCAATTTTAGGCTATTTTGATCAATTATAGATTTTGTAGTAACTCTCTAATTCATAAAAATAGTAATTTTTGGTTTAAAGAATTAAAACTTTAATACTAGATCAGATGTACATTATTTCAACTATATTTTAAAAAATCTTGAAAATCGTTAGCCCCTAACTCTGTTTAAAGACCAACGACCTACCTCTGTATAAATATTATAGGGTTATAATTTTATTTATCTATTATAATTTATGACAATCACGAAATGAAAACTGAGAATTTAAAACGGTTTGAAAATATCGAGTTGTACCAACTGCAGAAAGAAATTAATTGTCACAAAATCATCGAAAAACCTACGTGATTTTGAACTTGAGAACCATGAGAAACCGAGAAAACCGTCATTTTTAATTTACAATTTCGTACGTTTCTGGTTTCGTACATGTTCTATGAAATATGAAATAACGGTTCCAGTTCTTGAAATACTCTAAGGAACCAGTTCTATTGGATTCGGTAACAGTACCTGATACAGTGATACAAAGTGTTAATGACAAAGCGCTAATCAAGATAACATTGATAATAATATGAATTTGAACTTCATATTAAACTCTTGTTAGCAATACGCACTTAAATTTTTTTTTAAAAGACGAGTTATAATGTAAATCTAAATTTTTTTTTCTTTGAACAGTTGCTTTGAAAAAAACCAAGTACAAATAATTACAGTTCGTTTATGTATACATTATAAAATGAGCTTGTTTTCTTCAAACATTTAAATCTACGCCTTTTTTTTTATTTAAAAAATATCATTTTTTTAAGAAATTCTTTATACAAAATTATTTAGCATTTTTTTTGATTTTTACTAATTAGTATTTTGCAATTGAAAGTTTTGGACCACATGTTAACACTAGTGCAAGATCTGCACCGTCATGTAGTATAGTAATATCTAGTATATTATGCGAATATTATAGGGTTTAAAAAGCATATTATTATTATTATTATTATTATTATTATTATTATTATTATTATTATTATTATTATTATTATTATTATTATTATTATTATTATTATTATTATTATTATTATTATTATTATTATTATTATTATTATTATTATTATTATTATTATTATTATTATTATTATTATTATTATTATTAATTATTAATAATAATAAATAACCAGCCTGCGGGCGCTATTTTATTGTATAAGTACATACGACATAAAAATAATTCCTGAAATTTTCAAAAACCAGTTACCGACATATGCGATTTTGCACAAAATTAAAATACATAAAACCCAGTATATACATTATATATATATATATATATATATAACATATTATAATATATATAACATATTGAACTAATTGATTTTTTTTTTAATTCAACTTTTTCTAAACACGTGAATACTTCAGAGTGAAACATTAAATTAAGAATTATGAAAAAAATGAATTATTATTATTATTTTCAAAAAGTTTTTCTTCAAAATAATTTTTCCTGCTACAATTAGAATCACTGCAATTCCATAACGGCTGAATGGAGCCCCCCGAGTGGTTACTTTAACAGTAAAAATTTTACTCATCGCCTTACGATTGCGGGAGGTCCTTCGGACCGCGAGGCCGTGGGCGTTCGCCTACGGCATCCATGCCTTACTCCGCCACTGGGTGGAAGGAAGAAATAGATGCAATTGTCCCGGACTCAGCAGCTCACAAATATATTTTAAGGTCCCACAATATTCTGAAATTCTTAATTTTACTGAATACCTAATTTTTTTTTTTTAATATAATAACCCTATACACGAAATCACCTATATTCACGTTTCATAATAAGATAAGACGTGTATTATTATTATATACCTTGATTTTAATCATGAAAAAATATTCGAATACGGCACATGAACGAGGTAACAATGGAAGCACATTTTTAAATTGTTTCTAATTGATTAAATATATTAGCTTCAAATTTTTTATGTATACGGATCATTATTATACCATATGTATTAAAATATAAAAACTGGCTCGATCATTTTCTTGTACGTGTTTTTAAGAATGCAAATCTTTTTACACAATAAATATCAAGATTAGCGTTGTGACCAGAAAAAAAAATGGAGATATTGATGTGTAAATGTAAAATTTTCATTCTATTTTTGGGGAATTTATTATACTGTTATACCGAATAGATTAACTTCGTTATCTTTTTTAAAGTCCATTATTCAATGCTGGTGTGCCTGGAAATAGTTTTTCATGAAGATTTTTAGCTTATTAATTTTGATTACAGTGGGGGTGACCGGGTGACCTATATTTAAACACTGAAATTCATTCTATATTTTCAAAACCAGTATGCAAAATAGCGCGTTTAAAAACTAAACAAAAATTATTTATAGGCAAATTATTATATTTTAAAATATACAAGACTTTTTTTATATTTCTTTATTGGCATTCTTACTGACAAATAGAAAACACTGTAATTAAATCTCTTTGATAATTTATGAATATAATTGTTAAGGAGTAAATTGCCGGAAACATTTTTTCATAGGTAAAAATTATACAGTACGGAAACGTAACTAAAGTAAAAAGACCCGCATAAGTTATATAATTTATTTTGCCCTAAGACCCGGCAAAAGCTAAAAAAGCTCTGTCACTGCGTGTTTTCAGTTTGATAAATATGTGAATCATTGCACTGTATTTTTCCAGCATGAAATTTAACATTACTTTTGAATTAACAATAAATCATTTTCTATATTTGATTTTCACATTATATTTTGTCATCGATATGTCTTGTAGCTGTGGGCTATTCCGAAAATATGTCCAACACCGAGAATGTTACCATGATCATGATAACGACATGAAGCAAACCGTCGCCATACGGCGGTTATATTTCGTTTATGCGATAACGCTAAGAGTACGAGAATTTAATTTTATGTTAACTAATAAATTGATTTATTAATTATTAATTATTCAAGTATAATTAATAACTGTTAATTGTTTTTATTAATTAAAATTCACATTGTCTTTGATACTCGTTTATTTTTTACGCGCGACAAAAATGTTGTCTATAGCTTAGTCCTTGTATCTTTGTACCAATATACATAGTATATGATCAAACGCTAACTACACTAATTAGATCGACGTCAACACTCCTATGTCGAATAAATTCAGTACCCACAAAACGTATCCATGTACCGATATATTTGCATTCTGCATGCACTGTAGATACTATGATTAATTTTTTTTTTGAATTTCCGCTGTAAAATATGAAAACGTCTAAGTAATAAGGTTCCAGAAGTATATGGTTGTAAATGTCAAGGAAAATAAAATATTCGTGCATGAAAATATAATGGGTACCCGTGTGCCCGGTTGTTGACAGTACTCAGTAGGGTTTAACTACTGTCTTTTTTATTAATATGTATAATTATAATAATTAATTTATGTAACAGATTTAAGCCTCCACACGATCTACATATTATGTATAAAATATAGTGATTTGATTTTTTTATATTAATTTTCCCAATTAAAATTATTAACGGTAACATAAATTATATTCTACGAATTATAAGTGAGAAAATGTTATTATTCAGTTTTTACTATATTTGATTAAATGTTTGCAACGAAATATGTTAAACCACCTGAGCAAATACAAAATGTGTACGGATTTGTCCATATTTGTTGAAAAACGCCTTTATATTTTTCATCGATATACAATAACGTCAACAACAATAACGACAACAAAATGAAATTATGTTCTTGTCGTATAATTTAGTATAACTCGTCAGTTTAACTAAATCAAGAAAAAAAAATGAACATGTATTATAGAAATATAATTATCATTGTTGCAACTATTGCAATTATTTTCGAAAACGTTGATGCACGTAAGTATACGTAGACTATGCGTGCGTATAGGATACAATAATGAATATATGAGTAAAAAAACGTACACAAATTATATTATTTTAATAATTTTACCCACGTACGTGACACGTCTTATTTCATTACATTGATGAGACATAATAATATAAATCTATTGTTTTCATTTTTATGTAGATAACACCGGTTTGTATTCATAGAAAAATATTTAATAAATAATTTTATTTCAAATAAATTATTTATAGTGTCTGCTTTTTTTTACAGAATTTATAATCGCGTTCCAATATAGACCTCATACAATCCAAACCCCTTTAATAAACTCTTCGGATTAAACTAAATATTTAATTATAAAGGATAAAATAGACTAAACAACTAAACCATTTCATAAATGACTAGGCTATTTCTTTTTTTTTTGGAAAATGATGCATTATTATTTTCCATATTTAAGGACCGTATTATATATATTAATTTTTAATACAACCTGTCTATAAAGAAGTAACTGTTTTATAAGAATAGTTCTGTTACTCACAGAACATCAACGAATACTGTAGCTTTGTGCATCACGTGTCGTAATTGAGGGTGCAAATAATGTAACCGATCGTTAAAAAAAACACTAGATAAGAAAATATGTATTATAATTTCGAAAATCGTTATAGATGGATTTTAAAGTAAAATTTAATTTTTTACAACGAACATTTTTAAGTTGTTTAATAAATTAATATCATTTCGTTTATTTATAATTGATTATTGAATTCCATTATGATTTTAATCGTCTAAAAAATATTATCCGATAATTAAGATCCTAAACTCGATCACAACAAATAATAATAAAATAATTTCCTTGTTTACCACATTATTGGTCATTCGCAGACACTAATTATCATATATTCAATATTCATCTTGATTCATGTAGAAATGCATATTCAAATGAAATTGGTATAGACGATATAATTACTATTAAATATTAACACATAATTTGGTTCTTTCTTTGAAGAATGCATGAGTGAGTTTATTTTCTATGTCATATACATATTAATAAATAATTATAATATATAAAGTAATGATTTTCGTGTGAAACAAAACAATTAATATTTACACTTCACGCAAAAGGCATTTTCGGTATTTCTATATAGAGTATATTCAATTATCCATAAAAAAACTTCACGAAATGTATAAGTATCTAATATATAGCGTATCGCTAAAATACTTTTATATTGTTTTAATAAGATAATTGTAGAAATGTATATTATTATTGCTACTGCACCTTAATGTTTAATTAATAATCGTTTAGGTCAATTAACGGAGCGTGGAAAATTTACTGGTAAATAATTTCGTTTATTCATCCATTTAAACGTGTAACTTGATTATACTAAACAAAAATACATTTTTTTTAAAATTATACTATGTGTATAATAATTGATATTCAATAAGATATCTAGTATATTTATATTGTAAATTTACACCGATTAACAATATTATAACTTACTTGTACAACTACCACTGTGTTAGTATTATTAATATATTATAGAAGAGCAAACACCAACTGAAGCTTTCGTACATGCATATAACACTTTGCGTAAGTAATTTACAAACAAATGAAAATAAATTTATTCCAAGAAATATTTTTGAGAACGATTATCTGTCTCTATCCTGATGTGTAATATTTTATGTATTGAAGAAATGTAATTAAATAATGTATTTTCCTTTTCGAAATGTTTTGTATTTTAATGCATTATCAAATTAATTACAAACATAATAATGATGTAATGATAAAAACTATTTTCAAATGATATTTTTGAAATGGTTAAACTACTCCGAATTAGAAAATTAATATCTATATTTTAAAAGTAATCGAAATATTTAATAAACATTTCCCCATATAATACTAGCGATTTACCAAATTTAAGATTATTATAAACATTTTTAAAAAGTTATATAAACAAATTGTCCAATACTTCCAACTGCCCCTATACTAATTGTTAGTGTAACATCTTTTTTTTTAATTTTACATATTTTATAGTTTGATAACATTGTCTTGTTTAATGTTGCTACACGAAACGGTTTTATTTGTAGAGGGTTTCTTGAACAGTTGTTTCTAGATAAACATTAAAATCATCACATCCACAAGTTATTGTGATTTTTGTTAAATTCTTAAAAGTTGAAATTTATATTATTCTCAATGTAACTGAGATTAATTATTTAATTATTATTTGTGTACGTTTTACGAACAAAAATGTTTCTCTACTTTCACATATTATACATCAGTTGTCACGACCAAACCGTAGAAAATTCAAATGATTAAATTATAGTAGTAAGACATATATATATATATATATAGAAGGAAATTATTAAAATATTTTTTTTTGTTTCGATCATTGTTATTCTTACATTAAGTTTAAGAATTCTACAATACGCCTATGGTCCTACAATAAAAAATTCTTACGGGAATATAGAAAAACCTACCATATGTATCACCAAGAACAATTGTGCTTGTCAAGTAGTACTGCCATAACTACTGAGCATTTATATAATTTGGAATTATTATGGAACACACATTTAGCCTGAAAGCCATATATACTCATAATAAACTAGTAATTTATTAGAATATTAGAAACGGTGCAGTTAAATTTCCTTCCTCACATTCAATACTATTATCTTTTTTTTAAATGTATAAGTAGTACAAAATAATTGTATTTATAATATTTGTATAATAATACGATACGACTAATTATAAATTATATACACAAGTATTTATTCGTAATAGTCATCAAAACCTTAAAACTTTTTAAATATTAGCGCCATATGCCGTATACTCGTATCCTTCCATTATATTTTGCAAGGATGGATAATGATTAATCAGTTAAAAATGTTAAACGAATAATGTTTTTTTTATTTATGACTTATGTAGTTAAACTGTTAACGTAACAAGTAAAAAAAGTTTAAGTTAGTTTATCATAGTACCAAGTCACTTTAATTAGTTAGGTACTAAGTAAGACGAATAATAGGTATAATAGGTTAACCGAATTTTAGAATTATTTTTAGTTTAAGTATATTGATAGTTGTTAACATTTGTTCGTGTATGGAAGGAGTTATTTGATAACTTTTATTTCGTTGTTTCGATATAACATTTATTATTAAATAGTTGATATCCATCATTGATATTTTAAAAATAAAATACACAACTATAAATTTTAACATAAAATTTTTATTAGAACTTCCCACTGAAACAAATAGAACAAAAGGTATTTTGATATATAATTATATATATATATATATATTTTATATAATTACAACAAAATTCAAATATACTATGATATAATAATATCTTATAATGTGTTATTATTAAAATGAAAAATATCTATAAAATTAGATTTTCCTGATTCAAGATTGTGTAAGTTATAAATTTTTCTTTACTTCGTTATGTTAAATTAATTTAAAATCATTAAATTAAAAATCAACCAATTTTTTTTTGTTAACTTTATAAGTCGAAAGTTAACTTTGAAATAAAGTAACTTAAGCTGCCAAGATACCTACTTTCAGAGGCTAATAGATTCCTTTTTCTATTAAATAAAAACGCTATTATAATTAGGTGTATAATATAGCATACGAGTCTTGTGTATACCTCAAGGTTCATTGTCAGTGACGTATCCAGGGGGTAGTTAGTAGGTTGTAACCCCCCTTCCTCCGAAAATTGTTGCTAAATAGTTAAATAATATTATTAATATCGAATATGTACAAATAAAAATATTAAATAAATATTAAAAATTTACAAGTAATAACTGAATTAGTGCGTATCATCATATAGGTTTCTTTGACTATATTATGATTAACGAATACAATTATTTTCAGAAAATAAAAAGTGTTTCTCGTTACCCGTTTAGATTACATTTAAAAGCGGTCGGTGCGGCGTCCGGCGATAATCATTACAAAAATAGAGCTTTAATATCCTAATGTATTTTTAGTACATTTTCTAATTTTGATAGCGTTTTTCATAACATTATTGTCCGTGTTGAAATGACAATGATGTCAGTCTGTAGTGATCACACCGAACGCGGAACGACAGTTTAATTTGTCTTAGCATTTTATTATTTATTACTTTACTTAATACCGAAAGTAAAATGAGCAAAGAATCAAAGAACAATATTCTGAAATATTTTAGTTCGATTGCCTCACATCTTCACAAGCTATAAAAAAAGAAAAAGTTTTACATGAAAATAACGTTTTTCTAAAAAACGAAATTTCCTTACCGTCAACGTTATCTGAATTTCCGGAATTCAATTCACTGGATAATATAAATAATTTAGATAATGCTTTCGATCTTTCGAAGCATCAAAAGACATTTCTTATTATATAGGAAAACAGGTAATATTTATTATTTATAAGTATTTTTATGAAAATTTACAATCCTGCCGCGAACAAATATTATTTACATAATTTGTACATTCGTCATAAATATGTTTATTTGCTTTAAAACAATAATAATAATATATTTATCAATTTAAACACTAAAACACCTAAATAATATTAATTTTTAGTGATAAGTTGAAGCAAAAATAGCTATTTAAAAAAAAATATGGGTACTTTATAATAATAAATTAATAATAAATATTAATTTATTAATTAATAAAAAAAATAAATTATTAATTTTCTAAAAGTGGCAAGAAGAAATTAAATTTCAAATAAAATGGACTTATTAGTTCCGTTGGCTTCCTTACTCAAAAATACAAGATGGTGATTTTTATTTCACGTGCATTTTGTTCCCACCATCAGACGGATTAGAAAAGGGTCTGCATCAGAATCCGGGAAAATTAGTTGTAGAAAAATGTGATAATTGGAAGAAAGCTAAAGATTTGTTTAAGGATCACCAAAATGACTATTATCACAAACTTAGTCAGATTATATTCGATAACTTTTTAGCAACTCAAAATAAAAACCCGAGTCAATTGATATTCAGATAAACAAAGCTTTAGAAAAAGAAAATAATGATAATAGAGATCATCTCCGACCAATCATTGAAACTACCTAATTTATTTTGTGGGAATCAAGGGATTTCTTAGAGAGGACCTCTTAAAATTTATTAAAATCAACGAAATGTCAGGAAAAGGATTATCTGATGTTATATTGAAAAGTATGACAGACTTCGGAAGAAACAAGAAATATTTAACTGGGTAAGAAATAAGGATATGACGGAGCGGCAGCCATGAATGGCAGGTATAATAGTGTACAAAAATTTATTCGCGATGAACATCCTAGTGAGTTATATTTACATTGCAGTGCTCGTTGTTTAAATTTGGCTATAACTTTTAGTTTTAAAGTCCCTGAAATAAGAAACTGTATGGGCACTATACAATGGGCAAGTTTTTTTTTTTGTTATCCAAAAATACAAAATACTTTGCAATTGACAATAGAAGACATATTTCCACAGACTAATTGTATTTAAACTAAAAATGTATGTGCAACACGATGGATCGATCGCCATGATGAAGTTATATTATTTGAAGGACTTTAGCCAGCTGTTTTACAGTTAAATTACACTTTGAATATATTCTGATACTTTTAGTTTTGCAAGTCATCTTATTACTGTGATAAAACAGTTAAAATTTCAAACAGCTTCATCTATTTTAGTAAAAATACATTCTATTAGTTTTCCCCTTGGTCGATACTTTCAAACAGAAAATCTTAATTTAAAAACTACATTAGAAGCTGCATCTAGTATTCAAAATATTATTCATATTTTCGAGATAATTGTGATGTAGAGTTTCAAAAATTATTTTTATCTGTAGAAACAGTGTGTGAAAATTTTGATATTGATCGTAGTTTGCTACGACAATGTAAATCAGATAGTCCAGTGTATTTTTTAAAGTCTCAGTATTCATACCTTTCATAGATCTATTAAACGATAGATTTATATCATACAGGTTTGTTTTAAATAATTTTGATTGCATTTTACCCAAAAAAGAAATAAAAATGTCTGAAGATATTCAAGGTAAATTTAAACATTTAGTAGAAACATATTAAGATAAAATCAATGAATGTACCGAATCAAATTTAAATGATCATATAAGAAATAGAGAATTCGATTTGTGGTACACTAAATACTTAACTTTAGCATCTTCCGAACGCGAGAACAAAAATGCTATTGAAGTATACTTCCAAACCAATCCAGTTGTCTATCCAATAACACCGAAACTTCTTTAAATATTCATAACACTTCCAGTGCCTACTGCCACAGGAGAAAGATCGTTTTCAGCACTCCGTCGTTAGAAAAGTTATTTGAGAAATTCTTCTAGACAAATACGTTTAAATGGTTTAGCCTTATTAAACATTTAACGTGGACATTAATGATATCATATATTATGAACTTGCAAGGACATCAGAACGAAAATGAATGTATATTTACAGTTTAAAAAATATATATATTTAAATATTTGAACTCCTATGAACAGCATTGTAAAAAGTAATAAAATGTATAATTACAATATAAATCACATACAACAAATTATTAAAACAATTTAATTTGTTATATTATATTTAATCTCCCCCAAAAAAAAAAATTCTGGATACGCCACTGCTCATTGTATATTTTGTTGATCAGTACAAATGTTAAATTTTATACTCAGTGTTTAGTGCTCATGTAATATAATTTTATTTAACAATGTAAAAAAAAAACTCTAAACATATTAATATTAATTTTTTTAGTATATTTATATGGATATACTGAACATCTCTACGACAAAGCCCTTAAGAGTATGTATCATTATTGTAAATATATTTTAGTGTCGTCATACGGATAATAGATGATGATTGGAGGACATTGAGATATGTGATAATCACTTGAAAATAATTCGTTATTTGATTATGAATAATAAATAATAATTAATTTAACCAGTTTTTGAGAAATCTATGGGCATTGAATAACTTTCAACATTAAATAAACATTATTATTACATACATATTTGTGTTATTAAAATACAATATTAATTATTTTTTAATAATTGTTTTTACCCAATTTTTGTTTTAAAGTAATATTACATTATATTGCCATACAGTATACATAATAATGAATTCGTTTCCGTACGTAGTATAAAATCCGATCGCCTATTGTAAATTGTAGGATATACGAAAATTATACAGCAAAACTCAGAATAATTATTGAAATTCGGGCTGTTACAAACGAGATATGGCAAATGTTATAGGATTTACAAAAAATCTCTGTATAAAAGCCCAAAAAATTAAACGGATAATATTGCACCATTGCACCATTTACTTATTTCATTTTTTACAGTGGAATGAAAATAATTTTTAAAAAAATGTTTAATATTATTTATATTACGTAGGTACATGAAATCAATTATTATTTATTAACTAAATCGTGACTTTACAGTAATATCCCTGGTTCCTAGTCTTGCGTTTTATCAAATAATCCATTTATACAAAGTTTGTTGTTTTATTTTATACGGTTAATTTTATAATTTCTTTCGTAAATAAATACGAACAATTATATTTGTGTAAACAGTTTCCAATCGACGCAATCGAAAAAATTACATAAAGTCGATACGATTTAATCGCATTGAAATGCCGTCAATATGACGAAGCGATTTGAAATAACTCCACAACTTGCGCACTGTAATAATTCAATAATTTTTTGTTGTAATACATTAAATTTACAATATTATATAAGATAACATTGGATTATTTGTTTCTTAGATTATAAATAACGTTCTCATGTCACATGTCTGCGCATGAATAATTTCATTTTACCCTGCTATTAATCAATTTTATACAGAACAAAAAAATTAAAAATTATCGAATTAACTGATTACAATAGAAATATTTGATTTTTTTTTTTAGTTTTCGAATGGACAGTTATTTTTGATCCAATGACTTGGTGTCTTCAATACGTAAAAGGTTCGCACTAATTTTAAATAAATTGCTTTTATCATTGATAATATTGTACTGTAAATATTATATAAATATCTGTATATTAATAAGAGTAATCAAAAACACCAAAGATTTGTAATATAAACGTACTGTCCATATAAATAATAATAATTAACAATATTATGATAAATTCTTTTAGATGAATTTAAACTCCAACCAGAGGAGGTTAAGAGTAAATGCGAAAGTAGGATATCATATTTACATTTATTTATTTACTTATGATTTTAAATGGGCTTTTGCCCAGGTAATAAATACTCGTATTTACAAATGGTGCATAAAATATGAATAGAGATTTATACAGAAATTAAAACGCGAATAGAGGGTCGTCATTTGCTAGGCTCAGTTCGACTTATAAGCTGTTTTTTTAAATAGTCAGTTGAGGAATAAGGAATATAAAATTTAGTTTGTGAACAAATAGAGCGAAAGATGATTTTGAAATTTATTAGATCAAGGAATAAAAGAAGGCTGAATGGATAGCAAGACGAGAGATTAAATGGTATTAAATATGCCACTAAGGATTTTACCACTTCTGAGGCATTACCCGCCTTGAGAATATGAATTATGGACATGATCTTCCAAATATCAAAAAAGATACCTTCATCCATTGATTGGTGAAAGAAGATCCAAAGAGGATAGAAGATTACATACTTTAAGTTAAAAAGAAAGTCACCAGATATGCCATCAAGGCTGATAGAAGAGATATATCAGTTAATAATTTAGAAATGATGTCTTCTAGGGGTGAAAAAGCAGTTGTTTGGCAAATCGTAGTAAAGAATATCGGGACAATCTACATTAGTAATAGGAAGATAGAATAAGTATACTAAACTAAAAACATATTAATAGATTCATGTTCATTCTTTGTAATAAACTGTTTTGGGAAATACAGTTGACGACCGATGTTTTCAATTGAGGTCCCAGAATATATTAGGTTCTCTAATTAGAGAATACTCAAATACTCTTTTCGACTGATAAATTGTTGGTAGCATATCATATATTCATATGTGAACAAGGTACAAAGGAATGTAAATAAGTGACAGTCACATGGATCATTTGTACATTTAAATTTAGCATGAGCTCTAATTTTCTAGCGTATTAAGTTTTTGAGACATTAGAAACATAAAGTGGGAAGTTAGATTTCAAATAATGGACTTTTGGAACGAAATGCAAGATAAAAGTATGGAGAGCATCCATAAATTTATTTACTGCTAGGTACCTATATTGTAATATATTTGATAATTATACATTTTAAAAAAAGTCTTATTTATGAAATTCTATTTCATAATATTCCAAAACTGATATGTGGAACATTTATGATACTATTTTTAAAAATATTTCCTCATTAGTTATTCTTAAAAATCAGGGACATATAACCTTCTGATACCTTCGTATACCTTCTGATCATTTTGTTGAATATAGTATATCTTATGGTTAAGATCGTATACATTCTGTTAGATAAATTGCAAAAACTGATAAATGATGACGAAATAAACTACAAATAATTTTAATATTTCCGGATAATACGGCGTACAGCAGGCTACATACTAGTTGCAGTCAAATTGTTCGTGTGATTATTTGGGACATAACAGTTGCGGACTAAGGATTCGATTTAAACATACGAATTCTGGACGTGTCTTACGAATTGCAGACATAAATATTTCCCTTCGCCAATATTACAAGACTCAGGGAAAGCTTTGGGTAAAAATATTAATCTCTTACAAAAAATAATATTATTCCTTTACAAAAATTATGTATTTTTACCTTTGCCCTTCATTATGCATTATGCGATGTAAACGGAACTTACCCTTTCATCACACGTAAGCCTCGTAATTTTTCACTTGACATTCTACTAATATTTACTATATATATATATATATATATATATATATATATATACATATATAATCAGTTTAAACGGGCACGAATAAAGTCATCGTATAACTATTCCGTTACACTTTCCAATCTATCTGTCAAATATTTTATTTAACAATAGAGCCTACACACTAGCCCCGTAATGCGTAGTCGAGGAACTGTTTCACTCGTAATAATAGAAAACTTAATTTTATTCTATAAAAAAATATATATACTAGTTTTCTACTTGCATGCTTATTATGTCAATTTTTATTTAAATATGTTTTTTTGACTATAAGTGATTATATGATTATACCCTCCCCCGCCCACAAAAAATATGTATAAATAAACCATTGTATCTATCAAATAATGATCTGAAAATATTTGTGTCCACAATTCGTACGCAACCTTTTGTAGATCACATCCAAAATTCACATGATTTCCGTAACTTTGTCTGCAACTATGTGTATGATACTGCGGTACAGCCGGAATATTAAATATATAGTAATAGTTAACGTTTAACGAATCGGGGCTCAGGCCAAAATATAAAAAAATATAGTTGTTTATGTAAAAACGTTCAAAAATAAAAAAATAAATTTTAACCTAAAATATATACATACATAAAAAAATGTTTTATTCAAATTAGCATAAATATGTGTATTGTGTATCTCTATGTAAATAAGTATGGTGTTGTTCGATTTTCAGCATATATATATATATATATATATATATATACATATATTTATAGTTATATGTTTAGAGCATAACTATTATAGCTAATACGATATTGCACCTAATCATGGTGCAGTATATCATCTAAATTTTTTACAACTACAGAATTGTTTCTGATTATACGCACTTTCAGTGTATTCGTCAAAATCAGTGTGCATTTCAAATTTGTTAAATTTATATTTGATTCTTAAAAAAAAAATTCTGACCATTTGCCATTTATTACGTTATTATAACAAGTACATTATAAATTATATTTTACACTTGTTACTGATATTACGGTTGTTAATTATTTTACGTATAATTATTTAAACCATCAAATAATTATATTTATAGAAGAAATGCCATCGGCTGGTTTTGGCGGTAAGTAATTCGCTTGTACATTACCCTTCGTAATGGAGTGTGAAAACAAGTTTAGTCATAGTCAAATAATTTAATATTATAACAATAATCAATTGGTATAAATATATTGCTTGAAAATATAATAATAATAATAATAATAATAATAATACTCAGTTTTATAAATCATAAATTCTCTTCATTATAGATACAGCACAATTAGTATTAAAATATGCGTTATTCAATTTCAGTGAGTACACAATTATATGATATTTACTTGTTCCTAAAAAAATAAACACAACTGTAAAGATATTTGTAAAATGATATCAAATATTGACCAGTTATAAGACGTTCTGCAATATCAAAAATGTATGGTTAGACATAATGAATTCATAGATATCTTATCATGGATATTTTTAAAAATAATTTTGTCATTGACTCAAATTCGGCTTACATTAAAATAGCATTCATTTGAAGAGACTTTGCTTCATTTAAAATAAATTCGTTAATAAAACTCGTTTTTCTTATGCATAAATCCTACTACAGGTACAATATACGTATAAATATGTTGTATGCCACATTTAAAAATTACATGCTTGATAATAATCTTACTCGTTTAGTAGTAGCAGCATGAACGACGTTCATGAATTCATATTTTGTGAACGTCACACTGTTTTTTTCAAATAGAACGTGAACGTGAACAACGTTCATAGTTTTAATGAACTTGAACGATTTTCAGGCCGTTCAAATTTATTTAGGTACCTATATTTAATATAATAAATATTATTATATAATAGAATTTCCTAAAATTATTCCTATTATACGTATTTATAAAATCAAACTAATTATGAGTATATGGACTTTATGCACAAAGTATAATAAATGATTAATTTTATATGTATATATAAAATGAAAGCCGTTCATTTTTTTAAAGAACGTGAACGTGAACGTGTTCTTCTAAAAAAAAATATGAACGTGAACGCGAACGAGTTACTTTTTTATGCTTTGAACGTGAACGTGAACGAATTCAATTTTTAAGTGAATGTTCCAAACACTGGGTAGTAGTGAATAAAATCTCACACCTTTTTGGAAATTTTGTCGCTACAATTGTAATTATATTTCACTATTATAGTACATAATATTTTAAAATTCTAAGTGAAACGAGAATGCTATTAGTTGTACAACAATGATTATTTTATTTGTATTTTTCTATGCAAAAATTCTCGACTAGTGTCTAGCTGGAATGCTCTAATTATTATATTTATACCCATTTTCTGGTAGCAGATTTTGCTAATGTGGTATTTAAGGAATTTATTTTTCGACTTTCTCAATAGTTTTAATTTTTTCAAACACGATCTAAAAAATACAATAATTTTTTATTATATACGGCAAAAACGCGATTTTGTACATTATTGTATATTGATAATAAATAATATTACACCGAAACTCCGCTAAGAATCGTTTTATTGAATGCAATTATTTTAACATTGATTTCTTATTTACGGTATTAAAAAAATCAAACATTTTACCTTAGTAATTGACTTAAGTGACACCCAGTGGTATGTTGGGCCGTATATGGGGTTTTGTTTTTATATATCGCGTATACCTACGAAAAAAAGACGTGATATGGTGTATACGGTAATTACATGGAGATTTCTTTTCTGTTTTTATTTTTGAGAGTTTCAGTGGTACGATTTACGTAAAGGTTTATATATATATATATATATATATATATATATATATACTTTTTGAATAATATTTCTATATTTTTTTCAACTAATAATATTATATTCAATTTTATAAATAAAAAATATAACTATACTAAATTTTTTTAATTCCTTTAAAATTATATAAAAATTAAATTATTATATATAAATTTATATAAATTATTATATAAAATCTATAAACACATAACAGAAATAACAATAATATATAATATAAATCGACGTGACAACATTTGTTGTCATTATTGATTCTATAAATTAATTTTCATGTTTATTCATACATATTTTAGACATTAGACTTGTTCTAAATAAAAATAAAATTATTATTTATTTAATTCAGTTCACATTCAAACTATTTGAAAAATATGTTAGCAATATAATAAAATGTACCTCATTATATAATAAATTATATAAATATAATAACAAATTAAAATTAAATAAATAAAAATAATTATGTTGTTAATTCTTTATAATATGTAATTTAATAATAAAAAAAACAACCACTATTTACAATAATTTCTAATATTATTATTATCAAAATACAAAATCAATAATGATACAATATGGGCATTGTGATTACACATGATAACTACAGTGTTAACAACAATGACTGAAAAGCATTAAAAATCTGGGAGTTATCTGGTTAGCTCCGAATACGTTAGAACTTCGATACGGTCATCAGATTTGTCTTATTGTTTTATAGAAAATGTGATAATGAGTCAATATTAAAAGTAGATTAATAGTTTGAAACGTAAATAGAATAATTTTCGAGCGAAAAGAGAAAGAATTTTTGGGGAACTAATTTTTTTTAAAAATGGCGTGTATCCACGAATTTTTTACCAATACATAACTTGTAGCACCCAAAACACTCGCGGCATTCTACACTTTTTTTCATATTATATAGATGGTTTAAGAAGGATGACAAACTGTAAGTTTAATTTTTTTTTAAAGGGTTTGCTCTCAAATTATAATTGCAAAATCATTTTATATCACCTCTTACTTTATAAAATTGAAAAAATAATCATACAATAATTAAGTGCATACAAAATAATATTAAATTATTAATAATATAATGTTTGTAATAATAAAATTAATAAAGTAATACAATTCTTCATTTAGTTTTGCCATATGAATATTATATATACCTTAGAAATAAACTCCAAGAATTTATAAGTACGTTATATAAATTTTAATTAATTTAAAATAATTATAACTGAATAATTAAATTTCAGTTATTTATAATCAATATAAATAATATTATCCATTATTCACATCATTAGTGGTTGGTCAAAGATAAAATGACAATGTGTTTTCCAACAAAAAAATTAACATCACTTTTGAATTAAAAGCAGAAATTCCAAGCTTATACAATTGCGATGGATTATTTTTATTTCCTTATAATTACGAAAAAAATGAACGCCCAAGATTAATTTTTAAGAACAATATTAAATGCTATTTATATTATTCAGCAATCGCATTATAATTTTAAATTACCAACAAATATAAAAAATAATTTTGCATGAGTTTATTAATATTATACCATATTAGAAACAAAGAATCCATTTAATTATTAGTTCTCTATGTCTCCATATTTATACAAGTTGATCCTTGCCCATGAGAAGTTTGTTATTAATTTTATTAATTACCTACATACATATTTTTTTTAGTGGATACAGATACACAATCTCCAAGAGATTATTGCAACATCGAAAAACCTCCTGTACTTAAATATATCACATTTATAGTAAATGAAGGAAGCTCATCTTCCTCTCCTCCAAAGGGAGGAATAGATAAGGGTGATCAGATAATGGAAAATGTGTTTTATGCCATAACTGGGACAAGTGCAAAATATAAAAGATAGTTTAAATGAAGATGATTGTTATAATAGTTTACTATAATATATTGCCTTGTTAAAATAAATAATTTATAATGATATGTGTCGTGTCATATTAACGTAATTAATGTTTTAAATAATAAACTTTCGATTATTAATGAATATAAGTTATGATGAATCCGCCATCTACTTTTCGCATATACGTATGTAAACCAATGTATGAAGAATTTCTATATGTCCCTATAGTCCATGACTATAGTTCGGAAACCTACCTATGGACGGTCCAATCTTTTATTATATTTCATTACTAGTTTTAAAATTACTATAATATATATTTGATTAAATACAATTAAAGTATACAATGCGTTTTTCGTTCAAGAAACAATAAAACAACTGTCATGTTTGTTTTTAAATGAACAACAATTCTGCGTATTACCATATTGCCATAACATATCGACCGATATGAATGAGTGTTACACTGATGGATTTATCAGAATCCGTGAAATTCCATAGGCTATTTTTTCTCGTTTTCTTTTTCTAAGTTTTCTTTTTTCGTCGTCATCTGATATAAGAAACCAGATTATAATAGTCTTGCACCGAAGGGTCTTTATCCGTAAAGACTATTTCCCAAAATATAATTAAATCACTTTTTGGCTATGGCATACATCAAACATATTTTAAGCTCCTTTTCAATTCAGAAGGATGTAAATATTTGAAATAGCTTGTGCATGAAAATGTGATATAGGCTAAAATTTAAAATCAGTACTTAAATTACAAATTTCATTAACTGGAATGCCAACTGATGCTAACCCAACTCTTGTTTTGCTTCCAAACATTGGTTCATAAATCATGATAAATGATAAGTGAACAGTACCCTACAATCAGGGGCGTATACAAGAGGGGGGATGTGGGGGTCAGATCCCCCCATGATCTTCTTTTTATAAGGGTTTTTATAAGGTTCCTTATTAAGGCCCATAGGCATAATTCCGCCCATAGGCCACCACATACCTAAATTCGGCCCTGATCCCCCCATTGAAAAATAAACAATGTCTGCCTACAATGTTTGCTCACAAAACTTTTTGATGCGCATGTAAACGTAGAGTTTTACAGTTCAGTACTGGCAATCAAATATATATGCAAGTACATCAACAAAGGCAGCGATCAGGCAATTTTCAGTATATGACAAGGTGGTCATGACAACATTGACCCCGTGAATGAAGTGCAAAAGTTTAGAGAAGGTGTACTCACTAGATGACATCGTAGATATAATATACACACACACACACACACACACATATTTATTATAAAGGCATGACCACTATATTTTTGTATTCATCAAATATAACTCGAATGTTTGCGTTTTTATTCGCTTTTTGTCGAATTTACTTTTATTTTTGTTCAATTATACAAGTTATACACTTATACTCGATATAACCTGCAGTGTATACATGTTTATTTAGGATAGCAGCGTAGCCTTCAGCTGTTTCAGACATATTATGTATGTCTGCGGTAATACTTTATTAGTTTATTATAATTTCAAATATTTTAATGGTATTTTACAAATTTTTGAGAAATAATATTAATATTATAATATTAATATAAAATTATTATAATATTAACACTACAATATATTATCTAAATAAAAATAAAAATATTTTTGTTTGCCGGTTGGACGGCTACAGTATACCATCGCAATTGCAGCGGAGCGATTCGAACGATCAATGATAATTTATATACGCGCGCGGCGAGCGTCCTATAACCGTTCCGATCACCATTCGATTCTCACATAGTCGCATATAATACGCTGTATCTGTGTTGTGTTGTGTTTTTTTTTTAAATATATCCTATCGACCGGTTTCATGTATATTGGGTATATGTGTTTACGTATATTCGGAAGCTTCGGGCAGCCACCACCGGTGGTGTGGTGGTGGTGGTGGTGGACCAGACAAATTACACGGATCCAAAATTCAGCTGGTATTTTTTTTCTTTTCTTTTATAGTCGTCGTCGTACGTATTTCTTCTTTTTTCTCCTTTCCCCCAACACCCCAGTCACCTGTACACTTCACCTGTGAGTAAAACCGACCGCGCCGCGGTTACATGGCGTATAACAACAGTACGACGGCGGCAATCTAATCGAATTATTCGTCGGCGTAGTCAAGTACATTTATAGAAATTATAAAAAACATTATCGGCGGTTAAATTTGTGAGGGGAAGAACGACTGGAAAGGGAGACGGTTTATGTTTAGCGATTAATTTTTCTAAGTTTGAATTCTGGCAATCGGTTTGTATAATTATTCAATTAGAATCATTTCCCGTAAATCCGTTGAACTAGTTTAAACGAAATTCAATAATTGTATTTGGCGTATAACGCTAAAGTAGAACGATAATTATTGGTAATCTTGTTGTTACGGTCTCAATGAGTGTATGTAGGTAGTCATATTTTTCTTTTAAAGCCTTACAACACGTTTAGGCTTTTAGCTTCTACACAAAAACTTTTCCATTTCTTGGTTTATTACAAAACGAAAAATAATATTTTACTGCGAATTTGCGTAGTGTACTGTATGTACGCATTTTTTATTTTTTTTGCACGCAGTCGGGTGGTCAAAGGGGGCAACAAATAAAAGTGTACCTATAGTGCAACGGAATTCCGAATACACCACTGACTGCAGTACTCTGTTCAGTTTATTTCGGTTTATTCAGATTACACCGGAACGACGCTACGGACCCCGCTCAGGCGGTTAGTAGCTGCTCTGTCATTGGCTGTTGTCGTCGGCGGCGGCAGTCGGCGGCACACGACCGTTTCCGACAATCCGAATACCCGGCGGAACACCCGGCTGCGCGAACACGTGAACCGATTTTCGTCCGCCGCCCGGTCGGTATAATCTTAAACTGAATAGAGTACAACAGCGTATTGAAGAATTAAATTTTACCCGTTGCCCGTTGGCAGTGATTTTTTTGATTTGAAAAACGGTCGCGCACACGTAAGTGGCGCCACGATGAAAACATACTTCTACAAAATACCGTACGTGATTGAGTGCAGGCCGTCGTGTGTGTGTGTGTGCGCGGTATTAAAAACGATACAAGCCCAGCGCGTTATTACCCTTTTCTCGACGGCCTCGGGTGAAATAAAATTGGACCGCACTCGCAGTAGTGCGCCATTTATCCCGGGGGCCGTGGGCTGTCCAATGCCGTTTTTTTTCGCCGCCGGTCACGGGCACGAAAGATCATCAAAAACGAATGATTTCTCGACGGTTAAGGTAATTTCGAGCTTCCGACCGGGGCCGCCCCCGGAGTCGCGTTGAAAACGAAATCGCGTTTTAAACGACTAGCGCGCGATGTGAGGCGGCCGGCCGCGGCAACCCGACCCCGGACCGCCGCCGAGAACGGCGCTGTTTATTATTACATTTTATTATTACACATTATTATTATACGCGGTTATTAACCGCACGCAATTACACGGTGCTTCCCGGTAAGTCTATATATATATATACAACGTATAATAACTTGCCGTGTATACGTGTATTATATGTATATACGCGTGTAAACGGGTAATTGAAATATATCGTATTTTATGTTGTACGTGGCGTTTATAAGAAAAAAAATTTTAAAAAAATTAGTGTCTTGTTAAAAAACGTTTAGCGCTGAAAAAAAAAAACGACAACGTCGTCGGCGGTGTACCCATACGCGTAACACTGCACAATTATTATTATTACATATAGGTATACCGCGCCAGGTCGCGGTTATAGAAAATAATATACGTTCACGGAGATATAAACTATAATGTTTCCTATTGCGTGCGCGGGAGGTCTTATCCTAATGTGTACGGCGTTTAAGTGTCAGTTAATATTACCAAAAAAAAAAAAAATTGTTTTCCCCTCGAATGTCGTCACAATTCGATACGTAATTTTATAGTATTTACCTACTAGAAAAACACTCCGACCATTGGATAGCAGGAAATAATATTTCAGGCCGTATGATGATAAATCAGTTAAATTAAATATACAACGACTATTATAATAATATATATTTCATTGTTTTTTTTTTTTTATAATAATCATTAGCTCGATTGTATACTTATGTACACAAATATACAATACTGTATTGTTCATTGACTTAAAAAAAAAAATCTTCCTCAAAAACATTTACAGCTTTTTTTTCTTATTTCGATATTGATAAATACATATTCAGCCCAGCCATAGGGACTGTTTGAATTATAAAACTCGGTGTACCTATTACAAAAAAAAAAAAGATATTTATTTAAATCTCATATAAGGTCTACTACGTGTCAGTGGCGTATTTACGGAGGGGGATATGGGGGTCATATCCCCTCCCCGGGAGGTTATTTAAAACAATATTTTGATAATTGTATGAACGAAAATGAATGATATTAAATTAAATTATGAAAAAATAAATAAATAAATCAAATTTTGTACACAAATGACAAATGTTTGTTTACATACAACATGTATATAATAATATCAATATATGTGTGTAATGAATACAATAAATATATTTGTTGAAATTTGTACATCCCCTCCCGTGGAAAAATCCTAGATACGCTACTGGTATAATAATAATAATAATAATAATAATAATAATAATAATAATAATAATAATAATAATAATAATAATAATAATAATAATATGTAATTGATAATCAAATAAACTGGGCGCGTAAATAAAATATATTTTTATAGGCGTTTTTTTTTTTTTTTTTTTTGCGTGTAACGAAAAAATTATATATATATTTCTAACGCCCCCTAACACCTCCTCCCTCTTAACCACAATGTGTGTCTGTATTCGTCTGCGAACTTCTTTCCATACTCGTTTTTCCGACACACCTGGCCTGGTTGCCGCGGAGACACGTATACGTGTATCGCTATTCAAAACGTTTTTCTTATATTATATATTATGGAAAAATGTGCGCGCACGGCCATAAATAACGTTATGTATGTCTGCAAACGACAATAGTGCACCCCTCGTGCACAGCGTATCAATGACGGCAGTTTGAAAAATCAATTTTTATAATATTATTTTACATATACACGCCTCCCCCTTGTTGTTGCGGTTTTTTTCTCCGATACAACACACACTACACCGCCACCACCACCACCAAACAATTGAATTGTCGCGCCACCCTCGTCGATGAATTCCACAGGCGCGCGAAAATGATCAATATGCGACTATAAATATTATCGGCATCGACAATAAACGCGTATCCCAACCACGGCACGGCACCGGCTGGCGATGTGTTCGCAACAAAAAAAAACCGACGTTTTTAATATTTAAATTCTTAAATCCAAAAAGAAATCTTGTACACTTGTGCGCGTCTGCAGTAGCGTATTCGAACGGTGTGGTTAACGGGAACGTCGCTCCCGTCGTCTGTACAGTGAAAAAAAATTAAGTCTAGACAGAAATATTATATAATATTTGATTTCAAAACAGTTTTTCGTACAATTTATTATTTAACGCGTATAATATAATAATACAGTCCTTTTACGACTTTTCTGCACAAACCAAGAAAAATATCGCTTGTTATATATTTCGTTCTTTATGTATAGTGTTTAGAAATACCTTTGACGAGTACGATAAGACGGCGATAGTTCTGTAGTCTCTGAGCGTTCTGTAGCATTCCCTTTTTTTTTTTTTTTAGGTAGGGTGATAGTCCCGCTTTTTATGAAGTCTTTCGGAATTCAACCTTCCTCACAGCATTTCTTAATCATTTCAAAAAGGACTCCGTTAGTTTTTTCATCATTTCTGCCGGCACGCACGTCGTCCGATCCGGTTGCGTTATTATCACTCGAATCTCTTTTTACATCTTACCAACGATTAAAGAAGACGGCAATATAGTGACAGACCTGAATGGATACAACGACAAGGCTTGGCCTTTAAGAAGCTAATAATAATATTTTGTTCTCGGATTTTTACCGCGAATTACGTATTTTGTATTATGTAATTGTTTTCCACTTGGTTTTCCTCGTTGGTATAGAGTAGAGAAAAGAAAAAGGTCGAACAAATACAAAGACCTAATAGTAGATGGTCTTTATTGCGTAATGTATACCGTATGTATGTATAACGACATCGATGTATTATTACAATTTACCTGTGTTGACCAAATCGTGTAGAAAGATTTGCCGAAAAAAGAAATACGCTTTTTTTCGACGTAGTTTTTATTTATATTTGTTGTTCTATATAGTTGAGTATTAGTATTATTACGCATTGCAAAAGAGACTGGGAAGGAGAAAACGTTAAAATATGAGATGGACTTTAATATAAGTTTTATTCGTCCTCCACGTCATAACACAAAGTCAAATAAGCCACTTTATCACGTGAATTTGAACGCTGTAATATTTATTCGTATTCCAAAAAAAAAAAAAAGGAGGGGGTTGTCAAAAAAGTATACAGTTTTCGTGAAAATAAATTCAGGCTCGACGGATTACCTCGGCGAATTACCGGGAAAATCTCGATGGGCGTGTTAAGTACACGTAATAAAGTATTTAACGCGTTTTCAGTGGCACGAGTTAAATTTGAATAAATTTTTTTTTTCCAATTTTCGTGTATACAAGTTTATATTATGTTTTTTTTTTTCAGTAACATTACGAGAGAGAAAAAAAATGTTTTTTTTTTTCCAAAACCCGGATTATTCACTGCGTTATTGGTATAAGTTTATTTTGAAAATGCTTATATATTGTACCACAACACGTTTGCAAATCCCTATTTCTAAGGATTTCATACGATTTTTCGATTTCCCGGACGATGATTAATGTGCATAATATTTTATACATTGGCGGCTGAAAAACGAAAATCTCTTTAATGATCGTTTAGGAAATATTACATTTACATATAATATCACAGAGCGTTATAATATATTATATGCACGGATAAAAATGATTGAAAATTGTCGTCTCACAGTGTTTTTCTACTGGTATATGTACCTATTATATTATACATCTATGTCACATTTCGTTACATCGTCATGGCGATATATCGACATATCGGGAAAACAAAAATTATATCGATAATTAAAATATATATATATATATCATAATTATTACAAATTTAATTGATTTGGAAAATGATATAATAGTTACATAACACGAGAGTGTTAATGTTATTATTAGAAAAAACCGAGAGGGCGCGGGGCCGCCTCAATATTTTTTTTAAAACGCGAGAATCTATAGGCACCGGCTGTATATAGTCTAAAAAGCAAGGTTGGACATTAACGAATTGAAAATTTAAAAGTCGAGTTAAAAGTTATTGTTTTTTTTTTTTAAACTAACTTAACGAGTTACTGTAATTTAGATGGTTGACTAATTAATTTGTCTAGTTATTGTTCAAAATTATGAAGTTTTATAGAAAAGTTAAATTTCGTTAAATTTGTCATATATGTATAAATTAACGGGCTTTTATTCGTTTACGAAGAAAACAAGACGTATTACTCATTAATTCATATTCTCAAATCTAGATGTTTTATATGCTATCATCGAATAATTAAAAATAATAAAATTGCACATTATCATTGGCTTTAAACACAATATTATTAACAAACACGTAGTTATATGGGTACAAATGCTTATATAAATATTTAGTGTTCTACTAGTAATATCGATTTTCTCTTTGTCGTTCACTTCGCTGTATACACATTTATAAATCGAACGTTATGCAATATTTTGGTTTTCTCTCGATTAACTATATATAAACAGTTAATACATATATATATATATCGACCGATATCGAAGTTTGGCGTGCAGAAAGTTTGGAAGTGCGCAGCCGGTCGATACGGTCGCGCGTTTACGATAATCGGAACTGCGACACAACGTGGAAAACGATGAAATTTCCACTGATACTGAAGTGGTTGGGCTGGAAACGCGACGGGCCCGCCGACGGACAACGAGCCGTTGTAGAAGAGCCGTCCGCAGTGGCCGCAGCGTCGGTCGGGATCGCGGAATCGACGTCCGACCGCGAGGAGAGCAGGACGACCTAACCGCGGTAGACGGACGTGCGGAAGAACCGAAGAAATCGTTGACGCCGGACAAAGGTCGCGCGTTTCCCGCGGCCGCCACCCCTTATCAGAGGCGACCCGGCGTCGCGCCGCCCGACCAGTTGGCGTTGGACGTTTGGGGGACGCGGACCGCGTCGTGCCGGCGGCCAAGAACGACGACGAACCGAGAGACGAACCGAGCAGGGGCGTAATTACGGGGGGATATGGGGATGGATCCCCTCCCATGGGCTTTCTTTTTTTACATAACATATCGTCTAATGTACAAAAAATGTAATAATTAAAAATAATACTTTTTTTGCGTTAACAAAATTTGTTAGTATTTATCATAATTCATAGGATTCCTCAGTTTATTGACTAGTTACTGGTATGATACGGTTAGGTTAAGTCACTGAAGAAAGGTCTATCCATATTCAGATTTGTAAGTAGAATTGGATGAAGTGCTCAATAAATTAGCTAAAAAAAAAAAAAAAAAACGAAGAAAATTAGAAATTTTATTATAAAATATGTCATTTTTATTAAAGAAAATAATAAAAATACGAGTATCGCAATTACTTTATTAATTTCGATTGATTAACGTTTAAAGGGTCGTTAGTCGTTACAGTTATTATGGATTATCCACCCCCAATCAGCAAATAAAAACATAAATATTATAACAATATTTTTATTTTTATTTAAATAAAATATTGTAGTGTTAATGTTATAATAATTTTATATTAATATTATTTCTCAAATATGTATAAAATATTAAAATATTTGAATTAATATTACCGCTTTTTACATATAGGTATATATATATATATATACACATGAGTATATCCGCAACGGCGGAATGCTACACTGCTACCCTAAATAAACATGTTTACACATTGGTCACTAAGTATAACTTGTGCATATTATGTATACCTAATTAAACAAAAATAATAGTAAATTCAACAAAAGCGAGTAAAAACGCATATACATATTCGAATTATATTTGATAAATATAAAAAATTGTAGTTATATATGTTACATATTAGTATTTATAATATGCATTATATCTACGACGTCATCTGTAATAATGCTAAATTGTCTATCCCCTCCCATATAACATTCGTAATTACGCCACTGGAACCGAGAGACGCGACGGGAACGCCGTCGGTACCGAGTCGTCACGATTTGCTGCAACTGCGCACCGCTTGGAACCGGATGGAAAGCAAGCGGGAGTGGCTGCGCGTGTACAAGACGAACGCGGACCCGTACCGGTTGCCGTGGCTGAGCGAAGATTTTCACGTTTTGTTGCGCAACCGTCATCGTCGTTATCCGCCGTATTGCCGCGGCCGCGACGCCACCATAAACCACTAGTATAATTACAATAATATTATATATAGGAATCCAAATACGTGTTGGTACAACAGCGCATTTATTTTCGTGTTTAATTGTTGCAAAAATAAAATAAAATATATATATATATATAAATTTCCAAAACGTTTAGCAAAATTTTTTGTACGAATTAGCGCCGCGTGGTCGTCTCGCGCATATGGCCTAGAGCAGAAATCATCCCCAAAACTGTGGAACGTGACTGAAAAGTGAGTCGCGCAATGATGTATTTGATGGGGGCCGCGAAAAATTTTCACGTGGAAAACGTAGTGCGAGCCGAAAACGAATTATTATTAATCTGTTTTGAAACTTTGAAGACAATTATTCAACTCTTATGTCATCTGCTCGTGGCATAAATATTCTTTTTCTTTTTTATCTAAACGTATATATACGTATATAATACGCACTGTGTGATTACAATTTCGTGTTACGGAAACTTTCCACGTATACCTATAATATTTTAAAAAAAAGAGAAAGAGAATCCGCTTATCGTGAAAATGTATATATATATATATAGGTAGTTGTAATAAAACAGTAATATTTGTATTGGAAAACATTAATTGCTGGGACGGTCGTAATCTTAGAATTTGAAGAACGCGCAATTTCGTGTTTACAAAAAAGATTAAGAAACGCTATGTAGGAGGTATAATATTATTCGCTGTTTTTTTACTTATTATGAAATATTTTTTTGTATTCAATATTAAATCGATTTTAATTGTAGAGTAAGTTGAATGAGCTTGCAATGTTGTCCGTATCCACAATGACATTAAATCCAATGTTGAGGGAATAATCGACGACGAAATCGTCGAAAAAAAACGTATAGGAGACTAGAGTTTGTTTTGTAAAAATGATATACATTTATTATAAACGTATGAAAATCTAGGTGTGTCTGAACAGTTATTAGAAATTGATAGTACCAGTTACTACCTATGTATTTCGAGTAGAGGGAGAACATTTTTTTTTTTTTTAGCCATCTTTTCCGTCAAAGAAATCTTAAATACACGCCACTGATCGCGGTGATGAAATGGTTAGGAACCCCTGGTCTACAACATTTGAATACCCGTGGAATACATTCCCTTTGGGCACTGTATAATAGCTATTTCGTCCATTTATACTCCACGTCCGAAACTATACACTCTTAAAACGTAGCCTGTTAAAATATTTTCTCACCATTTGCTCTGCCCCGCGTCACACTTTTACGCGACGACGTTTATCGAACAATTTTTATACCTACGTATACACACACGAGAGAACTGCACTCTCTACAATAAGAAATAACGCAAAGAAAATAGTATTCAAAGGTATTATTCTTCGCGCACGATCCATTTAACATATATTGTTAAAAGGAACGAATACTTATAATATTTATGTCCCGTTTAATTTTTTTTTTAATTATTTAATTTATTTAAATTTTACGGACGGCGGAATATTGCGTAGATAAACAAACGTATATTATTATAATTATTAATATATAATATTAGCTGTCTCAAATGAAAGGCACGCGTATAGGAGTTGATTTTTCACTTTTCGATTGTTGACGTTCGTAGTTACGACATATCGTTTGCGATAAAAAAAAAAAATAAATACAATTACACGTACTCGTGACGATTATACGTATGCACTTAAGCTCCCCCCGCCGGCCGTCAGTCAATATTTGTGTAGTGTCATCGCGATGGTATTATATCAATGCGGCCAGCACTAATAATTAACCCTTTCAGAACCAGAAATTTTTTTTTCGGCTAAAAATTTTTTTCACTAAAATTAAGTCGTAGACCATATGAATGAGTTAAATTTGAATTTTTTGATTTTTTCCAATGATATATTGCATCATCCTTGTACGGAGGGGGGGCTGGGTTTCAAAGGAGTCTTTATGTTGCCCCATAGACGAGGGATTCTATATAGTTGCTAAAAATAATTTGAAAACAATTTCAACACTTTTTATAGAAATTTATTTTTGAAATGATAACAGAAATAAAATTATACACTGTATTTCGTATATTTTCAAATTTAACTAAAATATTATTATTTCAATAATTAATCAACAATTACTGAGCTATGATGTACCCATCACGCGTACGAGGGGGCTGGGACTCAACGGTTTCTTTATCACTGTAACAGTTACAGCAATAAAGAAATCGTTGAGTCCCAGCCCCCTCGTACACGGGAATATAAAACACATGGTTTTTCACACATTTGGAACAAAATGGGAAACTATTGACGGTTTTTATAGTTTTAAAAACTAATATATAACTTTAAAAAAAAAACCAAATTTTACTGTTACAAACTGAATAAATCATGAGAAAATGTACAAAAATGTTGTTGGTCAATTTGTTCATTAGCCAATTGCTTCCAAAAAAGATAAAATATTTTGTTATCGGTTAATTTACATTTCTTTCATTATTGACACATTTTATCGACGAAATCACTATCAGTTTGGTTAAACTTTTATATTATTTAATTTAATAAAAATTGTTTTGTCTTACCCCCGTGAGCGAGGGACATTGGTCTGAAAAAGTTAACAGAGGTGTTTTCATTTGTATTTATTTCACTATAGATAGAAACGCACAGCAACCTCCCAAGTCCAAAACCACTCGGAAACTTCCGCTGGTGTTGCAGATGGACAACATAATACATAGTCATGTCGAATCTATACGTAATAACATATTGCTCATATAGTTGCTGTGCGATCAAACCGACAACCGGAGGTGGTAAATCATGTCTAAAACAATTTTATAACATAATTACTATAAACCTACACAACTTCACGGTTAGAGACTTATTGCAGCTTTATTCTTATTCTATTGGAGGCTTCACATTTTAATTGGTATTTGAAATTGTTAGAAAACAATATTCAAGTATTAAAAACATTTGCAGATGTGATTTGTAATGTCTATATATTTAAAGAAATCGCGGTTGGTAAAATATCAAGACATCCGTATAAAAGCCTCTTCCGGCTTATTTGAGAAGAAAAATGTGCAGATGGACATTTTGCACGTGTACCTCCTGTCCACGTGTGCGGTTGTTAAAAGCACTATATGTGGTCGCGTGCGCGATTTTTATTTTTTTTTTATTATCCACCGATCGCGGTATTAAGACATTTAAATACACAATTCGTTTATATTATGGCTTGATAAAGTCCGTTATTGGCACGCGGCCTTCTGCGTTCTGGTCGTTTACTGTGGAATTATTGTAATAAGAGAGAAAATAATCAATTAAATACGATAGCCGGTCGATAATTTTTCCTGCAATCGTCCGTTCCGACAACGGAGCTGCCTGTGATTGCCAACAGCATAATATATTTTTTTATTTCGTTTCACAACCGTAATTACTGTCATCGCATGTTCATTAAAAAAAAAAAAAAAAATTACCATAAATACGAATATCATAAATTACATTTTTTATACAATTCAAATCGAAAGACTGCCGTAGTTTTTCTATTCGTTATACTCGTATAATATGTATATGTAAGCTATAATACTCGTTTTTTTTTTTAATATATATTTTATATTATTATACTATAACGAAATCTTATACGAATACATAGTAAGGGTTATTATAGGAAAATAATACTGCGATATGCGTTTTTGACGTTATTAAAGCAAATAGAATTTTTTTTTTCTTTTATGCATACACGCACCGCACGAGATTCATGTTATACGGATTTTATTTTAATTCTAATTTTTTTCCATCCATTTTTCAGCGTCAGAAGTATTACAATAAATCGAAAAGTAGCGCCAATTTTAAATCGAATATGAATGACGGTGAAATCGCAGCAAAAAAAAAAAACATATAGGTACCGGCTGTTATTTTGGTAACATGAATTGTTAAGACCTATCATAATAAACGCTCGCTCGCGACATAAAAAAGTTAATAATAATAATAATCAATCTCCTTTTGCACACAAATATAATGAATGATTATTAATTAATAAATTATTGATTCATTATTTTTATATACAAACTTCTTTTCCTTTTTTTTTTTTTTTTTTTGTTTTAAAATACAAAAGCCTGCTGTTAATGGTTACACTTTTAAAAAATGTAATTAATAACGATAGTATAATTTTTAAACATAAATATTCGTTAAAAACGATAATTGAATACGGTTTCAGTACACACTCTGTAGTTACGAACTTTATTATTTTAATACAATATTAGCCTTATTACTTTATTCTTTTTTTTTTTTTTTTTCAAATACTTTTTTATAAACGTGAAAAAAATGGGAAATGAAATAAATAAAAATTAACGTTGTGAAATAATACGTGAAGTCCAGTAAATATGAATTCGATGTTCAAAAGGTATCATTACATTGCGGTTAATTGTAATTTCGTGTAGATTTTCCTTGTACGTGCATGTGTGTGTCGTGTATTCGTATGTTTGGTACCGAATCCAATGCAAAATAGCATAAATTTAACAGTATATTGTTCTGTGACGCTTAAATATTATGAATTCAATTCAAGACACGTGAAAGAAATATCAGACTGTTATATACATACAATAATTTTAACCCATACTCATCCCACCATATTTATAATAAATTACCTTAAAAGGATGTTACACGCCCACTAATTAAAGAGGTGCTGAATAAATTATTTTTATGAAATTTTTTAGAAATTTAAATTTTTTTCTAGCTATTCGGAACATGTATCCCAAATACTTTTTAAAAGTGTTTTACTAAAGTCTGTAAAATTTTACGGCTAAATAGCAAACACAATAGGGAGGTAATAAAGTTAAATATTGAAAATAAATCTCAAATCTGTGCCTTAACGTTAAAAATAAAATATTCATTCATATCAGAGTCGTCATTAACTATTCGTTTAATTCGTTTCAAAACATATTGTTTTTATGGTACTCGGTACACACGAATAGGTACATACTTACAAATTACAAAATCAACACTATATATGGACTTCTTAGACAAAAAACAAATGAAAAAGAATTTAAATTTCAGTTAATCGCGTTGTATATATTGGAAAAAATGATATAAAACACTAAAATTGATATCAAACGATTGTCCTCTAAAAACCAAAAATAAATACACACCATAAAAATGAATAATACAAATAATAATCGACAAGGAAATTAACGTCGATAACGCGTTTGAATTGCGACGCAAGGTTAGCTTATAGGTCAGACGACAACACCTGGGTCTTCATCAACTCTCTACGCCGGAGTATTTCGTATGCACCGTGGTTTACACGATTTCTTCAAACGGACATGTCCATTTGGGCTTTGTGCGTTAAGTACCGTTTTATGAGCTCGGCGGTGAGCGCTCGGAATTCGGCGGAACCTTCGTTCTGCAAATCGTCATAGCCGTCCGCGGCGTTAGAGGACGCCCATTTCACGAGTCGGATCAACAAGCGCGTCGTCGGCAATAAGTTGAACGGTGCCGGTAGGTCGTCCATCAACATATAGTCGACGTACACCTCGGTCCGGCCGAACAGCCACTCGTATTCGGCGTTGTCGGCCACCCGCTGGAACGTGTCCGACATGGCGGCGATCAACATGTTGAGCAAGACGATCGCCATGAGCACCTCGAACATGGCAAACAGCCCGTAGCCCACCAGCTGGGTAAAATAGTGCTGTTGAACGTCTAGGGTCACGTCGCCGCCGGTGTTCTCGACGATCACGTTGGGCGCATCCAGCGAAGTCATGCAGAATATGCCCCAGAACAGCGTTTTGAACGTGTCGCCCACGGTGACGAACGAGTCCTCTTGTCTGGTCGTTTGCCCCGTCTCCGGGTCCTTGCGCACCATGTCCGCGTAGTACCCGTACAGCGTGCCCAGCCCGCTGGTGAACGCCATCATTATGACTAACAGGAACGTGGCGAACTTGCCGAAGTCGCGCAGCACTTTGACCAGCGACACCTGCATAGGGCCGACATAATAATTGATCTGGCACAGGAACAACAGCCGCAGATACGCCATGACGGTGGCCGTGGCGAACAAGCCCTCGGCCACCAGTTGCGGGTCGGCCCAGTGCCAGTACTTGCGGTCCAGGTCGCCGTCCACCCAGTGGAGCTGGACCGCGGCCGCGATCCAGCACAGGTACGCGGCAACGAACAGCGTCAGTTTCACCGTATCGAACACGTTCCACGGGTCGCCGAAGTACCTTTCCGGGCCTTGCAGCATCCGCAGTTTGATCTTCTCGACCGCGTGGCCCAACACGAACACGGCCGTGAGAGCCCACGCAAACGTTACGGGTGCGCCCCGACTCATCTGATACTTGTCCGCATTGGACTGAACGAACAACAGCGCCAGAAACGCCAGATACGTTACCAGGCCGTTGTACATCCGATTGATCGGCAACCGGTTGCTTCGGTTCCACGCCGAGTCGGGCGCCAAGACGCCCAGCGCTACGGTAAGCGGTAACATGAAGAACCTCCACACCGGGTACAAGCACTGGCGTAACGACGAGAACGATTTCCGCTCGATCCAATCGCCGACCCAAGCAGACTCCAGCACCCGTTGGACGTTGGTGTGTGCCACGAACTCCTTTTGCTTCTTGTCCATGGCCGTAATCAGTCTCGGGTACGGGAACCGTCCTCTGAACTGGCACCCGTCCCGGTTCCGCAACAACGTCTTCACTTCGTCGGACGTTCTGCAGTTGTATACCAGTTCTACCGCGAACTGTCTCACCTGCAAAACGCGCGCGGTGAAAATCCACACCGTTTATATTGAAATACAGGGGCGCGCTTAAAATATTTAAAAAAAAAAAGTAGCAAAAGTCTACGTTTTGAACTCGGACTTTTCAGAAATCTCTTATACACCGACCTGTTGGGCCATGGACCTGTACTTGGACGTGTACATCTGATCGATGGAACCGCACTCCAGCAGTTCGTCGTGCAACCGGAAACAGACGAGTATCGGGTCGTCGGCCGAGGTGCAGCACACGTACGACGGGTCGCTGATGGCCCGGTACGCGTTCAACCGCTCGCAACCGTAGGCCACCTCGTCACGGTCACGCGCGGCCGCGGCCGAACACTGTTCTTCGCAATCACACCGCGGCGGGTGTGGCCTTTCCAGCCTGTGACCGCGGGCCAACAGGTACTCGACCATCTCGTACCGGCCGCACTGCGCGGCCAACATCAGCGGCGTCATGAACGACGGGAACTCGTCCGAGTCGCCGTCGCCTTTGGTTTTGCTGTCGTCTTTACCGTTATCCTGCTCGTAGTCCAACAGCCGGCCCAACAACCTGATATTATCGTGGGTGATGGCGAACAGAGCCGAGTCGCCGATCCGAATGTCTGTAAACGGACGTATCTCTTACTCGGTGAATTTATTTAATTTATTTTTCGCCTTGTCGCTTTTACCTACCTATCTCTCTAGAAGGCGAACTGATAAAGAATTTTTAAAAATGTGTTAGGTGTGCGCGGTATTATGGAAAACGGGAAAAAACGATACGTCACTTCTATAGCGTACCGATTGAAACTAATAATGCGTATACCTATTTCAATTTTTAACTAGGTTTAAAAAAAAAACGTAATTAACGTGATTTTCAGCGATTTAGAAAAGTGTATTTACTTGCGCACGTTCTTGTGGTGTCTCTAACGGCAAAACCACTCGATCGATAATCAAGGAATTTCGATCGATCAATCGGCTAATTCATTATCTATAGATCCCTGTATATATATATACTTATCGTGACGAATACGGCTTTTGGAATTACGATTCAGAAACCAGCACAGATATTTTAAAGTGTACACGGACAATTTCGAGAATAAATTTCACGCGACATAATGGAAGGTATACGACGTTCTGCAGGAGGACCGACAATGAGCTTCACAATTTTCATGATAAACGCGAGATATTTTTTTTACGTTGCGAGACTGGGAATAATCTATGTTTACGGCGCAGATCGTATACAACTGAAGTTGAAGTCAACATTGTTGTTTTCACGATTAAACAGCGAAGATATTTCAATAGAACTATCATATGGGTATTATCATACGGCGTTTAATGTGTGGTGGTCAACAATATAAACTTCTTATGAGTATTTCGTAAATCTAATTTATACGGCACACCGAATTTATGCTGCAAAGCACCTCAGTCGTTTAAAGGCATAAAGACACGTCGGACACTGCAACGTCATCGGTCATCGTTCTAATTTTTACTGCACATCTCTATTGCATACAATGTACTTGCCTTTTCGACGAAGAAACAATTCGACCAGCGGTTCGCAGTCATTCTGTATTGCCAAGTGTAACGGGGTGATTCCCTGGTAGTTTTTCATGTTGACGTTCACATGGTTGGCAGACAAAAATCGCTCGACCGCTGACAAATCGCACATCTCCACCAAGGCGAAAAACCTTTCCTCTTCCGATGTCAACTCGTCCGCGAACGAGTACCACAGCCCGTCCATTTGGATTTTGTTTTCTTTCTGTAACCATTTATACCGAAATTATTCATACGTTTATGTCGAACATGTTATCGAGAACGTGAGCGCAAACGAACAAATTGTAATACGCGAGTATTTTTATATTTCTTAGGCCTAATAATACTTATAATAATACATACCCTCCATACCGAACTCCACATTCCTACAGTCACTGAATCAGCCAAGCTACACTACTCCAAATTTAGAAACCGTCTTCAAAATCATACTAATCCCCTTATACAAGACCTTCTATCCATCTCCATTCCTGGAAACCCTCCCAGAAGGCTTAAGAAACAATGGCCCCGGGATCTCTTAAATTAAAAAAAAAAAACAAATATGTATATGTTTTTTTTTTATTTCAAGGCGAAGTGTCTTCACTGGAAGATTCTTCCCGCACGTCAAGCAAGCCGTTATAATTTAGCCATTATTCTTATTGTACCAATAAAAGTACAGATTGTTTAATGTTCGAAATAAAATTTAAAAAAAAAAAAATTTTATATTTCTAGAAATGTATATTACATAGTTAATATTTAATAATTTACATTTTTGTAATTAATTATGTGATATTAATTTGAATACTAAACTGCACAAAGTACCAACCGCTGGATGAATGCGCGTCTGTTCAAACATTTTCCATACATAATACTATTACAGTCCGAGACGAACGCAGAACATTACAATATTATACACACATTTTAACTCGCGTACATATTTTTGGCGTCAATTAAACCAAAATTATTTTCAAAATCGAATAAATTGCATTCAAAATATTTTTTACTTTTATAGATACTTACGGCTTTACCCATCGTAATAGTTATTGTATTATACAATATAATTCGCTAATAATTAATTATTCAATAATAATTATTATTATTCGACGACTTGATACGAACTTTATATAATATTTTACAAAATGCATAAATTTCTAATTTTCACAAACCGATCACTTATAATCACAAATCGTTACCGATATTTATTTTGTCTCGCCATTGCCTAAGCAACAAAATATTTTTTTTAAAAAATCGGTTTCCAACTAAATAGTTATACAATATTTGTTTATTATCCATGCGTAATATAAGCCAATTGATAAACTGAAAAATACCTACCTTACTTTTCGATAAACTAATAGGTACCTAACAAAATTATGATTATTTTATTTTAATGTTTAGTATTGTGTCATTTAAAAACAGAATTAAACTATTTTTTCTCTTCTTGTTATTATATTATAACACATTAAAATTACCTAAAATTAAAAATAGACTGCGCATCAGAAAAGGTGCTACACGAAAAGATCGGAGCACTCCTTCTAGTTTCTGGTTTTGGGTGCAGACAAAAAAAAACACATCATTGTAAAACCAATACGTTCCTCGCTCCACTCAGAATCTAAAAATTTTGTAAGACACATGTAAACATTTAAAATTTCAATTGAATATATTTTATGTTATTCTAATATATTTTGATCGTTTTGAGTACACTTTTAACGTCGTACACATATTATTTGGGCCGACTTTTTTCCTGAAATGATAAAAATAAAACTTATATAAAGAAATATGTGAACTTGAACCACTACAAATTTACAATTAATAAGATACATCTCATTTGCATACATTTTCACCAGTAATCAAGTTATTATTTTTCTGTCTACAGAGTGATAAAAAAAATACGGTATGACTTTTATGATATCCCTGCATTTTTTTTTTTTTGGCAACCAACTTTTAAATTTAGGCATGTAATTATGTAGTTTTAAACTAATTGCTACAGTGATATTATGACAAAAAAAGACTGTTTTATTCATAACGAAGGAAGTTTCCTATTTATATACCATATTTTTTTTTTTTTTTTTATCAAACCGTATGAATAGGTACCTATATAATGTTAAACTATTTTTAAAAATACAAATCTTGTTCCTATTGATAATCAACGTGTAAGGATAGGTAAACCTGACTTTTTTAAACGGTGTTCCTAATCACCCCAACTGACGGGTAAATAGGAACACTTTTTGAAAAAAGAAAAAAAATAAACTTTTGAACATAAACTTTATTTTTGGTACTATATATATTTCTATATATGTAAGCTTTCTAAAGCAATTTTCATGATAATTATACCATAAAAATTGTGCTCATTATCTTTAAAAAACCGTGAAAACCGTTCCTATTCACCCCATTTTACGGTACGTACGTTATTATGTATAATTGCAAGCATAAGACACAATAAACACGTTAAAAAAAACGTGACGACGACGGCGACTCCGTTAAAATCGTATTTTTTCGACAGATTTAGAATATATATATATATATATATCATAGGCGTGCGCACGGGTAGGGCTGATTGGGCTTTAGCCCCACCTGAGCCTTTACCCGAGAGACTATATAGAAATTAGAAAGTAATAAAGCGTTATAGCCGTAGAAAATTGATAACAGAATAAATCAAAATCATTGATATTTACACGATTAAAGATGGTCGCCAATCCGAGACCGATGAATTGTATGCGTGAAATAATGAAAAATGATCGTTTACATTTTCCAGTCACCAACAAAATGGTCACTTCGAAGTTTGTAGTGAAAATTTCTATAATTTTTTTCTTATGTGACCTCTGACCCGGGGGTTGGACGGTCAGATCGAATTTATAGCCATACCTGACTCGGAAGTCTGCGCACGCCTATTATAAATATACGTATAGACCCTATAGAGTCTAGAGACAATAACGCAATAATTAATTATTGATGTGTATAAACATCTAATAATACGGCGGTATGAGGGTAAAATGTCGGGAAATAGGACGGAAATGTGTAAGCCGTTTTCACGACAATTAATAATAATAATATTTATCATCGAAATTACTTGATGAATAAAGACGGTACCGATATTCACAAATCCCAATCACGATTCCGTTCCGTTTTTACCCCGCTCACGCGACGTTTACATCATCAATGTCTCGAGTACTGTAGCAGATTCGTTTTTTTTTTTTTTGTACATTTATTTTAAATCGACGGTCGAATTTACGTGATAAATCCCCCGGGAAAAAATCCGTCGCTTCGCGGGGACGGCACAGCAATAATAAAAAAATAATAACAAACCGTCTCTCGTCGTTTCAGAAGCGACTAAAATCGCCGCCGCCGCCGCCGCCGTCTCACACGTTTTAATAATAACAATAATAACGACGACGCGGACGCCGACGCCACTGGAGAACCTGCGCGCACACACTCGATCCGAAAAACTCGAACCGGCGCTCACAGCCTATAAATAATACGATTGTTATTATTATTATTATTATTATACAGTACGCAGGCCGTTAAGTACGTATTTTGATATTGTGTATTACGACGGCGGCGAAGGTGTGAAAACCGGCCATATATAAAAAATATGTGGAAAAAATAAAACGAGGCGAAAATAATAACGCGTTGATTACGATTATTATCGCCTTGTACGTGTGGACGCGGTGGGCGCGCGCGTAAAGACACACACACACGGGGCATAATAATAATAATTGCCCGCCGCTCCGTTGTAATCGCACGCGGACGTCGGGGATTTTTTTCCACGCACAGATCGCTTCGTGTAGGAGGAGGTGTCTGCAGGTACTCCACTGCGTGTGAGCCCAAAGTTATTTTAAAATATATATATACACATCGTTTTTATTAGTCTTGGACGTTAAGGTGTGAATTAAGGTCGTATCGGTGTGTGTGTGTGTGTGTGTAAACCACCGCCCTATCACACGAAACAATAATAATAATAATTATTATTATTATTATAAAATCCTCGTTTGTCCGTGTGCACATCATCATTTGTCGATCTACTAACGAGATGTCTGTCGGTGTAAATATACGAGATATATTATTTTTATATTATTACACGAGATTAAGTACACACACACACACATTACGCGTTTACTGCACAGGTGTAAACAATCACACACAAACATCTAACCCGCCTCACATATTATTATTATAACTCTCGTAGATAATAATTCGTAATGTTATTTTTTCCGTTGCCCCCCTGTTCCGGCAGCAGCTGTCGTAATCCATAGCGCAGGAATATTGAATATTAAAAAAAAACGTTGCTTCGTCTGCGTCTATTAAATATAACAATAATAAAACATAGGCGTGTAGTGAATATAATATATTATATTATAAATAATGTACAACGATCTGAATATGACTGTAAAATATGATACGCATCACGTTCGGTGACTACGAGAGCAGATGATATACATTGCAAGAAACGGTCAATAGATGGCGCTATAAACCGGGACAACATAATTAATCAGGGGTGGCCAACGTGAATGTGTTCGCGAGCCACACGGGGAAATACAATAATATCGAGAGTAATAAAGATAATTTTTGGATCGACATATTCGTGTGAATCGCTTTATTCGACAATGAAGGTCATCCGTTAAGTCGAAATATCGTTCAAATTTAACTGGCAATCGTCTCACGGAATTACTTAGAACTGCTCTTACATCAACGCAACCAATTGTTAAGAAGCTCAGGAAAAAAATACCGCACAAATAAATTTAGCTTAACGTTTACATATTAGGTACTCATTTTAGATTCTGAGCGGAGCGATGAATCTATATTGTTTTTACAATGATGTTTATTTTTTTTTTCTATCCTGTGTACAGATATTTTCGACCAGTAGGAGTGCTCCGATCTCTTCGGTCACAGTTTGTTTCCGGCAGCAATTCGCATCTAGTTGGTACTATTTAGAGAGGTCATTTTTACGTTTTTTTCAAAAGCATCTAAAAATATAACTGAAAAACGCTAAAAATGCAATTTCGTCTTAATCGATTGTTGTTTATTAATTTTGAAACTGATATAGTCATACAGAAACCTGAAATTTTCAACAAATATGTGACTTTAGACTAAATTCACGAGAAAAGTAAGCTCCGCTCAGAATCGGTATTATCGAATGCGCAATGACTCATCATTGCTTTCAAATTTAAAATAAAAACAAAACTCTAAAATCTTTATCCAAGTAATTCACTTAGCGATATCCACAACACTCCGCGGCTCGTTACCTTTTTAAACACATATTGTGTAAGAATGAGTAAAAAAAAAAAATATTAAAGTGTTATACGTATATAAACAAGGTCGTTGCTCTCTTAACATTTTAAATAGGTAGATCAATTAAGCAGGGATTATTCGTAATGAGGATGAGCAGCCAAACAGGAAAATTTGTAAGTCCCCCTCCTCCCAAACAAAAATCTTGACTGCGCGTCTGCGCATAAATTCTAAATAGCCAATAGGTATTCCCGATTACTTTTGTTTTTAAAACACTTTAAAAACAAAAACTGTGTAAATCGTAATGTGTTTACGTGAATAAATTACACATCAGCTCGTGTAAAAGATAAAATTTAATAGCGGCCCAATAAATTGTCCTATAGTTACGCGCGTTTATCTTTTGATTTATAAGTGTGCAGTTATAATTTGACTTTATAAATGTACGGGACAATTTAAGTAATACATGTGTTCCAAAAAGAATATTATTCGATTCACTTTTATTAGATATAAAAAAAATAATAATTATGTTTACTATACGTGCCGGTTAAAGTTTTTGGTAAAAAAATTATAATATTTCTAATATCTTGAAAAGTCGTTTTTTTCAGCTTATATAGTGTACTCTAATATCGTTTTTCTGCCAAATCGGCGTAGGAAAATTTCGTATATAAACGCTTGTATAGAATCTTATCTATTATATTATATTTAGTATCTACCCGACACGCAGCGATATTTTATAATAATATACATTAAAAAAAAAAAAATGTATCGATTATGTGGTTGGTGAAGATGAGGTCCTTGACTCGGTGTCGGCGGTTGGCTCGGTTAGTTACAATACGCGTGATAATCTAGTCATATACTTATTAAATTATAAACGCGCGCGTAAATGAAAGGGTTACGTCGTCGGCAGACGAATTAATAATGAGAAACAACATCGATAAAATTCAAATTAAATTCGACGGCGCAGCGTTCACTTAAAAGAAAAAATCGTGGCCTGCTTGTCGAATATTATTATATAATATGCTAAATTTATTACTGTCCGTATAACCTACCTTTGTGACGCCAACGGCGAAACCAAACAGTGTCGGCACGGCTGCTGATTGTAGGCGTCCGCGGTGTATAGGTGTATTATATATACTGCCGGGTATAATAGTTAAATATAAAAATTCGGTTAATATTATACACCTATCCCGTAAATAAAGGTATCTATCCGATACGTGTAAATACGTAAAATCTGCAATATTCGCGGTAAATTAATAGTTCTGTTCACTATATAGACTTCGCCTCGGCCGGAAGAAATAGTCATCTCCAGGGACGATTAGGACCAGCAGCGACGAATTCTGCTGGCTGTGACGCCGCGAAAATCTGCCAGTTTTCCTTGACAGTGATTCATTCGATACTCGGACAGAAGGTGGAGATCGATGAACGAGAACGTCGGAACGCGGTCAAAAGAAACGCTGCCCCAGGGATCCGAGTCGAACCGGACCGTCGTCGCAGAGACGCGGTAAAGATGAGACGGCCGAGCAAACGTGTTATCCTGGACCGTCAATAAATCGGTTAAAGGAAGACCGTACGCTGAAGGCAAATTAAAGTCTAATTATGATGTTGGCAAGCCAGCAGGGGACTGTCCTACTGGCTCCCTACTACCGGTTGTATTTATTAAAATAAACGATGACGGCAGCGATGGGGTATAAATATGCTGTGGGTTAAAAAAAAAAGTCATGTCGCCTCGGACATAACTTCTTACCTCCGACCATGCGTGAAAATAAAGCGCTCGTTCAATAATAATATAGATTTTTAACTAAATTTATAATATTTATTACTATGTAATTTGTAAAATTAATAGAAAAAAGTCCGTTTTTTTTTTTTTATAAATATCTGTTATTGCTATTTTAAAAATTATTAAATTTTTGTGCATAAATCGTGACTATAAAATTACAAACATTTGGTTGATAAAAAAAAATATTGATGAATTTAATGTTTAACAATAAAAGATTTACTTATATATTTTTAAATGTATTTTTATTAAATAAATATATATATAAGTTATACATTATGTATAAAAGTGCGTGTCTTTAAATTTAAAAGTTTTGTGAGAAAACGATTACTTACGGTTTTTAACAATTATATTCTAATCACTAGCGTATCTAGGATTTTTTCCACGGGAGGAGATATACAAATTTTAACAGATATTTTTACTGCGTATTTATTATACACATAATATATTGATATTATTATATACTTGTTGTATGTAAACAAACATTTGTCATTTGTGTACAAAATTTGTTTTATTTTTTCAAAATTGAATTTAATATCATTCATTTTCGTTCATACAATTATCAAAATATTGTTTTAAATAAATTCCCAGGGGGGGGGATATGACCTCCATATTCCCCGTAAATACGCCACTGATTCTAATACGTAACTTATAAAGTTTTTAACTGTTCGTGCACACTAATTACTAATGCAATATATAATTTATTACTACGTTCCTGTTTAAATATAATACTTGGTTAATGTGTCAAGTAACTATACCTAAATAAACTTTACTATGAAATTCGCCGTTAAACTTATAACCGACAAAAAATCATAAAAAAAAATCAATTTTAAGTCATTGCCAATAGATTCCACGAGGCTACGAATGTCTCAGTAGGACATCTCGGGCAAACGAGAGATCTACTTCTTTAATAAATCGTCATCGCCTCGACTGACGACACCTGATGACAAATAATGACGTGAGTGGCACAACAGTCTTACACGCCGTAAAATGGTAAAAATTATTACCAATAATAATTACCGATTATTAAACATTTTTATTTATTTATTTATTTTTTGTATTTCCAATACTTCGTCTGTCATACGCAACTTAGAAACATGATTTTAAACCCTCTAGAAAATAGAGTAGGTATATACATGAACGTTTGGAAGAAGCCAAATTCCGATATTTTAATTAGTAGTTATTGAAATCGACAGGCAAATAAATGTAATTGTACTTAAATCGAATAAGCTGTATTTTTTTTTTTACAATATATACAAAACTTACTCCCACAAAATATCCGACGAAAATGTTTTTCCTGCAATCAGACGTTCGTATAGATCTCAAGAACTACAAACCGATTTTGATAAAAAAAAAAGTAACCTATATAACCTTTCGGTAATGTTAAGGGATTGAACAAAAAAATGTTTCATCAAAAAAGTATAGTTCTCGAGATTTTTGCCGACATACAAACAAACATTTCCTCTTTATTATAAAATAAGGTTGTAATGTTATTGTATATTATTATTATTACATACGACAACGATATAGTGTGAAATAGTCGTTTCCATCTAAATAATGCTAAAATAGTAAAATATAATCATTTAAATTTATGAAAACAAAACTGATACATATCAGTAAACAAGACTCGAAGACTATACGTATATACATACACGTTAAATTGTGTTTCGTTCAAATCGTCTGCAGATTGTTGTTTTTCAATTTTTATTAACTACTTAAAATTACTATGTATTTCTATTATAATGTGTACACCAATATTGTATTTAAAATAAAATAAAACGTTTGGCGTATATTTCGAAAACATAATTATACAAATAAATGTACTTACACAATTCGAATAAAGTCCAAATTTCCATTTATTATTATTTGTTATGTATAATATAGGTACATATTTCGTTTACAAACTTAACATTATACGGACTTGAGACCTTTCACTATTGCCACTTAAATATTTAATAGCCACACCCGACAATTTTCGCCTTCATTAGATATTATATAATTTCGATTAAAATCTATTCCTATTATAAATATGGAATCCAACCGGGAAAATCATTTATGTATACCCACCATGACTCATAAATAATGTCAATCAGTTTCCTTCAATGGATCATTTAAAAGATTCCCGACCGATCCCGAACACGTTTTACTCGTATTACCTATACCAGATACAATCAACGTGAGAATTCATTATACAATAGTCTAAAATGGCCTAACTTGTTTTTCTACTGCATGTACGTCTTGGTATTTTTCTCCTCAAATAAAAAAAATATCGACATTTTTACTTCGCTCTTCTCGGTCAGTTTAATCAAATCGCGTATTACAATACGCATATACGTATTGTGTACTATTCCGTTTATTTGTCCCATTTTCAAATAAACAATATATTCACTATTCATTAAATTTTAGCCGTAAAGAGTATGGATATTTTTATACCATTTCAAAAATTGTATAATGATACTTTTTTATATAAACATAAAGCGCAACAAATATAAACATTTTATAACAATTCTTACATATAATATTATACATCGAAATATTCAGAAAAAACTTTTCCCCGCAGTAGAGTGCCTTTTGGTTTGAGTCAAGTGTAAATAATAGTGATTAATAATTAAATAATATGCATACATGAAGTGAACATGTAGATCAATTATTAATTAATTTTATTCATCGATAATTAGTTAATTTTCATGTTAACTGTTAATCATCTTAAGATCGTATAGTTATGATTTCATTACAAATATTATATTTGTCTCAACACTTAAATTTAAAACTAATTGAAAAGTTGAGTCAAACAATGCGCTCAGTTAAAATCGTTTTTTTTATTTTTACTGTAACTATACATTTATAATTTATATATGTATTAGATGTGAAATTGTTATGTACAAAATGAGATCGCTGACCTAACAAAACTACTTCGCCCAATACTATATGATAAAGTACTTTACCGTGCGTTAACGGGAACATCGAATAATGGGCTTACAAAGGTTTTGTACTAGTTACTTTCATAAAGGACCGCAGTCGTGTCAACTGAACACTTAACTGAAGTACTTTAGAGAACAGAGTTTCAAACTTTCCGACAATTGTTATTAATTTTAAAATTATATCCCAAATCTTTAAATTGAAAAACAGCCTCGTAGCAGCAAATATCTTGAGAAATTTATAATTATATTTTAAGTTGAAAGGTTTTTATTATATTTGACAAAGTAAATTTGTTTTGATGAAAACAATATTCGAAATGTGAAATTATAAACAAAAATATCTTTTTCATTTTTTTTTCTTAAAGTAAAAATATAAAACAAGAGTTAACTTAAATCAAATATCAGGGTGCCACAATAACTTCTCTTATTTCTTGTTACATTACAATAAATTGATTACTATACAATATTAGTAAAATAGAGTCCTTTGACATATCATAATTACTCATTTATCATATTTTTAGTAAATTTAATTAGCATAAGCGATTATTATCAATCATTAGGTAAACGATATTGGCTGATACTATAACCTTATCCGTTTATATTAAATGTCTAATAGTAGATCAAATCAAAAAATTTAACATTATCCGCAACATATATAATATAATATGTATATTGTATATGTAATTTATGTAGAGATTATATAGTAATAACTTATAAGTTGTACATTAAATTACATAATAATAATTATAGATTAGAGTAATTAAATTTATGTTAACTTTTTACATTTAATTGTCTTTCTTTTTATAACCAAAAGTACATAATATATTAAATTTAACTACTACACATCCTATATACATATTACGTATATAATAGAGCCAATCATATGGAAAATCGCGTCATTTCCCTTATAACTGAAAAATATTTAAAAAGTACACATTTCTCGGACACATAAACGTCACTGTAAGTCAACTTAATGGGACTGAATATATTTTGAATTTTTTTTTTTATTAACCTGTAAATTTGTAAGACTGATATGAATATTGTTTTATTTTGATAACTGATTCAAATAGTTTACATTAACAGAGGTGTTTTAAATTTGTATTATTATTCTGAATTTATAAAAACCATATTAAATTACCAAAAAAAACCGACTCTGCGAAGGAAGTTCGGATTTTTATAATTGAATGACTGAATATTTGAGTGTACATATGTGTTTATGCGTGCGCGCGCGCGTATGTGTGTTATTATGTATAGAATAACCAAAACGAATATACCTGCCTGTATAACTGTAATTTTTAAAAAATAGTTTTATATATTTGAGTTCAGACACAATAGTTGTAAACTTTGGACGAGAGAAAGTTGTACTTAGATCTCAACGTGAAAAACGTATAAAAACGAAATAATTATTTTTCGAAAAGGCACTAGATCTCATATGATCATTCGTTGGTAATCGAGTTTTAAAAAAAACATAAAATATACAGTGCAAGTGAACTATTACAAATTCGGATGATACCATTATCAAAATCACATAAGCAATTATATGGTTCTATATAAACAACAAAAGGAACATTTGTTAAAATAATTAATAACTTTTTTTTTAACACAACGGAATGGACCCAAATCACATAAAAACATGAATAAAACAAAGAAAAAAAGATTAAAATATTAAAATAATATCAAATATTTTAGTAAAAAATTAAATACAAATGTAATTTATATAAGATAGTTGTTACGTGAATAATATTGGTAGCAAAAATAGAAACACGAAAAGGAACAACACGTCGAGTGGATTGGGATGGGATACGGTAATTAACCTCAGCAAATAAGATTGGGGAGCCGGCAAAGCTGTTTATTACGTTCTGTAGGAAAGCATATTTGCCCGAGTCCTACGAATTACAATCAACTGTAGTATATAGCGAGTCGAGACGCAGACGGTTCGTGATTTGAATAATATAATCATGCTCGGAATAGTTTGTGCCTAAAATATACATTAAAAAGCTAAAAAATTTACACTGTACAAACCAGGGCGCAAGTTTCATAGGCTGCAGCCTAAGGGCCCGTACAAAAAATAATAATAATAATTTTTAGTATACATTAAAATATTTGTATGATATATAAAAAAAAATTTTCTTGAGAAAATGTTACGAACTTTATGGAAACAAAGCTAGCACACAGACTTAGCACACGTAGGAAACTCCGATTTAACTACCACTGTATATTAGGCTCTCGTTTGTTTGCTGCGAACAAACAAACGTAAAGCGAAGTAAAGCTGCTGCCGGGGAATGAGAAACGTGTAGTAAGTATTATATTATGCATCAAATGAAGAGAAGTCATTTTAAAATTTGAAATTGATAAAAAAATCGACTCCAGACTTCCGTGCTGAATAAAAGGCTAAATATTTTAGCTCTGATAAGCATTGAAAGTGACATTTTAAGACAACTTAAAATACGAATATATAAAGATGTTATATAAGAGACCACATCAACGTTAAAGATAGACGTAAACAAATTGGCTTCTAGGCCATTTACTTCAATGAATATTTTTTTGTTTATATATATGTGTGTATATATATATATGAAATACTGACTTTTGCATATTTAATTTCTTTTTTTACCATTAACTTTTTTGATTATGAATTATTAATACTTTTTTAAAATTTATTATTTTTATTTGAAGAAATTTATTTCTGGAGCCACCCCTGGATGGACAGGGGGTACAAAAAGGTGCACCCAACCACCAATATACAGAGTATATTCCTGTACCCACGATAGGGCCCACACCATAAGCTAGACTAGGGGCCAGTATATCCTAAATACGGCGCTAGTACACGCTCCAGTCGACGAATATCGTCCACGGTGTAAGGGTCCAATATGATCGAGCCGTACTCAATAAAAGTACGGATAAGAGAGCAGTATAACACTTTGATGGAAGAAGAATTAATTGATGACGATTTGCATTTCATTTCAATTATAACGGCGGTATAAGAAAAAGTCTCGCTTGATCTCTTTCTTATATTATAAATAATCCATTGAACGGCATTTGTGCGAGTATTCATGCGGATAGACCAAGGAATCGCAATGAAAAAAAAAGACAGTCTATGACAGTGATTATAACTGAGTTTATTTACAGCGTAAAATGTTGTTCATTTGGTTGTAATAGTTTATAATATGACAATTATTATATTATCGTCTTTGACCAAAAAATCCTAAGGCATTGACGTCTATTATGACCGGTAAAAGATCAAAATCATTAATCGGTATAAATAATTTTGTTTTTTACCAAAATTTCTCTACATAATACTATCTTCTTTTGGTCAATGACGATATTTTTTTGATATTTTACCAACTTTATACTATCGTTATTGATGAGTCTATATTCGGAATAATTTGAATTGCCATTAATATTAATGTTGAGTCGATATAGGGATTGCATTGATCATTCCGATTTGCGATTCCACGGTCTTTTATACGACTATTGAAGTGTAAACGTTCAACGGTAATTGCTAAGTGGTTAGAAATCGTTTTACCGCCGTCTTCGTTATAGTCGTTTTGCAATTTAACTTTTAGATTCAAATTGTTGCGAGAGTCAAGCGTGAATCGCAGTTACGCCGCGCGTCAAAATCATGGCAGCTGTTAAAAGCTTTTCTTTTGACTGCGAAAGATAATTGTCTTCAACTCGAACTTTCATTCGACTCGAAGTGATCGAAATTACAGTGAACAACTGTTATAAGTGTGCGAAACCTGGTATCTCATTAAAATGTTCAGTCAAAATATCATTAAGAATTCATTCGTATAATAAATATACTTATCTCAATCTAGAGTATAAAATTATAAACACATCAAGTTTAGTTCGAGAATATTAATACGTAATAAATAATAATGTTTTTAAATTTTGTAATACGTATATATTCGAGTTCAAAACACACACACACACACATCTAGTACAATGACCAATAGTAAATTTAATTAAGTGTACAATGTACATTGATCGTGGAAATACAAAAAAATTACTTATGTTAATCATCAATTTTCGAATCTCTTAATCATTTCTGTAACGTATGTTATGGATTAACACACATTTTTATTGTAAGACAACGTATATTTATATAAATAATAATCGAGCGATTGTAAATTCTCTCCGGTAGGTGTACGAAAAAGTCACATGATTCAGCAAAATCGAATAGTGTCGAAATAACGAGAGAGAGAGAGAGAGAAAATGATCGATTTTAAAAACGATAACTATTTTATTACCGAAAACAACTCAGCCACTATAGTTGAGTATATTCATTTAATGTAATTTGTAAAACAGAAAATTAGGCAAAAAATCGAAAACATTGTTATAATTTACGTGATACACCTGATCATACGGTCTATTCCATAACCGTAAATCCATAATTATACGCGCATTATTAATTGAGATACTTTTTAACGTCGATTTTATAAAAGAATAAAACGTCGTTTAAATCTTTAAATAAATATCTTTAATGTTTTTAGACAATTACTAGTGTTGTTGCGAACACAGATTTTTGAGGTCGAACCGAACCCAAACCGCGGATCAAATTACTACGAGACCGAAACGAAATTACAATTTTTTTTTTATTCGAACCCGAACCGAAGTTCAAAAAAAAATTTAAGGATTTAAATTTTAAATATTTAAAACAACTATAAGTACTCAATAGATTTAAAAATAAACAGTAAATCAAGTAATTTAGTAGTAGTAATTATATATATTTTAATAGGTATAGTAATTACATAGGTAATGTATTATACATAGGCCATTCATTTTATCATAAATTGAACGGCATAAATATTATATCGATAATATAAATATCACGAAAACGACTTGGAAGAGTAAACTTGTAGAATTTACTGCAAAGTAAATAACAATAATACGAGGCATTGGTATATTTTTTTAAGGCATAAATTATGTGTATAATCCATACTGCAGTAATTACTTTAAAAAAAAAATATTTTATCGGCATTAAATCCTATGGACTATAAAGTATAAAGACATTTTTTTATATGTTCGAATTTTTTTTTTTTTTTTTGCACCAATTACATTCAAATATTGTATGTATAATGTAAAATTAAATTGAAAACATCGTGATAATAACGTGCGACACATAATATTTAATATAATAAATAATCCGTATATTTTACGGTTCTAAAATTTCACGTTATTTTTGTATTTTAACGATCACTTAAATGTTTTATTTAAAAAAAAAAATTAATGAAAAAAAAAAGAAGGAAAATGACTCGAGGAAAATGCTGCAACGTATCCGAGCGTCAAACGACAACGGACGCGTATAAATAAAAACGCGTCCAATAAATCTTATAAAACCCCCAAAACAACATTTACACTTCTGTGTATAATCGTTGATCCACTATATATATATATATATATATATATATGTATATTAATTGTTTTTGGATATTTATTTTTTTTTTTTTTTATTTAACGTCGGCATAAAGTTTTAATCGTTTCCACTGTCTCCGTTCATCCGAAATGGAACGGGTTTTAATCGAAACCCGTACCACGGCGGCCGTATTCTCGTCGTCGTTTAAGCTAATGTGCGTACAACAACTATTTTATAATTTATACTGTACACCAGCAGCTATGGGGCAGCTACATTATATTCGTATAATAAATGCGGTGCTTATAAAAAAAAAACTATAATATAATATATGAACGCGTTCGCGATAATTAGACGAATTATTTCGGTATTTCTAAACCACGAGGTATAGAATACAAAAAAAAAAAACTCTGACCATATTATTAATACGAAATTACACGTTTCACATTTTGTAATCGATAAATAATAATCGTGGCCGCCGGTAATTATTATTAGAGACGCGGATTAAGTTATATATCACGCGGGACTTCAAAAAAAAAAATAAAAAGAATAAATTACGCTCGTATTATTATAACAGGCGAGAATAACGGGTCATTAAAATAGATAACCTAATACACGCTAATGCGGTACACGGGGTCGGAGAAAATTGAAATGCGCGCGGATGATCATTTCTTAATAATAATAATTGTCATATTATTATGCCATAGACCTTATACTAATAGACGGAACATTTGGGCGGTGTGGTACTGCGGTTTTGAGTAACTAGTCGTGCGGTGACGCCGATTCTCCAGTACAAAATATTGCTCCAATAAAAATTAGAAAAAATTAATGTGAAAATCATTATGTTATTACTATAACATAATATATTATATTATATTATACTAATTATAATATATACTATATTATATTATTTAATAATATTAATAAAACAAAATTTAAAAAAAAAAAACGAGTACATTCATTATCATTTATTAAAATTCAATGTTAGTATTGTCAGGCCTACGAAACTCTACAGTTTACGGCCAACATAGTGTCTATGACCTTGAAATTTTAGTGATTCAAAACATACAACATCAGTGGTTAGAAAACATGAATATTTGAATAACATTTTCATTGTTATCATAATATCATTGTATAAAAACAGCGCGAAAAAATGCCAGTATAAACAGACCGTTAAATGGCCGACCAATCACAGAGAGTCTGTATACCATCACGTCTCCGTTTCTATATTTCCGTAATCAATTCTCCGGTTCTATGTTCATGGTCGATTTCCGTTTAGAGTTTTCCAGCTTATACATCTAGTTGAATTCTCCAAAAACTCGATCGGATGATCGAGTTTCGCTTCTCTAATGTTCTCTGGTACTGTATTATTGTATAGGAATATTGCACAACTCGGTTTGTCCTCTGCACATGCGCAGAAGCGTAGAACAACATGTACAGCGCACCTACCGTGGACCGCAGGAACTACTACCGTGCTCCGTCTATTAGTACAAGCACAGATTAGATGAATACAGATGGATCACTCGGCCCGAGAACAAAAGAATTGCAAATACGCTCTTCTGATTGGTCCCCCGCATAACAATGTAGGCGCACACGACGATATAAATTATTATGTTGGTATTTTACAATATTATAGTACAACTTCTTTATTATCTCAAATAATGTTATCAAAATAATGGTTATCACGTCCCGGTAAAAATTTAACGCAGGTTAAGCACCGATTTTTTTTCAACTGTGTGTATGAAACGAGTATATTTAACATGAGGCATTATATCACACGATCGCAAACCAGAATCACTATGTAAACAGCACAAATAGATTACCTCACGGGAGTAATGTCTAAATTTTAGGTAAATATATTGTGCTACCATGCGGTAACACTGATATGGGGGATTGGAATGACGTAATTTTTTTTGTTTACATCGCGAGTGATCCATCTGTATTCATCTAATCTGTGGTACAAGGTCTATGTATTATGCGTGTTTTCGCTGTATAACATGGCTAAAATATTATATTCAATTGGCGCGTTTTTGCTACGGGGAGGGTTCGGATTAAACAAGCACCCAGGACCAAAATGGTCAATTTAAAATATTTATTGCGCATTGATCAATTTATTACATCGACGCGTTTAACGCTACATGCAACGGACAACGAACACGCATTACATCCGATTCTCTCGAATGAAGACTTTATCGATTTCACGGAATACTTACTTGAGGAATTCGACATCATTATTGCATAAAATTATACATTTTTATTAAAAATAAAACATTAATTTGAAATTGGTTATTTTTTTTTTTTTTCTTGACAGAGAAGATTTGACGGTTTAGTAATGTGCCTCACAATTGCAGGCGGAAAGAATAGGCAACAAAACACGAAGAAGTTCTCGCTGAACTCTCCGGCAATAAGAGTATAGACGCGTATGGAATTTTTATTATAATTTTCCGCTTTCTAAATTCGAATAAATATATCGAAATAACCGAGTTCTATTACTTGGTGAGTAATTACTATACATTTGATTTATGTATACTATAAATATATATATATATATATGCGTAGGTATCTGTTTCTTCTTTTTTAATCTTTCGATTAGTTCGTTGCAGCTCTCCACGCTTCTCTATTGTAACACAATTCTTTCAGGTCCTTATAACATTCTTTATTCACGTCCTTCATTATTTGCGTCATTTATTCTATCCTCGGTCAATTCAATTCATTACTAAAAAAAAAAAACACGTACATTTTAATTCGAAATATTACATAAAATCGATTGTAGCGAAGACGGATTTTCTATGTTTTAGTTTAATCTCCCGCCAGAGAGAAACTGACATTGAGCACAAACCATATTGGTGTTTTACTTTTTGATTCGGTGTCTAGTGTACAGTAGTGAATTCGAGCGCGCGCGTACATCCACAGAAAATACACTTTGGTATTTAGAAATTGTGAAATTAAATAATTAAATCCTGTTGCGGGCGTATTTTAATGAAAACATTCTTCGCAGAAAATCTTCGCCCGGAACGTACAGGCTCAATTCGATTAAAAAGCGTACAAAATAGTAACATATTCTTATTCGCGCTCCACAAGGCCGAATTGAAGATTTTCGCCGTACTATGGTCAATATAAGAATTTACACTCTCTTAAAAAAGATCAATCGTTGAATTGTTTTTCGTTTATTTATTCGCGCGTTTACGTAAACATAAAAAAGGCATTTTATTATTTTAGAATTTTGTTTTTTTTTCTTGATCGCTCGTATTGTGCGGTAGGTAATGCTATTTCATCGTATCCGTATAATCCTGCAAACATTCGATGAGTGCAGGCCTCCGTGTACGGTAGAACTACCAAAGTGTATCTGAAAAAAAAAACGCTTGACCTTAGATAGTTTTTTTATACTGCGGAGTGTGGAAAAATGTCCTTAAAGTCGAACAGTTTGAAATCAAATTACACAAGAACATCCTTATACACCAACGAATAGGAAATCATAGAAAAGAAATTAAGAAATTCAAATTATTATTATTTTTTATTCATTTTTATCATACATGTGATTGAAATATAAATATTAAATCCTATTTTATAAAAATCTCAATTCTTACATGTTATCATTTATCACGATGGTTGTCGGACGCTACGACTTACTGAACTGAAACATAATAATGTTTTTTTTAAGTTAATAGAAGACAAGGTAATTTGCATTTTGGCACATTTCTACAGTGATATTTATGCCATATTTTCCAATGTATATATAAATAATAGTATAGCAGATCTTATACTGTTTCTTTTCTTTTTTTAAATTATTTACTGTACATAAAAAATTTAATACATAAACTACAAGCTATGCTCTAGCTAAATTTAAAATAATACAAATTTTTAAACGCGATAACATAATACGATATATGATAAATAATATCATATTAATTACATTCATAATATGTAGTAAATATTAGTCGTTCTGGTTGATGTGCACACTCAATTTTTTAAATTATTTTAACGACTACACCAATAATACTACCTATGAAATTTAAATCCTGTCTTACTAGATAATGTTTATTTTTTTATGAACCAATATAATACAAATATATCAATTGTATATTGTTTCGACTTTTGAGACGCTCCGCTGTGTATAGTCGCCTATTCGCATCTCGCATAAAACGTTCTGGACCCACACTTGCTTCTTATAAGTAATTAATCATAACGATTTATTTGTACATAAAGTATTTTTGTGGAATAAATAATTTACTATAATAAAGATGATATATGGACTTTTATTATCGTATTTGTGCGTGACAAACTCGTTAAAAACTTAATTACGTATTATGTAGACATGTAATTATTTTATAATATTAACTCTACAATAATATAGTTATATAACACAGGTTTATACTATTTACTATATATAATGATATAATAAAACCGTATGCAAATGAATGCAATGTACCTACATAAAAATGACGTTTAATGCGTGTTTATGAAATGGGTATGGAATTAAATAAGTATAAAAAATATTCGGACACGATTGCCACTGATAGATGTATATATATATATATATATCGTCTAAACCTAATGCATACGATTATGTACACACGCGGCACACTGTAAACACGAAATACACGGTGAATTAAGCCATTGAAATTTTTAATACAAATTTATGTGTTTTATTTGAATAAATTCCTATTTAAATGTTTCGTCGACATTTCAAAATAAAATAAAATATATACATACGGAATAATTATATCGAAGGGAGCCGTACGATTTACATAGATTATTAAAATGATCGAAGGACTGATATTATAACTAAATGGCAATAAAATAAAATAAAACAATTTGGCTGTACCGTTCGCATGTAAATTAAATTCAATTTGAGCAATAATATTTTCAAAAGACATCATATAGGTAAATTTACGATAATATACATCCACGAACATTACAAAATAATATATTTAAGAGTTTGGACACCTATGTAGATTGTATATAGATACGAGGCGGTGTATCCTTTAAAAGGATATGAAGTTATTGAACTCTTAATGAAATATGTAGTCATACACGAAAACCTGATTCATTATGTCTAAGAATATTTTTGGCGAAATAAACAACTCGGAAATTCTTTATTTCTTTTAAGTTTTCAGTGAATTAACCAATTATATTCGTTTCCATTGAGGTTATTAATACAGAAAAATCATTCATCGTGACCACCTAGTAGAATTAAAATATTCATCAATAATGTTCGTTTCAATAAAATTTAGTATAGTTTGTATGTATTTCATTTTTCGATTTTCGAACAAAGTACCCCATTGCGTTATTATTGCAGAACACACAGAAAGCAAAATTGTTAACGTCGTTCTCGGCAGTTTTCATGGAATATTAATTACGTAATTATCTATAGTATATATAGATATATGTGAGATAAATCAAATTGTAAATATTTGTTCGTGAATTTACATAAATTGTCTTATTCTTTTTATTAGATATTATTATTACCTACTAGTAGTAATTGTTCACAATATTTCAGGACTTGTGCAATATACATATACATTATAGAAAAAATTATTTTATTTTAAATATTGCATATATATATATATATATATATATACAATTTAATTCCACAAAATTCCACATCTTACAGGTGTTTAAAATAAATAAATTAAATATAATTCATATATTAAACAAGTCCTAAAATATAATGAACAATTACTGTAATCGTAATTATATGAAAAAAATTACTAGACAAAATAACAAATTACTATTCTTAATAATATTTAAAAAAAAATTATATGACAATAAATAAAATAACCATAAAAAACAAAATAGAAATATTCATAATTTAATATATTTTCTACCGGCAGTTATTCCGTCATTGAACGATGGCAAAAAACGTATATCGTTTTATCCAACACTCATTTCCACCGTACTAATAGCCTGAAAATGGTAACGTGAACTTGAGTAAATACAGCAGTAAAAATTAAAATGCTGCAGTCATAGGATTTTTTTTACTTAGAACCGACGAACCGTCTTGTGAAGAATAATTATTTTTAATACCTTTCAGTAAATAAATAATTGCTGTTATATCTACCGTTTTGCTTCTTCTCGCCTAAATAAATAATCTGAATTAAAAATAAATTATTTACATCACTCGAGTCTTTCACTATTGATAATATCTATATGCAGGAGAAAATCATTCTTTATTAGTATAAAACAGGTTCTTTAATATTGAAAAAAAAAACAATATTAAGTAGAAAAGAATAAAGATTTTCAGATATTATAAATATTTATAGTGTTTATAATAATAATATATATTGTATACCTACTTATATTATTTTATATGTACATATACTCGTATAGTGGATATATAAAATGTAATACAAATGAAATATGTTTCTAATTCGTTTTAAGAGATTAAAACCAATGTGTTTTTAAACGTCACTTATTTTTACAGACAATATATCGTACACAGTCCATTTTTGGAATCATGATTAATAGGTACAAAGAAGTAAATCATTATATATAATCAATATCGTTTTACTCTACGTTTATAACATTCCTTTATAAGATAAAATCCAGTTTTGTTTGATTGTAACTATGCTCCTTATATTTATGTAAGAAAATTTTAATTTACAAAGCATATAAAATATATTAACAACATATTAATAAGATATTTTCTAAAATAAATGAATACAAACACGTACATAAAAAAAAATCATAGTAAATAATAACATTTCGTCTTACTATAATATTACCAAATTACAATAAATAAATTATATCCGCGAACAGAAAGAAGTTCAGTGAGTTTCAAACACTTTGGAAATTTTTTTTGAATATTTTAATAAAATTTCAAACAATATTTTAATTTCAAAACACACGTGAAATATAAAATTGGAATCATAATTTTAATAGCGTGTTTTTACATAATATATTAATTCATATCTGATAAAATAAATTATAATATCTCTATAATTTTATAAATAATTGAATCTAAATATTCGAAATCTTAATTTCATAAAGGCCATTTGGATCAGATAAAAAGTAGATAGGCTGTCCATCAGTCAGTCTCGCTCATCGTTGATATCCATTTCAGTTATAATAAGGAGTATTAAAAGGAATATTATAATATTTTGGTTTAGTATTAAAATTCAGTGTTCAGGGGCGTATTTAAGGGAGGCTAGGGGGGCTTAGCCCCCCAGAGACCTATTTTAGCCCCTCCAATTGATTATTATATATTAGCTTTTTAAAATTAATAGTGACATTATTTATTTTTTTTAGCTTTTAATATTACTATTCGATTTAGTAATTTATGGCATAAAATATTTCTTGGGACATTAGCATTAGGGCATTAGGGTATTACTCCTTTAAATACGCCCTTGACAGTGTTGTGTACAAAAATTATATGTTGTAGTTGATATTGTGGTTAACGTCGATTTACTTTCGACGTACACGCACACAAAACACACACACACACACACACAATAAAACACGCAAAATATTTATTCTGTACTTTTATTGTAGATTGTTCTACAGTGACCGCGTTACACGCGCATCATTCAAGAACACATTTTCCGGGTTGTCTTTGCCTTTTTATATTATCTCTTTTACACAATTGTTATTATTTTACTCAGTGGCTAATGATTACAATAACTTTATTATTTAAAAATTGCACAATGTTTTCTTAACCCGTTTCCAAGTGTTATGTTTTGATAATAAAAATGCATATTACAACAATAAAATTCCTGAAAAACACAATGTAACACACGTATCACACAAAATATGGTATTTTAAAATTGAATGACATAATAATGGAAAAAAGTTAAATGGGAAATTATTAATATATGCAGATTTTTTTCTATTATTTCTGATATAATATAAACTGATCAATGACAATCGCATCATCTGTATCAGCACCCTAAAATATAACAATCTTCAATTTCTATACCAGTACCATGTCGTTTGCCTAGAATAAATTATACTAGGTTTCAGTTTTTAACGTCTATTTAACATTGATTTAAAAGCAATAATAATTTATTATTATTATTATTATTATTATTATTATTATTATTATTATTGTTGTTGTTGTTGTCGTCGTTGTCGTTGTCGTTGTCGCAGTGGCGGTTATACATGATGTTCAAGGGGGAGGGGCGAAAATGGAGCCAACCCCCTCTGCCAATGAAATCCACATCGACGAGCAATAACCAAGAAGAAAGATCTATTAATGTACCGAGACGAAATGCAGATGTAAAAAAAGGAAGAACAACGTACATGGAACGTAAACGAAATAACAATAAAACGAGAAAAGAAAGTAGTCACCAGGTAGCGTTACGACACAACACAGAGGGCGCGGCAGAAAGGCGCATATAGAAGTCAGTCTCGAACACACACATACAACGCAGTCATACGCGAACTACGTTGTTCACGTCTGACCGCCGTGACTACACTGAGCGGTCCGATGGTTTCGGACCGCTATTTATATGCACCTTTTTGCCACGCCCTCTATGTCGTGTCGTAGCGCTATCTGGGAACTACTTTCTATTCCGGTATTATCACGGTCGGCTGACGCGCACGTATATCGGTATATGCGGGTGTTTAGTTTGACACTGACCGAGCGACCGTTCGTACGCGCGTATGCAATCTTCATTATTTATTATTTTTTTAATTATTTATATTATTTCGAAAATGAAATGAACGTAAGGATTCATCTTTCCTCGTTGTACACTCGTTTACTCGTTTATTTTATACGGTTACTCGTTCGCTCACATTTTTACACGTTTACTCGTTTAAAACTGTAGGCGACCCGACCGAATTTGTCATCAGCCAAGCACTAAAAGCTCAAACACGACCGATGATCATCGTGCACTGTCAGCGCGTACCGTACGCGCTGATCGTCGGTCGAGCACTAATTCCAGCCTCATAGATGATGTTCAATTGGGGGCAGGGCAAAAATGGAGCATAACCATAACATAATTGGACCAACTTATATGACACAAGACGGTGCTAATAGGTCAGAGACTTACTATATTTAAAAATATCACATCCCATGGGGGGCGATCCACCTATCGCCCCCCTTATAACCTCCACTGCGTTGTCGTTGTCGTTGATATTGTTATTATTATTAGAGAGATTCTGCGACTCGTAAAAATTACGACAACGAGAACGACAAACTTGTCGTAAATTGTTTCTCGTATACGAGAAACACAACGTGAAAAAACTAGTTTCTGCGATCCGTGTACGAACAACGTAATAATATATTGAACTATATTGTTGAAATTTTTGTATTTAACAAATTCCCCCAAAATAATTTATTTATATAACGTTTATCAATTAAATTTGTCGTTCTCGTTTACGGGAAACCACTCGTTATTTGTCTAAAAACATGTAAAATTCATGGTGTTTCTTGATCAACTCATATTAAAAACGTATATTTGTAGTTGTATAGTTACTATACATAGTACTTACCTGTTAAAAAATGGAAGTAGTCTTCGAGAATTTTCAGGTTCCATCACTCACCACCACCACAACTACAAATAATTGAGATTTTAAATTTTATTTTATTAATAAAAAGTAAAAACAATTTATGTATATATATATATATATATTACATTTCTCTGGTTAACGAGTATAATACCTTTGTTTTATAATAATTTAGAATATTATACAAGCTGTAATAACTCAAAAATATAAGATAGTAAAAATAATATAATCCTATTAAAGGGAAGGAGCGTGAACGGGGTCGTGAATTCGAGAATTGTAGCAGAAAGTGCGAAATAAATATTTCTATGCTCTACAAAAAAAAAAATAACACTTACCTCACTCTTCTGATGTGTGACGACTAAAGAGAGCGCCCAGTGAGATGAGTCAATAGAAAAATATTATAAAAGAAACAAGGTTGGGTCGCCGCCTTCAGCTCGAAGTCGGCGACAAGAATTGAATAACTCGATAATGGATGCGTGCGTGAAGAACAACGCCTGTTCTCACGGGATACCGATTTCTTGAGTTGTTGTTGTTGTGTTGAGTGTGCGCACACTGACGAGACGACGAAATCATCGAACGGCCGAGGGTATACGTACATTTTGATAAAAGATTGAAATATGATTTAGATATTTTGATGGTGGTGGTCAGCTTGACCAATGCGGTGACGTTATAAGACACATATGTCGACTCAGCGTATCCCGGTGGGCCCTTTCCCACACGTGTATGTATTTTATCTGACCTGAGTCGCATGTGTTTTTTTTAAACGCACAGTGTCTACTTACTTATTATTATATAGGAACATGTGTGTGTGGCATAATTCTGAAAAATCGATATGTACCCTTTTTTTTATTGTATTTTGATATTTAATGTGGGCAAATTCGATGATTAGCGTCTCTCGTGTGTGCTCGTAAATAATATATTAATTTCAAAGAATTCGTGTGCGACTTATTCGTTGCACGTGTCATGGCTTAAATTTCTTATTTTTTTTTTTGTTTATAATATAGTCGGTATTCCGAAAGGAGGAAGCTTTGATATTTTTCATTAAATTATATTAAAATATATTCTTAATTATAATATCTTATTAATATTATAAAAATAAAACAATAATGATATATGTGCATATTATTACAAAGCCAAATTTCTTAGTTAGGAGGAATTGAGTTATAGTTAGTTTCGGCAGAGATGAACTCATGACGGTAAAAAAAAGCCCGCATATATCTGTATAAAGATTATGCACAATTTTATACATCGAAACAATAATGTAACAAATTCATAATTGGAATCATTAAGACCAAACAAATCTTCCATAGTTTATTATAATAACAATAATTCGATTTTAAATTTAAGTATCTTTATTAAAATAATTATATGCATAAATTAATACACAAATCATTTCTTGTATTCATAAAAAAAAAAACACTATTAGTCTATGACGACCAATACTTTCGAACCATATCTGCTCCTTTTTCACCGACCATTAAAGTTGGCGCGTATAGATGTCCACTTGGAATATAAGGAAATATCGAAGAATCTATCACTCGAAGTCGTTTAATTCCCAGTACTTGTAAGTTACTGTTTACAACGTCTCCCATTCTGCATGTACTACATTGGTGATGAAAAGAACTAGTCAAGTGTTTGGATAAACATGCCCAATAATCATCAGATTTAAATAATAAATGATCACAATTTGGGTATGGTTCTGGATTGAGTCTAGGTGCGACACTTTTAAATGCCTGCGTTTCTTCTATCAATCTGACAAGAAATTTAATCCCATATATATTATCATCTAGATCACTTTTATTGTCATAATAATTATAAGACATTATAGGAGGCTGCCATGGGTCTTTACTTTGTAAAGTTACACTTCCACGAGCATTTGGTTGTAATAACATAATGGACATCAAAATCGTATTTGGCTTTCTTCCTAATGAACGGAATATTAGTTCAATTTCTTTTCCCGACGGTGATCTTATGTAAGCTACACCATCTAATCTTGTTAATGTAAGTGGTCCTCGGCCATAAAAATACCATTCTTCAAGTAATTCACGATCAAATATGGTTTTTTCATTGATTGCCGGGTTTGTTTGATTAATAATATATTCTAAAGCTAAACAAAAATATGTTATGTTATTATACATTCTTAAGAAACTTTTTTTATTATATAGTTATTGTACTACGTTAATCTTCACAGTGAATTTTCGTAACTTAAAAATATTTAATTATTACAAAATTTAATTCTAAGTAATAAAATGTATTTTACATATTTGAATAGTAACCTATATTTCTAACCAAATTTTCTAGGCAAATCAATTTTTTTTCTTAAAAATGGTGATGTATATTTAATATTTAATGAATAATTTGTTGTTTATTACTTTATTAGCATTGGAAGTGTAAATAAGAGGTGTGAAGAAGACAAAATAATTTTTTTTTTTTTAGTTCTCGCATAATGTCACTCAATCAATAGTTAATGGTTAACAATATATGTTAATTGTAACGATTTAAGTTTAAAATCTTTTAAACTGAAAAGTGTAAATAACTTTAATTTCCGAATCGGGAAAATAATATTTTGATGCTAATAAAAAAATATAGTGTTTAGTTCATTTTAAATCGCTTTTCAAGAACAAAATTAAAAATAAATATACCTCCAGGTGTTCCATAATGGTCTAATAAATTTTGTCCCACTGGTAAATCTTGAATAACTGGTATACCAATATTTTTTAAATGGCCTTTTGGTCCGACTCCAGATAACATTAGTAATTGTGGTGAATTTATTGGCCCGGCAGATAAAATAACCTCCTTACTAGCATACACTATTCTACTTTTTCCTTTTTTTGTAAATTCCACTCCGGTTGCTTTTTTAGTTTGTGGATCAATAATTATTTTTGTTACTCGACTGAATATTGACACGTGCAGATTTTGACGATTCCTTACTGGGCGAATATAGGCTTTACACGCACTTACCTAAATAAACACGAAAAAGGTGATCAACTTTATCATTACTCATTACTTATAACGAATAACGAAAAATGACAAATGTATAAACTGTACAATGTACAGTGTAGGATGACTACGATGGGACAAATACAATTTCAGTTTAAATATTAAAATTGTACCTATTATATTTCTTTGTGTCAGAAAATACATTTTTTCCTATGAATAAAAATAATACAATAAAATTCGACATTTCAATTTTGTCTTTATAGCGTTGGGCCCCATTTAAATATAATATCAGAGGGCCCCCGGCGATCGCCGGGTAGCCGGGTGGGCCAGACCGACACTGGGTGTCTCGTTGCCTCAACCAAATGCTATTGGGACGCTAAAACTCTTATTTTTCTAATGTTTCCCTTCTCCCCATTAAAATAAAAAAAAATTGTAACATTATAAGCATGATATAAAAGTTGTATATTGTTTTAAATATGTCATATATGTTTATCATTTTCTAAATGTAAATACATATTAGTTATTACCAAATACAGTTAATGTATATTAATTATTTTACAATAATTATTTATTATAAAATGCCTCACCTAATTTAAAATTGGCCACTCTAGATATTTCTGAAATACGAGTATTATCTTACATTTTTCATTGGTACTCAACATTTCAAATTTTAATACATTATATTCTCTAATATATTTTAATCAACATATTTTTAACTACATATATCAAAATTCTATCAATTTTAAACAGTAAATAGTTAGTTTATATTTTTAAATAATTTAGGTGATACAATTCTGAAATGTTGACTGATAAAACTCATATTCATTTTATAAATGATAGAACTAATTCTATATTAATTAATATAGAATATATTAAATAATAGTACTAATTCCAATATTATTTGAAAATCATTTTTACATACACATTTCAATAATATCATTCACATAATTTTTATAATAAACCTTTAATTATTTTAATTTATTTTTTAGGAAAAGTATTATGTTCGTGTATGTACGAATAAATATACTTACTCTGCGTCCATTTATTGTTGTACACTGTGCACGTGATACTCCATTCTCTGGATTAACCGTATAATCGATATTTTTCTGTAATCCCAATTCACCGCCAGCTTCTACAAACATGTCCACGAGTGGTGAATGATATCTAACCCGTTCAACATGTACCTTTCCTTTATGTGAGTGGAAAGGCGAATTTTGATATTCTGGTACAGAATTATTTTCGGATTTTAAAAAATATGGCAATACATCCGTATAAGCCCAACCAGGATTTCCTAGTGCTGAAATCGTATTGTAATCCTCCATTTTTCCTCTTGTGTAAAACATGGCGTTTATAATTGAAGATCCCCCCAGTCCTTTTCCTTTTGGCCAAGGACAGCGATTATTTTTTTCGCCTAAACATGCATTTTTACTTGGTTCAGCCGTGTAACCCCAATTATAGTCTGTTTTAAATAAGAAACCAGTATCTGCTACCGCTGGTATATCCGTGTATAAAGATTCATCTCGACCGGCTTCTAATATAAGTACAGTCCAATTTTGTTGTTCCGATAAACGATTCGCAACAACACTGCCTCCGACACCTGCTCCGATCACAATAAAATCGTACTCACGTAATATAGGTTTATTACCAAAACAAGAATTTTCCATAAATGGAATTTCTTCTTGGTGATACCGTCCATCAGTAATGTTTGAAAATAGATCTGAAAATATTTCAGGTGTAGATGAAATTAAGAATACGACCAGCGTAAGAGTTTTCATGTTAAATAAAAGGTAATTGTTAATGCAACTGATATCGCGAACTAATGCAGCGGTCGGTAGCAAAACGTCGAGCGGCACTGTGATAATTTAGGTAAAACTCTCCACTTTATATAAATTTTTTACTAATGTTTTGTTGTCTGTGGATAATGAATTGTGCTCTTATAATTTAAAAGTACGTATCAAGAAATATTTCGTATCATTCTCTATAATTTAATGGTTTATATATGGTGAATAGAAACCTATATAGATAGTTCTAAATGAATGTTTAATTTTTATTTTCTACTTACATTTTACCCGAGATATACCATTACAGTAGAAAGATAACGGTTTAACAAATTAAGTACAATGAGGGGAACACACAATACAATAACATTAACACAAGTTTATAGCAACAGTTAATTAATTCGGTACTCTAATTCCGCACTAAATGTCAATTAAATAACAAAAGAACTAGATAACTTCGTATTTTATCGAAAATAAATTTGTGAATAAAGTGGAGAAAAGGTACCCGTATTTCGGTATAAAATGTATATTTATTTATAATAAGGTGCCAGTTAAATTTATAAAAAAAAATATATGTTCTTTATCATATAATTCAAAAAACTAATAAGATATTCTAATGTAAATTTTCTGATTTATTATCAAAATGTCCGTAGCTTCAATAATAAAATTTGTCATTTAAAAACGCAAATTCCAAATTCTTTATATGATATGTATTTATGTGTTCACTGAGACGTGGTTAACAAATAACATTGAATCATCTGAACTGGGATTTCGCAATTATAATGTTTATAGATATGACAGAAATTCTAATACTAGTCCATTACCTAGAGGCGGTGGTGTTCTTATCGCTGTACATAATGATATTCTTTCTTCACCTATTGTAATAAATAATAACCATATTGAACTTTTATTTGTCTTGTTAAAATTTCCGAAACGTTATCTTATTATCAGTTTAGTTTGTATACCTATTAATTCGAATGGATCTGATTTTAATGAATATTTTGACGTCGTTGAAAAAATGTATAATAAATATCAAAACGCTGATTTTATGTTGTTAGGCGTTTATAATTTACCATCGGCTACTACCTCAAATATGGATTCATATTTCAACGATAAACTGTCATAATTTAATTTTTTTCAGTATAATTATGTAGTTAATACAAAAAATGTGATCCTTGATTATGTCCTATCGAATTCCCATTGCATTAATGTCATTAAAAATATTAGTCCTAAAATACCTGTTGATCTTTTACATCCTCCAATTGATATATCATATTATTAATATACTCCACTACGGCCTAGAAAATATCGAGAATTTAATATTATTATAACCTACGGACAGAATTATACAAATATTTTGAGTGTAAAAATATCTATTGAGAATACTTTATAAATACGTTTAAAACAATATTTCGCGGGTGATTTGCATTTGAAAAATCGTTCAACTTGTCTTTAGCCGTGGTGCACGGAGAGTGGCGAGTGTTTCCCAAAATTTAATTGTCCTAATGTACAGTTTGCCTAATTTTCAAACAACTGTTAATTGGAAGAATTAATTAATTGGAGGAATTGATATAGCGGTTCGTGCGGACCTAATGTCGAAATGGTCAAAACATCAATAAGTAGAATAGATTTTTATTTCACATAAATCACTCGTCGTGTTATAATCAGTAGACAGTATATAGCTGAATTACCCGCCGCTGCCGGGTTACAGTAAAAAAAAAAAGATTATGGAATAATTATATATAATATATACTAACGGAATTACCCGGCTTCGCCCGTGCGCAGTTTTGAACGAAAACTTGTTCATATATATATATATATATATATAATACGGGAAATTTTAATATTCTAGGCGTTAAACAGTTACCATGGTAACCATTTAAATTGTTATTAAAAAATAATTTATAATTTAAAATAAAAATTGGTTAAGTAGTTACGGAGTTTATCGAGGACGAACATCGTACATGTTTTTTAGTATAATAAATTATAAATTATTTTTGAATAACAATTTAAATGGTGACCATGGTAACTGTTTAACGCACAGAATCCTAAAATTTCCCGTATTAGCTACCACTCCCGGGAGAGGTAGGGGAGTGAAAAATACTTTAAAACCAATTCTCATACCTACCAAATATACAAAAAAAGTCATTAAAATAGGTCGAGACGTTTCGGAGGAGAATGGCGACAAACACTGTGACACGAGATTTTTATATATTAGAGATAAATTACATTTTTCTGGTTAAAAAGGTTACAAAGGTATTTTTGTTTTATAATAATTTAGAATATTATACAATTTAAATTTCTTAGTTAGGAGGAATTGAGTTATAGTTAGCTTCGGCAGATGATAAAATTATAACGGTAAAAAAGGGCTTGCATAAATCTGTATTATGCGCAGAGCCGTCTTAAGGTTATGTGAGGCCCAAGGGCCCAAAATAATTTGGGGCCTTTGAATACTTAAATTACGATATATTCGTGTATATATATATATATATATATATATATATTTTTTTTTAACACATAATATATTACAAGTATATTAGATATTAAAATTATACTTTATTAATAAAAAGTAAAATAGCAATTTTATTAGAATCTCTGTTACTTCATTGTTTATTATGATAATTTCAAAATGTTAATAATTTAAAATTAAAGTATTTTTCTTATCATTGAAGATTTATTAATTTTTTAAATATCTAAGTAAAAGAAAATTAATATGTTATTTTCTAAATAAACTGAGGGCCCTTAGAATTTGGGGGCCCCGGGCTCGGGCCCTCCAGGCCCATGCCTTAAGACGGCACTGATTATGCGCAATTTAATACATCGAAACAATAATGTAACAAATTTATAATTGGAATCATTAAGACCAAACAAATCTTCCATAGTTTATTATAATAACAATAATTCGATTTTAAATTTAAGTACCTTTATTAAAATAATTATATGCATAAATTAATACACAAATCATTTCTTGTATTCATAAAAAAAAAAACACTATTAGTCTATGACGACCAATACTTTCGAACCATATCTGCTCCTTTTTCACCGACCATTAAAGTTGGCGCGTATAGATGTCCACTTGGAATATAAGGAAATATCGAAGAATCTATCACTCGAAGTCGTTTAATTCCCAGTACTTGTAAGTTACTGTTTACAACGTCTCCCATTCTGCATGTACTACATTGGTGATGAAAAGAACTAGTCAAGTGTTTGGATAAACATGCCCAATAATCATCAGATTTAAATAATAAATGATCACAATTTGGGTATGGTTCTGGATTGAGTCTAGGTGCGACACTTTTAAATGCCTGCGTTTCTTCTATCAATCTGACAAGAAATTTAATCCCATATATATTATCATCTAGATCACTTTTACTGTCATAATAATTATAAGACATTATAGGAGGCTGCCATGGGTCTTTACTTTGTAAAGTTACGCTTCCACGAGCATCTGGTTTTAATAACATAGTGGACATCATAATTGTATTTGGCTTTCTTCCTAATGAACCGAATATTAGTTCAATTTCTTTTCCCGACGGTGATCTTATGTAACCTATACCGTCTGATATTGGTATTGTAAGTGGTCCTCGGCCATAAAAATACCATTCTTCAAGTAAATCACGATCAAATACAGTTTTTTCATTGATTGCCGGGTTTGTTTGATTAATAATATATTCTAAAGCTAAACAAAAATATGTTACGTTATTATATATTCCTAAGAAACTTTTTTTATTACATAGTTATTGTACTACGTTAATCTACACAGTGAATTTTCGTAACTTAAAAATCTTTAATTATTACAAAATTTAATTCTAAGTAATAAAATATATTTTACATATTTAAATAGTAACCTATATTTCTAACCAAATTTTCTAGGCACAACAATTTTTTTTCTTAAAAATGGTGATGTATATTGAATATTTAATGAATAATTTGTTATTTATTACTTTATTAGCATTGAAAGTGTAAAGAAGAGGTGTGAAGAAGACAAAATAATTTTTTTTTTTAGTTTTCGCATTATGTCACTCAATCAATAATTAATGATTAACAATATATGTTAACTGTAATGATTTAAGTTCGAGTGACATTTAAAATCTTTTAAACTGAAAAGTGTAAATAACTTTAATTTCCGAATAGGGAAAAAAATATTTTGATGCTTATAAAAAAAATATAGTATTTAGTTCTTTTTAAGTCGCTTCTCAAAAATAAAATAAAAAATAAACATACCTCCAACTGTTCCATAATGGTCTAATAAATTTTGTCCCACTGGTAAATCTTGAATAACTGGTATACCAATATTTTTTAAATGGCCTTTTGGTCCGACTCCAGATAACATTAGTAATTGTGGTGAATTTATTGGCCCGGCAGATAAAATAACCTCCTTACTAGCATACACTATTCTACTTTTTCCTTTTTTTGTAAATTCCACTCCAGTTGCTTTTTTAGTTTGTGGATCAATAATTATTTTTGTTACTCGACTGAATATTGACACGTGCAGATTTTGACGATTCCTTACTGGGCGAATATAGGCTTTACACGCACTTACCTAAATAAACAGAAAAAAGGTGATCAACTTTATCATTACTCATTAGTCATTATAGTAAAGCGATATTTCTAGGGTAGCTTTTGTAGTTATGGCCCGTATTTCACTGGAAGCTACCGTATTTCAAAAGGCTATCTCGTTGCCTCAATCAAATGCTCTTGGAACGCTAAAACTCCTACTTTTCTAATGTTTCCCTTCTCTCCATTGAAATAAAAAAAAATGTAATATTATTAGCATGATATAAAAGTTTTATGTTTTAAATACGTCATATACTCTTATGTTTAAAATTTTCTAAACGTAAATACTTATTAGTTATTACCAAATACGGTTAATGTATATTATGTATATTTATTACTTTAATATTATCTACTTATACATATACTTAATGTTTGTTATCGAAGAAGGTAATTATATCTATCAATGCAAAATAATGAATTTAACAATAAATAATTATATTTTATAATATTTATTGATTATAAAATGCATCCCATGATTTAAATTTGGCTACTTTAGATTCTTCTGAAATAAGAGTATTATCTTACATTTTTCATTGGTACTCAGCATTTTAAATTGGTATACATTATATTCTCTAACATATATTTGTGTAACATAAATAAATTTCGGATTTCATTAAATTTTTAAATTATAAAATTAATTTCGTAATTAAAATATTTAATTATAATTCATTGATGATCTATTGAAATGTTTAAAATCAAAAATGTCCACAGTAAAACATTCTTCATCGAAATTGGTTTAATCGAAAATTAAATTAGCCACGACCTAATATCACGGAAAATTATTATTTTCGTTTATGTATAATATATTTCATCCATAAATATACGTACTCTGCGTCCATTTAGTGTTGTACACTGTACACGTGACACTCCATTCTCTGGATTAACCGTATAATCGATATTTTTCTGTAATCCCAATTCACCGCCAGCTTCTACAAACATGTCCACGAGTGGTGAATGGTATCTAACCCGTTCAACATGTACCTTTCCTTTATGTGAGTGGAAAGGCGAATTTTGATATTCTGGTATAGAATTATTTTCGGATTTTAAAAAATATGGCAATACATCCGTATAAGCCCAACCAGGATTTCCTAGTGCTGAAATCGTATTGTAATCCTCCATTTTTCCTCTTGTGTAAAACATGGCGTTTATAATTGAAGATCCCCCCAGTCCTTTTCCTTTTGGCCAAGGACAGCGATTATTTTTTTCGCCTAAACATCCATTTTTACTTGGTTCAGCCGTGTAACCCCAATTATAGTCTGTTTTAGATAAGATACTTGTACCTGCTAACGCTGGTATATCTGTGTATAAAGATTCATCTCGACCGGCTTCTAATATAAGTACAGTCCAATTTTGTTGTTCCGATAAACGATTCGCAACAACACTGCCTCCGACACCTGCTCCGATCACAATAAAATCGTACTCACGTAATATAGGTTTATTACCAAAACAAGAATTTTCCATAAATGGAATTTCTTCTTGGTGATACCGTCCATCAGTAATGTTTGAAAATAGATCTGAAAATATTTCAGGTGTAGATGAAATTAAGAATACGACCAGCGTAAGAGTTTTCATGTTAAATAAAAGGTAATTGTTAATGCAACTGATATCGCGAACTAATGCAGCGGCCGGTAACATAAAACGTCGAGCGGCACTGTGATAATTTAGGTACAACTTTCCGCTTTATATAGATTTTTTACTAATGTTTTGTTGTCTGTGGATAATGAATTGTGCTCTTATAATTTAAAAATGCGTATCAAGAAATATTTCGTATCATTCTCTATAATTTAATGGTTTATATGGTGAATAGAAACCTATATAGATAGTTCTAAATGAATGTTTAATTTTTATTTTCTACATACATTTTACCCGAGATATACCATTACAGTAGAAAGATAACGGTTAAAAAAATTAATTACAATGAGGGAACACACAATACAATAATATTAACACAAGTTTATAGCAACAGTTAATTAATTCGGTATTCTAATTCCGCACTAAATGTCAATTAAAAAACAAAGGAACTAGATAACTTTGTATATTATCGAAAATAAATTTGTAAATAAAGTGCACAAAGGGTACTCGTATTTTGGTATAAAATGTATATTTATTTATAACAAGGTGCCAGTTATATATATAAAAAACATATGTGTACTTTATAGACCCGTTTGGATTAGACGCAAGATACTTTTCTCTATTATATTATTAAGTATTCATTTTTTTTTTTTTTAATACTTCAAATTTATTGTTTTTAGAATTAAGTGTTTTCTATTTTTTTTTTTTTATCTGTGAACAATTTTCAATGTAGAAAGTGTATACCGTTGATCTTTGTTATATACGGTGCTTTCCAGTTGCGAATTGTATCTAGTTTGTACTTCGATTTTTCAATGGAAAATGGTCAAGGATCAAGCATTTCAATGATACTAATAACCGGGGGACTAACGAAAGAGAAGTTAATATAAATATAGAACTTGATTCCAAGGAAGAGAAAGACTCGATAAAAAATTTGAAATTAAAAATAAGAACGCCTGTCAAAATTGTATAGTTTGCTGTTATAATGTTTTAAAAGCATACAATTTACATATGCTATGGCTTATTCTCATTTGTTTATGGCCTACAAATTTATTTTAAGTTAATTGCTTTTAAATTTTTTAACATTATCGTGTACACAAGTAAAATGTGAAACAACATTTTCAAGAGTGAAATACGTTTTCACTAGACTGCGAAACACGTTAAATCAAGAGAAATTGGATACATTTTTATTAATGAACGTTGAAAAAAATATATTGTTAAATATTAAAAACGTTGACATTATATATTTAATTATTAAAAAAAAAGTGATGAATTAAAAAATATATTATTATATTATTGTTTAATTTAGCAACATTACCACCAAAAAAGTTTGATTTTATGCTATTAAAAAAAAAGTGGTGGGTCATTGAATGAGTTTGGAGGCTTAATTGTACCTACGTATATGGACAACTTATAAATTTAATGGGCCGGTAAAATTATTGTGCTCGGTAATTTCTGGGCCCCAATCCGGCCCTGGGCCGTCTCCACCATATATGTACCTTGTGACGATAAATATAAACAATAATACAACTATTTTAGCTATTTTATCTTTTTTTTTTTTAATATGACAAATTGTTATATTTTAAAAATTATGTTTTTATTATCGAGTATATTTTATAATCTACAATCATTGTATTTGTAGAAATCGAATACTTGATAAGAACGAAGATTGATTCACTGATAGCGTTTTCCACATGGCTGCACTATTGCACTGGTGCAATTATTTTATGTTCCATATGGAATATTAGTTCACAACTAGTGCGAGTTTTTATGTTTCACATGTATGCACTCTGTCAGTTTTTTGCACTGAGTGCAGTGATAATTGCACGAGCTCCTCGAGAGGGTGCGCCTTATCTTTTATTGATAACAGTGCCAACCATCATTTTCGTTAAAAATTTTTGTTAATAAAAACGATTTTTAAAACGAGTTAACGAGTAGAGCACACATGGAATACGGAATATAGCACAGAATTTTGTGGCAACGATATACACAATCGTTATCAAAGATAAAATAATTGATAACATTTTCATAACGAAAAATCGTGTTCCATATGATACTGAACTGGACAGCACTGGGCAAGTTTTCGAGTGATATTATTTGCCCGCTCTAGGTGCAATAGGACAGTCATGTGGAAAACGCTATGAAATTTCTCGTATCAATTCATGACCGAATAGTTCTACTAAAATACAATTTGATAATTTTTATAAAACATTCCTCGTATCAACAGTAGAATGTGAAAGGGGCTTCGGCTTAATGAATAACGTATATACCCGGAGGCGTCCCTAGACAGTTTTTAAGGGGAGGGGGCCGAACCTATATTTTTTAAATCAATAATTACCCTATGCGTATTTTTCAAAAGTTTGTGCGAACTTAAGTCAATTCTACTGAATTAATTTTTTTTTTTTTTATAATGCGACTACATTACAAATAAGCTTACGTAAAAAAGTAATTTATCAATATAAATTTTAAGTAATTTTATACATTAAAAATTGTTATGGGTGGGTGGGGGGGGGCGAACGCCCATTCGCCCCCTCCCCTTGGGGACGCGTCTGTATGTACCTACTAAGCTAAAAGCAAGGATTACCACGAAGAATATTTGAATTCCCATTCGTATGTTTGTAAATATTAATTAGACATTAAACACAAATAAAATTAAAATATGTAGCTGTAATCACGTAGAAAAATTAAGGGCCTCGAAATGATTTCTGGCAAACGAGCCTCATCATAGTTTCGGCACTGCACCGTCCGTCGTCGTTTTCGCACGTAACGCGCATTACAATAATATTATATGCATACAATTATCGCCCCCCCCCACCCCCGGAACTAATTTCGTGGAGCGCTCGGTTTTTTTTTCTCCTCTAAAAGAATTATTTTAATCTTAAAAAAGTTAATTCCGAACACGACGAAACGACTGTTAGGTACCTACCTGTTATTACGCGTTGTCGGTCGGCAAACGATTGTCGCGACCACCAAAAAACACAGCCGCCACCCGGCCAGTACCTCTATTCTGTAACTCGATAAGAACTGTTAACGACAACTTTCGGTTCGTTAAGCTATCGAAACGATTTATAAATTCCCAGAAAATTGTCGTTAGCTATCGATTTCTTATCATTTTGGTGCACATACACTTTGTAAGCGCAAGGTATCGATAGAGTCGTTTACAGAATCACGATGTCGATAGCAAAATTCGATACATTTTTAAAATTTCAATAAGAAGCTCTTATCGAATCAATTCGTTAACACGTTATCGAGTTACAGAATAGAGCTACAGCGAGTATACCTACTAAAAAACAAAAAAAACTATTACTGCGGATGCTACGACTCGCACCGCGACTGTAAAACACGTGTAATACGCACAGCCCTCGAGGCGCGCCAATACACATACACACATACACGAGAGAGAGATCGAGTTTCTGTCGTCCACAAAAAACGAAAATATTAAAAACTCATTATTACCTCTACTCGTATGATGTGTAGCGCGTTTTTTTATTCCGACACCTTTAGACGTCCAAATTACGTGTGGCGAGCACACACGTCACGCAACTCTTAACGTAGGTACGCGCCTCGTGCAACCGCCCCAAAGAGGAAAGGTGTATCGGTAATAGATCTATATACCCGTGTGTGTGTGTCAGTCACGTGGTGACTTCATACACGGTACACATACAGGACCAACGGATTAAAAAATAAGCTGTGTTTACGACGGTATGAGTTACTTTGCAGGCCGGCAGCGACAGCGTCTGTTTGTCCGCGTGAATTACATAATAATAATAATGATCCACACGATTTAAATGGATAAAAGCGAGGTGCGTGTGAACGCGGTGTCCGCGGAAATGTCTGTGATTCGATGAAGACGTCACGCGTAATAATCATGTTATACAAAACAGTAGAACATAATAGACGCCATCCGGAATTCCTTTGTTCAGTCCAGTGGCGGTTATACCTTACGTGTGTTCAAAGGAGAGAGGCGAAAACAAAGCCAACCCCCTGTGCCAATGAAATGTCCACATCGACACATCGACGAGTAATAATCAAGAAAAAAGGTCTGTTAATATATCGAGACGAAATTCGGACGTAGAAAAAGAAAAAACAACGTGCGTGGAACGTAAACGAAATAACAATAAAACGGGAAAAAAAAGTAGTCACCAGATAGCGCTACGACGCAACATACAGGGCGTGGCGGAAATGCGCTTATAAATAGCGGTCAGGCTCGAACACACACACACACCCCACAGTTTGACGCTAACTACATTGTTCACGCGTGACCGCCGTAACTACACTGAGCGGTCCGATGGTTTCGGACCGCTTTTTTGTAAGCGCTTGTCTGCCACGCCCTCTACGTCGTGTCGGAACGCTATCTAGTGACTACTTTCTTTTCCTGTTTTATTACTGTCGGCTGACGTGTTATGTCCGTATATGGCCGGTGTTCAGTTTGACGCCGACAGAGCGACAGATCGTATGCGCTTATGCAATCTTTATTATTTTTTCTTTTTATTATCATTAATAATATTATTATTTTACGTATTTCAATGAAAGAAATGAAAGTAAGGGTTCATCTTTCCTCGTTGTACGCTCGATTACACGTTTACTCGTTAGCACGTTTACACGTTTGATCACATCTATACGTTTACTCGATTACACTGTACACGACCGACCGAGTTTATCGTCAGCTAAGCACTAAACGCTCGATTACGACCGATGATCAACGCGTACCGTACGCACTGATCGTCGGTCGAGCACTAATTCCAGCCTTATACATGATGTTCAAAGGGGTGGGGGCAAAATGGAGCATAATCGTAACGTAATTGGACCAACTTACATGACGCAAGTCGGTGCTGTTAGGTCAGAGATATACTAACCACCACTGGTTCAGTCAATATATTTTTCGTTGACATCAAAATCAGCTGACCGTCTTATCACCACAAAGCATCTATAATAATGTATTTCGAAAGCGAATAAAAAAATATATATTCTCAAAACCAGGGTTTTTTAATAAGCAATGGATTTGTTGAAACCTTGGAAGAACCAATATTTAATTTTTTTTTTTTCATTTATTCAAATATATTCAATATTCATTATAAAATGTTATTCAAATGGAACAATTAGCTTGCGATCTGTGAAAGAGAACATTACGTTTGTGCTACAATACCCTGCGACATTTCGTTCTAAGATTTGGTTATCGTTTCATATAACGGAATAAACGTAACTGACTTCAAGGCGAAGACTCACGGGTTCATTGCCAATTTCTCGGCCGGGCCTCGCGAATTTTGTAAACAAATTTTTATCATTTGTAAGTGTCTCTTCTATTATGTTCTATGACTAAACTTTATGGCCTAGGGATGTGGCGACCACATCGCCCACGATTCGAGTTATTACTAGATCGTGCAATCAGCCAGCCCTAAACTCGAGAGTTCTAATCGTCTTAGCTTCTATGCCATTGGATTGTAACTCGTGCTTAGGGACCGTGGGTTTGCTGACTGCGCATCAGCATCTCCACGTTAATAAAAATCACGCACAGGCGTCTTCTATTCTAAGACACCGTCAAGTCCAAGACACACCAAAGTCCTTCGGCGACCGCCAAGTTGCGACGGGAGCAGGATAGTGTAATCTGGAAGCTTTTAGTGACAAACCGACACAGAGGCGGCGGATAGTGTGAACGCCGTTTTGCTCAAGAATTGGCTTTAGAGCAACTCGTGTGCTGCATCCGTGAGTGAGCAATCCTATTTAGGATATGCTCTGCTCACCCTGAAAGGGAAGGGGCGATAAAAGGAGCCCTAAACATAGCCAGCCAACAACTACCCGACTGGATAACCGCGTCCAGACGGTGCACTTCATGCGGTCGAAACAGAATAAGAAATAACTAAATTAATTTTGCCACATAGAATATCCGCACACTTATGGATACCAACACAGATACAAGGCCACAGCGAAGAACGGCAATTGTGGCAAGGGAATTAGAGAAATTTAACATCGGCATTGCAGCTCTCAATGAAACCAGAAGAGCAGGTGAAGGGCAACTTAAGGAACACGGTAGAATTTTCGGGTACAGACATAATAAAAAAATAAAAAAATAAACATCATTGTAAAAACAAAATAGATTCATCGCTCCGCTCAGAATCTAAAATATAATTTAAATATTTAATATATACGTAGTGAAGTTTTACACGAATACGTTTTTTTCATATGCGTCCTCGTGTGCTTGATCAAGTTTCCATTTTGTGCAAAGCATCTCGTACAAACTTCGCACCATTACAGATTTTTTTCTCCATTGTGCGTTCTTAAGTGATTCGTCAAGGAGGCACGCTGTGCAAAGGATTTCAAACAAAACGCACACAAATGCGACTTTTCACCATTGCATCAAAGTCCCACTCACTGCAAAGAATTTACTACAGACGTCACAAGAACACGGTCTTTCTCCGCTATGCGTTCTTATATGCTCCGTCAGAGAGCCAATTGTCGCAAAGGATTTCGTGCAACACGTCTCACCAGCCTCCCGCACGATTAATATTGACATTTTTCAGAATTTTTTTTTCCAAATATTTAGAAATCAATTCACATGAATTCGCAAGATTATTTTTTTCTTTTATAATTTTTTTAGCAAACACCTCTCCTTATACACCCGCCGATAAAACATACGTACATATTAATAATATTTAAAATATATTTAATTCAAACAGAAAGTGCAAACTTAACATTATAAAATTTCGATTAATAAATAATTATATGCGAAAGTAAATTTAAAATTACTTATTCATAATAATATCATCATATTTCTTTTCTTCGTTTGCAACAGGAATTAAATGTTCTGTTATAGACATTAATTGTACTGATAATTTAATTATGACTTTCATCTTCACAAAACACTAACGGGGAGGGATATTCTTCTGCAAAAAAAGTAACAAATATTATGAATTGTATAATTTTTGTTCATTCTTGTTTTCCCATTATAGAATTGCTGCTGTTCAGTTAAATACCACATGTCCACTTATTATACCTATGTTAATTTTATTTTCATGTGTCCCTTTTATCTTGTGCTCCGACATAAGCGTTGTATTAATTTATTTATTACAAAAGGAAAAGTTAGTTATTGTATACCACGAACTATGTGAAATGTGTGTTATGAAATACACTAAATAAAAATTACTGAACAATTAATTTCTCCATTGTTATTAAATGAGATAATTCCTAAAGTCCAAATTAAATGGAATCAACAATATTGTATTTTAGATTATGTTTAATATCCTTCTCGTACCCTATATTTTTTATGTCCTTATATAAACGTAAACATTTAATATTTCTTTCAATTATGTGACGACAAAAAACTATTAAAGTTAGCGAAATAGTTTTGACTAAATAAAATAACTCAATGATCATGCTGAGACATGTAAAACGTTATTAATTTTGATTTTTTGATTTATTATCCTTGTACAATAATACTTATTCTTGGCCCGTAATCTACAATCCACATAATATTAAAACTATACATACTATGATAATACGCCGCTTGGTAGACCATTTCCATGTATTTCATTAACAACATTTCTGTAAAAATTTAAACTGATAAAACGGCTGTAAATTAACAATTAGAAATAAGTATAAAATATTCAACGCCTTATTAAATTTAAAAAAATTATAGAATTATGAAGGTAATTATTTGTGACAGAGATATAAGAAATATTCATAATACATAATTTAAAATTATAATAAAATATAGAAAAAATTAAAAAATTAAAAATAAGTAAATAAATGAATGAATAAAAATTAAAAATTAAAAAATAAAAGATATGTAAAAAATAAAATAAAATATAAATTAATACTCGTGAATAATAAAAATGTATATATATATATATATATATATATATATATATATATATGTATGTATATATATATATATACATATTTTTTTATTAAAATTATAATTTTATTTCATTAAAACTTCCGTTTTCTTTTTTCAAAAAGTATGTATAAACAGGTCATCCATTTTAAAATTTCTTATAATCATTTAGAATATAAACACAGAATAACGTACCAAAATGATCCGTACTTTCTTTTATAAAATAAAACAAAATAGAAATTTGTAATACGCTTCATATTTATCTACATCTATCTAAATAAATATGAATATAAAATTACTTATAACTTAAGCAATAAGATTATTTCCCAATTGTTTCGTTATTAATATTAAATACAATTAATGTTTATTAATTAAATAAATTAATGAAAGATTATTTAAATTTGTGAAACATAAACATATACCTAGGAAAATAAATATATAAATAAAATATAAAAATTTAAAAACAAAAATAAATTTAAAATTTTAATTAAAAAAATATATAATACTCTTATAAAAATAAAATATATATATATATTAAAAACAATATATATAATAAAATATATGCTATAAAAGAATATATATATATATATACAAAGAAAAGATGCCGAGAGTATTTGTAAATTATAAGATTGTAACGACTAGTTTCAACCGTAAGTCATCATCAGGTTACAATAATTTACAAATACTCTCGGCATCTTTTCTTTGTATATATATATATTTATATTATTTTTATAATATATATTTTGTTTAAAAGTCAATAAAATATTATTAAAAATTCATTTATAACAAAAAATAAATTGCTTTGAACATATAACTGAAAATAATTTCTCAACAAATATAAATAATTCAGTGAAAAATTGTGTATGATGAAAATTTAAATGAAAAGTGTGGACGCTGACATACAATTTTTCGACAATATGAAATACTAAACATACGCGAGAAAAATTTACCGTAGGTATCGAAAGAAGATAATCAATTTACTGCATCACACATAATACAATTTACTACACATGAATATGCGACCACACTTAATAAAATTTCATGTAGAAAAAGAGTATCAACAGATTTCATATCAGCGTCCACATTTTCATTTTAATTTTCATGATACAATTTTTCACCGAGTTATTTATATTTGTTGAGAAAATTATTTTCAGTTATATATTGAAAGCAATTTATTTTATTCATTTTAGTGCAATTTTTGGGTATATTTTTTAGTAAAGTGTTTTAAAATTCTATTTTTATTTTTTTATTGTCGATTTTAGTTATAAATAAGTTTTAATATTTTTTATATTAAGGTGATCACGTACTTAACCTAATAAAATCTCCATTTTCTTATTTTCATTATTATTGTAACGATTTTTTTTTTACTTTAGACCGAAATCATCAAAGTTCTATTCATAACGTTAGCCATGCATCACAAATTCCTGTATCCGACCCAGCAAAATGGAACTTTGATTCAGATTCTATTAACTTCTTACTTGCAAACCCTCCAAAGTTAGACTTACAAAATTACCATTTGCAGAAACAAAAGAATATTTGGCAATAAAAGTAGGTGCTTAACTGCTGATAACTTTAAAGAAAACTTCAAAATGGCGAAAAAAAATAGAGATTGGATTCTATATTCCCCATCCAAAAACGCGCTATTTTGTTATCAATGTTTACTTTTCTCACCAAACCAACGATTTTCGGAAATAAAGATGAAGGATTTATAAACTGGAAAAAGTGTAATGAAATTTTACAAGAACATGAAACCAGTAAAACTCATGCTGAATCTGTGAAAATTTGGTTTTCTCGAATAAAAAGACTCTGGTGTGATTGATCTAGAACTAAAGAAAGATATTGAAAATCAAACTTCTTACTGGAAAACGTTTTATATAGAATTGTCGAAACTGTTTCCTTTTAGCATCAAGAGGCTTAGCTTTTAGAGGAGATAACCAGACTTTTGGTTCAAAACGAAATGGTAATTACTTAGGTTGCCTGGAACTATTGGCCAAGTTTGATCCATTTCTTTCTGCACACATAGCTAAATATGGAAATAAAGGAAAAGGAAATGTGTCTTATTTATCATCCACTATATGTGACGAGTTCATAATGCTGATGAGTAATACAATACTAGACAAAATTGTGTCAGAAATAAAAGAAAGAAAATATTTTTCTCTTATAGTGGACTCAACTCCTGATATAACAACACATGATCAGCTTACAATTGCTGTACGGTATATTACAGAAGAAGGCAAGCCCGTAGAACGTTTTCTTGGTTTTATGTCCTCTGTTGGACATAAAGGATCAGATATGGAATTAGCAGTACTTAAAAAATTTTCAGAACTTAACATAAATTTGAAATACTGCAGAGGTCAATCTTATGACAACGCGTCAAATATGTCGGGTATTTATAACGGGTTACAGTCTCGAATTAAAAGTCATTCTACAACAGCATTTTTTGTGCCATGTTCGGCACATTCTTTAAATTTAATTGGGTCAAATGCCGCAGACATTACTCAAGAAGGGACAATTTTCTTTTTTAATTGCCAAGCGATTTTCAATTTTTTTTCTGTATCAACATATAGATGGGATATTTTATGTAAAATTCTTAATAAGAGTTCGGATTGTGTTCAGATAAAAAAAATTAGTACAACTCGTTGGTCTTCAAGGTACGATGTTTGTAAAGCAATATTTAATGGATATGAACAAGTTCTCAGCGCTTTAAAAATAATTTGTGACGATGAAGGACAGAAAAAGGAAACTAGGCATGAAGCTTATTCTATTAAAAATAAGATGGAGAGTTTAAATTTTTGTTTTATGATTTGTATGTGGACACCTATACTTCAAAGATTTAATGCGACGAGTGTTACTTTACAATCTGTTGATATTGATTTAGTCACAGTTGTCACATTATACGAATCATTAGAAACATATTTAGAAGACATTAGAAACAAATTTGACTTTTCTTAGAACAAGCAAAAAATGATTTCAGAACAATTTTTTCCTGGGAAATTTCAAGAAAGAAAAAAAGAAAATGTTTTTGATGAAAATAAAACTGACGAAAAAGAATTGGAAAGTAATCAGAAGATGAAATGTGAAGTATTCCTTGTTATAGTTGATCGATTAATTATGAATTTATGTGAACGAAAACTAGCTTACACTGAACTTCATAAAAATTTTGGTTTTATATTAGTAATGGAATCAATGGATACAAATGATATACGTGACAAAGCTAAAAATCTAATAGAATTATATTCAGAAGACCTAGATAGTTTGTTTGTAGAAGAAGCAGTGCAATTTAAATCAATTCTCAGTTTTTTTTCAAAAGAGGAAAAATCATCTTTTATTAAGCTTTTAAAATGTCTCACTGATTCTCCACTACTGACAACATTCCCTAACGTAGAAATAGCAATACGAATATTTTGTTGTATGGCTTCATCAAATGCAAGTGGGGAACGATCGTTTTCTGTGTTGAAACGAATAAAAAATTATCTAAGATCCACTTTGATCAACGAAAAAATGTCATCGCTTTCAATATTAAACATAGAAGATGATCTTTTAAAACAAACTGATTGGTCAGAGATTATCCACCAGTTTGCGACCATCAAATCAAGAAAAAAAATGATATAAAATGTCATATTTACGATTATTTTTTCATTATATAATATATATATTTTGGTAATAAATATATGTTTGTATATAATTCATAAACTTTAAAATAAAACAAATAAACATAACAATTTAAAATTATACATTTTTTTTCATAAACATTAATCAAGTATCCTGTAATATACAAGACGTATAAACAGGTTATTATCATTTTCATATAAAAAATTTCACAAATTTATTTAGAATGTGAACAAAAAGTAACGTACTCGCACGATTTGCAATTCTTTCTTTTGTGAAACATAAAAGTATTTCCCAATTATTCGTTTTTAATGTTTAATACAATTATTTATTAATTAAATTAAATTATAGACGATCATTTAAATTGATCATGAAACATACACCAAACTATGAAAAATTATATTTCACTTACTTTTATATTGACGCGATTCCTGCGCTTCACCACTTGGGTCTAAACATTTGAACATATATTGTATATGTACGGAGAGAATAATCAAAATTTTGTTTATAATAAGTTGTTTCACATACAACTATATAACCAACAGCCAGAGTAATTAGATTTTTTTGTATTACAAGTTAAATAAATCTTTCGTGAAAACGTTGTATACACAATCTAAAGGTTATGACTGATGAAAAAAAAAATTCTACAAGAATTCTCAGTAAAATAAATAAAATACAAAACATTTATATTATTCGGTGAAATGTATTATAAAATTAAATGTACTATGTAGGTATATGTCTTTACAGTTATATATATCTCTTTATGGTTATTTAAATATCTTTGTTATATCTAACGAATAGTTTAATATACAATAAAATGTTCAGAGGTCAAAATAATAAAAAAATTTTTTTTTTAATAGAATAGTTACGTTAAAAATGATTTAAATTGATCGATTTTGTATAACTGTCTGAGATTTCTAATAGCACGTTAAAAAGAAAAAAAATTTTTAGAATCTCTAGTAGAATTAAAAATAAGTAGGTATATAAAAATATTCGAAGTCACATAAAATATTGAAGAATTTTTTGTAGTTCAATATTTACAAAATGTCACGACTAAAAAGCTATAGGATACACCAGCTGTGTGTAATCATAGACAATGTAAATTTATAAAAATGATATTAAAATATAGATAGGTACCAGAATTGAATATACTTACTATATAATCCGTATTTCTTCAACTCATCTATTACAATATAGAAGAAAATTGATTTAATTCAGTTACACATAAAAATGAAGGAAGAAATTATCAATTAAACAACACATTGTTACATAGTGTAACGTATAAGTGATATGTTATACTTTACTTAAACAATCATTTTCTGTGAGAGAGAAAAAAAACCGGTGTTTTATTATATAATATTATCAATAAGTATATATTTTATTAAATTATTTCTATGTAAGTTTAATAATGAACAATATTATTAACATATACATTCATACATTTGTATGTCAACGATTCTTTAACACTAAACAATTAAGTGGCTTCACTCTTGCATTAGACTATTTTTTTTTTACGTTTTTAACACAAAATTGCATATACGAAATTTTTTCCACCAGTATATTTCCACACGATATAAAACTTGAAGTGTATGCAGTATTGTGAATGAATCGCCGTTCATTCAGATTGGTATAAATTATTAAAAATTGCGTTATTAAAATAATTAATTATTTTTAGACCACTAACTACGCTTAATTCGTTGTTCTTCAGCAGTGAGCGTCACCTCATTTTCCTCGCGTGCGTCACAATTAACTCGTTCTTCTGCAATAGTGGCTGCCGCCGCAATTTCGCTAGACGTGGACGCTCCTTTGTCACCTGAAAAATACGCACTATCCGTGAATTAATTCGATAATTGACCAGCGAATCACACAAAACATATATCGTTTTAAAATTTAATTTCGTTTGTTTATTATATTTTATTTACGTGATTTGTTTGGTTCGATTCTGAGCGTAGCAAAGGAGCTAATGGATTTACAATGATGTTTATTTTATTTTCTAAGTACGACTTTTTATCTAGAAGGGTGTTCCGATCATTACATGCTTAATAAAAAATCCAGTGCAAATTTTGTCATTACCATTATATTAATATTAGTTATTGAACAATAATATCTATTACATCGTGTGAAGTGCAATAAAGTATATTTCCATTCAGCATATACGTATTTAGAAAAAATAAATTTGTCTATCTGTAAACTCATATACACATAATATTTAACAATATTTAATTATTTTTTAATAATAGTTAATTATTAACGTTACATTATTCGACGGTAATTACTGGTTTCACAATAAATCGGTGTTCTGTACTCGTACTCTTATTATTACGGGAGCAGACAATACAAAAGACCAACATTTGTTCATACACTTTTTTATTTCATACAGCTTTATTTGCATACGAAGTGTGACACGAAAATAACGAGACGTTCTCAACAAAACCCAAACTATTAGCGTTTTATCCGTATAGAATATAGAAAATATTAAAATGTTATAAAATTTAATTTTAATTCGGGTTTATATATATTAAAATACGTATTTATAACTGTGTTATTAGTAATAAATTTCAAATACGTGACATACCAGCATCATTTAGTGACGATATCTCTGAACGATTTTCGCTGGACGTAGCAGCTCCTTTGTCTTCTAAAAATGTAATGCAATCCATGAATTAATAATAATTCATTCTCGACAATAAGAAGCTCAGCGAATCAATCACAACATATCTAATTACGAAAATTAATTTGATATAAATATTTTTTTTTTATTTAACTACACAATTTGCTTTTGTGATTTGAATTATTGTAAAATAAAAAAATATATTCATTTTAAAAACTACAAAAATGTTAAAAATTTAAAAACAGTTAACAATAACATAACTTTAATCTACCTATTATTATAGAATATAAATTCAATAATAAAATAATTTTGTTATAATATAACTAGCCTTAATATAATTTTATTTTATTATTATATCTTCGATAAATTGTTATTTTCGAAATTATAGCGAAAAAACTATACGTGATATTGACGAAATACCATTTTTAGCGGTTTTTCATAATTTTTCGGTAGTTTATCGCGTCGCGTTAAAAAACTATTGAGAAAATCGAAAAATGATCTCTCTAAAGTACCAACTGGATGCGAATTGCTGCCGGAAACAAACTGTGACCGAAAAGATTGGAGCACTCCTTCTGGTCGAAACACAGGATAGAAAAAAATAAATAAATATACAGCATTGTAAAACCACTAGGTCCTTCGCACTGCTCAGCATCTAAAATGTCTTCATACACATTGTTTTTGACACTTTTTTTTGTGTAGATTATATATATTATTATTATTATTATAAATATTACTATTTAATAGTAATAAACAGTTCTTGTTGACCGGAACAGCGGATATAGCTGGTATCGAACAAGTATCGATTATTAATATACGATAATTTACTTTATTAATTAATTATGTACATAAATTATTATTTTGTTTTAGAAAAGACTTAATGGGTTGGCCATGTTAAATATACATGAATACGAGGAAATTAGTGTTGAAGAAGTTATTGATGATTTGGCAAAAATTAAAAGACGCATGGGGTTATCATTTTATAATTAAATCTAGTATACTAAGTTCGTACATGTAAAAATGTCACAATATTTTATTCCTTTATTTTCACTATTATTATTATTTTAAATAATTTTGTTAACTAAAAATGTTTTACGTAAAAACTAACAATCTACATAGCTGTACCATTAAACTATTGTGATATATTACATTGACAATGTTATATAATTTGAATAAACTTTATATTTAAATAAATTTGAACATTATTTTGTGATTTATTTTTCACTTTATACTTGTTACATTTTCTGTTCAATATTTCAGTACAATCAATGTATTAAGTAAGTATAGCCGTATAGGTAATAAAAACCATTGGAACCCCCTCCCCCCCCCCAGAAAAAAAAGATATGTATATATAATATTTTAATACACGTCATGATAAATTTAAAAATATATTTAATTTATATAAAAATTAAAAACAATAATTATCATATATTATAATGAAATATAAGTTACCTGCATTAGCCTTATCATAAATACGAATTGCGAACACACAAATTATTATTATATTGCATTTAAAAGTAACCATTTTTATATATTGTAAGTGTAGTAAATTAATAGGTTTAACTAATTGCAAACGACAGAATAATGTAGGTAACATAATTCTTCGGTAATGTGCAATGTAAACAACAATTCATTGGTACATAAATTATACAAATATCACAAAAAAATATTAAACTCACAATTAAAGTTTGAATTTCACGTCTTATTTTATTAAATTTATCACCTGATAAATCAATGCGTTCAATGTTATATTATATATATACGTATAAAACTATAACGTTTTTTCCTTTAGTTAAAAAAAGAAAGTGCCACTTATATTATACTAATTTTATTATTATACATATAATAGTTAATACATTATATTGATATCAGTTATTAAATAATAATATGTATTAAATCGTCTGAAAAGAAATAAAGTATATTTTCATTAAAATTTTATAATTCAGCTTATATGTCATTTGATAATAAAGCAGTACTCAGAACTGGTACTCTTATTATAACTTGAGCAGCTAACATAAAAGACCAAAATTCGTTCGTAACGTTTAATTGTATAACTACATTATGTCATATAAATTATAATATATCCTACACATCTGTATGCGGTAGTAATCAATAAAATTTCTTTCGTTCCGTCTTACTAATATTATAAATAATCTTATTTTTTAACTATTTTTGTTCATTTTATTACACTTTTTGAATTCAAATAACCGTAATTGTGTAATATATTATTCGACCTTGTTGCCAATATATACTGCGTCAATGCTTCTTAAACTTTGTATGGTAACAACGGTAAAATATAATCAATTGTTGTGCAGTAACATTGTGTACATTATGTTTGACAATAACACAATATGTTGCCGAATGCGCTTTATACAAACAATGATTTTACTCTATGATACGAGTATTTCGTGTTAATTCATTTTTATTGAACACAAAATTCTGATATTTATATTTTTTGGTACATTTTTATACTGTATAACTATTTTTTTTTCTCGATCAATTTTTCCTGTATATTAATTACTAATTTTCCAACAATATTAATATAAAAACTACGATTTTCTCTCATTATGTTAAGACGAAAATTCAATCTGATTTTCTAATCAATATTTAATATTTTATTATATTTGTATTTAATTTACTCGGGTATCATATCTGATTCGAATTTACTCCTATTATTATTATTATTATTATGTTTTAATCAATTAATTTATCAATTTTGTTTCCATAATATTTTAATTTATACATTATAAATATGTAAGTCGGTATTCATAATCCTTACATGTAGAATTTCTACAGGAATTCCTAGTGAAAATGATGATTGTATAACACTTTTCAAATTTTTTTTTAATTTTCTTCACAAACGGAAAATTAATATTGCTGATTTTGTATTAAACATACGATATACATTACTATAGTATATATTTTGTACACATATGATAAAATATATATTTGTTTTTTCTTAATCCAATTAATTTTGTTTTGACATAATAGGAGAGATTTTTCTTTTATAATTAGTGGTGAATAAAATGGGATATGAACAAAAATAATCATTTGGACCTCTCTATAAATAAATTAACAGACGTCTATTTAAAAAAGAAACTAGAACTCATAGAAATTTGCATGTAAAAAAAATTAAAAACGACAGGAACAGTTAGTGAAATAAGAGCTAGATTATTTAAATATTATAAAGGAAACTTTGTCGACATAGATGATGAATTCGATGAGAAAGAAAAACAGAGCATAATAAACACTTAAATTGAGAATAAAATTAACATCAACGATATAGATTTAGATTCTGAAGAACAAAATGAATGTTATAATGAGCAAACAGTAAATTGACTATCTAAGAGTAAACATTTGTATGACAATCTCGATAACAAAACACAGAATGTAGCTAATGAAATTGAAACAATTTTAGATAGTTGTGAGAATTATTATAAAAACAATTTAAATAATATTGAAATAAATAATCCGGATAATTCTGACAGTGTATACGAAATAATCGATTTCAGTACACAAAATTCATTGGAGGGTCGTACTAAAGGTTTAACTCAAAAAAAAATCAGATTAAAGTTATTGAGGAAATAATTAATATTTCAGGATATTCAAGAAAAGAAAAAATTAAAAATATTTTAGATATTAACAATAATATAAGTGGAAAAAAATTACTTTCTGATACTAGTGAACATATATTTTAGAACAGACATATTTTAGTAAATCAGTAAAAAAAAAAAAATTTTACGGTATATTTATGCAGACGTTAATTCATTAAATTATAATACTTCAGACAAAAAAAATAAAGGGGAAAATTTATTGTTAGACAATATAAATAAAATTTCTGAAGAAATAAATGAAACAACTAAAATGGCTGAAAGAAAAAGGACCTTACAGGTAACGCTTGATACTTTCACGGTAAATGAAGAAGTAAAAAAAAATGTTTAACATTACCTACACAATGATAACAGAATTTGACGTATAAATAAATATTATATAAAATTTATATTACAATTTAATAATATATTGAAATCATATAAAATTTGACATATATTTCAAATACGAATTGAGATAGTAGAGGGCAAACGTTTATTTTACAATATTTATTAAAATAATAAATACATTTATAAATTATTAATAATTGTCAAAATACTATTCGGGAATTCATAGACTCCATTCAATTTATGCATAGGTACCAATTATACTAAATTATAAACTATGACACACGTAAGTAAAGAAATACTTAAATTTCATTTTTTTAAATTTTTTTAATAATACTTTTTATAATTAAGTAGTAAAAAATATTACTAGCAATTTAAAATAAGTTTAATTTGTCAAATAACTGACCAGATGTAGATGATGTTTAGAATACCTGACAGAAGAAGTTAAAAATGTTTTATAAATTATTAGTTTTAAAATTATTAAGTTGCTTTAATTTTATTTATAATAAAATAATTAATTACATTTATGCACACACCATTTTTAGTTATATGTAGGTATTACAAATGTACAACCATTATTTTAGGAAAAACGTATTTAGTTTATTTGAATTTTAAATTGAATTTATAATTATAAAATACTTTAATATTAAATATACTTTTATTTTAAATTATTATAAACAATATACAAAATAAATGTTTAAATATATTATTATTAGTATAGTGAAATTATAATAACCTAATTGTTATACTATATGGTTTTTAAACTGTAGGTTGTTTTTCATCTTCATTCTTATTTTTGTTTTATTTAGATCTTTTGATTTCATTGCTGAGAAAATAATATTTCCTGAAAATAGTAAAAATAATTAGTGATCAATAAAACACAACGTTATATGAATTATGATGATGGTACTAAACGATTTTAACTCTTATTTAGAAAACAAAATATTGTTATTTTATTAAAAGTCTTAAATACGTTTCGTTTAATGTTTAAAAAATAGTTTTACACGAAATATTTTACTTATTTCGATATAGATCCCAGTAATATTTATACCTCGGCCCATACTAAAATCATTAATATCATACTATGTGTGTACTTAAATCAATGATTTTAAAAGAACTGAAATTCCGAGTCGTGTATAAATTGACTAATATTATTTTAACGTAAAACATAATTAAGTATTGTGCAGCAAGTATTAATATTATAACAATATTGTTTATGGTTAATTTTTATCTAATACGTATATCCTACCTTTATAAAATACAACTTTATATCCATATCTAAGTTCAGGTTCTTGAACTTCGCCGTGTGACTTGTGTAACAACTATCAAATTCTAGTACTCAAATCAATTCGATGGACATCCATCTCATATTTGAAGTCCAAAATACTAATAATTCATAAAATTAAATTAAATACTTTAGTATTTATAAACTGAATTATTCGATTTATATATAGCGAAAAAAAAACTTTCTTGTAAAATCTTACCCAAATACATGCGATTACTACAAAACGTTGGAAAAGGTACCCCAGTACGGCTATAAATAATGATAATGTTACCAGACAGTGTAACAGAACTAGATTCTAATTCTTGTGGGGAACATCATTTCACTTGTTATATACGTTTAAATTTCCAAAATTCCAAAAACTAAAAACAAAATAAACGAAAAACTAATGCTTATTTTACAACAATGTCATGGCTCGACTTCTTTGAAAAATAATTTAAATTTCCAATACCTTTTTCATTTTAGACGGGGTACGGATCATCATCTAATTTCCATGATACTGATTTTTTTCTATTATTGAGATTTATTTCTATTGTATGACAAAATACTTCTTAAATTGCCGTTTTTAATACGGGTCGGTTCATTTTCAGTTCCTAAAAAACAATTTTTATTCACACTTATATAAACGATCCACCATATATTATTAGATAATATTCCAATTGATTCTATTTACGACTTTTTTTACAGCTCCTTTTCATGTCGGTGTCAATTGATGCTGAATCCCGTTTGACCTAACAAAATATAAACAAATGTTAAAAATTGTGTCACGAATAAATATAATTAATATAGTCGTCCAGAGGGGAAAAATCGAATTTTGCTCTCCTAATTTTCAACCAACAAATTTGTGAATACAACTGCACACGGAATGATGATTTTGACAATAATTTGAGTGCGAGAGGAGAGAATTTAAAATGTATCATTCACTTACTAATCGACTCAAGAGTCGATTTAATTTTTATGTTTTTGGTATAATGTAATATTTATCCTTGCATTATAATATGAAGATATAAGACGATAATAGACTGCAATAGACTGCAAAAATCCTACAGTTTTAAACGTATTATTGTTATCGTAGAGATATTTTTAATATTTTCGTCCTGCGATACAGATTTATAATTAAAATAGTCGAAATATATATGATGAGATAACACTCCAAAACGATTCGGACATACCGTGCGAATAACATAAACGAGGCTAGAGTGAGGAGGGCAATCTGCGAATGTGACAGCTAACAAGAAGAAGAACTCTCAAACTTGGAAGTTAGTGTCGGTATATAGAATAAGAGATCGAGTGAAAAGAATAGCCGAGGACTCTTTCGGTTATAATAAAGTCAAGCAAACAGAGCTGTAAATCAATGATTACAGTAGGTTTAAAATTTCAAATTTCCAAGTTTCACAATATTAGAGAAGGGTATTTTCAGAATAGACTACGATTGTAGTAATTGTTTGCGGCCAACGGATCCTGCAAGTCATGTACCGGCTGGCAATTTGACGTTTTCGGTGTCTCCGTTTTTTGAAGGTCCTTCCTTTTTTTAGAGACTTTCTTTGCAGAGGAGCTTATGGCATCCAGTAACGTGTCCATAAAAACATTGCTCTCTCGGATTTTGGCTGTAAAACAAACGACGACGGATTAGTGCAGAACATATAGTTGGCATACACTTCCAACGTAATATAGTGTTGCAATGAGAAATTTGAAAATAGATTTGAATTCGTCGTGAAGCCTACTTGAGATCGACTTTCCTACATTTCAATTATTTTTCAAGTAAAACTTTCCAAAATTAATTGCATTTAAAAGAAATTCTAATACTCAATTTTTGAAGATTTTAAAATAAAAAATAAATAAATAAAAAAAGCGGGGAAGCTTATCTACGGTCAAATTCATGGCGAATTCAAACCTGTTTTCAGAAACCTTATCACATCGCTAGATTGACCGTTACGTTGGAAGTAAAAAAACGACTATTTCATCATGTTTCGTGTGTGCATGACGAGAGAAAATATTTGCTCCCAGTCCCCTTAATATAAATAAATATTCACGTCCTTCGTGACATAGATAGATATACCGTTTCATCCTAGACTACGATAGTATTCTCTGGGACTCTGCGACCGCAAGTGCCTAGTGCTATGGTCGAAAGAGCAGAGAAAATTCCTATGCATTGCTTCATACTCCAGACTTAATATTCCTTTTCTCCCCACCCTCGATTATGCCACTGCTTTTAGCGCTCTAGACCTCAGATCTTTCCAGTCTTGCGGACCACAGACACGCGTGTCTAATCTGTTCAGTCCGTCAAATTATATTCACTAACAATTTTATTTCTTATAAATTTCAAAATACTATTCTTTACTATACTCGTATCTCTGTCCCTTTTCATATTCCTCGACCTTACACGGATTTTCTTGACGATTCTTCTATCCTCCATCTCATGTGTACGCAAACAATGATCCCCCTCCTTTACTCTTACTCAATATAAAATAAATTTAATCCAAGTTATTAAAATAAATAAAAACCCGGATGACTAGAATGGGCGAACACTTACGATGGCGTGAGAATCCATATAGAAAAAAAAACTTATATATATAAAATATATAAATACGCGATATGCCTTAAAAACCACTGCAGTGTTGCGGTAGGTGCAAACTGGAACTGAACACTTCATTCTTTTATTGTTCAGGTTCTTTAAATCGTTTTCCATTGCACTTGGAACCATCTTTTCTTTTGGACAAGAATCCCTTTAAAGTACGTTTCGTTCTCGTAAACCAGCTTACAAATAAAAATTAATTAATTTACATCGATCAAATATGTCATTACAATAATACATATACTATTAAAAAAAAAACAAACCGGGACAATTTCTCTTTTTTCGTTAATTCTCTTGTCTTACGCCCGCTCGGCCATCCTTGGACGACAATCGGAGTGTTACCACTGTAGTTGTTCAAACTGTGTACGTATTCAAAATAATTAATTTTTTTCGGCTTTTCTTGCGGTTCGGTTACTTTGTTTATATCTGACGAGGAGTCCTTTGCCTTCGGTTTTTTAATATTTAGTGCTTGCCGAATACGCGTATATGCGTTTTTCAGTATGTTTTTTCGACTCAATTCGTCATTACTAGACTTCGTTTTGTTCAAATCCAATATGACGTCTTGTAACTTTTGTTCCGTACACATTAATCGTTCTGTCACGTTCTCCAGATTCTCCTTAACGCACGTATACTCATCACTTAATTTTTCCCATTTCGCATACATCTCATTCCGCATATGGATATCGTCGTTTAATTTCGTTAACGCGACACTTAGCTTTTGTTCCGTTTCCTCTAATTTCTTCACAATACGGTTATCGTTTTTTGTCATCAACTCGGTGCAGCTTTGTTCCGTAAAAATCAATGATTCACTCGAATTTTCACGTAAACTTTCTACACTTATATCGGGTTCATTTACCACATAGGTTATTTCTTCATTTAGATCTGATTCCGCGTCCAGACGTTCTTCGTCCGAACCAGTCAACGGATCCGTACAGAGGATCCGGTCAGTTGATTTCTCACTAAAGCCCATCCATTCATATTTTAATTCGTTATGTTTATCGTTCAGTTTCGTACACTCTAATTTCTCGTTAATACGCGTAAATTCTTCTTTGAAATCGTCGTGTTTTTCGTCCATTTTATCGTTTATACCGAATTCTTCGTTTAATTTCAACGCTGCGTCGTCGTCCTCTAAAGTTTCGGTTTTCTGGTTTCCAAACCGCGTTTCTGAACTTTTCAAGTACTTTATAGTTGTTTTAAGAAAACCGTTGTCGTCTTGTAACTTTAAACATTTACTGACCAATAGTCGGTTTTCGCACATCAACTGTTCGTTTTCAAATTCCTTCGTTTCCACGCTTGTGCGAGATTCCAATAACTCTTGATCTCTTTCTTGGAGTCGAATCTCTAACACTTCGTTTTTCTCGGTCAATTCTGAGAGTTTATTTTCCATATCCTTAAGACAATTATTTTTCTTCCGTAGCGATTTGATTTCGCATATAATATTATGGATTCGTTTTCCGAATTCATCGACGTCATTGTCGGACGTCACGCATTTATACTGCGTTGGGTTATCGTCCATCATTACGAGTATTTCGTTCGTTCCTGGAACTTCATTACTGATATTTCGTTGCATCGTTCCGGCCAAATAAGATTCCTCGTTCAATGAGTCTTCTTTAAAATCCATTTCTTTGAATTTCCAAGTCGGTTTAGATCAACCGATTTAAGAAATATTTTATCTTTATAATTTAAAATGTAAATGTTTAAATGAAAATGCGATCATAAAAATCTCTATTAGAATTATATATAATATAATAACATCCGTATCTATGGAGATTTTACCGATTAATTATTATTATTTTATTTCAGCCGTATATAAAACAACTATACAGACTGTATTTTACATACATTGTATATATATATATATATTTATTTATTTATACAGTTCCGTTTTTACTCTTAGGGCCCGAAGGGTACAAGCCCAGAACACCCGGCCCATTGGACGATCCGATTAAGATCATTCGTATCTCAACAATTATTACTTCTTTAGCGATAAATTTGACTAATACAACGTTTAGAACACTCGAATTTCGCTTTTTTTGTCATCTCGTATGCCGCACATTCACTGAATTTGGTATTAAGCTATTCGGGTGGTCGTCGTTTGGACACTAATGTTTCAGAAGCATTAACGTATAATTTTGTGCTTCGTCCACAATATCTTTCAATTTTTTTCTCTGGCTTGAACAACCGATGAAAAATATTGACAGAACGTTTAGTTTCAAATAATTTTCTGAAGTCCCTCTCTGAAACCAAATAGTCTGCGTGCACTGATTCTGTTGACGCTTCACCTAAATGGTACGAATCATATTTTTGAAGCTTTAACATCTATCGCTTGCATGAATACCCTGATCAACCAGGAGGAGCAAGAAACGAGGCTCAAAGTGCTATCAAAAAAAAAAAAAAAATGGAAAATCTGGAGCTTAATTTTTTATTCTAAGATCAATGCAAGTCCAATTCTCGAAACAGTAATCCTATCACTTATATTTGTATAAATATATATACTGTTTTTATGTACTTAAATTTTGAAGTTTTCATTCGCGTTTCTAATTTTTTTTTCGATTTTTCGAAAGGGTCCCCAAACTCTATGTGCCCATGGGCCCCTCCAAGGCCTAAAATGGCTTTGTGTTTATATATATATATATATATATAGGAAAGGTAAACGCATATAATAATATGTCCGGCCGTCGAGGCTCACATATTGTTTTTTTTCTAAAGATTTTCCTCTGTAAGTGATCATTTCCTTGTCGTAAGCCGAGTATGCTGTATGCATATTAAATTGTAGGTTACCTAAATAATATTTATTTATCATGAACGGAATCGGGACTATACACACTAGCTGGTGGTACACGCGAGTCCATATTATATTATTTCAAAATTATTCGATACACGGTTTTAAGTATTAAAATATTTTGACATTATATTTAGTATATCGTCGTGGTCGGTCAATTGGTAGTTTTGGGAACGCATTATTATTAATAGATACAACTCATCGGCATTTGTAACTTGCTGTAGGAGAGGTATATATGCATATATACATTATAGCACGGCAAAGTATGCATTATTTATTTATTTGTAAACGAACGTTTAAATTTTTCGAAAAACATATTATTATTATTAATTGACTTTCGGACGGCTTCTCTTGTTTATTCGACGCAATACTCGGTACAATTATTAATGTCGGCGTCTGTACGACTGAATTCGCCTCTGTTTCCGTATCACAGTCATTCTCGACCGCGTCCAACACTTCCTCCCGTAACGATTCCTCAACTGTCGTTCTTGCAGAAAACTGTTCATCCGCGTTCGATTTGCCTTTCCTCCGTCGTACTCTCCTAGGTTTCTTCCCGTCCTACAATACAACGCATTCACGTTTATAAAGTAAACGACCGAGTGCACCAGTATATTCATATTATAGTATCCAGTTGAATTTGAACAGAAAATATTATATTATCGAAAGCATGTGTCATGGACACATTCATCAATCGCTTTTTGAACAATTATTCAATACCAACGATTTCGTTGAATAAATATTGCCGAAGGAATGACTTTCGTATTACCAAATTAAATGTCTGCCCGAACTGGCTTTTGATAGCATCTGAATAAAAGAACGCGAATTTATTGCCAAACGACATATTATATTCGGACGGAGTGTTCTTAAATTCCTACATTTGTACTGTGTAAAAGAATCGGGTTACTTGTAACGCGTCCACTTCTAGTTTTTTTTTCTCGCACTCGGTGGGCCGAGAAATCTCCTCGGACCTTAATTTCTCCGCCATCATCGATGTACTCGATCCGCTGACGATCGCTTTTTGCAATTCGTCCGCGAATAATTCTTCGATCTCAGCCTTCTCCGCCTTGTGGTCACGTCTCGCGCTTTTGTTCCGTCTTAAACACGAACCCAATAACGGTATAACACTCTTTAAACACCACCAGACCGATTTTCCACACATTCGAACACCAGAAAATACTCTTCTTATCGTAGAGCTCATGGTTAAATCCGTTAATTAAATTGGAAAGGAAACTGTATTCGTAATATCTCGAGTGCGTTGTGCACACGACAATGTCAGTTAATAATGTACTGACGAATGACGGTACTCAGTCCCGTCTTTACCCTACGGGCACGTGGGGCACGTGCCCAGGGCCCCCAGCCAAATGGGGGCCCCGAATAATCAAAATTACAATTTTAAATTGTAAGCTGTAACGTATTAATATTAAAAGGGCCTACTAAAAGGGCCCCTTAAGCTCCGGGTGCCCATGGGCCCCTGCAAAGCTTAAGACGGCCCTGACGGTACTTCTAATATTCAAATCAACATTATATACCTATTGGCGTATGTAACCAGGGCACTCGCAGTGTTTATTATAAAATGTTGTTAGATGTTTTTCACCATATCGACCAGTAAAACAAAACGTATATAATAATATTCATTGAAATCATAATACGTGTTCTCTTCTTTCTTTCGTACAATAAGTACTTTAAAAAGGGTAGCGGAACCGTCGTTGTTGTAGATTATTTCGCTTTAGCGAATTACTTGGATAAAGTTTTAGAATTTTGTTATTACTAAAAATTTGAAGGCAATGATCAAATCAATGCATTTAATGGAACGCGATTCTGAGCCGTCCTTCGATATAATATTATTTATTATTTGAGCCCGGATATTGATGACTTCTGCATTATTTTTTTTATTTTTTTTTTTTTTTTACGTCTTACGTGATGCTTTCCTAGCTAAAAATATGATCCAATAACATACGAATCTAAATAAATAATTTTTATTTTGCATTTTTTGGATTTTTAAATTTTTTTTAGACCATCCTTTGATTTTTTAACTGTTTTTCAGTAATCGACAAAAAAAAATCAACTTGCAAATAAGAAATATAAAACACGTCGTATAAATATATATAACTAATATAATTATCTTTTATTCAACTCGATATATTTACTGCCGCCGTTTAATTTTTAATCGTAATTAATAAATTAATAACTAAAAAAATAATTAAATAAATAATTTAAACAACTTTTTTTTTTTTAATGTTTTTAGATTATAAATTCAATTTTTTTGGAGACACTTTTGTAGGTTTTTATTCCTCATATTCCTCATATTTTGTTTTCTTTTTATTCGTGCACGGCGTGGGCTGGCTGGCCGAAAATTTGAATACGCCGCGTGGAACTACAATTTATACGATTTTTTCGATTTTAAATGCCCACGATTTCATCACTGATCGCGCATATAAAAAATAATTATAAAATGTAAGAAATCACACACACACACACACACCGACGATACACGGTATTATATTTTACGTTTATTTCAACACGAATCCGTAATACGAATTCGAAAAAAAAAAAAAACATAAGAAAAACTTCATTTAATTATACACATTGAAAATTGTATTTGTACGAGGAACATTAACAATGATCCAACCACATTTTGCTCGTGGACCATATATAACCGTTAAGTTTTCAAACGATTAATTTTTTCGCATAAATTATGTACATAGACATATATATATATATATATCAAACGGGCGTTTTGTTGAGTTTTTCTCAACTCTAATTGTATTATCAAAAACGTACATAACATAACGATTTCGTTTCAAAATTTGTCTCCAACAGACACGCGCAATGGTTTTGTCAGACGTCCGAAGATTCCGAACGCAATCGACTTCTCGTTACGCCGCCAGTTTTTGTCTTCATTTTCTTACTATTATTCGCCTGAACAGTTCTCCGTCTTTTTCTACAAACCGTCCTGCTGTTCACGGTTTGAGAGTCCGATTCTCCTACTTCCACTGTTATTCAAACTCCGGCTCGTCGAATCGTTATCGTTACCGACCGGACCCAACCCGACCGCCCATCTCTCAGTGTCGCCGCGATTACAATTTATTAAAATATGTCAATTATTCTCGTACTGTTGGTACGTCGCCTGTCGTAAAGCACTTTCACGTGCGCCGTATACAGTTACACCCCCCGGGTATGCGCTTCGTGGTTTATTCGTTTGCAAAACGCCCAACGGAATTCTCGTGTGGATACAATACAAAATAATATTATAAATTTAACGAATTGTTTTTATTTAACGTTGTTCCAGTGTTCACATAGTTTTATTCACAAGTTTTATTATTTTCAAACTACTAAAATATATTGTTTCCAATATTCTCAAACCTCGTCCCTGTAAAGGGCCTCCAAAATTAGTTCGCACCGGGGCCTCCAAAACTGTAATTGCGGCACTGGATGCAATTTTGGAACGGTCCGTTTTGGATAATTCTTCTATTGGATATAATTTATATTCCATTGGTGGATGGCTATTCAACGACACATTAATTTCTGTTGCTATTTCAACGGGAAATCGGAACGACAATTGGCTTAGGCCTGAGATTTCAATTTCCACAGTATTACTATCACTACAAGTAGCAAAAGTATAACGGTTAAAAAAAAAAGTTATATTACATTTAGCAAGAGATTCTTCAATAACACTTTTTCAACAATAACAAATTATTAATTTAAATATTTATATTTAACACAATTATGAAAAACGTACTAAATACAAATTTACTGACGAATAAATAAATAATATTGTATAAAACATACTTCTCTCGAATAGTTCCTTTTACATTGTAAGGATCTTCTCCTGGCGATAAATAGAACGGGGAAGGCTGCTCTACATTTTTTGATACATTGCCATTTCCGTTTGTTTTTAAACTGTTTAGGAGTTCAACCATATCGTCATTTATAATAATTTTTCTTGAATCAATCTGTTGAAACATAATAAGTATTACTTAATCATACGATAAACATAATGATTAATCGAATATTGTAATGTAAAATAATAATAATAATAATAATCGCCATTTTTATTTATTTAATAGATATTACCTTGAGGAATTTTCCTTGAATACAACAATGAATAATTTTTTCTTCGTCTTCAGTTCGGTTTTCCATCAAACCACTTTGATTCCCATCGCACCCACTACGTATTTCTCCTTTTCCTTTTCTATTAATAAAGTTAATTCCTCTGAACTCATGAAAGCCTTCCCTTTCATTTCCTATTAAAAATATAATATTATCTTTATAGTTATAGTAGTAACATATGAGGTAACTAATTAGAAAATTTATACAATGAAATTACGAAAGAGTGTATAATATTGTTTCATAAATATCTATGGAAACAAAAAAATACAATCGTTTTTTCAAAAGGCCGCCTAATGGTGATTTAGCCCAGGACGCTAGTATAAGAAGCCCCGGCCCTGTTTATACCTATACTCATATGTTATTATAAATGATTATACGATTAAAGCATATTTAATAAACAATATTATGCAAATATAAATTTACCGAATTTCCGTATACAGTGCCCAACGTTTTCTACGTGACAATTGTTCTTTTTAATATGTAGCATAACATCATCGTTAACACCCTCAATTTATTATGAAACAAAAAAAAAATACAATAAATGTAATTTAAATATATGAATAATAATTATTAATTATTAATATAAAACTTACATATTGATTATTTCTAAAATCTTTTTCTTCATCCTGATCGAATTTACGCCTTTTACGCATAGTCCTATCGTCCATTATATATTCGGCGTGTCGTTAAATCATTCCCCCGTTTCCAACATGTTGAAAGTTGATTCGGCCACTCCATTGTCAGCTTCATCAACAATTTCTCCGTCTTCGAGTTCTTCTTGAACGACATTCTTAAGACTATATTACCATTATTGAAACATTAAAAAAAAATGACATGTTTAGTTTACTATAAAAATATTCATACTTTATTTATAAATAATTAAATTAAATTAAGAGTTAAGTATCTAACAGTATTAGAAATATATTTTATATATTTATATTAATAGATACATACGCGATTTGATTAAATATTATAAAAACAAAATATATATATATATTTCCTTTTATTTATTTCAATATATATATTTACGCGTCGCAATCGTGTGCAAGAGAGTCAAGTATCGAGCGTTCGCAGCGGCTTGAAGAACAAAATATTAGAAATGTACAAGCTCGCGCTAGGGAATCAAGCTCTGAGCGTTCCGATCGCCTTCGGAATCAGAGAGAAAGACAACAGACGTCAACAGCTAGAGTTCGCAATCGAGTTTTAGCTCACAGTAACAGATCGGCTTTCAGATACGATCCACAGACTGATTGTGCTCAACAGTCTTCCGTCCAAATCGGAGCCATGAATAAGATCTGCTCTAAATGTTCTGCCAAAAAATGGGCCGATGAACCGTATGGTTTGTGCTGTGCTTCTGGAAAAGTCAGTTTCCCTATAATATTCAGGAGCCGCCACAGCCAATAAAAAGTCTTTTGACAAATAATCATTCACTATCTAGACATTTTCTAACCAACATACGTAAGTACAATAGCCTATTTCAAATGACTTCGTTTGGCGCGAAAGAAATTAGAGAACAAAATTTTATGCCCACTTTTAAAATAGGGGGCCAAGTTTATCATCTTATAGGTAGTCTTTTACCACCATCAGGCCAAAATCCGCAATTCTTGCAGATTTATTTCATTTCAGACGCAGATCAGCTATCGTTGCGGTCAAACATAGCTCCAACGCTAAACATTGATTTAATTAACGAACTACAGACAAAACGAGAAATTCCTAACGGGACGTTTTTTATCCCATTTTTTTTTTTTTTTGGAATAAGTTCCGTTTATTTTCCATTTTTTTTTACTTTCGTGTATAATCGAAAGAATCCTCGAACTAATTAATAATATTACAGAATTTAGACGCTTGTGGTATTGACGTTAAAGAATGTGTAAAATATTAATTTTATTACAAAACGCGCGTAATTGAATATCGAACGAAATGCGGGTAGAAAATTGAAATGCGAAAGAAAAAAAAGTAGTAACTACTAAAGTCCAATGTGAAATATTTGAAACGTTGCGGAGAAAAAGAAAATATTTCAATAAAAAAACATTATCGAATATTCTTCACGTGTCCCCGGAATAAACGGGATTAATAAAAACGAATATATTGTATTTTCATAAAAACCCTCAAATATTGATATAATTATTATTTCAAAAATTTTACGCCTACGTATATTTTCGTGAATTTCTTTTGAGCGCACGGTATTATCGAGTGACGTGTAAGTTCTTTAAGAAAAATACGAATAATACGCGAGTGAAATTCAAATTATAAATCGTCGTAATGTATAAAAAAATAATTACTCGTGTAACGTTTTAATAATATTGCGTGTTTATTGTGATTTTTGTTAAAAAAAAAATGGCAGTGTTTCGGTTAAAATATAAATCCTTTTTTTTTTAAATTCTTAACTAAGGTCACCCTAGATTGGAATACGAGTTAATAAGTTCAAAAGTTAAAATTGACTTGACTTTTTAACTCGACGGATTTTAACTCGTTGGTTTTGATATTAAGTCAATTTGATTTCTTTCGCACTTGTTTTAATTATTATTTTTATTATTTAGACCGATTAATTTACAATTTGTATTTCCATTGCTGAAGGTTTATATGTGTGAACTTATCAGTGCTACGTCGGCATTTGCCTCGCTCACACTTTCGTCTCGACCTTACGGCTTTTTTTTCTTCTTTGAAAACGTTATTTTTACGCGAATTCCGTTTTCTACTAACTGTCGCGTAATTAAATCAATCGAATTCACCCCGTTCATATTCTGCCACGTTCAGCGAGTGTACTGTATCGGAAAACCGCAGTTAAATTGTTCAATCCTTACAATATCACTTTACGGCCGAATTCGACCATTCAATGTTCGAACCCGTTCTCCAATAGTTAAATATTCCGATTCCACTTGCCTCGAATAGACTCGTCATTTTGTAGTCCGTAAGAACACTTTGCTGCGATCAGCCATTCGTTAGCCATCTCGACGGATGTATTGATATTGTTGTGTCGGAACCGAACAACGCGGTAAACTCGGTTTTAGAACACTTTATTAATACACGTGCCGCGCGGAAATACAAATATTATAAAAATAAGATAGTACTTAAGGAAAACTTAAACGTTTTCCAATACTTCCGTAAAGTTTTTAAGTGTTAATATTGTACTGTACGAATTCGATGAAATTTTCCCGAGTCAACGATAAATTACGAGAAGATAACGATTAACATTTTAAAAAACAGTCACATTTTAGAGGAAAACATAGGTACGAAAGAAATTTAAAACATTAACTCCGTTTATTCGGGTCTATCGGTGTACATTAATGTAATAAATTTCACTGAGGATTTAACGAATTTGTCACCGTCTTAAAAACGTTTACATCAAAACGCAGTAATAAAGCGTCACTTTTATTTTTATTATTACGCGTTCCGTAAGTGCATTTAAATTTGTTCAATGTAATGAGAACAATTAAGTATACAGATCATAATATAATACACCTGCCCACCGCATATTATATAACGGCAAAACATTGTACCGCAGTCGCCTATTTAGAGCGTCGTGTGAATGATAATTTCTAATAAATTCTTTTGGATATTTAAAACAACAACAACGACAACAAAAAAGATGAACTTGACCAAAACGATTCAAAAAAAGTGACACGATATTCATGTATTTTTGTTTGTGACTTTTTATAAGATTGGGGAGGGGAGATGAGTATAGTAAACCTTCCCCTAATCGTCGTTGTCCTTATATTAATTTTTGTATAATAATCGAGAATATTATAATGAATGTTGGCTGTAATAGTGTATTTACATAAAAACACGGTGATATATTTATTATGTTGCTAGGCACAACACGCGCGTAGCGACCGAAAACTGAACGTTGACTTGTTAAATCGTTTCAGAAACAATCTTCAGACTGCTTTGAACGTTCGACCTGAACACATCTCTGCAGTCTGAAAATTTAACGGGACGCGCAAGACTCCGAAGATCAAGACACCGCCGGACCGAGGATTATCGTAATTAATTTTTTTCGAATTGTATTTAAAATTTTCTAAATTATCTTTTACTTTTTATTATCTTTTTCAACATTTATTTTGTATAATTACCCATAATTTTTTTTTTTTAATACTATACGTATTTTTCGATTTTTAATTTTTTTTCTTTTAAAACTCTTTAATCTTTTTTTTTTGCTTATTTTATTGTATTAACTATTTCTGTATATTTATCTTTTTACCTGTTTAATTATTTTATTAGTTTTTTTTTTTTGTATACCTAATTGTGCACATTTTTATTGATTTTTTTTACACTATCTTTTTACCCGTTTAATTATTTTATTAGTTAAGTTTTTTTTTGTAACTATGCACATTTCTACGGATTTTTGTACACTGATCTTTTTACCTGTTTAATCATTTTATTAAATATAAGGCCTGTAGCGCACTAGGCAACCTGGCTGCCGCACCCCCAGGTCGCGGAAACAAATCCGCGACTGATGACGGCTTATTGGATATGCGCATAATCTCTGGCATAATTCTGCGGCAGCTGCTTTAGAACGTGCATGATTGCACGGCAGCCATTTTAGAACGTGCACGATAGCACGGCAGCCAACGGGCTGCGCGCAGCCAGAGCAAGAAAAAGTATTGTTTTGACAAACCTTCACGCCCACACTGGACATCTTCCGTCACTTTCCACCACCTCACGTCGCATCTTCCGTCGAACAAGGAATTCGTATGTACAGGCGCACACAGGTTACGACACGTAGAACGTAGAGCAGAGAATGAGGAGGGTAGCAGAGATGAGAATGTTTAGACGGATGAATGGGGTGACTAGAAAAGATAGGATAAGGAATGAATATGTGAGAGGGAACAAGGAGTAGCGGCGATCGTCAAAAGGATGAGAGAGAATAGACTTGGGTGGAAATGCAAGCTGAAGGAAGAAGAGGAAGAGGAAGACCGAAGAAGAATGCGATTGAATGTGATATGAGGACTGCTGGTGTACGCGTGGAAGATGTGGGAGATCGGGTTAAGTGAAAGTTTAGGACAGAGGTGGCCGACCCCAAATAGTTGTGATAGAGGCGAGGGAGAAGAAGAGTAAGCAAAGCTTACGGAAGACGTGACGTGACTTGACGGAACGTAGTACGGAATACGTGTCCACTGTGCGCGCTGCCTGAGTATGAGCCACAAATGTATGTGGCCGCCGTCAGCATCCATATACACACTAGTCGAAGCACAGCCGCAGACGTTTTGCGTTAATCGCAAGTCTCGCTCGACTATTTAGAATGACGACTCGACAGCAGTCGATTGGATGCTCATAAATGACCGCCGTAGCCAGGCTGCCTCCTGCGCTATACGCCTAAGTTTTTGTTTTTACAATGTAAACATATTTATTGTTTTTTGTACACTTTTTTTTTATTTTTTACCTGTCAACTTCTTTATTTATTTAGTCTTTTTTTACTTTTTTATTAAGAAATGTGCATGTTTTTGGTTTTTTGTAATTATGTAAATATTTATTAAGTTTTATTTATTTATTTTTTAACTTTTATTTATTGAGTCTTTAAAAATGTGCATTTTTTGGTTTATTTTTTTAATTATGTAATTATGTATTAAGTCTTATTTATTTTTAACTTTTAAATTTTAATTAATAACTTTTAATTTTTTAATTTATTTATTAAGTCTTAAAAATATTTAAAAATATGCATGTTTTTTGTTTTTTGAAATGATGTAAACACTCTTGGTTTTTCAATTTTTTCCATTTCGATATTTTTTTGATTATTATTATTTTTGTGTTTGTATACCTGGTTTTTATTGTAATTACCATAAAAATCTTTTTATGGTAAAAAGTAAAAAGTAAAAATTTTGTATTGTATAATTTCTAATAAATGATTATTGTAAATATCGAATATCGGTGGTTTATTTATTTAATCGAAAAATTGTGATGAACAAAATTTTAGGCTCGTTTTTTTAACGTTTTAACGTTTTAGTCGTTTTAACATTTTTAAGTCGTTCATCGCTGCACCGTACAATTTATTATTAAAACTATAATTTATATGGTTTTCGTTGTTCCAATAGTGCGCCGTCTGCTATACGCAACATAGAAACGCAATTTAAATGCCCATTGAAAGCAGGGGGAAAATACACGAACGTTTGACGTTCGACTGCGAATTTCGATTCGATTTTAATTTCATTGAAATCAGCAGCAGAAAATTTATTTCGTAACGTAAATAAAAACAAAATATTAAAATTAACGGAATCAATAGAAAATGGTTAATAAAAACAAATTGTACTGCTACAAAACTCTGTAATATTCAGTAAAGCCGTGCGCAACTCTAGTGTAATTTTCAGACTGATGTGTTAGCGGAGGAGAAAATAATGTACTTACCCATTCGGAGATATTGATATATTACGTATGAATAAATCGTTGTGGTATCCGTGCCAATATAGTTCCTTGGCAACCTTATATCTGTGTTTTAATTTTGAATAATAATAGTAGAATTGCTTTTTAAAAATTAATTCGTTGATTGTATTTATAAATATTTAGATAAATAAATATACGATTTTTTCGGCGAATATTTTTCATTTTTTTTTTTTTTTTTGTGTCACGTCTATATAATATACGGTTATTGAAAGATTATATTATCGTTTTACTTATGATACATTTTGCTTGGTAAACACATTTTTGAAAAATTTTAAGGGAAAAGTACCTTATCGAGTATAAAATTCAATTACATAATTACCTTTACTATATTAAATTTTATTTTTCGTAATAATTTTATTGAAATAATCGAGTTCAAAAAAATAAATTTTAGATTCTGAGCGGAGCGAGGGATCTAGTGGTTTTACAACGATGTTTATTATTATTATTATTATTATTATTATTTTCTATCCTGTGTACAGATTTTCGACCAGAAGGAGTGCTCCGATCTATATATATATATATATGTATATGTATGTGTGTGTATTGATATTAACGTTATAGTTATTTTCAATTCTAGACACTTAAATTATCCTTCAATTATATGATCAAAGTACAAGTGTTAATTATTTGAAAAATAATTCGGAATTTATAATTTATAATTCGTATATATAATTATTAAAAATAATATTTCGGCTGTATGTTTTTGCTTATAAATATTATTACTCAGATAAAACGTTCGCCATTTTATGCTCTTTTTCTTCAATCTTCGATAATTCACACTGATTATAAACACAATAATATTATATGAATTTATTTCGACGATTTCATAATACTCAGTGGAAACAAACGTTATTGAATCAATATTTTTTCAGCATAAACATTTCTATGGTAATATTAATATGATGTTTTATTCGATTGCAAGTAACCATATACAGTAAATAAAACAAAATGTGTCGTAAACAACAAATCGAAACGAGTAAAAAATACATATCAATTCTTATTTATATTTTATCAAACATACGTAAAAGTAGAAATAGGCGATATAATTATTACGACGAAATGAATAAAATGATAAAATTATTTCGTTCTATATATCCAAATAGTTTGGAATAAAAATTAATTCGTCATTCATTTTGACGCGTGTGATGTGACACAACTCGTGGAATAAATTAATTATCGAACATCTGTCACCAAATGTCTAATACAGTGTAATATTAACGGGATTTTATTTTCAACGACTATCATGCAATAACAGATCAAATATAACCGACAATATTATATTTTAGGAAAAATCTAATAATATTACAAATAGCGATATTAGTAAAGGCGCAATAATAAGCCGCGTCGATCAAATTTTGTGCATCCGCATATCGATCCATAATAGGCAGTGGCGTACATACGGGAGGGGGTTCGGGTTCAAACCCCCCCCCCCAGGACCAAAAAAAAAAAAATTGTGATATTATTATAAGGCCCGTTGCGCGTTATACGAGTAACATGTTTTAATTTTTACACTGTACAACGGTGCACAGGTATTGTGTGCACTATCGGAATAGAATTTTTATTATAAATATAATAAATTATTAATATTTATACGTGTAATGTGTTTCATTGTTAGGAAAATGGGTAGTTTTAAAGGGATGGTTTTAGTGTTGGTTATTTTTTTAACCCCCCAAAGCAAATTTGAATGTACGCCACTGCATCAGTGGCGTAATTACGAATGTTATATGGGAGGGGATAGACAATTTAGCATTATTGGATAATCCATAATAACTGTAACGACTAACGACCCTTTAACGTTAATCAATCGAAATTAATAAAGTAATTGCGATACTCGTATTTTTATTATTTTCTTTAATAAAAATGACATATTTTATAACAAAATTTCTAATTTTCTTCGTTTTTTTTTTTTTTAGCTAATTTATTGAGTACTTCATCCAATTTTACTTAAAAATCTGAATATGGATAGACCTTTCTTCAGTGACTTAACCTAACCGTATCATACCAGTAACTAGTCAATAAACTGAGGAATCCTATGAATTATGATAAATACTAACAAATTTTGTTAACGCAAAAAAAGTATTATTTTTAATTATTACATTTTTTTGTACATTAGACGATATGTTAGGTAAAAAAAGAAAGCCCATGGGAGGGGATCCATCCCCATATCCCCCCGTAATTACGCCCCTGCACTGCATATAGATACCTATACAGAGTAAGCTCTCGACTATCCGAATATGCTGAAAATAATGTTTATGTGCATATAATAAGTAATCATTACCGTTTGACGAATCGGTCTAATATTATTAGACCGATTTTTGGCCCCCCTCCCAAGCCCGTATTTTTCTAAAAAAATTTATATTGTCTATCACACTAAAACCGTAACTCCCGGTTTCTCTTCCATTGGTAAAGTAAGACCTTTTTTTTTTGGCTTATTATGACTTAGGCTCAATATCCCATCCAACCCAGTCGTAGTGAGGAAAATGACCGTTCTACTGTTACTGGCAAAATTACCTTTGCCACATTTCGATTTCGGCTTTGGATTCTTCAGTGAATTCAAGGATGTCGTTTGGCCATTGTTCTTCGAATGTATGAACGGTTTTGTGTAATGCAGATTTATCGATTTCCGCACACTTTGCTGGAATTATATTTTGTATTCTTGACAGAAGTTCTCGGTGTTCCAGAAATTTTGACTCCAGCTCTTCCAAATATTTGTCCAAGAAAGGGATGAAAATTGATCGACGGTAAAAATCTTCAGCATTCCCTTTATAATTATCCCGATTATTTTGGCGTCCTACTCGTCGAGGAACAGTCATCTCTGCACCGATTGCTTCTGCAATGTCATTTGCTGAGACGAATATTTCGTTGAATGTCTCATCAGCTTTTGTACGCATCTCCGTAATTTGTTCGTGCACATCGTTTGCGTAACTGACGCATCGGCTTAAATCACAGTCTTCCTTCTGAAGGAACAAGCTCAGATTTTTTGTCAAGCTAAAGATTGGCTTCAGCACTGTTAATGCTATGATGAATCGAGCTGTACGAATAGAAGTGAGTAACGCATTTGGCTGTAAACCACCAGATTTTACAATTTTACATACCGACCGAAATAAGTGACGGGAAATACACGACCCGCTGTCGCGTAGAATGGTTTTTACCACGTCACAGATGCCGCGAAGTTTAGCGTTTTATACGGCTACTGCTGCGTATAAGTATATGCGTTTACGTCGACCGATTTACACGACGAAAACGATATACGCCGGAATGAAACGCAACAATAATAAACGGACGCACCACAGTCGCCGAATGACCGTTATGCGCACGAAATAAGCAAATTATGCTATAACAATTGAAATTTACAATCTAATAAATTATAAAATATTGAACTTACCGATTTTTTCTTCTTAAAATTGAAAATTGAAAATAAATCCGTTTTTCGTTTTTCTTACATGATGTATGTTATATTATGTTATATTATATTATATTATTATATAATATTATATATTATATACGTATTACGTACGTACACCAGCGAGTCTTAGTGTTTATGAAAAAAAAACGTGGAAAACAGAAACGTCTGCGCGGCTTTCGTCGTTGTCACTTATCGTTGTCGTTATCCGAAAATCGCGGTGAAAGTACGAACATTATGTAGATAACATAATACACATTATTACACGTTATACTGAATTATATCACGAGCGTCGATTATATACTGTACGTTGGAAAAATTCCGTTTTCTTAAAATATTTTTAGACCATACGATATTTCGTACTTAGAGATTGTGATAATTTATCTGATAAATGGTGAGCTTTGCCATCATATCAACGCAACGTAAATTCTTGTTATAATAATATATTTTATATAATATATATAATATATATATATATATATATATATATATTCGTCTTAACTTTTACATTTTCTCAGATGTTTCGGGGGGGGTTCGAACCCCCAAAACCCCTACCTGCGTTCGCCTCTGTCTGGAGCCGCCCCTGCTTAATGGGTAGGTGGGTATACTCATAAATTCGTGCTCCTCGGCTATTACACACTTGGGCCGCCCCTGACCATGTGTCCATGTTTAGTTGAAATTAGAATTTTAAAATTCGCGTACATTTTAGCTGTACACTGCTACTATCAGTACTATATACTACAATCCTCCATCATTCGTTTGCTACAAGGAAATTAAAAATTATTTATAATAAATAAAATAATATTGTCGTTACTCGATGCTGTCGTTTTTAAAATTTTTGGTTTTTTTTTTTTTTAATAAGCGATAAAGGTGATTAACACAAATCTGATAAAATGTGGGAACGCTTCTGATTGATCACGCAAGTTTGGACCCGAGACGCTCATCGAAATAGAAAAAAAATGGGAACGGTTTTTGTTATAAAAGAATGGTATGAAAAGCAATGGAATTCGTCGTTTACATCGTAGTCCTCGGTAGTATAGTGGTAAGTATCCCCGCCTGTCACGCGGGAGACCGGGGTTCGATTCCCCGCCGGGGAGGCAAAATTTTTTTGCATCTTTTTTTTTATTTTACACAATAATTAGATACCGTCAACTGGTCATATTTCGGACAGTCCGACCCTAAGTGTAGGCATTTGCACAATACGATTTTTCGAACGTTTCGAAAATTTCAAATTTTAAATTACTGTTTTAATACGGTTTTTACGATTTATTTTTAATATTTAATTAAATACGTATTGTTATTGAATAAAAAACGCATAGAATATTTTAGTTAAACCAGAATATCAATAAATTGAAAATTAAATGAGTTGTAGGCATATATTGTTCAAAAAAATGAGTGACGTCCGAAATTATGCCAGTTGACGGTATACAATTTCAAATAATATAATTATAACGGAGGCCGATACGTTGATCTATGCTATAATAAATTGTTTGTTCTCCATATGAATTCTGCCATGCAATGCTCCCAGAAATTTAGAACGATTCCTCAACATCATTTTTTACACCATTTCGACGCATTCCATATTCTCTCCACGTTTTGGGTGTGTTCCAGAGTCAGGAATGCTTAGTCTAGGGTGGCCAAATCCGGGACGTTACCGGTTTAGGAACCCATGTCCCGGACAAAGGTTCTCGGGACACCGATTTGTAATGGTTTTAGACTTTTGCATTGTAATGTCCGGGAAGTTAAAATCGTTTTTATTATAATTTTATTATTTTACTTACTCGATTATGGATTTTATTTTGAACAAATCCTAATCGTAATTTCGATAACGAACGTCGGAATGTAAGACAATCACAGTTATAATCGCTCTCTAAAAATGTAGCCAATCTACTGCGCCTTTAAGGGTATTTTCTCTTTTTTACTTTTTTTATTTCTTTTTTTTAAGACCTTCAAAAATGAATTATTAACAATTTTTTTTTTTATAATTTGTTCGGTTAATTTTTTTAAGGGTTTATGAAAAAAAAATGAAAAAAGTGGGAAAGTCGTTTTGTAGTAAAATTCACGAGGAATTCAAATCTGTTTTCAAATTTCTTATCGCACCAATAGATCGATCAGTACGTTGGAAGTACGAAACGTCTATTTTGCCATGTTTCGTGTGTGTAAGACGAAGATAGAAAATGCCCACTTTCAATCAATTTATTCATCTAATCTGTGGTTTATACATCAGTTAAGAAGGGGATTGAAAGCGGGCATTTTCTATCTTCGTCTTACACACATAAATATGCGAAATAGACGTTTCTACTTTGACGTACCGATCGATCTGGTGGTGCGATAAATGAAAACAGATTTGAATTTGTCGTGAAGTCTATTTGAGTTCGACTTTCCCCACATTTCTAATTTTTTTTATAAATTCTTAAAAATTAATTGAACTATAATTAAAAAAATGTTAATAATCGATTTTAAAGAACTTAAGATAAAAAAAATGAAAAAAGTGGGAAAGTCGTTCTATAGTAAAATTCACGAGGAGAATTCAAATCTGTTTTCAAAATCCTTATCGCGTCACTACATCGATCGGTACGTTGGAAGTAGGAAACGTCTATTTTGCCATGTTTCGTGTGTGTAAGACGAAGATAGAAAATACCCGCTTTCAATCGCCGCCCCTGCTTAATGGGTAGGTGGGTATACTCATAAATTCGTGCTCCTCGGCTATTACACACTTGGGCCGCCCCTGACCATGTGTCCATGTTTAGTTGAAATTAGAATTTTAAAATTCGCGTACATTTTAGCTGTACACTGCTACTATCAGTACTATATACTACAATCCTCCATCATTCGTTTGCTACAAGGAAATTAAAAATTATTTATAATAAATAAAATAATATTGTCGTTACTCGATGCTGTCGTTTTTAAAATTTTTGGTTTTTTTTTTTTTTAATAAGCGATAAAGGTGATTAACACAAATCTGATAAAATGTGGGAACGCTTCTGATCGATCACGCAAGTTTGGACCCGAGACGCTCATCGAAATAGAAAAAAAATAAGAACAGTTTTTGTTATAAAAGAATGGTATGAAAAGCAATGGAATTCGTCGTTTACATCGTAGTCCTCGGTAGTATAGTGGTAAGTATCCCCGCCTGTCACGCGGGAGACCGGGGTTCGATTCCCCGCCGGGGAGGCAAAATTTTTTTGCATCTTTTTTTTTATTTTACACAATATTTAGATACCGTCAACTGGTCATATTTCGGACAGTCCGACCCTAAGTGTAGGCATTTGCACAATACGATTTTTCGAACGTTTCGAAAATTTCAAATTTTAAATTACTGTTTTAATACGGTTTTTACGATTTATTTTTAATATTTAATTAAATACGTATTGTTATTGAATAAAAAACGCATAGAATATTTTAGTTAAATCAGAATATCAATAAATTGAAAATTAAATGAGTTGCAGGCATATATTGTTAAAAAAATGAGTGACGTCCGAAATTATGCCAGTTGACGGTATACAATTTCAAATAATATAATTATAACGGAGGCCGATACGTTGATCTATGCTATAATAAATTGTTTGTTCTCCATATGAATTCTACCATGTATAAGGCTCCCAGAAATTTAGAACGATTCCTCAACATCATTTTTTACACCATTTCGACGCATTCCATATTCTCTCCACGTTTTGGGTGTGTTCCAGAGTCAGGAATGCTTAGTCTAGGGTGGCCAAATCCGGGACGTTACCGGTTTAGGAACCCATGTCCCGGACAAAGGTTCTCGGGACACCGATTTGTAATGGTTTTAGACTTTTGCATTGTAATGTCCGGGAAGTTAAAATCGTTTTTATTATAATTTTATTATTTTACTTACTCGATTATGGATTTTATTTTGAACAAATCCTAATCGTAATTTCGATAACGAACGTCGGAATGTAAGACAATCACAGTTATAATCGCTTTCTAAAAATTTAGCCAATCTACTGCGCCTTTAAGGGGATTGAAAGCGGGTATTTTCTCTCTTTGTCTTACACACATGAAACATGGCAAAATAGACGTTTCGTACTTTCAACGTACCGATCGATCTATTAATTGGTGCGTTAAGAAATATGAAAACAGATTTGAATTCCTCGTGAATTTTACTACAAAACGACTTTCCCACTTTTTTTATTTCTTTTTTTTAAGACCTTCAAAAATGAATTATTAACAATTTTTTTTTTTTTAAATTTGTTCGGTTAATTTTTTTAAGGGTTTATGAAAAAAATGAAAAAGTGGAAAGTCGTTTTGTAGTAAAATTCACGAAATTCAAATCTGTTTTCAAATTCTTATCGCACCAATAGATCGATCAGTACGTTGGAAGTACGAAACGTCTATTTGCCATGTTTCGTGTAAGACGAAGAGAAAATGCCCACTTTCAATCAATTTATTCATCTAATCTGTGGTTTATACATCAGTTAAGAAGGGGATTGAAAGCGGGCATTTTCTATCTTCGTCTTACACACATAAAACATTGCGAAATAGACGTTTCCTACTTCCGACGTACCGATCGATCTGGTGGTGCGATAAGAAATTTGAAAACAGATTTGAATTTGTCGTGAAGTCTACTTGAGTTCGACTTTCCCCCACATTTCTAATTTTTTTTTTTATAAATTCTTAAAAAATTAATTGAACTATAATTTAAAAAATGTTAATAATCGATTTTTAAAGAACTTAAGATAAAAAAAATGAAAAAAGTGGGAAAGTCGTTCTATAGTAAAATTCACGAGGAGAATTCAAATCTGTTTTCAAAATCCTTATCGCGTCACTACATCGATCGGTACGTTGGAAGTAGGAAACGTCTATTTTGTCATGTTTCGTGTGTGTAAGACGAAGATAGAAAATACCCGCTTTCAATCAATTTATTTGCCGACATATAATTGCTATAACACTTACTAGATAATTACCTAATTTTTATGAATTTTGGTGTCCCGGATTAATTAAAATTAAATATGGCCACCCTAGCTTAGTCATATATTTTACGATTAACTCGATACTACATAGCGATATAATATTTTCGAATTGCTGGAAAGTATATAACAAATACAGGTACAATAAATATTGATTGGTTTACGAATCGATACTTAAATTTCTTACTCGAGAAAAAAAGAAATCACTGGCATACTATTTTAAGTGGCATATTGACACCAATTTTTTGGTAACTTCCCTTACCCAACCTTATCACCTTACCTAATCACGGCTCAACAAAACAAAATGTAACACATTCCGATACTTAATATTTATTTTTTAGTTAAATTTAACTAGAACGTACAATATGTCCAGTCACAAATTGCTTTTCATTTATTTTTATTTTAAATATTTTTAAGCTTCTAAACATTTTCCAGGACTATATTGTTAATTTTTTTTTTTCATATACATTTTATAGTTAATATTCTAAAATATCAAAAACTAAAAAAAAAAAAAAACTGCAAATCCATCAAGATTTTCTTAATTATTGTATTTATTACTACGATTGATACAATCAATTTTATGTTCAATTATGCAAAATATTCATTTGCAAAAAAAATTAAAAATATATGTAGGCAATTTAGTTAAATGTTTTATCTACAACACATTCTAATGTTTTACCTTTACTGCAGCTATGAATAAAATACATTCATACAACTATCCATAGTTATTCCATAGTTATTATTATATAAAAAAAATATAATTGACTCAATACATATATCTCTCACCAAACTAAGTTTTAACTGCACGCGGAACGCATTAAATAGGGGTAGGTATTAGATTTCCTTTTATTATGTACACATAAAAAAATGATTAAACTTATAAAATCAACAATTAATTATTTGAAAACATTTCTTTTTCTTTTTTAATTTCTTCTTAGAGAACACACTTGAATTAATTCATTAAAAAAATATTTTAATTTTTATAAATACAATATAAATTAGTATCATATTGAAACAAATTCTTTGTAACAAACATTTTTCGTACAATAAATAGCCAGAATGAAATGTTTTTGTAGTTTTTAGTAAGCATCGCGAACATTGGACAATGTCAGCAGGGTGAAGTAAATACTATCTGGGTCTTGAACAACAAACTTTTCTTGAATCAAATTAACTGTATCCTACAACAACATAAAATAAATATATAGTCAATAGATAAATAATAATGAATTGTTTGTACAGTTTCAATTTATGATCTTACCTCAAGCAATGAATCTGGATCTGTAGGTCCATGATTAATTGGATCAAACTTTCCACCATCTAATAGCAAGTGATTAATGATTTGATCACGCAATACAAAATAGATTAATACAACATATAAACAAATTTATTTTTATTTTTACCTAATTCATATAAACATCCGTCTTTGCAAACAAATGCAACAAAATGAAAAGGCAATACATCTTCTGGATTGGGTGCCTGCAAATGTGTATGAAATTAAAAATAAAATCACGACAGTTAATTAGAAATAATATTTTATTTTAATTTAATAACAATGATAATAAAATGACTATGTAATTTAAAACTTATCTCTGTTTGTTTATATCTTGGCAAAATATAGAAATATATCACTATTTTATAATAGAAAGTACAATTATGAATGATTATCAAATATGTAGAGCACTTACAGGATATAAAATAAACCCCCAACAAAAAGAAGAGTAAATATTTTAAACATTTATCATATAATGTACCTAATGAATATACCTTGTGATACAAATTGAAATTTTAATAACTAGAACATAGGTATTTGTAATATCAAAAGTAAGAAAAGTAGTAAAATAATGCAAAAAGTGAACTTTTATAATATTATTGATAAAATACGCTATGGAAAACTCTGAAATTCATTTACCATAAAAACTGGCAACACAAAAAAAAAAATGTTAAATCATAGTAAAATACTTAAGTATAATTAATACATTATTTATTTTGCTCAATATCAAAAATTAGATTAAAAGAAGAATAAAAAGTCAATTGCTTTTTTTTTAAATTATTAAATTTTAAAAAATATCATTTTAAATACATTTATTATATAATTTTATTAAAACTACTAACACAAAAACATTTCTAAAAGCTATTTTAAAAATTTTGTAATAATAATAAACTAAAATGTTTACCGCAGTTTGTCCCTCAATAGCGATTTCTCTGTGAGTATTAATTATGTCTTCAGCTTTTGTTAACATTTCACCACGATCACTTGGTGACATATTTTTTCCATCATCCAAAAAACGTTTCAATATACCATCATTTAATTCTATCCTAAAATTTCAAATATATTTACATTTTCACTACAGACAAATATCGCTCACAATGAATACATGCAACCAATCTTACTTGTCTCTATTATTGGCTACACTATGTATTAAAGCCATTGTACCACAAGCATTGTGTACGAATTGTTTGACAAAATATATGTCATCAGATACTTGTTGACCTTTATCTTTCAATTTTAACTCTTCTTCACGCTTACGTTTTTCATACTGTAATAAAATTAATATCATATATATTACAAATAAATAATAATTATATATCAATAAATTAATAAAAAATCATCTAATTCTTACAGCTTCATTGTATGGAAATAGCATTATAACAGAAGCAACTGGTCTAGGAACAATGGCAAGTTCATCAGGCCCAAATCCAAAAACGTCACATATCTCCCAATCCTTTGGCACTCCCAAATTGGCTAAAAACTAGAATAATTATAATTTTTATATTTTTTATATTAAAAAATAACTTTCCTGAATATATAGCAATATCAAATTAGTAATTAAATATATGTAGTATTAAATATTAATTATATTAAACACCCCTCTCCCATCAAGAAAACATATTGTATACCTACAATAGAATTTACGACACCCAGAAAAAATTCCTACACATTGTTACACACAGACTTAATATAATATTCTGTGTCCTTTCCACGATTATGCCCCTGTTCATCATAACCTAGACTAATAACAAGACACAAATATGCATCTAATCTGTCCAACCTCTTTTCTGCCAAATTAATTTTAAAGTAATATCCTGTTCTAATTATTATTTCTCTGTCCCACTGCATACTCCTCATTCTTCTAGCCCAGTTACTAAAACAGCAGAATAAAAAATACTTTATTGAATCTATTCTTTATACTGTAAAAAATTGATTACTTTATTTTCTTTAATACTTTAACACAATTTCTTCAGTTTCCACTTAGTATTTTAAAATCTAATTTATTATGTTTTATTGTAATCTTAAAATTGTATTGATATTTCAAAATGTTTTTTAGGCTTGTCCCGTATTAAATACAACAATATTTTAAGATAAATAATTTTCGAATATATTGTAATTGTAATTATGATAAAACGTTTAAAATATACCAGTTATATAAAAAAATATATATAATTAATATTAGAAATAAAACTTATAAGTAAACCTAAATTGTTAAAAGTAATTTATCTTAATACCTAGTTTAAAAGTATAAAATATAAGTCACATTAACTCTAATGACAGAATTCAATATTAATAATAAAAAAACAGCTAATTAATTCATACCATAACATTTTAATTAAGAAAATTAAATAAATTCGTGAAAATAATTTAACATTACGTTACTTGTAAAATTGTAATAAATGTTTTAATGAAATGTTCAAAAATATACTTTTGTGAAAAATCCGTTGGTATCAATAAAGTTATTTCATACCTTGTTCATCACCTGAAACATAAATATATTTATACAATCATTTTATAATAAAACACGACTTCTGACGTAATTACGTGAGACCCTGCAAGTTAAACGCACTTAAATAAAAATCAATTTAAACAAATTTTAAAAGTAAGAAAAGTAGTAAAATAATGCAAAAAGTGAACTTTTTATAATATTATTGATAAAATACGCTATGGAAAACTCTGAAATTCATTTACCATAAAAACTGGCAACACAAAAAAAAAAATGTTAAATCATAGTAAAATACTTAAGTATAATTAATACATTATTTATTTTGCTCAATATCAAAATTAGATTAAAAGAAGAATAAAAAGTCAATTGCTTTTTTTAAATTATTAAATTTTAAAAATATCATTTTAAATACATTTATTATATAATTTTATTAAAACTACTAACACAAAACATTTCTAAAAGCTATTTTAAAATTTTGTAATAATAATAAACTAAAATGTTTACATAGTTTGTCCCTCAATAGCGATTTCTCTGTGAGTATTAATTATGTCTTCAGCTTTTGTTAACATTTCACCACGATCACTTGGTGACATATTTTTTCCATCATCCAAAAAACGTTTCAATATACCATCATTTAATTCTATCCTAAAAATTCAAATATATTTACATTTTCACTACAGACAAATATCGCTCACAATGAATACATGCAACCAATCTTACTTGTCTCTATTATTGGCTACACTATGTATTAAAGCCATTGTACCACAAGCATTGTGTACGAATTGTTTGACAAAATATATGTCATCAGATACTTGTTGACCTTTATCTTTCAATTTTAACTCTTCTTCACGCTTACGTTTTTCATACTGTAATAAAATTAATATCATATATATTACAAATAAATAATAATTATATATCAATAAATTAATAAAAAATCATCTAATTCTTACAGCTTCATTGTATGGAAATAGCATTATAACAGAAGCAACTGGTCTAGGAACAATGGCAAGTTCATCAGGCCCAAATCCAAAAACGTCACATATCTCCCAATCCTTTGGCACTCCCAAATTGGCTAAAAACTAGAATAATTATAATTTTTATATTTTTTATATTAAAAAATAACTTTCCTGAATATATAGCAATATCAAATTAGTAATTAAATATATGTAGTATTAAATATTAATTATATTAAACACCCTCTCCCATCAAGAAAACATATTGTATACCTACAATAGAATTTCGACACCAGAAAAATTCCTACACATTGTTACACACAGACTTAATATAATATTCTGTGTCCTTTCCACGATTATGCCCTGTTCATCATAACCTAGACTAATAACAAGACACAAATATGCATCTAATCTGTCCAACCTCTTTTCTGCCAAATTAATTTTAAAGTAATATCCTGTTCTAATTATTATTTCTCTGTCCCACTGCATACTCCTCATTCTTCTAGCCCAGTTACTAAAACAGCAGAATAAAAAATACTTTATTGAATCTATTCTTTATACTGTAAAAAATTGATTACTTTATTTTCTTTAATACTTTAACACAATTTCTTCAGTTTCCACTTAGTATTTTAAAATCTAATTTATTATGTTTTATTGTAATCTTAAAATTGTATTGATATTTCAAAATGTTTTTAGGCTTGTCCCGTATTAAATACAACAATATTTTAAGATAAATAATTTTCGAATATATTGTAATTGTAATTATGATAAAACGTTTAAAATATACCAGTTATATAAAAAAAATATATAATTAATATTAGAAATAAAAACTTATAAGTAAACCTAAATTGTTAAAAGTAATTTATCTTAATACCTAGTTTAAAAGTATAAAATATAAGTCACATTAACTCTAATGACAGAATTCAATATTAATAATAAAAAAACAGCTAATTAATTCATACCATAACATTTTAATTAAGAAAATTAAATAAATTCGGTGAAAAATAATTTAACATTACGTTACTTGTAAAATTGTAATAAATGTTTTAATGAAATGTTCAAAAATATACTTTTGTGAAAAATCCGTTGGTATCAATAAAGTTATTTCATACCTTGTTCATCACCTGAAACATAAATATATTTATACAATCATTTTATAATAAAAACACGACTTCTGACGTAATTACGTGAGACCCTGCAAGTTAAACGTACTTAAATAAAAATCAATTTAAACAAATTTTATATTAGTATTAAAAATGTAGACGTAAATGCCAAAAAAAAGTCTTGATGGCAATACTTTTTTTTTCTTTTTTTCCCCGTATTATTATTTTATAACGAATTAAAATACTCAATGGTACCTCTGGGCCAATCAAACTTATGTTATTGACGACAATACAACGTGGAACACTGGTTTTAGAAATAAAGGAAAAATAATTTGTATAACACACAAACTAAGAACCAAAAAAAACTTGTATTATTTTGGTTTTCAAGAAGTCGAGATTTTCATTCTAAGTAATAGACAGTGACATTCTAAGTAATTTCGCACGCAGGAGGAAAATTAAAACACGTAGGTACTTCAGTTACGGTTGTAAAATGTACCGATTTCGAAAATATCCACCACAAATAAACGCGAACGTTAAGAGTTTATTAATATTTCTCATTTGATTTTTTTTTTCTTACTTACCGCCGGATTAGATTCCAGAGGAATCCAAGACATTTTTTTTTTACTCTTGGAAAACTCGCGACTTACAAAATTAAAATTAAACGAAAGCGACCGGCAAATAAGGAACGAGCACACAAATCGATTAATCAAAATTATTAAAGAACAAATTCCAGAGTCGAAACGCCGAACAGTCGTTCGTTGTTGATAATATAATGAAAAGACGGCGGTCGGCAAAACACCGTCTTATCCATGAGTTTATTATTTTAATGATGACGGCTTGGACAGTGCAGCCAAATGATTTGAAAGCTTTTTTGGGGGAGGAGCCTTTTATTATCGACAGCGGATCGCGTATTCGCGCATTTGTAATGCCCGCGAAAACTTACCGTCGATGTGTTTTTGAACGTTACCTTCGACGGGGTGGCCGTACGCTCGGAATTCAGTTCCTCGTCGTACGGATGGAGATGATTTTTATTTCATAACGTTTTATAATACAAATCTAAATCCGTCGATCGAATTGTTCAGGGCAGAGAGTAGTGCATCTCTTTTTAATTTTCTTCAAAAAAAAAATACTTGAACGTCACTCTTCCGAATTTTCCTGAACGGAACGCTGATGAGGACTGAATAGACGGCCGGACGCTCGCTCGTTTCTACTGTTTTATGTTTTGTACGATTTTAAAAGTAGAAACGCGATAAAGATTCGAGCAAAAATTGTTCTGTAATAATATGTTCCTTCGCTTGTGAACAAATGACGTCACGTCCAAACGAAATGATTACCACGAGCATTTACTAGTGTCGGTGTCGAACCGTTTTGTTCCAAATAATTTATGCCGATCCAGTGTAATATGCGTTCAGAGACGGATACTCGGACGTAAAATACACTACGATCGTTCGTATAATATAACGTATTGTTTTTATTGTCAATTATTTATGGTAGTATTTCAAAATTAAATTTACCAAATTTATGATGGTGTTCAGGAGTTTGTTAGACATTTTTGTGTTTTGAAACGAACATTTTTTTTTTTATACAATTTTACGTAGCTCTACGTAGCTATATCAGTATTCAAGTAGTAAATCGCATAGATTTCACGTACAGATTATTTGTAACATCTATTCACTCTTGTCAGAAAACTGGCCTGTGACTGATGACTGAATACTTCAAACATGCGTCGAAATTTCAAAAGTATTCTTTGCACTCAAATTGACAATTCAAAATAAAAATAATCGACGTTTTTCTATGTATAACGTACACAGACAAATGACAAAACTACAAACCTATTTAAATTTAGTTTCCAAGCTGAAACTAATACCACAAAAAAAAAAAAAAAATGCTCCCGTTTTCGTTTCTATAAAAATGAATTACATCAAATTTTTTTATTAAGTAAATTATAGCGTCTAAAACTGTAGAACAAATAATTTTCATAGACACAGTATTCAATATTTCACATTCAATAATTTAAATACTTTTACTCCAAAGTATTCAGTAAAGCATTCTAAAAATAATTGGTCGGTATTTAATATACGACAACTATCGAATACTTTAATTTTTTCATTTAAAGTTTAAAAAAAATTTTTATAAAACAACAATTCATATTTTGTATATGGGTACCGACATACTGTTTTATACAATTTGTATATTTGTGTGGCCTAAAAGTTTATTAGCTAATCCGGACGTATTAAATATTATGATACATATTTCAAAAATATGATTATTTTCTTGTTTCATTTTTGTAATACACATAGATTAAAAGAAGGAATTCCAAACTTCCAAAATAATTAAATATTTTAAAGTCCAACGATATAATTTTTTTTTTAAATGTTTAGAAGAAAACCTTAACATTTTTATATGAAAAGAAAGTAAAATAGATCAATTTTGAATAATAATTACTATGACAATTTCTGAGTTTTCATTTAAACTACACTTAACACTTGCATATTCCTAGTAACTTAACAAAATAAATGCAATTTTAATTTAATTAATTGTTTTATTTAATTATTAGTATTACCAAACTTTAATTTATTTCTAAATTTTTTTGGATTAATTCCATATGCTTTTAAACGATCATCTGTCATAGATTCTAAAGCACTGGGTTCTTTATTAGGTTTATACTTCTCAGAGAATTTTCGTTTTTTATTTAATCCATTTTGATTATGATCCATTTTTCTTTTTTCGCCTTTTTTAACATTTTTACTTTTGGGTTGGTTTTGCTGTTTTTGAAATTTTTCATCTCTCTTAACATCTTTATTCTTGTTCTGAGTATGGTTTATCTGAAGTTTTTCTCCATTTTTAATATGTTTAATAATTTTCTTTTTGTTTTCAGTATGATCTATTTGATGTTTTTCATCTTTCTTAATATTTTTAATAACTTTGGTTTCATTCTGAGTATGGTCTATTTGACATACTTCACCATTTTCATTTTGTAACTGTTTACTATTATTTGTTTTTCCATTATGAAGTTCATTACTATTATTAGGCAAATCTTCTACTACGAAAACATCTTTTGCTGGTTTCTTTTTCTTTTTCTTCTTCTTCTTTAATGCTGTTGTTTCTTTTTCTTCTTCTTGAGTTTCATTTGGATTATTAAATCTATACATAAACAGTAAAAAAAAATTAATTAATTTAATGGAATAATACAAGCATAAATTAATTATTTTAATACAACTATGAACATACTCTTCTTTAAAAATACTAGGCAATAATTTCTTTTTCAATTCAATGTCTTTAGCTTTCCGCTTATAAATCTTAGCTTCAAATTTTTGAACAGTCTCAGGCTGGATTTTAGTCAATTTTCCAATGGGATACCACTTGTTCAGTTCATTGTCATCAGCTAACAAAATCTGTAAAACATATTTAAACGATAACAAATCAAACAATATCAATAAACTATAAAATAATTATTAACACAGTACCTCTTCAATTGTCAGACCATAATCGTTAGGAAGTACTTTATTATATGTATATCGAGTTGGTACACCACTAACTACATCTTCACAATCTAAGCTGTAATATTCATCAATGTATTTTTCAAATGATCCCATGGCCGGATTATATTTTGGTATTTTTTTACTACTTTTGGTTTCTTCGCCATCAACTTCTCCGTCAATTATCAATTTCTTTTTTTCTTTACGTTTTGCAGCTCTAGTTTGTTTTTTTGCTCTTTTATCCATACTTGGATCATAGTCACAATCCATCTAACAAAAAAAAATATAACATAATTGTCATACTATCGTGTATTGCATTTATTGTTTGTCACAGTCTATTTAAAAAAAAAAATATTTAAATAATATAGGTTCTTACAATAAACTCGTCTTCTTCTTCATCAAACACTGGTTTTTCATTGTCCATTTTATCATAAAACTCTTCATCGAATAACTCATGCATTTTACGATCATACTCAGTTGGATTGAAATCCTCTTCCAATTCTAAATCCTATTGTATTTTAAGTGACATAAATAATAAGTAGATAATTAATGAATAATTAATAACATAATATATGTACATACCTCAAATCCTACACGTTTATTTCCAGTTATTTCTTGAAGTTTTCTAATTCTATCAATGATTTCTTTTTTTTTAAGCTTTTTGAGTTGTTTAATTTCTAAGGACCGCTTTTCTAAGTCCTTTTTTTTTCTTTCAGTCACTTCTTCTCGTTTTTTCTTGCGTTTTTCTTCTTTACGTCTTAAAGAACTTTCCATTGTTCGAGGATACGTTTTAATCTAAAAAAATATATGTATATAATTTTCATTTTTTAAATATTATCATTTAATAATAGGTATATAATTTATAAATTGAATGATGAGATATAAAGATTTACGATTTCACTAATTTATAATATGTTCTTACAAATTCTTTATCGGGTTCTTCAAATCTAAAATTATATTTATGTTCGAATTCTTCATGTTTTTCAAGCATTTCATCCTCTTCAGAAAATCTCATTTCATCTTCTATTAAATTTTCTTCTTTTGGTTTTTCTAAAAATCTAATAAATATAATTACAATGTAGGTTAAAACAAATGTATTTATATGTAATGAATAAATAAAAATTACCGTTTGTTTAAGATATAATCACATAAGAACTGTTCTCCTTCATCTAAATTAGGATTGTTCCAATAATCGTGTAAATGTTGAAGGTCATTTTTAAATTCATTATCTTCAAGTTCCGTTTTGTTTCCCTTCAACCATTCTAAATAATCTTTGTCTTCTTTTTCCTAAAAATTAAATTCTATTTTAATAATTTTTATTAAACAATAGATACCAATGTAAAATTATTTTACCAAAAAAAAATCTATAAATATATTTAATATTATAGACCAATTTTATAGGTATTGAATATATTAAAATTTACCTGCTCTTCTTTAGTCTTAATACGTGGCTTTAGAATGTCTTCATCATCAGAATTATCATCAAGAGCGCTTTTAAAACTTTCTTTTATAGCTTGCTGTTCTTCCACATATGAAGGTGATGACATACGAACTTTTTCTTTTTCAAGTTCATCTAATTTTCAGAATTAAAATCAAAAAAATTTTCAATAATAAATTACAATTAAATATTGAAATATCAATAAATATTTTAATAAAAAGTGTTTTTATATTATGACAATTGACAAGATGATTTTATAGTAAAATCGATACTATGTCACTTGAATTCGTCGAAATTAATTACCAATAATTTCCACAGTATCGTCGAATTCTGGTCCACGCTCCAATAAAATTTTCCTCTTATATTCTTCTAAATAAATGGGATCGGAACTTTTATTATGGTTTTCAGTAGGTTTTTTAATAGTATTTTGTGTTGATGAATCGAAAAATTTAACAGATTCATCATAAATCTTGGGATCGCCTTTCTTAAGACACGATAACGTCTTGAAAAAACTTTTCTCAACATCATCGGTCAATTCCTAAACAAATACACAATTGATTTAATCAATAAATTCTATTTTAAAACAAATACCTTTGCGTCTTCGTCTTCTTCTTCCTCGTCGGAACTCGTGCTATTTTCCTGTACATTCGCTTCAAGGCGGCTCATTATTATTATTATTATTATTCGAAACGAAGATTCGCTCGATGACACTCGGGCACAGAAAATTAACCTCGCTACTTCATTGTGTTCAACAGTTCAATGAAGTAATAATATACCGATGGTCGTACTACACCTAAAATCATCAAAACCGATTTTGAATACACACGAATCGCACGGCGTGAATTGAGCCATTGTGGTAGACGATTTTTGTTGACACGCGGTGATAAGCACTTGTCTGAAATGTGATAAGGACCATATCTTTATCAATGAATAAATTATAACCACAGAACAAGTTGTTCTGTGTTATAACGTTCGAACCGCAGCATAAATTGTCTTCGTTTCCAATCATCATTGATTTTGATTTTGTGGACGCCTTTGCCCAGTGTATTCACTACGCCGTTACTCGTTAATAACTACTAAAAATGTTCAGTTTTACACGGAACCTCGAATGATTGGAAATTAAACACGCAACGCTTGTTTAAGAGTTAAAGTCTTAAACTAAATTAAGACCAGTACGGCAGTACCGTTTACAAAACAATTTACTTATAAAATATTGTGCCCATCGCTTTTTGTAGATATTTTGTCCATTACGCCCAGTACCTAATCGCCTTTGGTTTCTGAATTATTTAATATTTATCGTAGGCAAGGCCGGACTTGAGAATTGTCCATTCCTATCAAACAAGCGCTCTTTTCAAAAACAGACATCGACATAACCGTGTTGAAAATAAAATAATTACAAACCTACGCAAGGTCACCAAACTTCACAAGTAGAAACTATATTTTGGTGTTCGAGACTGACATTCTAACAACTTAAGTAATAAAATAATTTAAAAAATAAAATCTATTCGATTTAATTTTTTTTAAATTTTAGACTTCACTTTATAACGATTATGATGAAAAAAAATTGCGTCCTAGGCCAGGGATTATGTGGCATGTACATAAATCCGTCTCTGAGCTTAGGAGACGAGCGAATATTAATAATTTTATTATTATAATTTGTTTATACTTTTAAATTGCCCAGCGAACGCGAGGCCATAATAAATAATTATTACTCTGTGGCGAATTCACAGCGTTTTCTCACATTTTATCACGAAATGTGTTATCATATCAGTCTCTTATCACATGAATAACCTACAAAATGTTTAAAGAATAATAATACGCGTATAAATAATAACATTACAATTTTTTTTTTACTGAATAGTGAGTGAATTAGTGTAGCCCGTATGCCGATAGCCTTTTTTAAAATTTTTATGTTTCTATATTTCCTATGTCAATTCGTTGTTGATACTAGTTCACGATCAGTATAAGAGTACATTTCGGTTTTGTGTACGTTTACAGTGTGTAATTTTATGTTCTACGTTTTCCATCAACTTTTCTAATTTATCAAAGGTAAACAAAAAAAACCAAAATTTGTAAAAAAAAACACTATTACTTTATTATGAAAAAATGAAGAACGATTGTACCAAACGAACTAAAGAATCTAAAATCCCCGTAGAGGTGTCCGATTCGTTGCAGAAGCTTTCGAAAGTCGTTGATAATGTGCGACAATCAATTGGAAATGTCCCTGTTATACCATCTACCAGTGCAAAATCTGAAGCAACTCAGTCACCAATTTCGGAACCAGAAGTGGATATTGAAAAGAAAGAAAAAGAGACGTTGTTGAATTTTGTTTCAGAATGTGTAAGCAGGCAAGAGGAAAAGAAAAAATTAAGACAGAGAAATCAAGAATGCGTGTTTCCAGACGAATCCGATATATCTAAACGCGATTCCAGTTTAAAAAAAAATACTGCATTCATTAGAAAACTCAAAAACTTTCCTCCTCCTCAACTTGACCAGTTACTCAAGGACATGAATTCTTTGAATTTGACTAAATATCTATCGGAAGTTGTGACAGCGCTTACCGAAATCAAACTGAAAATGACTGAAATTGATGCTATGATATTATTATGTACTCAATTAAATACGACTTATTCAGATTTTTCGAAAATTTTTTTTGAACAATGGCAAAAAATATTAAATATTAAAAAAGACGATAAAATTACTAATATGAGCAAGTTCAGAGTCGATCTCAGACTATTTGCTGACCTTGCATCCGTTGGCATCGTACCGCAAAAAGAAGGACTTGTCTTACTTGGCAATATACTAACTATATTGATTAACTCTGATCTACAAGAACATAACAATATAAATATCATACTAAGTTTTTGTAAATATTGTGGAGATGACTATGCTGGATTAATTCCTAAAGAAATTCAAGAATTGGGAGAAAAGTATAATGTTGAAATACCAAAAAGTGATATGCTTTCCAGTGACAAACAAAAAAACGTAAGACTATTGTTGAAAGAATATTATATTTCTTTATGTAATCATGTTAAACGAATGAGTAGTGATCTAGAATATACAGAAAAACAGAATGAAAAAATATTACAAACCAAAGGTGAACTCAGGCCCGAACGTAAAGCTAAAAATGAACAGATGAATGTTACGTATCAAAAACTTTATACATCGGCAATGACTTTTGCGGATATACTCAATGAACCAGTGATTGTATTAAAAGAAGAAAAAAAGAATAGTTCCACCGAAGATTTGACCGATTCAGAATTAGATGTTATTGGGATAACAGCACCATCAGAATTAACCAGTCTTTGGGAAGACGACGAGACGCAGAAATTTTATGAAGAATTCCCAAATCTTAGTAATTATATTCCCGATAAAAACAAGAAACTTGACGAACCTGAAGAAATTGAAGCTGAAAGTAATACAAAAAAAAGCTTGTCAGATATCAAAGATGCTGTAGACGTTGAGGTATCCAATATCGGCACCAAAGTTATTTTTGAATCGTTTGTTGAACAATTACCAAAATGTGTTAATCGAGAAATGATTGACAATTTGGCAATTGAATTTTTAATATACCTTAACACTAAAAATAATCGGAAAAAATTAGTTAAAGTTTTATTCAGTGTACCTAGAACAAGAGTAGATCTCTTGCCATTCTATACACGCTTAGTAGCTATTTTAAATCCATTGATGCCTGAAGTTGCTCTCGAACTATGCTCTTTATTAAAAAGTGATTTCAGATATAATGTGAAGAAAAAAGATCAAATTAACATTGAAACAAAACTTAAAGTTGTACGTTACATCGGAGAAATGGTCAAGTTTAACTTAATGGCAAAATCTGAAGCATTGCATTGTTTTAAAATGCTACTTAATGATTTCACGCATCATCATATAGAAATGGGTTGTGCTTTACTAGAAACAGCTGGAAGATTTTTGTATCGTTCACCAGACAGTCATCATCGTACCAAAATTTACTTAGAACAAATGATGAGGGTCAAATCCATTTCAGCTCTAAGACCTGTTTATGTCACAATGATTGAAAACGCATATTATTTTGTTAACCCTACTGATTCACCAGCTATTATGAAAAAACAGAGACCTATATTACACGAGTTCATTAGGCATTTACTGTATAACGAGCTAAAAGATGCACCTGAAAAGGAGAACATGATTTTAACTCTTCTTAAACAAATGGACTGGGAAAATTTGGCAGAAAAAACTTATTTAATTAAGTGTTTAACAGAAGCTTGGAATGTTACTTATCCAATGATTTCAGATTTGGCGTGTTTAGTTGCAGCGTTTGTTGACTATGATGATTCAATTGGAACACGTGTTGTGGATGGTGTTATGGAAGATATACGCGTGGGTCTAGAAACAAACTTAGTCAAATTTAATCAAAGAAGAATAGCTATGATCAAATATTTTGGTGAGCTGTACAATTATAGACTAATAGAAAGCAATGATGTATTCAAAGTTTTATATAGTCTTGTGTCATTTGGTGTTGTATATGATTCAGATTTTTATTCATCATTCGATCCTCCTCAAAATTTATTTCGACTCAGACTTATATGTGTTTTACTTGACACTTGTGGTGAGTTTTTTAATAGAGGACCTGGCAAACTCAAATTAGATTGCTTTATTTTATATTTCCAATATTATTTTTGGCTAAAAAAATCAAGTACCACTTGGGATGCTCAAAATCCTTTTCCTGTTACAATGGATTACTTAGTTACAGATATATTAAAAAAACTTAGACCTAACTTTAAAATGAAAAATTGTTTCCTTGAGGCTCAAAAGATAGTTATTCTACTCCAAGAAAGACTTGTTCAACAATACAATCTTAAAGAGAGTGAAGAATCTCAATTGGCTACTATTGACGAAGAAACAGATGACACACATTTAGATGATGAAGATTCTGATGCCGATTCTACAGAAGAAGAAGATAGTGATACCACCGTTTGTACTGATAAAACTCCAGATGAACCTGTTCGTCGTAAAATTGAAGACCCTGAAGATTTTGAGTTTTTGGAATCTTTTGATAAAATGGTCAGTGATAATATACAAGAAAGAACAAAAGAAACACCACGTCCACAGACAGAAATATCGATTCCATTCCATTTAAAAAAATATAGTAAAAAAACCTATGAACAGTTACAGAGTACAAATGAAGATAACTCTGTTAATTTTATATTAATGTTAAAAAAAGGTAACAAACAAACATTCAAAAACTTGCAAGTTCCTGTAGATTCTGAATTGGCATCAAATCTGAAGAATCAAGAAATGGCTGAACAAGCAGAGTTAAGAAGAGTAAAGCAACTGACATTAGACATCAATAATAGACAAGAAGAGGAAGATTACAAAGATTTGGCTCAAGTAATGCAGAAACCCATTATTACTAGTGTTAAAGATAAAAAGCCATTACCAAATAAGGGAACACCAGATGCAGAGTCAATATTTGGCAAAAAAAAAAGGTTTACTTTGAAATATTTATTTTTCTGTTCTATTCATTTGTCAGCGTAAAACACGAATAATTAAATTAAATTTAAATCAATGACATCGTTGATATATTTTTTTTATTTCAATGAACTTATTGATTATTAGATATTTAAATTTGAATGTAATATGTCATATTTGATCATACTGATTCTAGAACCACAAGCATTAATGTCTGGTAACTTTTTTTTTCTTTGTTAATATTCAGACCAATTAAAATTGTATTGTGTACAGGCATTTTAATGCTTAAACCCAGGCTAACATATACACATATATGTATTGGTGTTTTTGCTGACAATTGAAAATAGTAAAATATTCTGAGGCTACGTTCTTAAAATTATATAAATGTTATTGTATATAATTTTTATATGGGGTAACCACCAATACTATGATGTATATATATTTTATTAATGGTACTCAATTGATGTTACAATTAAAAACAGTATTTATTGTCATTGTAATACATGACTTAGACTCCTGTTTGCTAGAGATGTTGAAAATTACGATTTGACATAAAGTTCGACAGATCGAAGAAGGTATATTATAAAGAATATAGTTTAATTCCATTGGTATAATTCAACAATGCTATGCATAAAAGAGGATCATCATCATTCTCAAGACGTCTTTTGAACGTAATTTGAATGGCACGCATTTTCTTCTCTAACTCATACAATTTCTTGTATTATAATAGCAAAAAAAAAAAAATTGAGTACGACATCAACTGAATACCATTTATTTAAAATATATCATATTATCAGTGATCACTCTGTATATTACTATCCATGCATGTGCTATCATAAACAGAACCTAAGATTATGTACAGTAATAAGTGATTGTTTTCAACTATTAATTTTTTTTTTTTAGTGACAAATGGGTGTAAATGGATTTACAAAATTTACAAATAACTCTATATGTGATTTTAATTCATCAAAAATGACTCGAATTATTTGTGATATTAATTATTAAGGTAAGTGTGAATAAAAATTCATAAAATGTAATTTTATCATAAAATTATTATTTATTTTTCAGCAACTCTGTACAGAAATACAAGTATACAAAATAATATATATGTATTTTATTCTTTTTTGTTATTCCTTTAAAAGTAATAATTATTATTATAGTTGTTAAATTGTTCATTAAAATATAATTAAATATGTTGTTATATTGAGTCACCAATGTGACTCGTGCTAATAAACATTAAACTTACAAAATATTACTTCTTTGCTGTTTTACTCAATGGTTAATATTACATTGCTTGTAAATTATATTGTTACTGTTACTAGAACAATTGTGTTTTGTTCAGGACAGTAATTGACTGATAATTTGTTTTTTTAAATTTATGTTTAGTTTTAAATATTTAAGGATTAAGACTGTTTTATTTTATTCTTATGTAATAATTAAACATGAATGTTTTATAATTCTCCAAAACTATAATGTGCACTATGTTTAATGTCACGAATATCAAATTATAATATATTTTTATTATTACGCTTTTGAGAAAAACGATGTACAAAGTATTAGTTAATACAGTAAATAAGTTGTTGATTAAATACCAAGAAGATTGTAAATACCTAATTCTGATAATTTATAAGTAATTATAATATATAACTTTTACATAGAATTAAAACAAAAAAACAAATTTTTAATGATTTTTGATTGTCAAGTTGATTTGAAAAATAATGATTTGTGTTTAAGAAACCAAATTTGTAATTGCCAAATAAATTAATTTTTACAAACATATGTTTAAAACATATATTTAACATTAATACAAAGTAAAATAAATACAATACATATTTTCAATTTGAGTCATTCAAAATGTATCGTTCATTGGATACTGAACCTTTTGCAACAATTTAGTTTTGAAACTCGCTATCTTTTACATTTGTTTTTGACAAATACATTTATCAAGTTCAAGTTTTCCATCGGTCATCGTTTTCGTTAATGATTTTGCCTTTCTTGTTTGGATCCATAGTAAATGTAAGAGCACTATTTTTGCCGTAATGGTAATATTATTATCTTACGCACACTGTAAGTGTTATAAAATCGTTTCTACAAATTCAGTACGTAATTACTGGATTGTAATTTTTTGAAGTCCGTTGATACGTTATTATTTGTTTCCTCTATCGTGAATTTTCATATCTAAATTATTGTTCAATAAAAAAAAATATAAGGCAATAATTGGTATGGGTATAGACCATATTCATTGGTACTTATAATACGTGTTACCATTATAAAATAGTGTGTAATCGCTACATATTAACATTGTACACGAATTATTTGAGAATCTCAAAAAAAAAAAGTTTCCTTTTCGTTCGTTTAATTTCATTGTTCTCTTTTTTCTTAGCATATTTATTGAGAACCGTTGACAGTTTCTTTAAAAAAATGTGTTAATCGCATTTATAATACGTTAATTGTTATTAAATTGTACTTTTTAAATGCATTCACAAGTCCAATATAATTATTATTTATTTAAAATAGATAAGTACCTAAATTACGCTAGAATTCGTTTTCTGTAAGAATATATTATTTCCTAAATTCTAACAAATAACAATGAACTGTGGTATTAATCGATTACTAGAAATGTATGAAAACTTATTACATTTCTCGTCAAGTGTCTTGTAAGTTATTAGTAATGTGTGTTTTTGAGCTGACGGTGTTTTCAGTAATAATCTTATATTTTTGTAATGTTAATAAAAGTATACCTATTTAATATTTCAATCATTAAATAACTGTAGCAAAATACGCAATTCATTTTAAGTCGATATTTTACATATTATTCTAAAAAATTTTTTTTTTTGTATATATGTGTACAATAAAATAAACGGGTACCTACTACGGAAAAAATATAAATTCCCTATTTTTCCATAGTACTCGACGTACAATTGAATTAAATTATTTTTTATTTGCATTAATTTCTATAACAGTTAGAAATATTTTGTTGGTTTTCTAGTCCTCATTTGAAGTATTTATGTTCTGTGATAGTCAAACGGCCAGGAAGGTACCACGATTGTTTTGTTCTCAATTCTGTTCACGCGAGCGACTTTTTTTTCTAAACAGCTAAAAAAATAATAATATATTGTCTTCAGATTATGAAAATGGTAAAATAATACTAATAAATTATATTTTAATTAGGCACCCCAAAACAGCCATAGATAATAATTATGCGATCGGTTATTTTTTTTTATTGCGATATTTGTGTTTACCGATTATTCTTGTTCTACTCCTTCTTATTAATGATTACTGAATCAGTTGTAAACAGAAAGATATAACAGAGCTCGAGTAAAACCCAGGCATGTCACTGAAAGACATTTTAAGGTATGAAAGTAATAAATTCCTTGTTCCGAGTCTAGTAAATAAACCGTTTCACTTATAGTAGTTTATGCAATTGTGTAGCAAAAATATAAAACTAAGGTTGCCTGACAAAATAATGGTCATTGGACAGTAATAACAAAGAAGATCCTAATGATTAAATATAAAAAATCATTAGAACAGTTGCAAAAAGAACGTATTATATAAAGAAAATTTCAGTAAAATATTCAATTTTTTTTTTTTCGAATAAATGTGTAAAATATTCTTAACAATAATTTGTATACGTTTTGAAAACATTTAATAATTAAAGTGATAACAATACAACAATATTGTACTGAATGATGTTCCAATCTTCTTTTGGTTAACATAATATATATTTCTGAAGTATTTATAGAGAACTTTAATTAAAAAATCAAAAAAAAATCGGATATTCACAAAAAACGCTCGTTACAAAAATACTGAAGTACAAAATAAAATAAAAACTTTAGATGTACTTTTTTTTTTATGACCATTCTCAATCATCATTCAAATGTAATAGTGAGCGTATAACTATTATTAACAACAGACTTAAACAGTAAAAATATATTTTATTATCTATTCATATCTTGAGATAAAAACTCATATAATATAAAATATGGTTTTCGTCAACTCTTTTTACTATTTAAATTTGAAGTAAAAGTGTATGATGAATGATAATGAATCGACAAATGAAAAAAAATTAATATTTTTGAAACAAATAAGTAATTGTTGTCGATATTGTATATAAGTACATATTATACAAATGTTAGCCCGTGAAAAAAGAAATTATTTATAATGACAAAACGTGTATTTATGATGACACTACTGAAACAAGTATTACAACAAATAGTACACTAAAATAAATATTAATAATTATTGTTGATTAAATATATAAAAAAACGCTATTTTATCACTTTTATGTTGTTTTTTAACAAAAGTTTATTGTTTAAAAAATATATTATCCGTTAGTGCAACGTTACATGTCATATACTTTATATAAATGTCAATAATCATTTTCCACATCTAGATACTGTCGGAGACGTCTTCCTATTAACTTGGGATAAGTTCGATTTCGTTTTTTAAATTCTTTGCTTTGGTGCGTTACAGCACCGTGTTGAAGTTGAAAAGCACACAAGGCATTTAAGGGTTTCAGCAATGCATTTTTGTACGATTCGTCATTTTCCAATATTGTTAACGCTTCAATGGCAGTTTCTAAGGTAGAAAGACATCCATCTGTTGGCTGCGTTCTGATAATATAATGGCTCTCAAATTTATGCATCAATTTTACCTTAAAAATTAAAAATATCAATAACATACATGCTTTTGAAAAATAATGTTAGACTTTTTAGGATACTGTTAACATATTATAGTAAATAAAACAAATATGGTAATGATAGGATACGTAAATACACACATTTGTTTTAATTAATTTAAAACTCGTAATTGAAAATAATGAATAAAAACGAAATTCCTCTAAATGTGACTGTAACAATATAAGCTCAAAAGACTTAAGATATATAATGTTTATAATATTACAGTCATAAATGTGTGTAATGTAAAAAAAGTAAAACGTAATTTTTGCCGTCATCAGCTTAACTAATTATTATTATTATATTTATATAATTTTGGTGGGAAATAAAAATATTAAACCATATTTATACTAACATGTATCATAGATTGAAGCAGTTGAGTATTATTATAAATAGCTTTAGCTTGTGGCCAAGTACCATCGAGAATAATCAAATTACGAAGTTTTGTTTCTTTCGGTAAATCAACTATGTCTATCGCTTTTTGAGATGGGTACAACAGTACAGAATGTTTGGATGATAGAATATCCCACAGACCGGCATGTCTGGAAAAAGTACGTTTTTTACAGATTTTAGCAGTACAATTTTATTTTGAAGATTAAATAAATTATAATCGCAGTATAAATAATACAACAGATTGAAACAAAGTAAATTAAAGTAGGACAAAACATTGGTGAAATCATAAAACTGAGTCAATACAAAAACACTATTTAGTATTTATGTATGAATTTAAAGAAATACAAAGCCTTCTAAAAGTAGTAAATTATGTAATTTTAGTAAAATAATTTATTTTTCCTTAAAGACAAAAATATTTATTTGTTGGATTTTTTAAATTGACTTGATAATAAAACTATTATTGAACATGTCTTTAAAATGTTTCTGATTTTTATGTATATAGTTTTTAAAAATATTATTATTTAAAAAGCTAAGTATATAAATACATTGTAGCTTGACAATTAATATAAAAATATATATTTATATAGTGTTAAAATTATAATTATTATTCATCCAAAATTATATTCTATATAATTCTATCAGAAATGTTGATAATTTTGATTAAAAAAAAGTTTATAGTATAGTAAAATGCATTTTAAAATTATTGTATACAAAAAATACACACATAAAATAAAGAGAAGAATTTACAATGACTTAAAAATTATGAATAATTTTGAATACTTTTGTAATCTACAATGAATTGTAAACTTGCAAATTATTTGTTATAATTTTTAAAAGTTATTAACAAACATATTTATTTCATAACCTATTTTTTTTTTTTTGTAATGTACTGATTCTATTCTCTCAATTTTTAAAAATCTAGAAATGATAATTGACAAATTAATATGCATACAACCTACTAAAATTTAATAATAAATATAAAATTAAATAATATTCTAAGTAAATATTTAAATGTTTACTTTTTTGTAGGAAATTTTTTTCCTTTGTAAACAACACAGCTTTGTTCTGCTAATCCCAATGTCAACATAGGAGCAGTACGCAGACTTCTTTTTTCTTCTGCTGGATGTTGCAGTAGAATAATTTTACATTTTGGCTGCAGCCTTATTTTAGGCAAGCAATTACACCAACATACATTACGTGGTCGTCTGAAATTATATAAAAATAAAAATTGAAAACCATATTCATTTTGATATTTAACTACTTATTTAATTTGTAATATAACAAATAACTATGTTTTAAAAATATATATATATATGTTAAGTAATTTATTAGTTATACAGGGTGTTTTTGAACTCAGTACCATAAATTCGTACACACACTCAGTGGGGTGACCTAATGACGGAAAGTTTTGACATTTTTCTTCCATCATTAAAACCTAAGTTTTCACATTTTTGTTCATAGAATTTTGATATAAATGTAAAAATAAATATACCATATTTCCTACAAAATTCTCATACGAATCGATATGTCACATCATTTTGCTCATTTCTGCCCGATTTTGACACCCGCGAGACGCTCGTGACGCCGTATGTCGTCAAGACGTCAAAATCGGGCAGAAATGAGCAAGTGATGTGACATATCGATTCGTACGAGAATTTTGCAGTAAATATCATGGTGTATTTATTTTTACATTTATATCAAAATTCTATGAACAAAAATGTGAAAACTTAGGTTTTAATGATGGAAGAAAAATTTCAAAACTTTCGTCATTGGGTCACCCCACTGAGTGTGTGTACGAATTTATGGTACTGAGTTCAGAAACACCCTGTATATATTATATATAAATATCCATATTAATAATATGCAATATTAATATGGATAATATCCAGATTAATAATAGCTCGCTTTGCTCAGAATCTTTTAACTTACTCGCATGAGACACACATTTGACGCATTTCAGGAGGGTCTGCAGGTAAATTCACAAGATCATCCCAAACATTATCAACTTCTTCATTAGACATTTTTATTAAAATACTGGTTATGTTTTTATATATATAATATGTAATTATGTTCCCTATAATTATGAAAGATAATTAATTTTAATTTACAAAGCATAAATAATAACATCAGATCTTACCAGAATTATCAAAGTACAATATATTTTTCAGTAATATTAATAAAAATATATACCAAACACCACTGCCATACAAAATATTGTTTCCTAAAACAGAAAGAAGTTTAATGGGTTTCAAATCACTTTGAAATTGTTTTCAAATATTTTATTAATATTTTAAATACATGTTTATTTTCAAAACACACGTGCTATTTATTATTGGAATTTTAATTTTAATGTTGTGTTATTACATAATATATTAATTAATATCTGACAGAATAAATTGTATTTCTATAATTTTATAAATAATAATAATAATAATAATAAAAAAAAAATTTAATTTTTCCAAATAGGGAAAAGTACATTAATCTAGCCTTACATTTAAAAACTGATCGAAGGCAAGCGCATCTGTATCAGCATCCCAAATACAACGAGCTCCACTTTTTATACCAGCACCGTGTCGTTCGCCTAGAATAACTTGTACTATCAATTTGTAACGACTGTCTACACACTGATCTAAAAATAATAAATAATTTATTATCTATGTACAAAAATTATTAGTTTAATTCCTTAAAAAAAATGTGTAATAAATTAATTCTTTTACAAAAACAAATAAAACCTTTAAGTCTATCTTTGACTTCACTCGCAATAATCTTGCTCAGCACTTCAGCTTGAATTTGACTATACTCTTTATCTTTCAGGTGTTTAGTAAGGGTTTCTTGAATAATTTCTTTTGCAACATGTGTTTTAAATCTAAAATAATGAATAAATGTATTAATACAAGTTGGGGTAATAATGTACCACCACACGGTGTCCCCATTGCTGTTAGTTAAAAAGCAGATAATATGTGAAATATAAATATGTAATTAAATCCATATTTTAACCTTATTATTAACTGGTTCTGCCTGCTCGGTTTTGTCCAACAAATGAAAGAATGATTTTTTTCTTACATTACATATTTATTTTTCTAATAATATTAATATTTATTTTTAATTGCAACCAAAAATGTAGTCAAACGCGTTTTTTTAATAATATTTTTGTACTTAAGAAAGTGTTAATGAGTGCATTATTTAATTTATAAACAATGAAAATCGACGATTAAACAATAAACAATAAGTAAATTTACAAACACGATTCTTCGTTAAAAATCACAAAACTGAAAAAAAAAATCAAAAGTATGTTAAATTATAAATTAAGAACATTGTTGTACAGTTAAATCTATTTAATTAATCGAAAATAACTTCAAAAAAATTATTCACACTGAACAACTGATACAGTTATCAGAGTACAGTAATTATGGTAAGAAATATTTAAATACAGCATTATGTTAACACATATGAGTGCGTTAAAAGCATAATAAAATTATGGTAAGAGGTATCCATTTTAAACTGTACGTAGATTTTTTTTTTTTTTTTAACTAACAAACGCAGAACATAATACAACAAAATAATCGAATATAATGTAAATACGATAGGTACACATCATTGTTACGTCTACAGGCGCAAGGGTGCTTTCCGGTTATCGTATTCTAGCAGCAGTGATGTAGTCCTAAAATAATTTGTAGCTAAGCTCAAAATCTTAAAAGATAAAAAGGTGGGGCTTCGCCCCCACTCCTCCATTATGTTAAACATATTAATATTAAAAGTAATGGCATATTTTCAATACTCAAAAATAAAATAAAAAGTAAATTTTTAAATATATATATTACTAACATTTAATTAAAGGACTTCAAAATTTTATTTTTCGAGTTTCTGAATAAATGCATAAGGAAAACTATCAATAAATAGTTTATTTCCTCGCGATTTCGATAAAATGTGTTTGGAAATTATCAATGGTCACAAAGTATGTATTTTACTATTATACGTAAATCATGTATTTTTCAAAATATTTTTATCGCATAAAACTAAAAAAAAAATATGGTTTCACCAGTGGCGTAGTACGGGGATGGGGACAACCCCACCTAGACCCCGAAATATGTAAACCGAAAGTGTATAGAAAAAATTAAATTAAAAAAAGATTTTGTAAAATATTTCGTAGACATTATAGGTAGCACTATGATTTTAAACACAAATCACAGTATATTAATTATAACTAATAATTATGTTATTACATACTTATAGTATAAAGATATAATAAATAATATTATTTTACAAAAAATCGGACAGCAAACACCCTCCCGCGCCCCAAAACTTTTTATTACTATGCCACTTGGCCTCACCCCTTGCCACCCTCAAGCACACCGACCATGTTATTTAACATGGGTATTCGCACATTTTAACTGGGTATACGCACATTTTCTAACGCATATCTGCGGTCTCAATTTCTTTTCTTTGGTATACGCACTTCTTAAAATTTGGGAAGTGGGTATGCGGCGCATACCCTTCACTACACCACTGTCTGGCAGGCACCGATTCCGTTATCGTACTCCACACTGTTTAGAATCTATCTGACGTGATTTACGTTAATCGTAAAATATGGCCATCGGCTATAAAAACGGCTGGATTCCTCTACGTGTGTGGATTTATTTGGCGGCAAAAAAAAAAAAACAAAAGTAATAGCCGTTTATTGTTTACTGAAATTATAGACGACGCGGCGGTTAAATTCACGTCCGAAACCGAAAAGTATCCGGGCGAGTAATAACACTTTTTTTTTTAAATTCAAGTATAAAACGACAAGGACTTACTTCTGATTTTGTGCGGGTCTTATTTGAAATGTGTGAATTTGCGATTTGTTGTTGTCGTCGACCGTTACTTCGTTCTCCGCTTTCGATTTCGTTGACATAATTTCGCAAATGCCCGAAATTTAAACGCCGCTGTTACGGGTGTTTCACGTATCATTTAAACAAATTTAAATTATAAATATCGTTTTTATTTTTTACATGGAATTTCTTATCTTATCAATAAACATTGCTATCAATTTTTTTATCACTAAAAAACATAAAAATGTGGTTTTCCTTGCAACCAATAGAGAGCAAAAAAAACAGACTACACCAATGTCGCGTCGCTAGCTGCAGAAAACTAAAAAAAAAATCTAAATTTTCTCGTTGGTTTTTTAAAAAAAAAAAGAACAAATTTCGTTGTGGTTTGTGTACATTATATCCGTGTGTGAGAACGTCTCATTGCAGGAAAAAAATGTTTCTTCAGTTCCATTCCCATGACTTAGCTATACCATTGATAAAATACAATTTAATTTAATTTAATTAATGTCTATGCGGTGTAGTTGTATCACACATTAGATGAATCTAATCTGTGGCTGTATCATTAGAATTACTCTACGAGTTGTATTCATTCAATCTGATACGTCCAGAAATTCGATAGTTCAAACCGGTGTGAATTTCCCCTCAAAAATGATACCGGTGTGAATTTTAGAAATTCTTAAAGGTAACCGGTTTCATAATTCAGTGATACCGGTTACATTTTTTCTGACCTGATCGTCGATGTGGTTACTAATACAGATTACCGGTGCTGTTGGTATCCCCTCCTATTAACGATTCCTCCCCTACATGACTATATCACAGATAAGATATTTGTCTTATCTGTGACTATATCATGTCACTTTCCACATAGATAAGAAATCATAAACATGGGCACACCACACACGGTCTTATTTATAGAAGAAACAAGTAATAACAGATACAATTTTTAGTATATTAAAAAAACAATTTTTTTAAAATTCTGTGTCTTAAATAAAGTTTTATTGACATCATCAACAGCGGCGCGGGAAAAAAAGATTTTTTTAATTAGCATATAATAACGCCTTATTCATATCGGATTATGCAAATATTTGTAGTTTGCTTAGAGGAGAAATGAAATTTTCCATTAAACTTTCGCACAAATACGTGTTCGTTGAAATCCGCTCACTTTTTTTCTCGTAAATAATCAAATTCACTCACAAAGTCAGGACGAAAAACTTTAATTTAAAAAAAAAAATTTAATTGCTATTTGATTTTGCGCAAATTTAATTCGGTATAGTCGTTATTACGAATTATAACGAAAACATCGTATGTAAAGTTAAAACCCGATACGAAATATTATAATTATTAATCATAATAATATAATAAAAAAAATAATAAATATTAACAATTCTATATGCCCGTACTAGCAGTCGCTCAGACAGCGTCAAACAAAACACCCGCGTATACGGACAGAGCGCGTCAGCTGACCGTTATAAAACAGGAAAAGAATGTAGTCACCAGATAGCGCTACTAAACAAAGTAGAGGGGGCAGACAGAAGCTTATAAATAGAGGTCCGAAACCATTGGACCGCTCAGTGTAGTCACGGCGGGCAGGCGCGAACAATGCAGTACCGCTATTTATATGCGCCTTTCTGCCACGCCCTTTTATGATGTGTCGCAGCGCTATCTGATGACTACGAATTTTTTCTATTTTATTTTTATTTCGTTAGGGTTCCATGCACGCTGTTCTTCCATATACTACATCTTCATATTGCCTCGGTACATTAATAGATAGTTCTTCTTGGTTACTACTCGTCGTGAAACGTTTCCTACCAAAAAATCTTTTAAAAATTGGAGCACTATATTCACGCGAAAAATCGTTTACAGGAAAAAAAATCATCAATTGTAATTGTAATCTCCGTATATTAAACAAGTAATAAGAGATATAATTTTTAGTATATTAAACAATTTTTTTTTAAATTCCATGTCTTATATAAAGTTTTGTTGACTACAGCATCAACAGCGGCGCGGGAAAAAAAGATTTTTTTTAATAAGCATATAACGCCCTATTCAAATCGGATTATGCAAATATTTGTAGTTTGCATAGAGGAAAAATGAAATTTTCTATTAAACTTTCGCACAAATACGTGTTCGTTGAAATCCGCTCACTTTTTTTTTCTCGTAAATAATCAAATTCACTCACAAAGTCAGGACGAAAAAAATTTATTAAAAAAAAAAAATTTAATTGGTATTGGATTTCGCGTAAATTTAATTCAGTATAGTCATTATTGCGAATTATAACGAAAACATCGTATGTAAAGTTAAAACCCAATACAAAATATTATAATTATAATAATATAATACAAAAAATAATAAATATTAACGATTCCATATGCCTGTACTATCGGTCGCTCAGACAGCGTCAAACAAAACATCCGCGTATACGGACACAGCGCGTCAGCTGATCGTTAAAAATAGGAAAAGAATGTAGTCACCAGATAGCGCTACTAAACAAAGTAGAGGGGGCAGACAGAAGCTTATAAATAGAGGTCCGAAACCGTCGGACCGCTCAGTGTAGTCACGGCGGTCAGGCGTGAACGACGTAGGTCGCGCCTGACTGCGGTGCTCGGCGCGCGCGCCGTGTGTGTGTGTGTGTGTGTGTGTGTGTGTGTGTGTGTGTGTGTGTGTGTGTGTGTGTGTGTGTGTGTGTGTGTGTGTGTGTGTGTGTGTGTGTGTGTGTGTGTGTGTGTGTGTGTGTGTGTGTGTGTGTGTGTGTGTGTGTGTGTGTGTGTGTGTGTGTGTGTGTGTGTGTGTGTGTGTGTGTGTGTGTGTGTGTGTGTGTGTGTGTGTGTGTGTGTGTGTGTGTGTGTGTGTGTGTGTGTGTGTGTGTGTGTGTGTGTGTGTGTGTGTGTGTGTGTGTGTGTGTGTGTGTGTGTGTGTGTGTGTGTGTGTGTGTGTGTGTGTGTGTGTGTGTGTGTGTGTGTGTGTGTGTGTGTGTGTGTGTGTGTGTGTGTGTGTGTGTGTGTGTGTGTGTGTGTGTGTGTGTGTGTGTGTGTGTGTGTGTGTGTGTGTGTGTGTGTGTGTGTGTGTGTGTGTGTGTGTGTGTGTGTGTGTGTGTGTGTGTGTGTGTGTGTGTGTGTGTGTGTGTGTGTGTGTGTGTGTGTGTGTGTGTGTGTGTGTGTGTGTGTGTGTGTGTGTGTGTGTGTGTGTGTGTGTGTGTGTGTGTGTGTGTGTGTGTGTGTGTGTGTGTGTGTGTGTGTGTGTGTGTGTGTGTGTGTGTGTGTGTGTGTGTGTGTGTGTGTGTGTGTGTGTGTGTGTGTGTGTGTGTGTGTGTGTGTAAATTGAAAGTAATTTAATTTCTTCAGTGTGTGTGTGTGTGTGTGTGTGTGTGTGTGTGTGTGTGTGTGTTTTAATAACATTTATAGATATGTGCAAGACATTTTCATGTGTGAAAACTGCAAATATTTCACCCAAAATAACATTTATAGATAAACAATACGAGAAAACTGCAAATATTTCACCCAAAACAAACAAATTGACAAACAAATGAACATTTTAACGAATTTGTGTATTATTATTAAATATTATTATAGAATTTCTTTATAAACTACATTCATTGTATCTTTTTTTTCATTTGATACTAATTGAATTTTTAATTTTTCAAAAGATCTAACTGTGGACATGGCAACATAAAGTTGACCATGACTAAATACAGGTTGGGGTAAATACAACCCTACTTTATTCATTGTTTGACCCTGTGCTTTGTTTATTGTCACAGCAAAAAACTATTTTATCGGAAATTGTCGCCGAACGAAATAAACAATTTCCATCTCCTACTACTATGGAAACGCAGCAGTACTGCAGTAGACGTAGGAGTAGTGGGGGTTGTGAAGATGCGTGTGTGCTACACATGTAGGAAATAGGAAGGAAAAATAGATTAAGAAAACATTGTGCAATTTTTAAATAATAAAATTATTGTAATCATTAGTCAGTAAGTAAAATACTCTTGATAATCGCTGCGCGAACTCGATCAATGTTTGGGGGGGTACGAACCGTTTTTTTTTTGCCAGGACGTTTTTTATCCGTTGCAGAAGCTGTCTCACGAAAATTTTCAACCCACCGTAAAATTGAATTGCGAGATGGTACAGGTTCACACCGCGTAACTTTGAATTCTTTTCGAAACTCTCTTTGCACTGTCACGATCGATTCATGCCGAAAATATCGTTCCACGCAAAACGCACGCTCCCCTCCTTACAGCAATCCATGATTACTGAGACTGGACAAAAATAAATCTCTCGTATGTACACTAAACGTGGACGGCGCGGGTTTTCATTGTAGCAGTGCTACCAACTGCGTTATTTAAAAAACAAAACCGTCCATCTTCTCTGGGTCACACGTTACTAACAATTGTATAATATAAAAAGGTCAAATACAACCCGGAAAGGGAGGACTTGGGTGATGCGCGTGTAACGCGATCACCAGAGGACAAGCTCTCAATAAAAGTTTTAAATGAAATATTCTGCGTATTTTATTGTGTGTGTGTGTTTTGTGTGCGTGTACGTCGAAAGTAAATCGACGTTCATTACAGCGGATATTTGGTCACATCCGTGGGGGGCTTAACATTTTTGTCTTATCCGTTAGCGTATAAACAGACATTTTTAGACGCTTCAACCTGCTAACTATAGTGGCTAACGATTTTAAATAAAAATTATAAATATCAAATATTAAAATGCACAATTTATTTTGACGTCTGGTGTGGTTTGATTACGTTATGAGGGGGGGCGCTTAAGCCCCTCTCTAATATCCGCCTATGATGTGCACATAGAAAGCAACGCGCGTCGCTACGCAACTACGCGGAAAACTAAATATTTCCGAAAAATATTTAATTGATATATTTTCGGATTTTTCTCATTGGACGGTTCATCTGCATAACGAACACTCACGTTAAAAAAAAATAATAACTGTCCGAAAAAATCGCCTCACGTCTGAATAATAATAAATTTTCGAATTAACTTTAATAATTTATGCACTGCTTTTAACTATAACCGTGTTTATCGAAATAAATCCAGAACCGCGGTAAATTGTGACCACGAATTAATCACCTTTACTCATGGTTATAACCTGCATACTTTTTAATATTTTATTATTAAAACCACAGATTCGATGATCTGTGTTAAAACTAGCACGTTATCAGTCGCTGTAAGTGTACAGTCTCCTTAAAATGTGCAGTCTTTTCCAGCGTGTTAATATAAATACCAGTGAGATTCACCTTCGGCGCATAATGAATAGAGTGCGTCTAGGGGTCAGTTTTCTTCTAAACCGTTCGTTTTACGCTAGGATATACGAATAGGAGTGGGTTTCCTAATTTCATTTCACGAAAAAAAACGCGTAGGTGTAACGACATAAAAAGTATTAAATTTCAGAATTAAAATATTTGACAGGAAGCAAAAAAAAAAAAAATGTCAAGACCTGATATTACCTAGCTATTATTATTGCTATATAAAGAAAAGCAAAAGGGGGGTTTGAACCCATAAAACCTACCCTGGCTACGTCACTGTCTATAATATAGGTATGAACAAATAAATAAACATTATTTCTTGCATTCATAAAAATACAATATGATTCTATGACCAATAACTTCGAACAATATCTGCTCCTTTTTCACCGACCATTAAAGTTGGCGCGTAGATATGTCCACTTGGAATATGAGGAAATATCGAAGAATCTATCACTCGGAGTCTTTGAATTCCCAACACTTGTAATTTACTGTTTACAATATCTCCCATTCTGCATGTACTACATTGGTGCAGATAAGTATGAGTCATGTGTTTGGATAAACATGCCCAATAGTCATCAGATTTAAATAATAAATGATCACATTTTGGATATGGTACTGGATTCAGTCTCGCTGCGACGCTTTTAAACGCCTGTGTTTCTTCTATCAATTTGACAAGAAATTTAAGCCCATATATATTGTCATCTAGATCACGTTTACTGTCAAAATAATTATAAGACATTATGGGAGGCTTCAACGGGTCTTTACTTTGTAAAGTAACGCTTCCACGAGCATCTGGTTGCAACAACATAGTAGCCATCAAAAACGTATTTGGATTTCTTCCTAATGGAATGAATATCAATTCAATCTCTTTGCCCGACGGTGATCTTATATAACCTAAACCATCTGTTACTGGTACTGTAAGTGGTCCTCGGCCATTAAAATACCATTCTTTGAGTAGGTCAGGATCGAATATAGTTCTTTCATTGATTGCCGGGTTTGTTTGATTAATAATAAATTCCAGAGCTAAACAAAAATATGTTATGTTATTATATATTTCTAAAAATATATGTTAATCGGAATAAATCTAGTTGAATATCGAAACTTTTTTTTATATATTATTAGTGCTACATTCATTTTCTTTAGTGAACTTCTGAAATTTAAAAATAATTAATCATTACAAAATCTAATTTAAAGTAATAAAATGTATATCACATTTTTTTATAGTAAACTATATTTAACTAAAAGTTCGTATGTAAAACATTTTTTTTTCTGAAAATTTTGGTGTATATTAATATTGAATATTAATGAATCAAATACTTTATTTATTGATTGTTAATAAAAGTTTAAGTAAAAGATGTGAAGAAGACAAAAGAATTCTTTTTAGTTCTCGCACTCCTACACTTAAACAATAAATAATGTTTAACAATATATGTTATTTTTAACAATTTAGGTTCAAGTGACTACAAATTGTAAACTGAAAGAGTTAAATAGCTTTAATTCTCGAATCAGGGTAAAGATATTTTGATGTTTATACAGAAGTTATAGAATTTAGTTCTTTTTTGATCATTCTGTAAACAAAATAAAAAATATTTACCAACTGTTCCATAATGGTCTAGTAAATTTTGTCCCACTGGTAAATCTTGAATAACTGGTATACCAATATTTTTTAAATGGTCTTTTGGTCCGACTCCAGATAACATTAGTAATTGTGGTGAATTTATTGGCCCGGCAGATAAAATAACCTCCTTAGTAGCATACACTATTCTATTTTTTCCTTTTTTTGTAAATTCCACTCCAGTTGCTTTTTTAGTTTGTGGATCAATAATTATTTTTGTTACTCGGCTAAATATTGCCACGTGCAGATTTTGACGATTTCTTACTGGGCGAATATAGGCTTTACACGCACTTACCTAAATAAACAAGAAAAAGGTGATCAAATTTATCATTATTCATTAGTCAATACAGTAAAACGATATTTCTGGGATGGCGAGGTGTCTTGTATTGCACAAGAAACGGGAAACTACCATATTTCAAAAGTCTGTCTGGTTGTCTGAAAAATGCTCTAGAAACGCTAAAATATTTCATTTTTTTGTCGCTTTTCTTTATTAAAAAATTATCAATGAAAAAATCAATTATTAACAGTAAGATAAAAAATTCCTAGCGTTGGGGAAATTGGGTCCTCATTGCCCACTACACTGAAAAGGAACTGAAATAGCTTCTCATGTCCTTAAGTGGATGAAGGGACATGTCCTCAAAGTTGAAGGTTGGCGTATGGCTAACGACCCTGTCTCAGAAAAAAGCACTGTTCAGGACTCATACAAGAAGCCTCGAACTAGATTATTTGGAAAAAAAACTGGAAATAAGAAATTGGATTTCGTTACTGATATCGGGAATGTACGGTCTCTGTACAAATCAGAGGAGGCTACGGATTTATTTTGGGAAGTAGAAAAATTATAAAATGAAGTGCGTAGCACTATAAGAAGTTAAATAGGATGATTAAACGAAACGAATTTCGTAATTAAAATATTTAAACATACCTAATTCTTTGGTAATCTCCTACAATGTTTCAAACCAAAAATGTCCATATTAAAAAATTGTGCATAGTGGTTATGGTTCACTTGAAAAGTGAATTGTCTGCGATCTAATTTCTAGGAAATGTATTATGTTCGTGTATGTACGAATAAATATACTTACTCTGCGTCCATTTATTGTTGTACCTTGTAGACGTGACACTCCATTCTCTGGATTAACAGTATAATCGATATTTTTCTGTAATCCCAATTCACCACCAGCTTCTTCGAACATGTCCGCAAGTGGTGAATGATATCTAACCCGTTCCACGTGTACCTTTCCTTTATGTGAATGGAAAGGCGAATTCTGATATTCTGGTATAGAATTATTTTCGGATTTTAAAAAATAGGGCAATACATCAGTATAAGCCCAACCAGGGTTTCCGAGTGCTGAAATCGTGTTATAATCCTCCATTTTTCCTCTTGTGTAAAACATGCCGTTTATAATTGAAGACCCTCCCAGTCCTTTTCCTTTTGGCCAGGGACAACGCTTATTTTCTTCGCCCAAACATCCATTTTTAGTGGGTTCAGCTGTGTAACCCCAATTATAGTCTGTTTTATATAAGAAATCAGTAGCTGCTATCGCTGGTATATCTGTGTATAAAGATTCATCTCGACCGGCTTCTAATATAAGTACCGTCCAATTTGGATGTTCCGTTAAACGATTTGCAACAACACTGCCTCCAGCACCGGCTCCGATCACAATAAAATCATACTCACGTAATATGGGTTTATTACCAAAGCAAGAATTTTCCCTGAATGGAATTTCTTGTTGGTGATACCGTCCATCAGTAATGTTTGAAAATAGTTCTGAAAATATTACAGGTGTGGATGAAATTAAGAATACGACTAGCGTAAGTGTTTTCATGTTAAATAAAAGGTAATTGTTTTATGCACTTGATATCACGAACTAATGCAGAGGTCGATAACAAAACGTCCAGCTGCACTGTGGTAATTTAGGTGGAACTTTTCACTTTATATATATATTTTATTAATGTTTTGTTGTCTGTGAATAATAAACTGTACTCTTACAATTTAAAAATATGTATCAAGAAATATTTTGTATCGTTCTGCATAATTAAATGGTTTATACGGTTGGTTAACTTTTTAATCAATGTTTTATTTTTTTTTACATACATTTTACCCAAGATATTTAGAGATACCACAATACAGTAGAACGTTAGTGTCAAAAAAAATTGAGTATAAAGAGGGAATACACAATACAATACATTAATAGAAATTTAACAATAGTTAATTAATTCGGTATTCAAATTACGTACTAATTGTCTATTAAAGAAAACAGGAATTAGATACCTTTTGAAAACATTTTAAGAAGACTAAATTCGTGAACAATGTGGACAAGGGTCACCTGTATTCTATTGTCAAAAATATATTTATTTATAACGAGTCGCCATTTAGAAAAAAATAATAATTTTGAATATTATATTATAGGTAATTTTTGATTGTTACTACAAATGTATTGTTTTTATAATGAAGTGTTTTTTTTATATTTTGTCTGTGAATAATTTTTCATATAGGAGGAGTAGTAGTGCTCCGTTGTTATACAACGTGTGTTATACAACGTGTTACAAAACAGTCGTTCTTTATAGAGGATGTATCAAAACAACGTTGCATTATACAGAGTGTTACAAAACAGCTGTGCGTTATATAGGGTGTATCAAAACAACAGTGCGTTATACAGGGTGTATTAAAACAGCCGTGCGGTCTATAGGGTGCTACAAAACAGCCGTGCGTTATACAGAGTGTAACACAACAGTAGTGCGTTGTATAGAGTATAACACAATTTTTGTTCAATTAATTTCTAAAAAGTTATATATTATATTAGATATTATATACGAAAACTTAGAACAATATGTATGATATTGTTTAGAGATTGAAATATGAATTACGCTTAGGTAGCATAAAATATCAGATTGTCAAATTTGATTAGTGATTATCAAATTATGGATACTTCGTTTAATTACGGATGATATTTCTAGCACAGAAAATAAGTTTTCAGGAAATAAAAAGCTATCACAAATTGTTCATGATTGTTTTTATAATGATATTATATATCAATTAGATAATGACGAGATTATTATAATACTGAAGTCTAAAAGCACTTTATTATTTAATAAACTTTTATATTAATTTATGTGATAAATAATGTACATGCTTTAATTTTATTTCTTTAAGCTTATGTGGACGCTATACAAGTGTTTGTTGTCTTTGTCTTATGGGCAATATATGAAAAGCAAAATCACTCTTTTCACATAGAAAAAAGTTTTTGCAAGAACAGACACCATTCAATATTGACCATTCAACTCGTAACTACATTCGTATTATTAAGATAGGGAAAATGAGGGTTATTGTTAATAGAACGAAGCATTCGGTGCAAAGGATGGTTATGGCCATAAGAAGTAGAATGAGAAGGTATAACGAATGAACCATGGTATCTGGAATAATAGGATAGAATATGGAAATTAATACAAGATAAAATTTCAGGTACATCTGGGGTACCGTTGAGAATGGATGTAATGAATTTGAGATCGGCGTCAGAACGACGAGACGAAAGCAATGGTATATTAAGGCTTGATCGAATGAGTGAATGGTCATGACATGGATGGTCTATTTTGAGTATATATGCGGAATATGAAAGAAATCTATTTTGTACCCGTTCCAATCTTAATTGATGTTTAACCCGATAGGGATGCCAAATTACTACACCGTATTCCAATATAGAACGAACTAAGGCAATATAAAGAGTACATAAACAATTAACAGTAGTAAACACTTTAGTATTTCGTTTAATGAAATCCAGCACTTTAAGAGCTTTCTTAATGGTAGCATTAATGTGGAAGTCAAAATTTAAAGTAGGAGAAAGATAAATTCCGAGATCTTTGTAAAGGAATACCCGTTGAAGAAGGCTGCCATTAAGAGTATAAAGGTAGGAGATAGGAGTGCGTTGCCTAGAAAAAGTCATAATGTGGCATTTGTTCAAGTTAAGCTGGGGATCAAGATGTTCTATCCAAGAAGTAAATTTATTAAGTTCAGATTGAAGTGTGAGAGAGCTATCTTGTTTATCAATTTTTAAGTCGATTTTTATGTCATCTGCAAAGAGGAGGAATTTTGCTTTAGTAAGCCACTTTTTGATTGAATTTACGAACAATATAAAAAGTAGGGTACTAAGATGTTCTCCCTGTGGTACACCGGATGTTACATTGGCGAGAGTGAAAATGGAGTTAAATATTTTGACGAATTGCTTTTTTTAAGGAAGGTAAGAACTTAACCAGGAAAACAGTGAATCACCTATTCCAAGGAGTTTGAGCTCTCTTATTAAAAGACAATGATCAACTGTATAAAAGGCCTTTTTTAAATCTGTTATGATTACGTCAACTTGACCTCCTTGTTCAATAACGTCAGTTAAGCAGGATGTGAATACAACACCACTAGTAATTGTTGACTTACCAGGTCTGAAGCCATGCTGTTCATCAATAATAATATGAATCAAGCTTCTTTTGATATTAGAGTAAACAAGAAATTCAAAGAGTTTAGCTATCGATCGATATAGGTCTATAATTTCTAATATCAGAGGAATTACCAGACTTAAAGACAGGTATTATTGAACAAATTTTTCATACAGAAGGAAAGATACACTCTGTCAACGAGCGCCGAAATAACAAAAAAATAGGGTATGCAATAGCGTGACGACAGTTGTATAGAAAACGAACTGATATATTGTCAGGACCGTTAGAAGATATATTTTTTAATGAGTTAAGAGTAGATAGGACATCTTTAGGTGAAAATGTTATGTCAGAAGGTAGATCATAGGGTAATTGACTATATGAAATAGGACTGGTTGGTAGTGGAATTGGTGGATTAAAGGTTGAGGAGAAATAAGTATTAAATAAATTAACAGATGACTGGAGAGAATTAGAGTGAACATTATCAAGGTAAACAGAACAAAGAATTGGTGATTCTTGCTTAAGATTATTAACATATTTCCAAAAACTAGATGGTGAGTATAGGATAAAGTCTTTTCGGTATAACTATTTACTTGTTTAGAGGATTCCTATCGAGTCTGAATATTTTAAATCCATCGAAGCCAAGTTCAGAGTCAAGTATATCAGGGGATAACCACGTTTCCGTAAGGATAATTATGTCGTATGTAAGAAATAAGGGAAAGGAGCACCTAAGGTCAACAAGCTTTGTCCTAAGGCCACGTACATTCTGATAATAAATATTTAGGTTTAAGTTTAAATTACAACAATGGCTAACATTTGGTAATACAAGAGGAGTTACTGACTCAGTATAGGGGGCTGAATGAGTATTAAAAAAATCAGAAAACTAATATATATATAGTAGAAGTAGAACGGACACAATATATACAGGTTGTTGATGAATTGGTTGATGTATGCTGGCAGTCTTCATCAGTAAATGGGTATTATTTATGTTATAAACGAATTTTAGTCCGACGCGTACGTATTATTATTGGAATCTCACAATATTATTATTAACACCGCGTCTTAATTTTGTAGCTATTGCTCTCTATTATTAATATTTTATCCTACTCGAATTGTATATAATAATACCTATGCAGCTGTCACTGTAATTTGAATTAATTCGTTAATTACATTATTTTGTTATTACGGGTATTTGTTAGCAAATATTTATTAATTATTATTATCGTGTTAAGTATACAATGCACAAATAGAATAAAAATTGCAGTTTACACGCGAAAAGCGAGTGTAATACGATTACCCACCCATTGACTATATAGGTACGCCTATATATATATATATATAATATGTATTCGTTTCATAAACAATAACAATTTTTTTAATCAAAGTCCTTGAAATCTCGTGTCAGTGTATAATGTAATAATTACAAAAATATTTGTTTGGTTTAAAATTTTTAACTATTATTTCTATCGGTTAAATATTAATCAACGCTTTTGCCGCATTGTATAAGCCAGAATTTATAACCCTTTATGTAATAATCTATAAATATAAGAAAATAATTTTACGTCTATAATTATTTTCAATTTTAATTATTAATTTATAGAAATAATTATATACACGCATGTAAATATAATATGCGCGTATATATCTATTAATTAATCGGTTTTCCACTGTGTATATCGATATCACGAAATAATAAAAAACGTTATATTATAATATATCACCTATAAATATTAACTAATAATAATAGTACGAGTCAAATTGTTTATATAGTACGAGTTGAATTTGTACAGTACTCCAACCGTTAGCAAAAATATTGATTTGCAATTTCTCTTTAAAATACTCGATTTTTTTTTTCTCAACATTTTCATTATAATATTCTCAATTTTTTAGGTATACATGCATTAAAAAAAAAAAAAACAAATAATAAAAAATCAAATGTTTTAATTTGGCTACCCACGCACTGCTGCGTGTAACGTGTATGTATATTGTATACGTTACAATGTCACAGTAATAATAAGTTAATACTTAAACATCTCGTACATTAAAAAATATCAGTATACATATAATGTAATATTACGTATGTTACATAGTATTCCGTACTGACGCATATTGTACATTTTTTTTCCCAGAATAACTGTAAAATTCATGTGAAATTTGCCATACGTTTTTTTTTCTTTGAATAATATATATTGTTATTACAAACTATATTTTTCGAAAACAACAATTACTGTTAATACAATTTATGGTTTATTTTTAGATATAAACATTAAAAAAATAAATACCGAGAATACCTATTAAAACAAGGTAACTTAAAATACTTAAATCTAACATAATACGCGTTTTACAACGTTACAAGGATCTCAAAACGTAACAATAGCGTTAAACGTTACAAAAAAACGCCTTACATTTTTTTTTTTTTTTACTGTTGTGCGTTCGGTGTGTAGGTATACGACATTAAGCTCTATTACGGTAATATTAAAGGTTTAAGATTTAATAATTTATAGAAAAATATATTATATTTATTAGAATACAAACATACGGTAATAATCACACATATTAAATGTATACTTATAAATTAGACGCGATGCTAGATACAACAAAATAATAGAAAAATTATGACTACATCGAATAGAAATGTTTATGGTATTTCATCTTAAATTTGTATACATTTTTACTATAATACACTAAACTACTTCAGTTATTTAAAAAAATTTTAAAAAAATTATGCCGATAAATATTCTTTAATTCCGTTTTAAAGAATTCAACTTTATTGTTTTTATTAAATAAAATTCTTAAGATAATGATTTTAAGGAACAGGTTTTTTTTTGAACTCGTAACGTAGTTACATATATATTAATGAATTTTGTTACATATAAATATATAATAATACCTACTTTTATAACGTGATATTTGTATTATCTATTTAATTAAATATACGGTCAAAACCAGGGCAAGTACGAAATATTGACAAAAATGTAAAAAAAAAAAATCTACTGCTTTTTCGACATTAATTTCTTAATTAAAACGGTATTGCTGCATCGGGACGAATAAAGTAACGCAATAAGTAGGTACCTACTCGTAAAACATAAAGTTTACGGGTGCGAAAAGGCTCGTGTAGGTATTACTATTATATTAGTTAGGTGTTAACCTACTTAACGAGTTGTCACGTGTTATAAAATAATTATTTATAAAACAAATTCAATAAGAAAAATACAATCTGACGATTCATTCTTACCGCCGTCATTTAAATCGGTCAAATGTTTATAATATAACCACTGTCGGCGTATTTTTGTGTTTATTGTTGTGTAACATTAAGAACGTAATGGCTATTTTATTCGTTACGCCATCCTCGTTTTAAATTTCACACAAACCCTGACTGATGGACGGACGGATAGTGTAGACGAGATTTTCATAGTTTGCGCGAGAATTTAACGTAAACACAGTTAAATATAAAATATTTAATGACATTTTAAGAAAAGTAAAATAAATACATTATAGTTTTTACATTACGGTATTAGTTTGGAAAAGGCGTATGCCTCATCGATACGTATTATTATGCGTACACAATAATAGTCTTATAAGTCTTTGTCCAGTAATTCTTTCAAACCGTTAATTAAAATCTGTACGGTTTCAGTTAATTCGGAATCGGCTCGTTTAACGAACACCGAATCTAAGAACACAACATTTGAAAAAAAATCAAAAATTTTATCTATTCTGCACAATGTCTTGTCTGTTAGATGCCTTTTGGTCAATTCTTTCAACATTTCTTTACATTTAAACAAATAATTAATTAAATAATTTTTGTCGTAGCTGAATTCTATCTCATAAAAGCTTACTGTGATCATCGTTAACTCTCTAAATTTCGACTTGAAATTGTGCGCTAATTTCAATTCATCACTATCAAATTGATTATTTCTAGACAATATACCTAATTTTACGATTATTTTTATTATGTTCTTTGTCAATTTCTCGGATTCCTTCTTATTTCCCGTCTGAAAAATGAGAAACAAATAATTAAGACGATTAGTCCACGAGCGTCATAGTTATATTGAACTTAAAGGTTAACGGTTTTCAAAATCCGATTTCCAACGTTTTTTTAATTGATGGACAATTAATAATGAAGAAGAATTAATTTATAAGGAGAAATTAATAAAAATTTTATAAGAATTAATTAAGAAGAAGAATTAATTTATAATATTAAAAGTTTAATATCATAACATAGATTATGGTCTATGGATCTAATTAATATTTTAAATTTTAAATAAGTACCTACCGTTCTAAATAATATTTATGATTAGGTATATAAAATTCTTAATTTTCTAGTAAATGCAGTTTTCAGTCAGATAACTTCATAATATTATTATCAGTTATGTATTAATACTTAATAAATAATGAAAAAATATATTGCTAATGAGCATTAAGTTTCTCAACATTTATTGTAACTAATTAACATAAGCGGTTAGTGAAATAAATCAATTTAATTTAAAAATAATATAATATTCGTGAAGCAACTATAATGTTATAATCTACTGCAATTGAATGACGTTTCTGGTTAGAATTCACAATCTTGTGTAATGTTTAAACGTTAATTATTTTAGGACTTTTAAAATTTATAATAGGATACGTTATGGTTTATACGTATTTTGCATTAAATTAAACATACAAAAGTTTAATACTAAAATAATGAAAACAGAAAAAGAAAATAATGGTCATAGAAATCTGAAATGTTCACCAAAAATGTAACTTTGTACAACGAGATAGATTTTTCAAAAAAAAAAATGTTTTTTAAATTTTGGGCTATTTATAGCAATTGTAGATTTTGAGGTACTTAATTCATAAAAGAGGTAATTTTTAGTTTTAAGGATAAAAAATTTAAAACAATATCAGACGTTTGTTACTTCAACTCGTATGTTCAAAAAATCTTGAAAATCGTTAAGTCACAATTTCTTTTTATAACCATTTCAAATTTTTGACAAAGTGTATTTACACCGAAGAATCGTTTTATCGAACGCAATGATTTATCATAGTTATAACAAAACTCTAAAATCTTTATCTAAGTGATTCGCTTAAGCGTCATCCACGCGACATCCCGCAGCTCCGTTACCTTTTCTTTTTATACATTCGTATGACAGACAATTAAACTGCGTATAAAGTGCGAATAACGATGACATTGGAAATAAATAGGTTATTATTTTAAATGAAATACACAATTAAAAATATTTGTAAATTCGTTTGAATTATATTTTAAATAAATACATGTTATATAACGCGTTTCAAAATTATTAATTTGGGAAAAAGCCGACGCGAGATCGTACGATGTTTTAGTCATTAAAATAATTGGCATAGTAGGTGTTGAGACTCTAAATTCAACCCGAACGAAAAAGAATTGCGCAGTGCGATTTCGCTATGACGTGTTATAATGATTGCTCGTTAAACAGACGTGGAGACAACAAAACGTACAGCTAAAATCACTGGGTGAAACAAGAGTAACATTTCAGTAAAATATGGTAAACAATTTGTGAAACTTACATAAATTTTTGCCAGCCGGTATAAATTGTCCAAGATACTGGCGTTGCGTTCGTCGATAAATAATTTTATGACATTTTTGTTGGTGAATTTTCCCAAGAATTTTTTCTGAGCTTGCAAAATAATTTCCTTCGATTTAAATCCTTCCGTCATCCCTATAATTAGGTACACACATACAATTCGTATATATATATATATATATACATTATATCATTCACCACTAATACACAATAGTGTTTAGCGAATAATTCGCAAAACTACGAGTAAAAATAATCGATTTATTTTACTTACCCGCTTATTACCGCAGACGGACCAAAAAAAAAAAACGTTTTGACTAAAACGAAACGTTCGCGATTCTTTTAATACGATCACCTAGAAATTACATTAAATTAATATTATTAAATATATTCGTTGTTCCATTTAAATATCTATATTACATTATATCTTTTGCAACGTGCAATATAATAATAAGTACACGTGTATAATACCGCCAATACGCATTGTGAGTTTAGAATTTTAATAATTTTAGATAGACCCGAAATATGTATAGAAAAGGAATGTTTTATTTGCTTATTTTATTTGATAAAATTAGTAATTATACACTAAACATATACGCATGTACGTAGATTTAAGGAAGAACGAGAAATTATACGCAACCATATATTGTTATATATACGCATATAATGTTATCTTGCGCGTGTTTATCTACTACAATTTCTTTTTACTCGTGAAAATAGTTGGAAATATTAGGATATTTCGCGATGATTGTTGTTATATTTTATGAATATATTTGTTAAATTTTAAAAATTTTTCCATAAGTGTTTTTATTGATTAGAAAAAAATATATATCGAACTATTATCGTTTAAATGTTATTATAATCGCGTCTTAATTAGGATGCACCACACACGACGTGAACTGTGAATAGTTTCAATTGCTTGAATACAAACACATGTATACGCGTTATATAGAACTTAAGTAGATACTACTTAACTGGTTAGTGGTTATATATCAACTCGCCCAGTGGGGTCGTGAGTTGGCTTCATTTTTTTTTTAAATTGTTAGCTCAGCCATAATACATACCGAATAGTAATTAAAATAAATTATTTAAATTACGCATTGTGTTAATAAATTGCTCGATACAGCTGATTTTTTAAGCTCTTAATAGTACCTATAAGTAATAAGTGACAAAACTCGATAAGCACATAATATTAAAAAAAAAAAGTTACGAGCTGCTTGGTATTGCGGATTACTTGGATAAAGTTTATAGGGTTTTGTTATAACTGTAAATTTGAAAGCAATGATAAATCATTGCGTTCGATAAAACGGTTGTGAGCGGACCTTCGGTGTTATACAATTTGTTGAAAAATTTGAAATGGTTATAAAAAGAAATTGTGAATACAGCTGAAGTAAAAATGTATATGACATTGTTTTACATTTTTTTAAGCCTTAAAACCAAAAAAAATTACCTCTTTTATGAATTAAATACCTCAAAATCGACAATCGCTATAAATAGCCCGAAATTAAAAGAAATATTGGAAAAGTTTGTCTCGTTAATACAGTCCAAAAGTTACATATTTGGTGAAAATTTCAGGTTTCTATGACCAATTAGCTTCGAAATTATGAAGAAATAACGATAATCGATTTTGACGAAATTGAGTTTTTGCCGTTTTTATGTAATTTTTCGATAGATTTTTCTGACGCTTAATAAAAGTGTTGAGAAAATAAAAAAAATGACCCATTTAAAGTACCAACTAGATGGAATTCGCTACCGAAAACAAACAGTGACTTTAAAGATTGGAGCACTCCTTCTGGTAGAATTTTTGGGTATACAGACGTAAAAAAGAAAACACATAATTGTAAGACTAATAGATTGCTCGTTCCGTTCAGAATCTAAAATGTGTCGGCTAGTTTTCTCTATGTACAATACCATTCGAATATTATTAATCTTCCTTATTTGCCGTACGATTATTATTATTATTAATAAATCAAATTTACAAGTCTCAAGAGCTGTCCGAATTCCGTACATAGGTACAAAATATCTATACATAATTATTATAATATTTATATGTTATAATTTACAGTTAGGTGCCTAATTATAAGTACTAACATTTTTCAAAATATCTCTCTCTCTCTACATACATATTATTAGGTACATATTACAATATAATTGTGTACCGTTTTTAATTGACATCACCGGGTATTATTTCAAGGTCTACTTCATTTAACATCATTGAAATTAATAATATTCAAATAACTCCTATATACTATATTATATATTATATAGTCAATAATATTTGTTTAAAAAACGTATACATATATATATATATATATACATATCTACTGTACATGCATTATCACGAGAGTCGTGTTTTTAAATTACAGTTTTTCGCCTCCTATAATTATTTGATGTAAATTATTGCTGTTTTATTATAATTATTATCGTTATTTCATACTGTTTATTACGAACACGCTGAACAGGTCAACGCTTCGCCGATGGTGCATATTTTATTTGTTATAAACATTCGCGTTCCACAGTATAAGAACTATTTCATATACAACATATTATTATACGACTGCGGTAATTTATATTACAGTCTGCGGTCTGCGTATATAGTCGTATTACACGTCTTTACATCATACGATGTTAAGAATTAGTCACAAGTTCTTTTTATGTTTTTCTATTAACAGTTGGTTTAAAAGTGGGTAAAACATCTCGTTACCTACTATAGCTATTATTATTATTATTATTATTATTATTTTGTAAATTTCGTACTGTATAACATTATATCGTTTTGTAATGCCTTTTTTTATACCGGCTATGATTTGTTATTATTATTAAAATCGTATTCGATTCGTATACGTTTTTTTTTAAAATAACGTAATTTTTTATATATATATAATGGTTAATATATCATCGTAATAATTTTAGTAAACTGCATGAGTACTATTTATGGCCGTATTTGAGATTTCACCGCCTGTGGGCAGGGGAAAATGTACGCTTCCTTAAAAATATCAGTCGTTGAATATTGTATTCTGTTTTATTTATTTTTAATAAAAGGTTACGTGTTAACATAAATATTATTTGTATATTATTTTGCAATTTTTTTCTTCCTTCTTTCCACGTAATAATAATATAATAATCCAAACTTTTGGCGGCGCGTGGCCTCCGTGTTAAGAAATAAGAATACCGCCAAAGTGTTTCTGAAGAAATATATATAATATAGCTACGGCTTCAGGTATAGTTTTTTTTCTTCTGCGGAAAACGGCTTTAAGTTCGAACAACAGTTTGAGGACAAATAATTACACAAGAGCGTGTCCTTAGAGCTGCACGTGAAAACATTGTTACCGCATATTATTATTTGCGCTTTTTTTTTTCTATATATAAATATTTGTTCCAATTATCTATAGTCGTATTTAACAATATTTCACAGACGGGGATATTTCTAGCAGATTTTATGAGTTGCAGACAGCATTGCAAGCGCGTGATAATGTTTTGCAGTTAAGTTATAAAAAAAAAGTAACATTAATATAATTTTCGAAAATAATAACGAATGACAATCAAAACTCGTACAATATATTCAAAACTGCAAAACAGCCAAAATAACAGATAAAAAAAAACGATCCCGAACCGTCTCTTAAATTCGGTTTTGAACAGATACCATCTGCAAGTAAATATATATATATAACTAATTTTATTAAATGTCAAAATTTCAGTTATCGCCATATTATATTATAATCTAACCTCGATATTCATTTTTGAGAGATAAAAAAATGTGTGTGTGTGTTTTTTTGTCGTAATTTTATATGAAATAATTTTTTTTTAATTCGCACGCTTAACGGTATTTAATATTACCTTATTAATTAAGAGAGAGAGAGAGAAAATCGAAACATATGTATATATGGCTTAATTATTTATAATATTTTAAATGTCAATGATTCTTTTTTCCCCCGACAATTACGAAATATTTATATAAATATATATTATTTATATATTCCGTAATAATATATAAATATAATAATTCGTTTAACACATAATATTGTATATTTTTCTTGTTATATCCGTTATATATACAAAGTTTAGGCGCACTAATCGATATATATATATTATTATAATATAGCATCGCGCGATAATTCGCGTACGTTTTTACTTACCGGTACGATATTTTCCGCTGTTGAATCGTTTGTTAGTATTCAAAAACACGGTATTCATCTGCATTGGTAATAAAAAAAAATAATAAAAAATACCATAAAAACTTCAATATTTAAAAAAAATTAAGTAATAATTTACTAGCGATTCAATTAACATATATATACACCGTAATAACAGCAAGAATATGCGATTTTCAAGATAATTCGCGTTTTTAAAAATAGACAGAGGTTTCAAAAAAAAAAAATATATATATATATATCGGAATATGTGTATAATTTGCACCGTTTTTTTTTAAATTTCAAAGTTTAAAATTTGTATTGCGCGTTGACGGTTATTACCGTAACGCAGGAACTAGACGACTAAAACCGTTTATTGTGGACGAGCGAGTCGGAAACGAAACAGCAGCTGCCTCCTCGATATTCGTATATATTATGTATACGGACGGCGACGGTTGTAATAACGATACGAGTATAATAGGGAAAATATTCGTATTACAGCTGCTTACACCTTTGAACGCGCTATATACGCGCTGACCATATGGGAGGGGGAAAAAAATTGTTCAAATAATAAATTGCAGCGTGTATACTTATTTTACTAACTAAGAATGTAAGCAAATAAAATATATTGATTGAAAATTAAACTTTTTTTTTTCTCCGCTACTGCGTATATAGTAGGTACGAGTGTGTTATGCAGAGCAGTAGCCAGAGGGGAGAGAATTAGAGGCATGTGCCCCTCCCCTCCCCCGAGTATTTAATTGGCAAAACGGATTCGGAGAAACGCCTTGGATGAAATAAATATGCTAAACAGTTTTTGAGTACTTATGAAAACGTTTGTACTTTACAATAATCGTACTCGTTTATCACTACTACCCAGTCACTGTGCTGTGACAGTACATTCATAGCTGGTCCTTCCAATAACGCCGTAACAAAAGGGATATTAGTTTTTAGTTTTAAAATCTGATGCTGGGTTGCATAAACGATCTTTAAACGTGTACAAAACCATTAGCGGTTTTAACGACTCGGTAAAAAAATTGGGTTGCATAAACGTTTTTTAAAATTTTACAGCGCCGCTAAATTTGAGTTTAACGGTCCATAAGTCCATTAGTTAATGATCTGATTTCGGCTCTGTAAATTTTAACGACTCGTTAAAATGTGTTAACAGTATTTCATTCTATGGTAATAAATGATTATCAATAAGAATTTATTTTATCAACAACCTTTGGCGGGCGATTCGATGATATGACACAGATCTGTGTGATATGAACATGTTTTTAATAAGATCATATAGACGTTTATATAATAACATATTATGTTTATTCTCCTTGAATAATTATTTACAAAATTGTTGTGTAATTAAACAGTGGGAGAAAAAACCGTTAAATGTTTACAGAGCCATTAGTTAATGAATCATTAAACGTTTACAGAATGATTTTTATGCAACCCAGCATGAAATTTGTATATACAAAATAGGTTCTACGCGTTACTTCAACTATATTCAAACAATTTTGACAATCGTCAGTTACAATTTTTTATTTATTTATTTTTTTTGTTACCAGTTTAAATATTCGGACAAAGTGTGTTACACCGGTTCCACTCAGAATCATTTTATTGAACGCAATGATTTATTGTCGCATTTAAATTTATAATAATAATAAAACTCTAAAACTTTAACCATAATTAATACACATAAGCGACATCCACGAAACAATGGGCTCGTTACACAATTTTTTTTTTTTTTTTGAAATTATTTCCGAAAAAAATACAAAATTATTGAAATACGTTCCAAACCAAAAACGTTTATTAATTAATTTTTTTTGTTGCTTTTCTAGCCATATTAAGGCTTTTGCAGCTTTTATTAAGCCTCTCCATTAATTATCACGGTCAATATTGCAGACTCGAGTTTTGCAGCTCCGTCTAGCCTTCTTATGTCTCCATGTACTCCATCTATTGCCATCGGGCATCGTTGCCGAGGTCTTTCCTTTGGGCGCTCGCCAGATGGTTTATTAATCAGTGACTTTCGAATTATGCTCCCCTCAACTCGCCATACACGATCCGCCCATTCTAGACGCTTGCAGGCTTCTATCCGACAGTGAAAATCCGATTTTATAAATAGAAACATTTCACAAAACATTAAAAGATTGCTTCAATAAATACAAGCTTTTTCTCGGTATACCTTTTAAGCACGGTTTTTACGGTATACCGAAAAAACCGTCAGCCCTACCCCCATCATGTTTTAATTTTTATCTTCTTAGATAAATCGGACCCTAGGATCATCCCGACACACAACCTTGCCTCCAGTTTTCCCTATCCGAAGCCTGCATCCTCCAGTTTAAATCTCCTCCTAACGCTTCCACATCCTTCCTTACTACGTCCTCCCATCTCAAACACGGTCTTCCCAGCGGTCTTTTCCCAGTAGGATTTTCTTCCATTACTATTCGTAATTTTTATCTAAAATTAAATTTTTATTATTTAAAATAAATTTTAAAGTTCGGTTGAAACGAAACCGAGAAGTAAATTTCTTTTCGAACTAGTGTTTTTTTTTCTTCTTTTTAAATCCGTGTTTACTAAATTATTTTTCTAACAGAAAAAAAAAAAAATTGCGTTGATACTCATTCACGTCAACTGACTCTTCTTTTGCGATTTTAAATGAAAAGCTATTATTTTTAATATTCCGATTTGAACTATATTTATGAAAAACATTTTTAAAAACATGTATCAATTTTTTTCACCATTCATTTGTAAAAGGCGAAACGACAGGAAGACGTGTAACCGTATCATAAGGGAGGAATCAAAAGACTGCAGTGCAACTATAAACGATTCTAAATAATGCGCTCGTTTATTATTTAATATCGTACACGTTTTATTTTTCAATGAGACAGTTTCAATGCTGCCGATTATAAATATATCAAACAGAAATAAACAAAATGACGAATAAATATTATAAAAAAAAAAACATTTTCATTCACGGCTACCTAATACGTACCTAATACACAATGCGAGTTAAACACTAAACGAGAATATCGACATATAAATTATCAATCAATCCTATCGTTAATTTCACATTCTTTTTAATTAGTTTCCAAGTTTTTATATATTACGCAGGACACGTACTCACATAATACAATATACAGACTTAAAACGATATTAATATTATTGTTGCGGGCGTATACACGAAATACTTATTATTTAATCACAATATTACGCAATCATATTATTATTATTATTATTATTCATTATTGTACGTGTACGAGCAGGTAGAAAACAATATCAATGTTTTAGGAGTCACCACGAGTATAAATATTATTCATATAATAATTATATATATGATAATATAATATATATATATTATTAGAAAATTAAAATTGTTAATAGACTACGTGTATTGTTAAAATATTGATAGTTGTAATAATTATATTATTATTGCTTAAATCACGCCCCGATTTTTTTTTTTTTTTTTTTTAAGAAGAAATGTCAACAAATGACGTTTCAAAAAAATTTTTTTTTTTTTTTAAAATTAATAATTAAACATTATAAATGAATAGATACAACTATATTTAACTGCTTATACACGATTACACACACAAAATTATAAATTCGATTTTCTAATTTTCAATCGTAGAAAATCTATAGTAGGTAGGTACAAATATAAATCGTTTATATTTTATAGTGTTACATGTGTCCACGCTATGGGGGGGGGGAAAAAAAAACTAGACACGTGGCGATTTTGAGAAGAAACACGACGACGATGTATAGGGAACATTTTATTTCTCGAGTTCACTGACCAAACCGAACAATAATAATGTTTAAAAAAGAAAAACCAATATTTTATTCGAATTTCCAACAATACTAATCGTCTTAATGTTCCCTATACTTTGTGTGTATGTCGTGCTCTCTCAAAACGTACTCGGGGCACTTATTGCACATAAACACGGCGTCTACATATGATCACAATGTTATTATTATTATAAAGTTCTCTAATAGGATTTTTTTTTAATTACATTTTTCCAATAAAATGAACTGAATCGTTAATCGTAAAAAAAGTACATATATTTGAATAATATAAACAAGATTACATAATACAATTTGGATTTTAGTTTCTTGACCGACATAATATAAGCGTTTAGTATTTTGCGCTCGGTAGTTATTTAGTCGAATTGAATTTAAGTCGAGTCTATACGGGTAGGTTATGTTCAATGGTTCATAAACATTTGTGCGTCTGAGATTGTGCAATATTATGAATTTCAAATGTACTATAAGATTAACGATTCATAAAGTTTGATAAATCAAAAACAAAATAGGTAACCAAAATAAAAATTGAATTTGGGAATAATACTATATTAGGTATGGGTGTAGTAGCGACCTGTTACATTTCGTCAATATGTATCACTATAATTTACGGCAATACAATTTATTCAGTATTTAGACTCTGAAGATAAAAAAAAAAACTATATTAAATGGCTTTAAATTGTTCCATTTAAATGTGTAATAATAATATTGTATGTGGTGGTTGAAAGAATGCAAAAGAGCAAAAGAAAAAAAATCTTTTTTCAGTAATGTGCGATTATTCAACTATCATTCTACTGTGTGCATTTAACCGTAATTCACCAAGTCGAGACTATAAATTTGTGACGAGTTTCAAAAATTAATGGAACTGGAGAGACCGCCTAATTATTTATTCCAAGTAAAACGTAAATATAAATATGACGTATATAATTGAGGCAGAGTTAGGCGTGGTGATCGCATGACAATTAGTAATAATTTGACAACAAATGACGATTGCTAATGAATAATGCCAGTACCATTCAAAATTTACAAATAGTAGTATTATTGGTAATAATACGCATTTTTTTTTTTTTAAATTTCATACTTCAGTAGTTAGATCAATAATACAATGATATCGAAGAAGCACATTTCTCAATACTGAAAGTTTCGAATACTCAACGGTTAACCAGTAAAAAATTATTTGTTGAACCCGATATAAATTACGGCACTCAAACCATTAGGAGAAGGGATCGAAAAAGATTTACTTGGAGCTACATGGAGCTTCTCCAATACTGCCGAAACAATAATTTGAAGACTATTTGTGGATGACACATACTGAATACTGATAACAAAAAAACAAAAAAAACTATTTTACACAAATTTCTAGTAGATACGAGGGTTACATTTTGTTCAAATTAAGTGAATACAATAAAATATTATTAAAAGTCTCAATAAACACTAAATGGTCACATATTGATTTTAAAATTTAACATTAGGTCGCATACTACTACACATGTACCAGAATCTGAAATAAATATTTAAAAAAATAAACAAATAATAAATATTTGAAATTGAGTAAAAAAAAAAAATAAATAAATAATAATAATAATAAATAAAAATAAAAATAATAATAAGGACGGCAATAAAATATTTGGCCTTTAAAATATAAAAATGAATACTTATTCAAACTATTTCAATGGAATTAATGTCTCAAACAATAAATATATATATTTATATATATATATATTTTTTTTTGGTTTACTCAATTATATAACTTTATAATAATTAGGAAGAGCCAATAGGAAAGTTTTAACTAGACAATCGCAAATGAAGATCTGCAGAGTCATCCATTTCACTTTCTGTTGTATCCACCGATCCAGATCTCTCAGTCTTGGCCATAGTGTTGCTGTTGCCATTGTTTACCCACCGTTGTTTCCATGCCTCGAGACGCATTACCTGAACACATAAAAATATTAATTTGTAATATATTGTTGTACATAAACACTGCATATAGGCACGTATTATACAATATGACTTATTTCAAATTGATCAACCATTATTTCAGAACATTTATTAATTTGCATACAAGTATTTGAGCATTCTAAAATAACAATCAGAAAAACGTCGAAAGACGTAAACAAATAAAATGTAATTAAGAAAAATCAATACAATTCTGAAATAATTATTTTCAAAATATTAATAGACAAATACGCCCAATTAATTTAAGACTTCAAGTAGCAGACAGATAAGCAAATTAATGAAAGTGAGATATTTTAATAAAATATAAAAACGTGCAAACTCACTGTGTCAGCCTAGCCACTTCCATGGCTCGACGTCTGGTGTGGTCGGTGAGAGCAGCTAGAAACCATTTTTTGTTTTGTTTTGTTGTTAATATAATAAGCGTGCTGTTATAGTGTTATTGATTGAATAAGCAATGACAATAACAAATAGTATTTTTTATATATATATAAATATATAACATGTTAATATTTTTGATATATATCTATATATATACTAATTTGTTGGGTTAAGCTAACCTACATAAATATATTGTAATGAATAATTTAAAACACAAACCACTGATAAAAAAGAAACTTTTAATAACTTTTTTTTTAGTACTAAAGATTTTTAGTGTTGGAAAGATTTTACTGTAAAGTGTATTTATTTTTGACAAAAGCAATGAGGTGTTTTTTACAGCTTTGTTTAAAAATTATTATTATTTTTTTTATTACAAATATTCCGCGTTTTGATAAATAATCAAAGAATACAAATAAATATTAAAACGCCGATAACTTTATGATAAACACAGTTTAGTTCAAAAGCCATTATTTTTTTCAGTTTATTAGATTTTGCGTTATTATTGTTTAATTTTCAATTCTTACAATATAATATAATTTTGTGTTGTTATCGGTTTATTAAATCAGTTTTTATTTTTCATTTCAATGTTTGATAATTTAATAGTACTACGAATTACTACTATGTTAAATAACCCAACTAATTTTTCAAACAATAAATTTTAATATTTACAATAAAATGAAATTGTTATATTGTTAGTAACCATTAAACATTAGTTGTTATAATTAATGAATAGTCAGGGCCGGCATTAGGGGTGGACGATCTGGGCCTACGCCTAGGGCGCTTGTTGAAAGGAGGGCGTCTCAATGATATAATGTTATAATTTAAAATAAAACGACTACTATTTATATGAGGAGGGGCTCATATTTGTTTATTCGCCCAGGGCGCCAACGACCCTACTGCCGGCCCTGGTAATAGTCATATGTTTTGTCGAATTATGAAAAAAAGCCCATCACAATTTTTAATGTGTAATATTTGATTTTTATCTTTACAGGTTAGACAACTTACTTCAGCTTTGAGATCAGCAACCTTATCTTGAAGTTCTTTAACTTTATCACTATCGTCTAATGAATTATTACGAAGTTCACCTTCAGTTACCATTTCTTCGTTCTAAAACATAAGAATAATTTTTAGACATTTAAAAAAATATCCTATATCGAATAAATACACATACTTTAACTTCTAATCTTGATATCTTTTGGTTTAATTCAGCAACCATTTGAGCGTGCTCAGCTTCACGTATCCTTGAAGAAATCATGTCATGTTTCATCTAAAAGGAGAAAATAAATAATAATAATAATTCAATTCAATTGTATAACTATTAATCGAGCTTTTGTGAAACACACCTTAGATTCCAAGTCTGTGTACTTATTCTGTTGCTCTCTCAGCTTAACTACTAGATCTCTTTGTTTAGTGTCAGCCAATTCTAGCTGTTCACGTACAGCTTTATTGTCTTCATCTTGCCTTCTTAACTGATTTCCACTGACTTGGACTTGTGTCTCCAGTTCCATGACCTTAATAAATAATAATCCATTTATAATGGTTTTTAATTTTAATTTAGACACATATTTTTAATAATTGTTAATTATTAACGATTTATTGGAGTTCATCAGAAATATTGTTGACATAAAAAATAAAACCAATTTTATGTAATGTCTAATAATATTTATCAAGTACTTACCTTCAATCTTAGTTCTTTCAGTTCAGCTAATGTTTCCATCTCCCGCAATTTAGTAGTCATGAGTTCTTCTTCAAGTCGCTGAGTTTCTGCATTGTTCCAATTTAGTAAGTTGCCAATTTTTTTAGGAGTCGAATCAGGCGCTGGTGGTGGATCGATTCTTTTTTTATCTTGCAAATGACGTAGCCACTGAGAGTTGATTTCATTCACTCGCTGTCTGAGATCTTTTAAAGACAGATTGGCTTCAGCTTCGCGCAATTTGACAGCAATCAATTCTTCTTGAAGGTGTGCAACTGAATTATCTACGACTGATTCTCGAAGAGTTTTTTTGTCCTATAAAATATATATTCAATCAATTTTCTATTCATACACTGTTTTACTTGTATGTACTTACATGTTCCAATTCTCCAATTTTATCCTTAAGATCACGTATTGCAGCCTCATTTTCAGCATCCCTTAGCCTCACTTTAACCAATTCCTCTTGAAGGTCACTGATCATTCCTTCTTTAAGCGTTAATTGTTCTTGTTTCATTGATAGCTCATCTAGAGATGATTGACAAGAGTTGTGCTGAAAATTCTTTTGTTTAAAACAAGTTTGGTTTATAATATGTGTACATAATGTATTTCCAAACTTACGTTTTCTGTTATCAAAATAGACATCAGTTTAATTTCTTCCAGAGCATTTTCTAGAGCGTGAGATGTCTCTAAGTGGGTATGCCGCAAAGCTGTTAATTCCCGTTGTACTATGAACGTTGTTTCTTCTTCTTCAGCACGAGATACTTGACCTCGTACTAATAAACCGGCCAGTTCACTAGATTCAGCTTCAAGAAGTTCAACTTTTTGTCTTAGCAAACGATTTTCGGTTCGGAGTTTCTGTTATAATAATATTGCTTAGTAAATAAAATGCACATACATAATTAGTGCGTAACAATTAATACTTTGTAGTTGAAAAAAAAATGCAAGCGATAGAGCAAGGAATAATTAAAAATAACTATTCAGTTAAAAATAAGATACATTTTATATTTATAGATAATAAATTAAGTTACATTTTTAAAGTATACATTATTTGAAATAATAAAAAAAAAAAATAAATAAAAATAAAATTTTTTTTTTTAGTGTTCTAAAATTTTACATTTTTAATAAAATTTTGGCAAGCTAGTGTGTGCAAAATTTACAAGATATGCGAAGCCGTAACAAAATTCTACATAATCTGGGCACCTTGAGTTCAATCATTTCTTCTTGTTCTTTGCTTTTAATGGCTGTATATTCTTTTTCTAATTTTTTCATGCGTTTAGCATTGTACTTTATATTAAATGCTTGTGCCATTAGACCGTCAGCATCAGCATTAGCACGGGAAGGCAATTCTTTCTGGAAAAACTAAAAAAAAAAACAAATAACATATTACATCAGTTATACATTATGTAATCATTTATAGTTACTCACCCTAAGCATTCCTTCCATATCTAAACACAAGAGATCATCTTTACCTAATTGAAGCAATGCCAGGGCAACTTTAAATATTATTTCTATTCCTTCGGACAAAAAAACATCAATTATCCTAAAAAAAAAATGGCATTTCATAAAATAAATGTGTACTATGTGTAAATGTGTGTAAATTCATATACCTGCAAGCAGTAGGTAATGCGAGTGCAGTGGTAAACAATGTCAGAAACCAACTACTCGCGTACATACTAGTATGGAAGCTTTGAGATTGGAAATGTACAAACAGTTCTGGAATGTGATCCTGAAAAAAAAAAAAATTAAGTACATTTCTCATACACGTGGACACTTCACATGCATTTTGTAATAATTGAATAGGATAATTAAAAAAAATATACCTGGACTAAATTTTCTAATTGATACATACATAGACCAAGTTCAGCCATAGTCGGCTTGAACATGTCTCGCATTTTATAATCTTGCATTATTTTTACGAAAACTGCAAATGCTTCTTCTTCAGGCATTTGCATTAATAACAAACCAACTATGAATCCCGAACCTTGGCAGTAGCCCACTTCGCGGTCATGTAATGAATACGCTTTCATGACATTGAATAGGCTTTCCTGACCTAGTCCATCTTTCTCTTTAAAGAAATCGTGTTCGGGATACGTGCGTGCTATATCTCTTCGTATGACCTTAAAATATAAAATTACTATTGGGGTCAACTGTTTTAAAATATAACGTATTTTGAAAATGTATATTATATTACCTTTTCACATGCTGACGTGGCTTTAATGTATTCTGGATATTGTTTTCTGATTGGTGAATCATTAGCTCCACACAACAATTGCCATACGATTCCTCGAAAATGATGTGGTACTCCTTTTCTGACTAATTCTTTGAGATATGTACTTTTTTTCTTACTGTAATTTTCCCAGTCGTTAACGACTTGTCCCCAAAGACCCCATACATCTTCCTCGCCATCTTGGCTCGATCCTGTACCTAAATATAACAGACACACATACAACATAAAATTATTCATTATAATTTATTCAACAACAAACCTCGAACACTTCTAGCCTGAACTCGAACATAAATAGCGACTATACTTTTAAAATATTTTTTATGACTAAATGCTTTTGATCGTTCACGAGGTGCCATATTGAATTTTTATTTTTATGTAGATTTTTCGTGTTGGACAGTTGATATACTACTAACGTCTGATAACATTTGATTGAGTTACTGAACGTCAGTATTTAGATTTCTCTTTTGACTAGCCAGTTCACATTTAAATAATAACAACAATAATAATAAGAAGATGTGATACATGAAAATTAATGTCAACTTGGACAATAAATAGGCATAACGTTATGTAGACTATGATTAAATAATAATAATAATAATAAAAATAAGATAAATGAAATTAGGTTGATAATAATAATTGAATAATTAATGTGAATTAACGTTAATAAAATTTAATCGTCATTAATGTAAGTTTCACAGAAACTTATATTAAACATAATAATAATTAATGATTTTATAATTTATTTTAAATGTAATAAATGTTTTCAAGTATTGTAAAGAAAAAAAATTAATGGGCTTATATTTTATAGATTTAAATATAAAATTATCTGTATTAATACCTATGGACATTTAATAGAAAACAATAATCAGAGTTATCTGGTATATCTATGAGAATATCGTACGTTTCATATAATTGGGCTGATAAATAAATTAAAGAATACTAAATTTAATCTGTTTACAAATTAACAATATTACAATCGCAATCATTTCATTTTAAACTGAAAAGGTTTACCAACGAATAACAGATTAATAAACAGACAAACACATTTCAATCCCCAATAAATACGTGGTGGTGTTAAATAACATTATTTTATAATAGAAATGTAAACATATACCTAAATATATATTAGTTTTGTACACCTACCCATAGTAGATTAGACCGAATTCAGACAAATTATCATCGGTATTTATGTAATCCTCTGAAATTGAATAGATTTATACTTGTAATACAAATTACAAATTCACGAAATACTCTCAATGAGTGTGATTTTGATATGCAATAGATACATTTTAAAACAACGTGTATCACCACTGTTCCAAAAGAATAAATCATGATAGTGTTGTAATTGCTTTGTAAAACAAATAGTTTCTCGCATCATGGTCATCAAATGTGGTAAAACAAATTACACAACGTATAATTTCTATACGTTTTCAAGACGATACACAATATTATGTGCGTACAAAGACGTTAATCATTCAAAATTAAATTAGCTGCAAATTCGTTTTAAATTTAAATGAAACGTTTTTGATGTTGTTAAAAAAAAAAAAAGGTTAAATAATTTAACATATTATGTAATTCAATTCATATATTTTAAATAAACACATAAATACGCTTCAGTAAATATTTTTGATTTTTATAATATACGATTAAAATGTATAAAACAATAATTAATAAAATTGATTCGCTCATAATAAATATCAGGTATTCAGGTATACGTATTACATTATACATACGAGTACATACACTGTCATTCACCAAACATGACACTGATTAATGCTCACCGTCGATTAATGTGTACAGCACAAAAAGTAGGTACCTATTACAAGTTCCGAAATCAGGTTTTAAAAAAGAAATCCGTGATACACCACCAGACTACAATGGAAATTTCAAACTGGTTTAATAACAACACTAGGCCGCACATTTTTGTGTATTTTCTTGTAAATAAATTTAATAAATATTGGTAATGTCCCTTCCTTTCCCCCAAAAAGTCAGTTGAACGTACAATATTTGAGTAACTATTAATAATAATAATAATAATAATAATAAATACACGGAATAAGTACCTATAAAATTGATTTTTGGTTTTTAAATTTATATATTAAGTGTTTTTGATTGAACGTTATATTTATATATGTAACGGTGATTAATAATACTAGGACGAGGAAATCGATTCATTATTCGTGATTTACATCACTTCGATATACGATTTGAACTCGAAAAAAAAAATTTTAACAGCGTTAAATTTTTAACACAGTTAATACTTAAAAATAGGTATACATTTTTCTTACTATTTATTGCGTAAAAAAAATTCTCGAAGACATTTTTTTTTTTTTTTTTTAGTAACACCGTTAGGGATATTCAACGCTTTATTCGAAATATTAGTAAAATCTCCCGTACTGACGAGAACTGAATCGATGGGGGGTGGGGGTTAATATTATCGTTAACATTTTTTCTTTTTTACAAGAACGAGGACGCGTACACTAATCGCACAACTACACACTCGACCGAAAACCTAAGTATATAGTAGTATACCCAGTCAAGCGCGGATCTAAGGGGGACTGTAGTCATTGCTTAAAAATTTATACATGTAACTACCTAAATAGGTATAATTTTAGGTAGCTGACCATCGTATAGCCCCCTTTTGATTTCTGGATTCGTGCCTGTACCCCAGTGGTCCAAGTGGGGGAATGCCATCCCTTCACTTCTTTTAGTTAGCATATTCCATCCCCCACTTATTTTGTTTAAAATTATTCATCCCCCTCGGATTTAAATTTTTTTTTATTAAATTTGTAATTGTTATGTTGCCTAATTTTTTTTAAGAAAAATAATCATTTTTTTTTTCGTTTTCTAAAATGTTAAAATTCAGTATATCTAAACGTTCCTGCATCAAAATCGTAAAAAATATAGTTCGCCATCAAGGTTAATAAGGCATGTGTTACAGCTTTTTGTTAAAAAATGACTTTTTTTTTTGCTTATTTTTCGACAATATGTGGACCGTTCACAACTTTTTCCGCCCCCCTTCAAAACTTGAAATGGCGACGCTGCTTCCACCCCCTCCCACTTATTTCGATCTACTTCGACCACTGAGTATATACCTATTCTAAGACAGTAAAAAGACTATTTTGATCATCGAATCGCGTTATAATAATTTATGTAATTAGGTATTGTTATACAACTCGTCAGGTATTGGACGCGTGTCTTGGGATAACGTTTACGAGTAAGCCAAGGAGACTTTTCTCGAATTTATAAATATTCGCAAGTTTCGCAGCGTTCACGCGGAATAATATTTATGTAACGAAAAAAATACAATATCCGTACTTACCAGACACGAGTGAGATTTGTGATGCATCGGAGCTTTTTCTGGAATGTGTGCTATTGTTGGATATCGAATTGAGCGATTTTGAATCCGACTCGATCAGCCTACAGTCATAGAAAATAGTCATTTTATAAAATACAACGGGGGGGGGGGAGAGGGATTTAAAAAATATATATAAATTTCTTTTCCGCTCTAAACGAATTCGTTACAAAACATTTTCCACGCGAAGGCGACGTAAACACACACATTCAGTTATTTCAGACGCACTGTGCTTATGTGAATTCGTCGTCGTCGTTCGTCATGCAAGCGAGGAGGAAATATTATAAATATTAGCTTATCGCCGACGCCTGGTAACCACCATTAAAAGACTATTGCACAACTCGGATCTTATCGGCAACAGAACATGCATATAATAATAAATCATAATCGGCACAAACCGCCGTACGGTGTTGGAAAATATATCAGGCGTTTCGTGACAAAACGCGCGGACGATAATAATAATTATTATTATTGTATTAAAATGAAAAATTGATTAATAACGCGGAATAAATATTAATTAATAATTAATATACGTCCGTATGGACATATATATATATATATATATATATATATATATATATATATATAATATGTCAAACGGAAATAATACTACTAGTTTACCGGAATTTTCTTCTTATGCCGAATGAAACAGACCGCGAGGACGGATGACAACTTCGATTTGGAAAACTCGCGTGGATTTAAATCATTAAAAAGTAAATAAATAAAATGGTGTACGCGCACGGCCGGCGTGCATTCAGATGGCGGCGCCAGCTTATTTTTTCCAGGACGGGCCCATGGGAGGCCGACATATATTAGGGCAGGCACAGACACAGTCAACCACAGTAGGGTCACAAATGGGGAGTGAGCTACAGTGGCGCTCATGGTTTGGACCCTTCCCCCCCCGACCTTGGGCTCACCATATATATATATATATATTTTAATAGGATACCTTTGTAATAAAAAATTGTTCATTTAATCCGGTATTTAATCTCTTAAGGTTTTTAATTCTGGTTACGCCACTGAGTCTCATTAGACCAAGAGTTCCGGAGAGCGGGTCAGGTTATAATATTACTTATTTAAAAAGAAATAAATGAAGTTTAATCAAGTATTTAAGCGTAATAAATAAAATAGCAATTAATACATTTTCTTAATTTAAGTAATATAATACCTATAACATTATAAATTTAACATATATTTATTTCAAAATTATATAATTTAAAAATATATGAATACATTTGCAAATCATATAACTAATTATAAGGAATTCGAATTCAAACTTTTGAGTTAAATCAAAATTTCCAGGCGGACCATAGGTTTTCGAGGGGGGCACGGCCCGCTCGAGTCCGCCTTTGGCGCCGCCACTGTGTGCATTGCACACAAACCTACACTCAAAAGGCGGAGACGAATCGAGATTCGTTATTGCGCGAATAGTAAATAAGTGACTTTTAAGTCGTTCTAACAATATTTCCATATAAAATCGATAAACAAATTCCAGGACTATAAAATATGAGTTTATATATACATAAAAAAAAGCGTTTTCAAAATTACTCAAGTTATTACGGTTAGAGTGTTTTATTAATTCGTGTTTATTTTAATATTTCTGTACGAATAAATATTATTTGGATAATATATCTGTAAATATATAATTTGGACCTAACCCGCACACGCACATCCTTAAAAAGTTTAATTTAAAAAAATCCATTAATTTTAACGAAATGTATGATTCATAAAAATTGATTCTCTACATATAAGTCTTAACTAGTATTTTTTTTTTTTAAATTTCATTTAACGTGTATTGGTATCTAGCCGTTATTACACGAATTCTTCTTTGATAAAAAAATGTAACGCTTATTATAAAAACTATATTATATTAAATAACGAATAAAAGTATAGTCAGTAATCCTTGAGTCGTTTAGACGAATAAAGCGCACATAATAATCTGTTAATTATTTGCACATCATGCAAGTGGTTCCTCGGCGTTTCGTTAGTGCCACAGGTGGCCCAAAAAGCGATCATAATATTATTGTAAAAATATTCAACGCCATAAAACACATTCAAATCAATTGACTGTATAATACATTATATAATATATGTATTTTGTTTCGAAAAATAAAAGTCGACTTTATTTTTCACGAATAAAACGTGGACGGTACGAATCAAATCGTATTAACATAAATCTGTTATTTACTGTAATAAGTGAATTAAAAAAAATTAAAATAAATACAGTAGTGAATTTTCGCTTTTTTTCCCCTCTGAAAAAAAGCCCGTAATTATTTTTAATATTCCTCTTTATAAGTCTGTACAGTAATAACACATTTTGCAGAACAAAACCATAAATAATGTCCGAATGAATTATGAAAACGTAATAATTTTGCTCTCTTTCTCTCTCTCTCTCTCGTAATAAGCGATTCAATTTCCCGTTCGCGCGCGTTTGCAAATATTGGTAAATTGGTAAACATCTATATTATATGCGAAACGAAAATTTGTGCATGTAGGTCAGCTGTGGGTTATAACACACATCACTGATACAATATTTACAACAAAACACTATTTGCTTTAGGCGGAACAGCACAGGACAAAAACAAAAAATGTCCCGTTACTAAAGACAGACTATAGAAAAAAAAAAATCCGTTTTATTAAAAATATACGTTATTTTCGCGCAATTAAAATTTAATTAAATTTCTGTTAGTTATTAAAAACATTACGAAAAAAAAAAGAAGTTAAATAATAGATAATTGTATTCTAAAAAATCACGCATTTTTTTTTTTTTTTAGCTTTCTTTACATATTATCGTTTTTGTATCTATTTATATTTTAACTCTTGAGGTTATTATTTGTGACTCGTATTTTTTTTTTCTCTTTTTAATCCAGTCGTATACAATGTAATATATATTTTAGTTTTTTTTACGTATTTAAATTAATTATAATATCAGCTCATTAATTCTCTTTTCGTTTTTTTTTTAATCTTAATCCGTTTAAAGTAAAAAAAAAAAACTTTCCAAGTACACAGCTGATATAATAAATGAATAATGCGCGATTGTTTATAAACTTAAACGATATTATTATAATATCTAACCATCGCGGATGGCCTTAACCGTACTGACGCCTCTTCTAATGGAATAAACATTACACACACCTCGTTCCTCGGTCTTATCAACGGGTTCGGGTGTTATCAAGTGTTTCGTGTAGTATACAATTAAATTATACGGACATTTGACGATTATTTATTTATATTACGAGACCGAATAAACGTTTGGTTATAATACTATTTCGTATAGCGCGCGCGTCGTCAAATGATCTCTTTTTATATATTGAAGACGAGTAAATTTTATTATTTTACGGGTTATTAAAGACGTATTATAATTATTATCGGTTTAAAGTGATTACTGTAGCGTTACAATACAGTGTCATCAATAATCTCTCGTATCAATAACAGACTATATAGTGTGGAACATGTCGTAATATTTAAAATTGACTTATAATAATCGATGTCTGTTTGAAATGATGAAATGAAATTATTATTACTAAAAAAAAAATAAATAAATATTACAGTAACGACGTTTTAAATACCGTATTAAAAAAACTAACTATAAATTGCGTAGTCTCTACGCGGCTAACGCGAAAAAACGGGGAAATTATTTCGGGATTAATACACGTTGGACCTCTCGCCGCTGACCATATACAGCTAGCAGTATTGCTCAAAAATATTATCCATAAATTAAGAGTTTAAACGATAAAAATTATGCGTTTATAAGCACACGAGGGAGCAATATTGAAGTGTACACAGAATCCAAAATTTTACACAGTATACTCCTGCTGTAGCCGTGTGAATTCCACTATTTTTTTTTTTTTTAGTAATCAGTGTAAGATAATCGAATTTAATAATATATCATTACTAGACTACGCGCGGTATATCAAAGTATATATATATATTATGCACGACTATTTTATTATTAAAATAATACTCGTTTTAACGAGTTACTTCATAGTATATATATATATATATGAAATTTTAAACGCTTATATTTCGTAGCATATTATAGTATCTTTTAAAGAATATTATTTCGAGGGTTATATATTTTTTTTTAGCGCATATAAATCCGTTCCTTATTCAGGGCCGGCGATAGGCAGGGGTGAGCTGGGCGGCATTTCAAACCTATAAGTATTCGAAATTTTAAAATATTTTACAAATTTCAAATTTTAACGATATAATGTCTATTGCAAACATTCATGATCACGAGTTAAATAGGTTATAATAATACAATTCAGCAACATAAATAATAAAAACACTTTATATACGAGTAGGTAGTAGTAGGTATATATATCTTTTCCGCGTTTACGTACTTTTTCTCTTTATACTTTTTTCCTTTTTTTATATTGATTCTAGGCCATTTACATACTTTTCTTTATGTATAATCATTCTATATTATTAATTTAAAAGAAAACATTTAAATTAAAATTATTTATTTATTTTACTTCGACATATATGTACAGGAAAGTTTGACTTGGTCTTTGTACATCATTTGAAACTATATAGTGTACAACTTTTTTTTTTATAATTAAAAGAATGATTAAATTAATTGGAGGACAAGTAAATGTATATGTACTACAATGTACCGTTTTGATACGGTGGCATTTATAATTTAGCCCAGGGCGGCAAAATGACCATCGCCGGCTCTATTGATATACGTAATATTTACACGAGTATACGTGTGTTCTGCATGTCTTACCGATTGGCTTCCTCGAGTTTTGCCAACAGCGCCAGTTCTTCGGTGGTTAGTACCGGTTTTTCACAATGACCTTCGTCGTCGTCGTTGTTGTTGTTGTTGTTGTCGTTTATAAAATCTGTGGTCGTCTGTGACGATACCAACATGTCAGCCGAATGAACCGATGGGCTCATCGCGATCGCCCGGGCCGCACGGCCGAGACGTCTGCAGGGAGCGGTCGGATACCGCGATGATCAACCGGACTGCCGCCGGTCGGATGGAAGGCAGTAGACATTATTGCGACGACGACGGTTATTGGTTGTTAGAATCTATAAAACGGCAAAATAAATCGATCGGAATCAATATAGATTGATAATCGAGTATAAATAAATAAATAAATAAATATATATACGAACAATATTAAAGTTTAAATTATATATTATAATTAGGGCTCGGAATAAGAGTTGATGCATTTTGCATTTTTTTTTTGGAACTTCTTAGACGACGCTTTCTTAGCTGAAAATGTGTTTCAATAGCGCGCGAATCTAAACAACTAATTTTTATTTTTTGGCTTTTTAAAATTTCTAAATCATTTTCGTCATTATTAGATCATTTTTTTTCACATTTTTATTAATTTCCCACTAGTTTGAAGAAAAAATAACGATTTTATTGAAAAACCCACTATTAAATTATATCTTATATCATTCGTCAAATAACATGTACCTTGTTATTGCACTCTCACTAACTTACAATCGTTTCACTCCTTATCGTTACGAAAATTCTAAATGGTGAAGAAGCTTCAAAATGATGTTTTCCCGATGATCTCAGTGCTGAAGATTTGGCTCATTTTAAATTTGCTCCAATCACTTCAGTGGACGCAGAGAGAAGTTTTTCAAAACATAAATATAATTATTATCCGATAATCGTTGTTCGTTTAATTCTTAGAACATCAAATATGCTCTAATAGTACAATGCAATAATTTTGAATAATTCGTAAGGTTTTATAATTCGTATTTTATAAATTTAAAAAAAAAACTTTTTATTTTTATTAATTTTAAACTATATAAAACCATTATTTGTAAATTTTTTAAGGTCATTTTTATGTCATATTTGCCTTTTTTTTTTTAGGTATTTTTTAAACTGTTTTAAGGCCATCAACTTCCGAGCCCTAATTATAATACGACGGGCCCACCGTAATACGAGCGTCGAATTTGTACAGTTGTAAGTGCGTATAGTATACGATTTATGGGGTTCTGTTTTTTTTTCTTTTGTGGTCTCAGCGACCGAATACGCATGTCAACAAAACTATGTTTAATCAATGACGATAGAGTGTACACGTAAGTATAGTAGCGTTTTGTTCGGAATATACAATAAATAAGATTATCTCATATAATATATTAAGACACTATATGTCTATATAATACATACAGACACAAATGGTTTAATATAATTTTTATTATAACATATTACTCGTATTATAATAATTTATAAAATTTTAATAGTACTCGTTTTCGTATTCTCCCCTCCCCGATTATTACGTATAAAATACACGAATAATCAATACGTTTTTTTTTGTATTTACGTACCTATATCGAATTATAATATGAATCGAATTTGTATAAACGCAGTAAAATAACTATAATTATACGGAGAAATAATAAATACAATACGTACTATATAATAATAAAATTATATAGAAAAACAATTGAAAATGAAATATAATGTGTATATATTACAAGCAACTTTTTTTTTTTTTAAACTTCATGGGTACATTTTTTTTTTTAGTACGATTCGAAATTGGATTCAATAAGTCGTGTTAAACGCGTTATTAAATATTCATAAGTTTTAATCCGTGTCCGATGAGACAACATACATGTATAATATAGAAACAAATTTACTGTTAAGAAAACGTATAATATATATAGTTATTTTTAAAAATAAGTAATAACTATATTTAATTTTACAATTATCTGTTTTAAAGTCATTGTACCATCCAAGTATATTCCAAAAATCTGAATGGTGGATAAAATTGTATGATGTAATTTATATAGATCGTTTAATTTAATTTTTTAAAATGCAACGAGATAATGGACGGTTCAAGATACATGCATTACGAGAAAAAGTACTTTATACACGAAATCATTAATTCGTATCTAGCGCGTTTGATAATTGAATAGGTAATAAAAAACCATAATAATGGATTTTTGTTATACATTTAATGAACAATGTCTAAAAATATTGCCATATACTAAGCATATTAAAAACCGAGGAAGTCGAACAGCTGTGGAGAATGGTTAAATGGGAACCACAGCTGGTTCGAATCAAATCACTTACACGCCGGTGTTTTAGAGTTGTTATTTTGAATTGGGAAGTAATGATAAGCAAACCCATCATATTCGAAAAACGATTTTGACGAAACTCGGTTTATTAAAGTGATTAAAAATATTATGATATTTAAACAATAATAATAATGTCAAGAATTTCAAGATGTTTTAGATCGAGTTATTATTTAATTTTTATTCAAATTTTAAGCATTGGATTAATTCAAAATTACGAATGCTATTTCAAGGAATTAAAATATAGAATAGAATTAATTTGAACTATTATATTATGATCAAGTTTATTGAGTATTACGAGTTTCGGTGTCTTCGAAATTAAAATTACATTTTTATGTTTTGAAAAAAAATAATACATCTCGAAAATATGACATCACGTCTGTATAATAGTACTAAAATAAATAACCGGTAAAATTATCACGGGTTTTAGAGCAATTATTTTTTAAATTACAACAAAATAACGAAAGCCCATTTCGTTCAAAATTGATGTGCCGTATTTTTTCCTTTTACTTAAAAATAACGTCTTATAATTATCTATATAATCGACTGTGTACTAACAATATATAATATATACATACACGTTTATTGTACAATTAAATTATAAACGATAGTAATAGATAGGACAACAAATAATTAAAAACAGTAAGAACAGAGCGAAACAAACAAAAAATACTAACGATAAATGTAACTATATTGTGTATACATAACCATCATTAACAACAAGTTTTTTTTTTGTATTTGATATAAATAAAAACACTTTTTAATACTGCAACGGTTTGTTGCTCGTGAAATTCGTCAAATATTAAATTTGATGATTTCCTATTACGTTTTTCCGTTTTCGTGTACCTGACTTTATATGTAAGTGTCCAGCACGCGTATTACAATAGAACGTTTTGTTTGTCTTATAAATTATAAATATCTTAAACGATATTGGATAACAACAAATATCAATGAAAAAAATTAATGTTATTGCGATGTGTTTGGAAGTGACTTATACTGTAAACATTTATATACAGTTAAAAAACTATACACACGCACATTATATATATATAAATATATATAAAATATATATAATGATATATAACTGTTCACAACGAACTCTAGTTGTTTACATTTCAAAACTAACGTACAGGCGTAAAATACTTTTACAGCGCAGATAATTGAATCGTTTTGTGATTTCAAAACTAATGTAAATTCGTTCGTTTAAAAAAAATAATTACTAATTAGTAATTATACGATGCAACGTGACGTACGTAACGTATAATATTATGTTTTTTTTTTTTTGTATGTGTCAGTTAAGAGTTATATACAGTACTTAATAAGTAGGTGGGGGCGCAAGTCGTCAATATAATATGAATATGCAACCAGTGTATGGGTTACAACAAATAAAATAGACATATTAGAAAAAACAAAATTTTCATTATAGCGTGTGTTTCCTATTGAAATTAGTTAATAATATCTTACATCCGTATAATACTTATACATCTATTTAGTTTAAATTAAATACTTGCGTTTCATAATTTATAAAATCAAATAAGACGAGGGAGTTTTTTTTTTTACAAAATACATTTTTATAAATTTGGGAACACTGTTTGCAGATGCAATTTAAAATTAAATATATATAATTAATATATTTATGTAATATACCTGTGTATATACAATAATAAATTTAACGAAAATAATGTATATAAATATTTGATAAAAATGACACATTTAAAGGCGGTTCGAAAAAACTATAGTATGTATAATGGCTTTTTTTTTATAAAGTACAAATAGTATTCAAGACGAGGGGAAATTAATATTATTAAAATTTGTTTAACGTATAAAGTGTCACGATTATAACAAAACAGACATAATAATTTCGACGGTAAATATTAAAATTCTGAAATGGAAAATAAATTATTATTTACGGTAATAGTATTTATCTTACCTACAGTTTTTTAATTGTATAATTGGTAATTGCAATTAGGTACTGTGTTAAATATTAGTTTGTAAAATACAAAAAAATTGGGGACAAAACTACAATTAAAAAAAAAAAAAAGATCAAAATTGAAATGCGTCTTATTTACTTTCTCGAATACTATAGCACACCAAATGTCTGAATAATTAATCAAATTTAAGACATATTTTTGACTTTCTCTTAATTATTATTACTTTTTTTTAAATTGAATAAACTGAATATATATTTCGATTCTTTTCGTATAACGTTTCAAATGAACTGTTCTTACACAGAATAATAAATAAACACGTTTTAGCTAAACGAAATAATTGTGCCTACACGGTTGTACGAAATTACCGCATTTTAAATTCATTCCATTATTCATTACACACTAAACATGACGTAATTTATGCCACTAACCTGACCGACCTCGAAAACGGTTCGCAACACCTGATCAAACCGTAAGCATACGGTTCTCCGCTATATACGGACGTTTTAACGTTAAAGCGAATAAAAAACTGCTGTTTAAATATATTAATGTACCATATTTTTAAAATCTAATAACGATTGTGATAAAAAAAAAAAAAATAATAATAATAATAATAATAATTAACGTTTCAACATTGTACAAATATAATAAAAATATATCCATACAAAATAATTAATAATGTCGCAATGAGCTAAAGCCAACAGTTTTTATAACTCAAACGCGTACACATTTTTCAATAAAAATAACGCAGAATAAAACTGTATTTTTCGTACAAACAATTACATAAAAATACAACAAGAAATGTTTTGATTTCGAGTCTGACACATTTATTGTGAAACTGCCACCAATACCAAAGCACGAATGTATGTGTTTTTGTATCACGTTTACTAAAAATAATTTGCAAAAAATCAAAAATAATTTTACATATTTACATATGTACATACGATCAAAAAATATCAAATACATAAAAATAGAACATAACGTGGAAATGTGTATAATGTTTAAGTTAAAATTTTAATAATTTGTAGTTTAGTCACTATACTCGTTATTAATTTATATGGTTATTATTTGGGTAGTGGTTATTATAGGTATGTAAAATATTCTAAATTCAAATTAAGTTTTTATCTGTTTATTATATAATTTTAGCGAGCTACGACTGCTACGAGTATTTAACTAGTATTAATCGATGTTTTATGGAATATTTTTGAACTTTAATTCAAAATAGTAATACATAGAATCGATTGTAACTAGCTCTAAAATTAAGTAAGGAAAAAGGAAGGCCCATATCAAGATGAAAAATCTGGTAATAAAAATATTTTACAATATACGAAATACAATGGTCAAACACTCGAATTATTAGAGCATATTTTTTTTTATATTACACCTACATGTGTAATGGACGAAAACCACAAATCGATACACATACAGTAGGTACTTTAAGCGGAAACGATTTTAATAATATTAAAAAAGAAGTAATTTCTTTTGTACATAACCAATAAAGGTACATTTATTCGATACAGTAAATTCATTTTAAACTATTTGTGTACGTCAATATAAATACATTCATACCTATATCGAGTAAAAGTGTAACACAAGTGAGAGGTTTTTTTTTTCTTCTTCTAACGTTTGATAGACCATGAATGGTGAAAAAATGTTAATAGGATCAATATCGCTGGTCCGAATGAGGTCATTGTTGACCATTATATTCTTTGGGGAATCTCATAAAAATACATTAAACATTCGGTATACAATGTTAAAAACATGGTAGTATTCCGACAAATAAATTTCGTGTGGGGTTTTAAAAAGGGGTTGTTCAGGTGTAGTTTGAGAACTCATCTCATCTCGTTACTTCTGCGCAAGTCACCTAACCGCAGTGATCGAATAACGGGAGAATTATATTGACGAGGAGCTCAGTTAAGTAAAATAGAAAAATAAAAAAAGGAGTGTTCCTCAAAGAAATTCGATTCGTCGTAACGCCCACCACATCCCCCGACCCCAACGCCACTTTAACATATATGAAATATTACATTCCGAATACATACGTACATAAACAATTACATATATATTTAATATCTGACTATTAATATTTGGTAATTAGTACAACAGACTACAAGTCTGTCCACTTTACAGAAGAAATTAAGTTTATTAGTTTAGACTTTAAGACATCACATTTTTGTGTCACGTATAGATTTTGCGAATTTGGCGTGACAAATACTGCAATTAAAACTTAGTCACGCAATGCTCAAATTGAGCTCTTCAAAACTCCTTTGTTAGAAGCAAGACGTTTTATCATAAAAAAAAAAAAAAATAGTGATTTAATATCTTGATTCTTGTAATATTTTTAAGTCTATGCATTTTATTATTTTTATTACTTTTTTTTATAACAAAGAGTTTATTAGGATTTCAATAACATAAAAACAGAACCTATACGGATTGAACATTTTTATTTTGACAACATAAACAATATATATGATAGAACTGTTACAGGACATATTTTAGAATTTAAACTATTAAACTAAAAAGAAAATGTTTTACACTATCTTGGCTACAATTTGAACTCAAAAGTTGTTTTAATAAATATCTGTAAAATCGTTTCAATTTCGTTTGCAGTTTTTTCCTCATGATAAAGTACTGACCATATGATAAACATAGTTTTTATCAATCCGTGTTTTAAAGCGACAATAACTACGCGTTATCAAATAAATTCTAGACTAAAAACGAAAATAACTTAAATGTAAAAAATATTTTACATTTTAAATCATTAAATATTATTTCGGTCATTAACTCGTATAAAATATGAAAAAAAAATAAAAAAATAGGGGTACGCAAAAAAAAAAAAATGATATTAAAAAAGTAGTAGAGGAACTGCATCCCTCTGTGTAACCAATCTCTTCATAATTTGAGCCCTGGTTGTAAAGTATTATTATATTAGACTTGACAAAGCAAAATCAAAAAATGATGCTTTGTGACTGATTTCCATTTGACCCATATAGTTACAACCACGAGAAATATTATTGTGGAAAGAATTAACGGGAAACAAATCCATTACAAAATCAATATTATATTCATATAATATTTGTTTCGCTATAGGAAGTTTTATTCGAGGAAAGGTGAAACGAGCATTCATATAGTTCTAATTTTAGAATTAAAGTCAAAACTACATGTTGAGAAAATTAATTTAATCTGAACACATTTGATATTATTGCTTACGCTGCTGTTATATTATTATATAAATTTCAATTTTACGATATTCCACATATAAAGTTTATAAATAATTATTTGTTATTATTAATTAAATATGAAAATACTTTTATTGATAAATAAACAATGTTACAATACAATATTCAATTGTTATTTGAGACAATTTGTATGCAAAATTATTTTCAAACTTTTTTTAAAAGTACACTTTAAAAAACAGTTTTTCTTTTTTACATTAAAGAGCCAATACAAGTGCATATTAAACCTTATACGCTTTTCTTCTATTCTTTCTACTATTTTTAGTCATAACTAATAACATGAACAATATATAAATATATATATATATATAAACCATAAGTGATAATGCAATGCGTACAGACTATAAATTAAACCTGTCGAGTGTCGGGTCATGGTACCACGAATAGCCGATGAAACTCGTATAAATAAACTATTAACTAGTGACAGTGATACTTAAACATATATTTAAAAAATTCTCCTCGTAAAAGTTATTTGAATTTTGTAAAACATTAAACAGTATTTGAAGATTAATAATTACTGCGTTTTGAAACGTTCTCAATACATATTTTTTATTTGAAAATGTTAATATAACGGTTGTTAGTTCAGTTGAAATATAAAATTATATAACGCAGAAAAACATTATTATAGACAGATATATTTTACGTTTACAATATTCGAGTAATAAACAATAATATAATCGTAAATATTTCGTGCATATTAATATTGCAGGCGTAGCCCAATAAACGAGAAATAAAACAGAAAAGATAATGTTAATATCTTTTGTTTAGTATTATTTTATCTATAGGTAATGAGTAATGACAATTATATGACCAAATTACGAAGAGGCGGTTCCGTTACAGTTAACAGACGCGTGATTGCACGAATTGCGAATGCACCAGTAAATTTATCGAAACGAAAACATTTTTTTTTTTCCATTTCAAATATTCATATGGTTTTTAAAATTTCACAATTTGTATTTTTATATACGCACGCACTGGTATTTTGAAATATGATTTCTTGTACGTACCCACTACGAGTTAAATTTTAGACATTTACCACCTGACTTCTGCGGAATAAAATATAAAAATATAAATTTTAACGAAATTTAAATGTGTCAATAAATAACAGTAGTGATTTCGTATAGGTATATACGTATATTATTATAAATTATTGAGTAAGAAAAAAAAAATTACCTTGTTATTACCACTAAAGAGAGTACCTATACTCGTGGGACGAAAACGGTAAAACGCTATGTTAAAATACGTTGTAAACGACCCGCGTAGGTATCACGTGGGACGCATCTGTAGGAATCAAAATAACAAATCAAATCCCACAGATTTGTTATGGGTGGAGTACGTGGAGTACCTATATAGAAGAAACTCGAGATAAAATGTACAATAAATTCGAACACCGAAACACTAATAAAAATTTAAATGAATTTTTTACAGTACGAATACTATATATATATTGCGTAGCTATAGATACAAATATGTATTTTAAATTCTTTTTAAATAATAATAATTAATAATAATATATACACTGTAATTCGGTTTCAATTTTATAGATCAATATCATTAATCAAACGATATACGCGGTACAATTTTTAGCAAAGTAAAACTTTATATAGCGCATATTAATCATCGAAAAACAAAAAGTTTAAAATTAAAATTGCCGTTGCGCGTATAAACGTACACGAAAATTAAATGGAAAACATTACGCGATTTGCAATTCAATAAAATAACTGTTGTTGTTTTAACTGTTATTGCAGATATTTCTAGTGTATATATGTACACATATTAGATATGTACACAGTCATGAAATGACATAAATCATATGTATAATATACCTATAATCTACGCATTAACGAACGAATAAAAAAGCTGCAGGTTTCTTGTATAAATTTACATTGTTAAAATATATAAATTTACAGAAATTATAATTATTGCATAAATATGTGTATTGATTTTTGGACTAGATAAAATGATATATTATTAAAATTTGAGCGTATTTATATTTTTAATGAATTTCAAGTTAAATTTGGTTTTTATCTTCTTCTTTCCAATACATTTTTTTTTTTTTTAATGAACAAAATACTAGCCGTGTTTCAAGTACATTAAAGAAAACAATAGTGTATAGGTGGTAACAAGAAAATAATAATAATAATATATGTATAGGAATTTTAGTGAATTTTTTAATGAAACAAAAAATACATATGGTGTGTGTGTGCGTGTAAGTCATTTATACTTCGTAACGATTTCATCTCCGTGCCAGGAATATCATGGTGTAAATTCGCTATTTTAATATACTATTATAGTCTACACAGTAGGGAGAAACTAAACTAAATAACAGGTAACGAAAATAATGCGTACTATTATAATATAGTATATATCACTGATGACGAATAAAACGTGAAACGAAACATCTGAATAATAAGAAATAATAAAAAAAAAAAAAACATTACTAACGGAAAAATTGCAGTTAACGGTAATGGTTTTAGTTTAATATTATTTACATTTTGGATTTTCTCGTGAACTAAAAAAAAAAAAAAATATATATATATATATACACAGCTGATACGATGAATTTGATGAAATACGTTCGGTTCAATGGTTTTCAGTTATTTTAATACGTTTAAATTATGCCCATGACCAGTTGTTACGCGGTGTCGAAAAGGATTTTCCAAACGTTTGTAAAATCATTTGAAAATTCATTGCGAACTCGCTGGTTAAATGCAGTCCTTGAAAATTAATTTCGTGAAAAACAAGGGGGGAGGGGGAAGCGTATAAAATCCTTGAACTATATATTATTATAATGGTATGAAACAAATATCCATTACCTTGTACATTTCCGTAGATTTATATGGCGATATATCCTATATAATATATATATATAGGTACGTTGAAAATGGCGACGAAGCGACATGTACAATTCGTTTTTGCGTAAAACATAACGCTTAATAGGTATTTACAAAAGTAATTATTTAATTGGATTATTGTTAGTCGTGTAGTTGAGATTCTAGAAAATTTCGTTAAATTTAACGTCGCACATTAAACTCGTATTTAATATAATATATAAAAATCTGCCCGTGTGTCATCGAACCGATGTTTTGTGTATCCGCGCACACATTTATAATAATTGTGACGACGAATTATTATTTACGATATCGTATTATAATACGGTAAACGTTTTAGAAACACGGATCGATTAAATGTTATTAAATTCGAATATTTTGAGAAAATAAATAGGTGCATTTTTTTAGTTTATATAATAATAATTATATAATATCGCGACGATCAAAACGCAAAACAGTTCGAATGCAAAAAAAAGCGGTAAATTAATTAAGAAAACAAGCAAAATAAAATTTCCCTTTACTTATTTAATTCAATTTAAATATTTATTTTTATGTTTTAACACAGTCTAATTAATATTAAACCTATATATATATAACGCATATACGTTTTCTTTTATTCAAAATAGTCGGGACGAAAATTTCGATTTTTACAAACTTTCGATTTACTATTAAACCTATATATTTAGTAAATGTTTAAATAATAATAATAATAATAATAACTCGATATGGTTTATAACGAAATAATTATTTTTAGATACATTAAATTAATTACTAATATAATGCACAACTGTATATATCTGCTTAGATCAAGTCTTACTGTAACTATTGAAATATTAGGTATACGTTACACAAAGATTTATCATACACGTAGATTGGTTTTTTTTGTTTGAAATTGATAAAGACATTATTTTACTACACACAGTAAAGACGTCACAGAAATTCAAAATAACGAAAATTATTAATATTAATGACGAATTTTAATTAAATTTGTCCCGCGTGTAAAGAATAAGAATACCTAATGTATAAAATAGGTTCATACCTAGACATTATCTTCAACCGTTATGAATTCGTTTTTCGCTAATTAACCAACAGAACACCGTTAGGATGGACAAAGCTAGTCGGTAAATATTACTTTGTATGCTACACGCATCCAGTTATATTTATATACCTAAGGTTTTTATTTGAACGCTACATTACTACACGCACCTATATACGATGTCGAATTTTTTTTTTTTATAATGCGTTTTTAAACTTAATAGCTATTACTAACTGGTATTATAATGATGTTTGGGGAGGATAAATTCGGAAAAAAATCTTCCAAAAAAAGACGGGGCACTGTATGCAGAAAGATTATTAAAAAGTAATTTGAATTAACAGAAAACGTGAATGTTTGTAGTTTAATAAACGGTTATAAATCGCAAATTGTAAGTTTACCATAATTGAGAATCAGCAGTAAGGTCGTCAGTCACAATCGATAAACTGGTAATAGAACATTTCGAAATGTTTAAACATTGGAAGGAACGAAACGTTCACTGAAGTTTCAAACAAACAATCCTATACACCACATGAACTATTCACTATTCGCAAAAAAAAAAAAAATATATATATATAAACAATAATAAAAGAATTACGTTAAACGCGCGAGGACATGGTCCGTTCAATGACCGGCGATGACTGCGAGACAACCGACTACTACTGTGTCTATACGACAATGCCGTTGCGGCGATGTGTCAGTCGAACCTCCAGAAGCGCATATGCAGTGTACGTTTTACATACATCCATCGAACGTCCTATTTATTACTCCTCCTACAGTAATAATACGTTCAAAATGTTTAGCGCAAAAACGAAGATATTATTTAACAACATTAGAAGAAACAAACAAACAAAAACCAACCGCAGCAGTTAATTTAATTTAAATTATTATTTCCAAGATATTCGTAATTATTTTACACCTAGTCATTATTAGGAAATTAAAAGAAAAACGGAGTTTAAACGAAAATTATTAAAAAAATAAATAAAAATGTAGCCGCGATATATGTATATATACGAATATAATCCGGAAATACTAAGTATAAAAATATGTTTTAATGAGGGTAAAGGAAAACGTATACTTGCTTAATAATTATATAAGGTTTCGAGTATTATACACTGGAGATCAACGTGACGAATGACAAGTGAATTAAAATATTTTGATACACCGTGTTGCTGTCACAGTTGAGTCTGCGAATTTGAACGAAATCGTGTGTACAAATATTAAAGACCACCTCTCTTTCCCTTTCACTTTCCCTTTTGTTCAATTAATAATATTACGTACATTTTAAAAGTACCTATGTATTGTTTGGTGCAAACAAAATAAATTCACACACACACACATACACACTTATTTTATAGTTTAAAGCTTAAAATACTTCATAAAATAATTATTATTATTATTAAAGTTATACACTACGCTTATAGAATCACGTATAACGTGGCATCTAAAAAAATGAAAGGTGTATCAACACTATTTTTCATAGGTACCTATTATTTATTAAGTACATTTATAAGTTCATAATATTATACGTGAATCGGTGTATCATCATAATACACGCGTTTTATAATCTGAGTCGTCAAACAAAAATTTACTTTAAATAATAATAAAAGAAAAAAAACTAAAGGTACAGTTATTACATTTAAATATAAGTATTGTAATAAAATTGTTTGAAATTTTAGGAAAAATGTGATTAAATTTAGCGGGAGGACGTCGGAACACTTCGCGATGGATATTAATGTGTAATTTGTATTATTTTGTTCAAAATACATTTTACGATTGGCATGTTTTGATTTAACAGTTTTCTACATATTTTCGATTTCGAGTGCAATAAGGATGCGATTAGTTTTACAATATATTTTTATGTCGGAATACCTTCCTATGGCTCGTGAACTTACTGGAAACCAATAAACATAAAAAAGAGTATTTTAAGAAATAATTGTATTATTATTGAACAAAAGAAAAAATACAATTTGCATATAGTAGCACAATGAGTAGTCTGGACAAAACTATTTACAATAAAGTGATGGGGAAGTCACCCACTGGTAACAGGTATCCAGAGAAAAATAATTAGGTACCTATAGAAGTTTTCGAAAAATACTGGGAAAACTGTCATCGTTTTAAATCGTTTTAAAGCGGAGTAGGTAAATTGCGTCCCCCAAAAAAGGACATAGTCATATTATATTATGTAAATTTCGTCCCGTGTATTTTTGAAACGTACATAAATTGCGTCCCGGATATTTTTGAAAAGTATCTACGTAAATTGCATTCCGGGATATTCTGTTTAGCTTGTATTATTTTATTAATTATTTAGTTGTCGTAGGTAAAATTATAATTTTTTTTTATCAAAACAGAATTATTAACCGTAAATTCTTTATCTATTCGATTTTTTATACATTTTTAACAATTTTTTATGATATATTATAAAACGTGGATATTTTATACACCAGAAACAATATTCACAACAATCCCGGGAGTCTGGACACAATTTACGTAGGTATGTATAAAATGTAACCGGGACGCAATTTACATAAAAACTTAACAACGGGACGCAATTTACAGCGACCCTTTTAAAGAAGATCTATTATTAAATATTATAATAGTAATAATTGTTGTATTTCAAGAATAATAATCCAGAAGACTTTAGAACTCGTGTATATTATGACATCACCAATTTTTTTTTAACGTTGAACATTTTTGGGTTATACAAAAAGTAATAAATATGTTTTTTATACAATTTGAAATTTGAAAAAAAAAAACGTGTTCGGAGTTTGTTGTCTCTTTAATCTAGAACTAATGCAATTCTAATCTACGACTTAAATTATAGCGTTTAGGGTAAATTTAAACACTTTAATTAATCAAATTCAAATGCATTTTACAGTCTTTTTTGAAAAATATCGTCATTCGTCCGATAAAAAGTTAACAGCAATTAAAAAAAATAAAAATCTTTAAATATGGTAACTTTTTGTGTGACAGGTGTTCTCTAAAATAATGTTAGTTTAATAGAATATACAATTTTAGTATTAAAATATGAAATTTCCATTATGATTCATTATTGCTTTTGAATTTATTTAAAACAATAGGTACAATAATATTTTGCATTTAGATGTTAAGTTTATGTAGTCGTAGAGAGTTTAGACAAGTATACTTGCAACTAACATCAACACCATTGTGTGTATAGAATATTGCTTTTTTTTATCAACTGAGCCATTGAAAATAAATGATTTTTTTGTGAAGCAAAACATAACAGTACATATAAAAATTACCTTAATTTCCTTGGAAAGTAGTAAAAGTATAGGTGTCGGTATTGTATTACACGGCAGATGTGATGACTGGTGATTTTATAGTAATTTTAATAGAACTGATTGAATCAGAGGTAAGGGAAATTTTAAGTAGAACTCTGTTTGCTATACGTAAACATAATATAGATGCATTGTTAAATAAATAATCATAGAATATAGAAAATCAAGCATGAGAAATACGCTTTAAATATTAATATCATAATAATTTTATAATAATAAATATTTTTATTATAATTATTATTGTACTGAAGTGAGCTGTTTTTATAATATATTGCTAAATTCAAATATTCTTAGTTATATCACATTAACGACTGATCAATAACAGTGCCGCAAGTATGAGATCAGAGGCCTGTGTGCAAGAAATCATTTTTAAGCCTTTAATTTTTTCTACATGATTAAAGTATAACCAAAATTTGTATGTACTTTTTCGTATTTAGACTGACAATAAATACATATTTTTAGTAATATTTATTTTTACTATTTCTATAGGTATTTATGAAATTGCACAACACATTTTGTAATAAATAATATAAAAATAAACTGAACACAAAATTTTGTAATTTATTTTATTTTGTACAGCAATATTAAAATAAATACAAATTAAAAGCACTCTAATTTTAACTTAACTTTAGAAACAAAGTAATTTTGAAAGCATTTTTTTTTTTTGTAAATTCTTCTTTTATAATCCCCGGAATTTTCTAGTCCCACCCGTCATGTATATGACACTATTCGTAATAATTTCGACTTGGAGACCATTGTGCAATGCTCACCTGCACACCCAGTAGTCATTGCAATGACCAATTACTATGAATTACATAATTTTAAGGAATTACATTTTTTGAAGTAGTTGCTTTTCCTGTTATTAAAAATCAATATAGTTTTTTCAAAAACAATTCTAAATTTTTGACACTTATAACTTCATAGATTAATAAATAAACAATTAGAATTACATAAACAAATTAATAAAAACTTGATTTAAAATTTACTAATAAATAATTATGAAAAACAATCAAAGACAAAATTATTAAGTCAATAGAAGTAATTGGTAGGTAAAACTATTTTCCTACAGGTTCTCCAATTAGGAACATTAGGAGACCCTGTATGTACATTAGTATGTATCAAATTAACAAAATACATTTCCATAGGTATAGGAATTAGGGATTTAAATTAAAAACTCATTTTAAACATTGTATAACAAATAATATACTAATACAGCGTGTCGTATGTATTTATATTTTATATCACACATATTAATTCAATTAAAATACAATTATACAAGTTAATTACATTATAGAGTTGTTAACATTAAATTCGTTCATCTTGTATTAAACTAGACACGTATGTTACACCTGTAATATACGATTTCAAGAAACAATAAATATTTATCTTCAAAGATTCAACTCAACCGTGTATGTAGTGTCGTCGTTAGGTGTAGGAGTTTGCCTAGAGCTTCGTGCATACATATACTTTTCATAAAAATGAAAAAGAAATGAGGCATTTAAGATTATACTGATTTATATTATTTATTTTCAAACCCTATACTTTAATTTTTGTAGTATTCAAAAGAGAAGTTTTAAGAACATTAAAAAAACAAAAAAATAAATGAGAAAGAAGTTATAAAAATTATTTAAACCGTTTTCTATTTCTACTTATTGTAATAAATAATAATATTAGTCTGTACAAAAGTAAAATGGTGTTAATCTAACATAATATGATAATTTTATTTCAGTACTAGAAATTATAATAATTTGGTATATCGAATAAGTTTTTAAGGCCTCGCAATTTAGGGATTGCCTAGCGCTACGGAATTCCTAACGAAGGTACTGTGCGTATGTTATTAAGTAGGTATCTACATAAAAAAAATTATTTTAACTATTTTTAATTAAAATGTTCATTCCTGGATAAGTTTAAAGTTTTTTTTTTTTATATCTTTTCTACCTATAATACCTACCATTAAAAACTAGATCAAATATTATTTTGTAACAACTTAAAACGTACAAATACCATTTATTTATACGATATAATCATATAGGTAAGAACTGTTTTTAAAACAGTCGGAATTAACGTTATGTTAGGCTACAAGTTGAAAATACGATTTAAAGTCTCCATTCGTCTCTGCAGGACTACAAAATACGTTATCGTAAAACACAATAAAATGACGAATACATTTTATTACGTTGGTTTCGAACCGAACTCCAAGAAGACAATTTGTCGAGGAAAAAACGACCCCAAGTATATGTAATCGAAATTAGAATAATAATGTATTTAAAAAAAAAAACGTGATAATGCCCTGAGAATTCGATCGACTACGGACGAAAAATTCGATTAGTGTAGGTACTATTCAGACGGTACGTACACAACTCGTTAATATAATCTATTGTACGCGAGTAATTTGAATCGAATGCAATTGAAACAATGTCGACGATTAAAGTTTATAGTATTTTTTTTTTTTTTTTGTCTTCAATAAACGAGATTAGTTTTTAATCGGATCCAATGTACGGGACTTACCGATAATTATGATCTGTCCGAGTGTCCACACCGAACAGCGATTACTACTGATCTTTAACCGGTTCAGGGCACGTAGCGCGGATCGAACGCATCAATGAATCGTATCAGATTTATCGTTCGGGAGAATATAACAATTTAATTAGTTGAAAATTACGATTACGACGGTCGTGTAATAAAGAAAAAAATTAAATAATAATAAAAATTATAAGCAAAATAAAAAAAAAAAAAAAATTAAAATCGCGAAAACAAAAAAAAAATTTTCCTGTTAAACGAGACGAATCCGCTTATCGACAGCCACTGATGTCGACAACAAAATACTGTAGTTTATCAATTATGATGAAATCATAAATTATTGAACTTTCCCAAATTCACGGGATATTCGGCCCGGTCTGACACCGACCGAAACGTTCCGCGACGTCGCGGTAACGTAATGATACCGACTACAGTGTTGTGCAAACGCAAACGTAATTATTTCATTTTTAATTTTTTTTTTGACTTTAAATATTTACTTCACAACAATCCAGGCACGTATACAGAGGGGGGGGTTTGGGGTTCAAACCCCCCACCCCCGAAATAATTTTTTGTCACATTAAAAAATAATGAGTAAGGAGGAAGAAATTGTTTTATTATGTTGCTGTACAATTTGTATTGCTATATTTTGTAAACCCCCCGAAATTTTATTTTGTGTACGCGCCTGCAACAATCTGTTACCGTATTCGAAACGACGATGAGTGTTGTAGCGAGTGACGAAAGATTTTATTACCGCGATAAATAAATCTTATTCGTCACGGATTTGACGACACACGAATGGCGGAATAAATAATAAGAAACCTTCCGGCGAAGGCACTCGGACAGTTTGGCGGAATTATTAATTCGATTTTCTTCATCCGTTCTGACCGTTTCGATTTCCGCCCGAACGACGACAACGACAATTCGAGCGATTAATTTTTTTGCCCGGAAAAGTCGATCGGAAAAATTTGAAACTATACACACACGAAATTCCGCCAAAGACGATAGTAATAAAAAAAAAAACGAATTTTTTTTTTTTTACGCGGGGATTTTTTGTTCGCGCGGGCCGTCGGGCACCACTGTGCATCACTTGTAGGGTTAGCGAGTAAATTTTTACTATAATATACTGCCTTTTGGAAAAATCTTGTTGTGATTATAAAAAGTGGATTTTTACGCTTTCCTGCGCCCGCGTTGTTTACACGGACGTCGTTTTTCTTTCTTTCTTTCTTTCTTTTCTCTCCGGCGTCGACCGACCCCCGCGGCTCAGCGTTCGCCGCGTACAAATGCGGTTTTTCGATAATAATTCGTTACGTAAATGGCCGATTATAATATCGTAATATAAAAAAAAAAAAAAAAAAAACGTCGCGGACCGGAGTAAACGCGTCGTGTAAATAATTATTATTGCGACCAGTGTTTTTGCCGCCATTTTCCCCGGTTACCAGCACCGGCCGCCGCCGCAGCAGTCGTTTTCGCGTGCTCAGAGGCGTAATCGCGTTGTTCCGGTACCGCGGCCGCGCGACGCGTAACGGACCTGCGAGTTTTTGAACGCGGCGAGACGGAAAAAACAAAAAAAAAACATGAGCGAAGAAGAACAACTTCCCACCGGTTGGGAGAAACGAGTGAGCAGGTCCACCGGTACGTATAAATGGTAAAACCGTTCTGTTACCGATAGTTGTTCAACAGGGACGTGCCCGTTTTCCGCGTCCCGTAACGTCGTCACAGCCGCGGGTGGTGGTTACTTTTGTTGTTCACTCGCCGACGTATAGTATAAACGTTCGTAGCGTCGTGCGATTTCCCGTCAAAATAATACGGATCGATCGCACCGTCGTCTTTTGACGTCCCTTTCGCTGTAGCCGTGCGTCTTGTCGGTTTCTTTTGACATTACGTTGTCGATCGTGTTAACCCGTCCGTTTCACAACTCTCGTATCCGTTTTTTTTCAATCGTGTACGCCCGTTAATCGAAACCGTAATCGTCAGGATTGTCGTAACGATAACGTATCGTACGAATAATATTACTGTTCACAAACTTGACGGTTCCACGATTTCGGCACCGCAACGTCGTGTTCCTATATAGATTGTTTTACTTTGGTTAGTGGTTTCGTACGAAAACTACTATCGAGTCTGTTCTTAATGTTACGAAAAAAAGTTTATAAGCGATAAATTAGCTAATCAGGTACTCGGGTATCTAATGTATTGTAATAATAGTACATTTTTCGAGCGAAATCGCTCAAAAATCTAACAATTTTTTTCCGAAAACACTATATCGCGACCTGTATTAATATTCGTTGGTTTTTATTAATTTCTGGTTAAAAAACGACCTAACGTATTTTTCATTGACATTTATTCTCGCCTAAAAATTATTTTTTAAATAGAACTTTTGATATGCCTATTTTTTAACATACCATTGTCGTTCTGTGCTTGTAAGTACCTTATAATATTTGTTTGGTACGGGTCGGTCTCGTCATTATTTTCCATTATATTTTTGTATAATTATTGTTTATATATCTACAGGTTTAATCGTTTATATTACTATTTTTTTTTTTGGAAATAGGTACGATCTCGGGTACGACGTTTATTGAAACACAATATGTATACCTGTGTTTTACTTTTTATTATTTACTTTAACTTTAAGTAGGTTCATTTTTTTATATCTGGTAATGTGTATATAATTTCAGTAATTTATTCCTTTATTTTGATTCATTCGTATTAAAAAAAAATAATATATATATATATATATATATATCTGTATTCAGAACTGTTACCTATTAAAATCGATATGAAACCGAAAAAAAACGCCACAACTTTTTTTTTTTTTTGTAAAACACATACTTGCAGAACAAATGTATATTATCTAATTGAATTGGTTTTGTAATGATTTTTAGGTCAGACTTATTATTTAAACCTATTGACGAAAGAAAGCCAATGGTCTGTACCCACAAAACCAGCTTCTGAAAACACAGCCTCTACAAATTCTGGTCCTGAACAAGTACAGTGTAGTCATTTACTGGTTAAACACGAAAAATCACGCAGACCCTCCTCATGGCGTGAAGAACGTATTACTAGATCAAAAAATGAAGCTGTCGATATCATCAGATGTAAGTAATAAGTATACCTATATTTATTTAAAAATATTATTGAGATTTTTACATAAATGTCTTATTGTTTGTTTATAGCTTATCGCGAACAAATTGTTTCTGGTAAAGTTTCATTTGCCGAACTTGCTCAGAAATATTCAGATTGTAGTTCGGCCAAACGGGGTGGTGACTTGGGGCCTTTCACTCGAGGCACAATGCAAAAGCCATTTGAAGATGCATCATTCGCATTGAAAATCGGAGAACTTAGTGAACCTATCCATACAGATTCTGGTGTACATATAATTCTGCGCACTGCCTAAATCAATGATAATAATAATAATTATAATAGTAATAAAAAATAATAACTGTTTTCTTTTACAATTCAAATTTTTGCCTTTTATAATTCAATGTTTATGTCTGGAACATAATAATTGTAGGTTGTCTTATTTAATACCAATTACCATTTATAAATATTTGTTTTATATTCTCTATTATCAATTACAATAATTGTTTATGAATTGTTTCACAAAATAAAAGTAATTTTAAATCAAAATTAAATAATTTTGGAGTAACATAATTTTCAGTAATATAATACTTTTAGAAAATTTTAAAATATTGGAAAATACAGAATTTGCCCTTATTCTGTGAGTAAATAACGTTTTTTTTGTATTTTGTATGTTTTTATGTTTTAAAATATTGTGATATCTAAATTTATGTCTTCTCTCACCTACACCGTTAAGGTCATTAAAATAACTATTCTCATTCAGTTTCGTATTTTTTTCACATCTGATATTTTCGTGTAAATTAACTCTTTAAAATTATGATTAAAATAAAATTCAATTTTAACACATTTATGTATTATAGTATTTTTCAATATTATGATTATAAACATGTTATTTTATTTTATCATAATTAATGAGCAATGACTAATTAAGTGTTAAATATAGATGATATTAAGCTAAGATTTAAAACTAACGTTGTATGTTATAGAAAAAGTCTACTGACAATCTGTAAAACTACACTGAGCTGTAAAGTCCGAAGTGTTATATATTATTTTTTATTTTGCTCATATTGATGTCAGGCAGTTTGAAGGCAAAGTTCACAGTCAAGTTGCATAAAATTAAGTCATAAAGTAAACAAGTATGGAGTATGAAGTGTCTATTATTATTGTTATTATGGTTTATTCGTATATTAATATTTATTTTACAATAATATTTATTTATTATGTAATATATTTATTTATTAATATTCAAATTAATATAGCGATTTTTTAAAAAATAATTTAATGGGGAGAGGTTAGTAAACTAAACATTTTTCAAAACATATAATTTATGGGCTTGTACGATTTATGTAATTGGCATTTTAAACAATTTTCCTTTTTTCGGTAGGTATTTGGATGCCTGTGAATTCCATATAGTATTAAAATAATAATAAAAATATTGTAGAGGCATTTATTATTTAATTAATAATTAATCTTGCCTAATTGTATCTGTGCCGTTTGTCTTCACACATTGGGCACATTTCCTAACATACGATTGAGCACAACGAGAGATAGTATAATCACTTCAAACTGCTCAGTGTTGTTTACATTTTACAATTAATTGTCCAAACATTTTGCGAGTAGTTCCAGTCTATTAGTTATTGAGTTTTGTCCGTAACATAATATATGTGACATGTGTTATTAATATAGAAATGTACGCATCTTGAGTGATCCATTTAATGTAGAATATTAATTACACATACTAGAAAAGTTGATATTTTTGCAAAATTGTAGTATCATATTTATTTAAAATCAAAACATCCAGAAGCACATATATTGATTGAGATGAATGTTCTGCGTTAAATGGATCACAAATTTGTGTATTTTATAAGATGTAAATATGTAATTGCAAAGTACATAAATCAGGCCTTTTTATGTAATAGCTTATTAGGCGTTTAGATATTTTATACTGTGTCAGAACAAATTTAGGTCAAGAATACATTAAATATTTTTCAAAATAAAAATCATGCGAATGATTCATATAGATCTTTCTATAAACGTGGTTAAATTAAATAAAAATGGCAGTTAAACCCAAAAGGTGTAATTTCTGGAATTTTCTGTACGCTGTCCATTTTAAGTTGATCCACTTATCAGACGAAAAATGGCCGCTCATGCCTGCCCATAAATGCTACTGACACGGAGTGCTGGTGTCAAACGTTGGACACTTGTATCCAGTTCCTTTCACCGACTGATAGGTGGTTTTAGTGGTCGTTTTCAGTGGCATAGTCGGCTGCGCCAAAGTGGGTCAACTTAAATGGACAGCATATAGAAAATTGCTGAAATTTGTTCAGATTAATTTTCTAATGCAATCATTTAATATTGTTTTTTTTTTTTTAGGTATACAAAAGCCCTTTTATAATATACATAATATTACTTAAAATTAACCATTTGAATGTTTCAATTCGAAATTTAAAAAAAAAAATTAGAAGGTATTTATTTAAAAATATTGTAATCGAAAAAATTATCCACTGTTCACTTCATGCTTATAAAACAGACACATTATTTAAAATAGGACGTTTATAGTGGTTTCTGTATGATCTGTATTTAAATATCAGTTACTAAAGCTCTCCAGTTTGCTTTTATTGTGTTTGGAGATGTTTGTTTTTATTTCACAGAAAAGCTATGTCTAATATTTGTCCAAGCAAATGAAATTATTCATTCTTGCTAGGTACGATACTGTAGAGTCGTACAGATGTCATCGATCCAAAAAGGTCAATTTTATTATTCTTATATAAGTATAATAGACTAATTACATATATTCTGCTAGTGTATTATAATGTCGACCACGCAGGTATAAGCAGCAGTGCTGCAGCACAGCAACAGCAGTGCCTGGAAGTACCACCTGGCTGTTGTAAATGTGACTTTTGTATCTATACAACACGTCTGCACTTTTGTTATTTCTTTTGAGGTATTTTCGAAAGGACAAAATATTTAATTCGTTTCCGTATCTTGTTTTCTTCCTTTTTTTTTTTTTAAGTAAGATCGCCATCCCCATGACGAATCTGTGTACAGTAGTGGTGTCGTCTCTGGGATACTTGATTACGAGAATACATCCCGACATTGCCCGTGTTCAAAATACATACGTCTATGGAGTGGTGGTCGTGAGGACGTGGAATTCTGACCCTAAAGACGACCAGGCGACCGTCATTAATGACGTACTGTTGAAGTCGTTTGATGGGGCAGAAACGCAATTAAAACTTGGTAGACTTGGCGATAAGCATAGATGACGCTGTTCACTATCCCGCGTGGAGTTTCTCAATACTCTCGAGCTACCGGTCCAAAGGCGGACTGATAGGTCGGGAACTTTTCCGATTTGCCGATCAAATAGTCAAATCGGTAGCCGCTTTGAATGTGGTGGGATCTTATATTTATTAACAAATTTTTGTTATAAGAGAACGGCGACGTGTGTCATACTGCGTGTTTATTGTGGCCTGTTGATAATTTTGTATAAAAAAAAAAGTTAAAACAGGTATTTTGTATTTTATTTCTTGCGTTCAGTGAACTTTTTTCTCCTATGACGCCATATACATTTTGAGACACTCATCACCCCCAAAAAGGGCTATACCGGAGTAACCTTTTTTTTTTATTGCAAATCTGGGCTATACGATAACTTATATGATTTTAAGTTAAAGTTTTAATTGTAATTAATTAATATTGACCTTCCGAAAAACTGGTTTAACATAAATACGTAAATTGGAAGCGGGGGATGGGAGGAGATATAATTCAGTGGTGTTTACATTTTAACTTAATTTATTTAGACTTTATTACATTTTTATAATAACTAAATAATTGTATTGAATTTTTGAACAATTTGTCTCTTTAATAAAGACTATACTTATCAACAAAATGTAATAAAATTATATTAGTATTCACCGTTCATAATGTATTTACTATTTATTCTTGAATTTTCCAACTAAATTATATTATTTGTTGTAATAATATCATATTATGCGGACAAAATTTATCATCATGATTTAACGCATAATATTAACTTTGACCAGGTATGTACCTTCCCATCAACCCCAAAATACCCAGAGGCCATGGCCTCTCGAAAACCCCTTCACCACGCCACTGCTTGCATTATTATTGTATATATTTTGTATATTGTTGTTTTACGCTTAGGTAAAAACCGTCTGTAGAAACGGTATGGCACAAGACAATTTAAAGGCAACAGAAAAAAACATTTTAAATACTGCTGATTGTGATACGGTCATAGACCACCGTGGCACCGTCTATCCTAAAAAAGCAAGAATTACATATTTACATTTTAAATTACTGATTGTTTGAATAATTTCTGCGTAAAATAATGATAATTAAGATTGAATAACTAAAATTATACCTTTTTAAATTAATACAGTGGTTTAAAAACATTTCTGTTGTTTTTATAAGTATGTCGTAGATAGAATTAAGTTAAAATTGAGGTATTTTGAAACGTCAAAAGTATAGTTTTAAGTCATTTTATTAGGTAGGTACCAATTATTGGGCTGTTTCAAGCAAAATCTTCCGGGCCACTCTAAAGCAGCCAGTCCGCCCCTGCATCGGAGTGCGTCTCACACTGTCAGTTTTAAGTAGCCTGCTCGAGAGAGCTCACCGAGCAGCCCGGTAATATTGGCATCTAACGCGTAAAGGCCAAAAACGTCGTCTACAAGAAAGTATATTTAGAGAGGAGCAGTGGCGTAGCCAGGATTATGCAATGGGGGGTTTAAGTATGAATGAAACAATAGACTATAAAATATATTTTTTTGCAGTAGCCAGTATGTACTAGAATTAATGAAATACACAATAATATACATAAATTATAATACATTTATAAGGTAAAAACGTAAAAAAAAAAAGCAATGGAGGGGTTTAAACACCCAAAACCTCCCTCTCGCTACGCGCCACTGGAGAGGAGTACTCGGTGAGTATGTTGTACGTTGTACTTCTTTATATAGACATAAGTTATTATGCCGATGTTCTTAATTCCATTCGGATAATTTTTTATTTTAAGGAGTAATGTATAGGCAATTCATGACGCGTGTTTTTTTTTTTATATCAACTATCAACTACAAAAGTACCTCACAAAAGAGGAAGGCAATTCACCCTGTATAATAGGTAGGTATACTGATGGTGTATATAGAGTCTATTATAGACAATAGTCCAATTTTAAACATATTTAAATCCATAAATCTATTCTACGTTGTGTAGGAATCGAACTTTCGATTTTTTTTTGTTTAATTAATTTCGTATTTAGTAGGTATGTAATACCATTGAAAGATTTGAAAGTAAATCATCCCACTCGTAAAATAAAATTGTAGGGAACACGAAACCCGATTTTACTATGTTGCTTCCGTATCGAATGTTTCTTAATTTTTTTTCCTGTTTTTGGAAAAAAAAGGCGAATATACGACTAATAATGATCTCGGCTATACATTTTGTAATTGGTCAGTATTCACTCTAATATTAAAACGACGAAAAAATTTGTGATGAAAATGTTGGAGGCAAATTTCATATATTCCTTAGTTAGACGAACCGAAACCTAACCGTAACCCTAATTTTATTTTTTTCAAAACCGGAACCGATATTTGGAAATACAGGTTTTATCGGTTATTTTCGGTACAAATGTATTAAAACTAAAATATTTTACACAAAGTATAAAATAATATTTTCTCGTAATGAAATTTTGTATGTATGACAAAATAAATGTTTGCCATTTAGGCCCGGTACACGTGCGATTTTTGATGTGCAGGAGCGCTGCGTTATCGTAATTGCGAGTGCTTTTATCCATGAACTAATTGCTCGACACGCGTGTTCATCACCTTGCGAGTCCGGACGAGCCAAAAATTACTCCGATAACGCAAAGTCAAAATATCATAAATACGACGTTTCATTACCAATACAGCGACTATAGTGATGCAATTCACACGTCCGGATTTTACCACAATGATCCATGATTTTGTACGTACATATTCGAATATAAAACCACACGGAAAATATGGGTATTCTCATACGGTAATCGTACGGAGTAAAATAGAAAATTATTTGGTATCAAATCTCGCTTACGATTTGTACAACATTATATCATTTCATAGTTTCGGATTCAAAGACTGATATATTATGTAATGCGCAATTACGATGACACAGTAGAGCCGCACGTGTGTACCGGGCCTTATAATGTAAAATAACAACAATAGGAAATCATGTTTATAAATAACTTTGATAATCGTAAAGACCACAGACAAGAACGAGATAATATAAAATTTTACGAATGTAGTTTGTAGTGCCTGAGTGGGTGGGTAGTTTTATGTGTCTGTCTTCAGCAACATCTATATTTTCTAGGATAGCTGCTGTCGTGAACCTTGTTCATGTGGCACACCATAATTAATTATTAATTATCATATTTAATACTAATCTTATTTTAGATATAATATAATATTTATCGTAAATCATTAATGTAATCTTGTTATGAATCATATATCCATTAAGAATAATATTATTGTAATAATACATATATATATCAATATGTATAATAAAAGACAGTTGAGATTTGGTGCTGGACGTGTTCACTCAGTGTCTGTAGCCCAAACTTCAAAATATATACGATATTTTTAAAATACAAATTATATTATTGTTTTTATTCTTTAATCGTGTTTTGAACTCAACTCACCACTCACAAATAATTTGTAACCGGACTTAGAAACCCGGCTTACAACACTGCTATAAATGATAGGAACGAAATTTTAATAGGTACAACTTTTAGGTATAGACATAAAAAAACACATTATTGTAAAACTAACACATTCTCCACTTTCTTCAGAATTTAAAATATGCAAAATAAAATTATCAACATTGATAGGATATTAAGAAAAGTATTATAACAAGAAATTATGTAAAAGTCAATAAATTTCTCAAAAAAATGTAGAAAATTTAAATAATTAATCTCTGGTTAGACAGAGGGATAGAAAAGCCCTATTCACTAAACTATTGGATAAATCGTAAGATGAACTGTTTAAAATACCAGCTACAACGAATTTGATATCAGAAGGTATATCTCGTCATTCGGCACCGTCTACCCACAAAAGTATTCGCATAGATAACAAATAAAAACGTAAGGATACAAAAATGAATTAGTAAAAATCCTTTGAATTGTGATTGAATTTTAGTAAATAATTAACCGCATGTTTTTCGAGCATCTAAGAAATTTAAGAAGATCCCTCACTCATTGTAACACATTTTTCGGTAGTCAGCGTAAATACAATAAAGATTTATTAAAAAAATTCAGATATAAATTTGAAATTTGAAAAAAATTTATATTTAATAGGCCATTATAAATAATGGCAAATTTTCGATAGATACCTATTATTTATAACAGATTAAAAATCTGTGAGTATTATTAAAAAAAAAAAAAGAATTTTCAGAAACCTACAATAAAAATGAATATTATATATATTATCTATATGGCATATTGGGATTCTTTTTTTGATAAATTTTTGTTTTCAGTTTTTTACAAATGTAGATTATAAATATTTTGTTGAAACGTATTTTATTGTAAAAACAATTCCTACATGTCATAAATTATGCTATCTTTATTAATTAATCTCGTAGGTCATTATATAAAAGACAATACCCTATGCATTGCCCTATGATACCTATATATATATATAATATGTATCAGGGCATATTGTATCTGTATTTGATATCTTGCATGATTTTTAAAGGTATTTTTCTCAACACTGTCCGTTTGTATATTTGAACGCATTAAGATCATCGAACCATCGTATCCCTGCGATACGTTCCGTTCCCGCTGCAAAATATCTAAAGTACCCGGTAAATTGATCCGTTAGAACCGACACATCCACAGCAATCGTATACATTGTCCATTGTTTATTTATGTCCAAGGAAAATGTGCGCAGTTTGCACGAAAAGTTGCAAAATATCGGTTTCTAACCAATTATTATATTGTATCGATGATCGATAATTTTCAATTTTGCAATGGCTGCTATAATAGCTTGGCAATGGTGTTGGTGCGTGAGGCGTGTATTAACGTCCAAAGAACAAAGTTGAAGTGATACATTTAAAAAAAAAAATTTTAATTTAAAAATTACGCTTATATATTGTAATAGGAGTTATACAATAATTTCACGAAAGTCCAAGGTCGTAAAATTATATATACATACGTTTGATAATATTTATTGACATTAATCATCGAAGAGTGTAATAGCTTTGGCCTTTGAGTATATATATATATATATACCTGTATATACATAATATACTATCATATATATGTGGTAGTAATTATGTGATATATTCTTGTCAGCTGTTGAGTAATATTGAATTGTCAGTTAATCACCAAGGCCAACGAATATATAATGTATAAACGAAAATTGTATTATATCCGGTTGGAAATGGAATGACGACAAGCACCTATACGGGGCATTTGCCGGATTGATTTTGATCGAAAAAACAAATTTGAAAATTCGTTGTTGTGAATAAAAAAAAAGTAAAATATAAACAATAAACGTGAAAAATGTTAATCGCCATTAAAATATTTAAAAAGTTAATTTTTATATTTTACTTTTGTTGTTGTATTTTCTTTTTTTTCACATTATGCCCGACGATGACTTTTAATCGAAACTGTATAAACAAATTTAATACCTCTATATATTTTTTTATTATACCTAATCTTTGACTTAATTCAGTGGTGCCGAATTATTTTGAAGTATGTGGTACAAACATACATTTTCTATTGGCACCCTAGAAAATTTTTATTACCATTTAGGTTCAAGGCCAAAACCTAAAATTTCCAGAAAAAAAAATCGTATAAAATAATGTTTTATACGCACATGTACATCTATTCAAGACCGGGCAAGTAATTGTTTTTTTTTTAAACATCAGATAATTAATTTTTCAAACGGAGTTAACAGTTAAAATCAATTAAGGCTGATCAGTTGAGTTAAACCAGAAAAAGATTAACTTATGTTTATTATTATTTTTTTATTTAACTATTTTTTTCTCTTAAAGCAATAATTCTTTTAAATGAATTACTATAAAAAATTTTTTTTTTGATTATTATAAAATGATCAACCTAGAATATCAAGTTTATAATTTTATAGTACGTCATAATTAGAGATTTTTAGACGTAGATGATTCAAGTGATCTATCCCAAATTATTAGTCATCATATAATATAGTAAATGAATTGAAATATTTTTAATAAATTACTTAATATGTTAAATAATAATAATTTTTCCAGTTGTATGGATCTAAATTTGATATTTAAATGTAATATCAAAAAATCATACCAATAATAATAAACACTTTTAAGCGTTAACTTTACAATTATATTTATTTCATGATTTTACATGTATGGAATAATAATATGAAACCCGCGTAACGAATTAACCAACTGCCTTATTGTAGCTAATACTCTAGTTTGTGCCGCTTAAAATAGTTTACGTTTCAGGCTTAAACCATTGGTTTTTAATAATGTATTATACTACCGAAACAAAACATTTATGTACAACTGATAATCCAACCTGAACCCAATATATGTCAGAAACAACAAGCTCAAAGTATGTTGACCCAGCACCTACTCATCAGTTTTAGATGGTGCAAATTCACCATCTTGAGCGTGTATTCGGCGCCACTGGCTTTGTTATATATTTAAATATATTTGTTTATATATGTATGTATTATATATAAATTTATTATTTACGAGTATTGAGTTTCTACTTTTTATTTCTGTTTCTTTCTTATATCCTTTTTACGCTTTTATTTATTTAATTTTTTTTTTTTTTGTTTTTACTATATTATGTTAACTAGTAGTGTTTTTATTTTATTAATACAATAATAAGCGTTATATTACGAGTATAATGTATAGTACCCTGCACCTTTAAATTACTCGCCGACTCGTCGATACTACTCGACATTACGGTAATGGTAGTAATTTTTTTTATGTAAATTTGTAGTTTAAAATATTTATGTGGAGCCAATTATTCGGTTGGATAGATAGTGATTATCGATATACAGTAGGTAGGTACCTATAATGTGATTGAATTTAATATTGTGCATACCCAACCCCAGTACCGGCTGCCCCACCCGACCGAAGTAAAATTTTGTAATAGTATTGTTTTTAAAGCTTTTCTCGCGGATGGTTTTAGTTAAAAACGTTTTTTTTTTGTATTTTCGACGATTTTCGTACACAATTTACAAGTAAGTTCTCTTTTATTTTACACAAGCGTGTGTGTGGATTGTTTTTTTTTCTTACGTTACACTCGTCAGTTCACACGGCCACAGAAGTTTGACTTTAAAACGTGTCAATTAAATCTGTATGTTTTTATACAACGCGAAACGTTATTGTTTTTATAAATATTTAAATGGCACGTAAACGTCATATTTGATCGATATCTCTAGCAATAACCGAACAAAAATGTCGGAGAAATTCCAAAATGTTTTTCGCATTAATTATTTCGTTCTTAAAATTTCGAACAAATTTTTGGACCGCTGGACCACCCTCGGGTACATGCCTACGATTGTCTGAAGTGTATCTATCTGCATACTCGTGTCAAATGTTTTAATTCCGCCTCGAGCCCGCGTACAGGTATATAATTCGTTCTTATACCAAACATTATTATTTCTTTACGAATTTTATTCTATTAATTCCCACAATATAGTCAAATGAATATATGCGGAGTTACATACCTACAGGCTACTCCAGTGCTACACAATATAATATGATGTTTAATATAGTGAATACGTAGTGATTGTTATTCGCATATCGCCTGGCCATTTTAATGCAATGACCTTATAGGCAACTCTGTGGAATTTGTGTGATTCCCTTACGCTATTTCTACAATTATAAGTTGTTTTCTATTGTTGTATCCAATGTTTTATACAATTATATTATCAGTCGAGAAGGTCAACGCGTAATACGCATTATGCACTATTGTAAACTGTACTGTATTCATCAGCATTTACTCAATAATAATCTCGAAAGATGTGTGTGTGTGAGATGCGTTATGTGTATGTGTTATTATTATTTCTAATAATAATTATAAACGTTGAGTAGGAGATATTTGTGTGGACTATATTATATCCTATAGCTGGATATATGTAGAATAGGTATAAAAAAGGAGTGACGGTTTGTAACGTGTAAGTAATAAGTGTGATAATATGCCATGGTGAATAAGTATCATTTCTAATTATAGGTAATGTGAAAAAACAAAAATAAATTTGTATGTACATTATACATATAGCGTATATTTGATTAAATGTACACAAATTTGTCCAAGAAAAATGCAGAACATTCCAAAACGATTTATCCGATTTAAATAGGTTATACGTCTTGAACACGTAGTTTATGATGAACGAATTACCATAATCATCAGAAAGAAGGAATTCTCAGATTTTTTCGATTTCAAGTAGGTTGTGATAATGAAAGGGACTAACTTTTTCTGCGCCATTTCAAGGGAGAAAGAGTACGGACCGTTAGTCTTTGTTTTTATTATTTTTATTATTAAGAGTAATTATTTGATTTGTACGAGCATAGTACAATGAGCATAATGGCAAAAAAAGTGAAATACAAATAACAATAATAGACATTTACATACGAATCATACGATTATATATATTTACATAAATAATACTAAAAATTAAAATTTTACACGAGTGCATGGAAAAGAAGAAGCTATCCAGCGACAGCAGTTCGGCTGGAGATTGTCTATTTGATTGGAACAGTCAAATTAACGGTAATTTCGTATTTGCAAATGATTAAGCCATTAAGGATTAGTTATTCCCATAGCTGCAAGCCGATGGAGGTGATGTCATTTTCCAATGAGACGGAGCATCACCATACATTGGTTCATAGAAGTCCCGCAGATTTCTCAACGATGAGCTAACATACATCGGTCGTTACTGTGCTCACGATCCATTCCTATCTTTACCCTCCTTGATCATACCATACAGCCTGCGACTTTCTTTGCTTTGCACCCCAAAATTACAACTTCACACACGTTTTGGGGTGTACATAAAATACTGTTTATGTACATCCCTTTTTGAGAGATCTTGATGAACTGAAAAGTCACATTGCAGACGGCCATCAATCCGATTACGGTCGACATGCTTTAACAGCTGGTTTATGAGGATTTGACTATCGCTTACACTATCACTGATTATCATTATGTAAGTAATTGGGGGTCACGTTGCGTATAAGCATTGTAAAACATAATGTGATTGTTAGATTATAAAACTTATCCTAACTTGTAATTACATACATTTCATAATAAATACGATTTTTTGAAATCGGATAAATAATTTTGGAACACCCTGTATGTTTCGGAAAAAAAAAAATAAAAAAATAAAATGTCGTTTTCTTTATAAAAATAAATAGTAAATCAAAATAGTAGGATACGCAAACCCACCTACTGCGTGTACCAGTTTCGTTATTGTCTTCGAATTACCTATTTACGGATCGATACTTTTACTATAACCAGACCAATGAAATAGGTACTAATAAATACGTTTAAGGCGCATTATTTTAATTTTTGGACCAAACACGATCGCGCGCGAATCGTGTTTATTTTATTTTTACTTCAAATAATGTTATCAAAATTTTCGTCACTTTTATCAAAATGATTAAACACGTTTTCTTCTCTGTATGTGCGATAATATGTTAATGAAAATACAATTTTTTAACCAACCCGTAAATTAAATTCCTAATAGTAATAACTTAAAAATTTATAGTATTAATACGTATTACATTAAGTGATTTTTAATTCACTGTGAACTGAAGGAAATACTCATCGGTGATTTTTAAATGATCGATAATATATTAATATTAGATTGTATGTATAATAATAATAATTTTTTTTAAACAATCCCGGTTTGACGATTGTCCTCGACTGATTGAATTTTTAATTGTATTATTGTATTATTTTTAATTTTTAATGTAAACACATATTTGATTTTTTGTGTAATACATACAATATTATATAATAATAGGATTTTTGAAAACATTTTAATTTATAATTCGATGATAACTTTGAAAATTAATCGATCATAAATCATATCGGAATCAAGTATACGAGTATATGATTACTCTGCATTAAAAATACTTGAAATATATCGATTGAAACATAAAAAGTACCTAATCGCATATATTATAATATTATAGCTAACAAATTGCTCCCACAATGTGTAATACTATACATGGGTATAAGTGTATAACGTATAAATAAATATATTTGACAACGTTGTACATGACTCCGTGCCCAATCATTATTATTTTTGAAATCGGTATATTTAGTTTTTTATATAGTATTTTATAGGTACTCAGTGTGCCCAATCGTTCGTCCAAAAAGGTCGACGGTCGTGCTCAATCGTTAGTTAGCTGAACAAATAACGGACACTATGTTGTCTTTTATTTGGCACTTTTTACTCGAACAGTGAAAATATACTTGAGTTTTATAATTTTTCATTGAAAATAATATATAGGCACAAGAGGCGTATTGAAATGAGTCGGTAAGGTTTCCGGCTATGGCTTTAGATATTACATTATTAAAATGCACGAGTAAATGTGAAATTATTAATATTTAATTGAATATTTTTATAATAAATAAAGTCATGTTAAAATTCATATGTTTTTCTTCGTGTCTTACAGTCTACGTCGGTATGTATGTATTATAATTTATAATTATACCTGTATCGTATAGGGACGTGTCAAGAATTTCACATTTGTGTCTACTCGTTTATGTATGCGAGTAGTATATATTTTTAGTATTAAATTTACAAGCAATATTTCTTTAAATTAAATAAATAAGAAAGATAAATAATAATTAAGTTAGACATGAAGATATATATTTTCAAAATTATTTATTGCAAACGTTTACTGAGTACTAGCAGTTATTAATTATTATAATTTATTTAGTCGGTAAAGTGTAAATCCTATTTTTCTCGGATAAAGCCATTCATGTTTTATAGTTAATTTGTATATTATTATTGAAAAGTCATTAATTAATTATGATGACAACTATAAATAATTAGAACAACATAATACATTGATAAAATATTATTAAAAATTCGTCGATCCAAGATTTGTTATCTTGTTTTCTACTACAATCGCATATTACATATATATTTACATAAAACACGTTACTATAATATTACAAAAACACGAGTCGTGCAAATCGATAATAATAATTAATAATATTGTTGGGCGATTTTAAAATAAAAAAGTATTTGTTGCGAAAACGAAATAAAAAAATAATACGTATTTTATTTTTAATATATTATATTCATTATTAATTATAAATCGTTAAAACTTTTTAAAAGCCAATTAAATAAATATTTGCAAGGCATTTTATCAGAAGCTTTAAATGTTTACTTTTTTTTTTCAACAGGAGTGTAGCTTTGAATTCATTCAACAGATGTATTATCAATATCGTTTACGGGAGCAAAAAATATAAGAAAATTTATTTAATATTAAACTAACAGTAATCCGTTGAGTTGAAAAGTTAAGTTAATTTAACTTTTTCCTTATTAACTCGTTGATTTCCACATTTGATTATTACTGAACGTGCTTTGGAAGATCAATCTTAGACATAAAATATAAATACATTCATATCAATAAAATCTCAAATCATACAGATATATATATATATATATAGTTGCTACAATGCTACGAGTAAGGAAAATATTGTATGAGTAAGGTTGGACAGTTAAACTCAAGTTTTCTGTCTTTAAACAGGTTATGTGCTTGAGGCTATAATGTAATCAGTAATGATTTGTTTTTTTCCAAAACAGATTTAATTTTATATACATATAATGAACATTTAAATAGATTATAAATATGTGTATAATGTATAAAAAAAAAAAACGTAAATGATGCGTATAAAATGAAAACTGGAGTTCTCCATAGGATGTTACAAATGTTTCCGTCACTTTCTCTAAGAAATAATTGGAGCCAAATAAACGTAAGATAATATGATGTCGACGAAACGTGCGTGCGTATTTGTATATCTATTGACTTCGGATGATAATATATAGTGTTGGTTTGAATGTCACGAAAATAAATATTATTCGAAATACTATACCTATTGAGTATATATCAATATATGTGTAATTGTGTTTACCTATTGAGTGGTCGGATAAAAGTTATGTACTTAATTGTTTTAGGCACACGTCGGTTCGTGGTATTTCACGATATCATATTCAAATACTATGATTTTGTATTTGTTTTCAGTAGGTTAGGCTATTTAAAGTGTACACGATGCTGTACTGAAATAGAAAATATAATTATTTTCTAATAAGACATTTTAACGTAAAATACATATGACTTTGATCGATTTTAAATTATTAGGTTTTTTTTTTTAACACACTGTACATCGCGTGATCGCACGACGAAATGGTTGTAATTTACGAGATAAGTAGATGGGTACGTCTTATTTTCACTCATCTCAGTGTCTCACATATATGCAGATAATATAATATTATACCTAGTAATTATTTTATTCAAATTTCAACGTCTTGATGCGCTTATTTTTTTCCCCGTAACAAGTATTTTTTTTTCCTTTTTAAACATACATTTAAAATGATTTTTTAAACGAATTTTCTTTTTTTTATAATACAATTTTTTTTTATATTCTTGTAAAACGAGTTTTAGGATTCTGAGTGAATAGCGAATTTATAGCTAACAAATTGCTCCCACAATGTGTAATACTATACATGGGTATAAGTGTATAACGTATAAATAAATATATTTGACAACGTTGTACATGACTCCGTGCCCAATCATTATTATTTTTGAAATCGGTATATTTAGTTTTTTATATAGTATTTTATAGGTACTCAGTGTGCCCAATCGTTCGTCCAAAAAGGTCGACGGTCGTGCTCAATCGTTAGTTAGCTGAACAAATAACGGACACTATGTTGTCTTTTATTTGGCACTTTTTACTCGAACAGTGAAAATATACTTGAGTTTTTATAATTTTTCATTGAAAATAATATATAGGCACAAGAGGCGTATTGAAATGAGTCGGTAAGGTTTCCGGCTATGGCTTTAGATATTACATTATTAAAAATGCACGAGTAAATGTGAAATTATTAATATTTAATTGAATATTTTTATAATAAATAAAGTCATGTTAAAATTCATATGTTTTTCTTCGTGTCTTACAGTCTACGTCGGTATGTATGTATTATAATTTATAATTATACCTGTATCGTATAGGGACGTGTCAAGAATTTCACATTTGTGTCTACTCGTTTATGTATGCGAGTAGTATATATTTTTAGTATTAAATTTACAAGCAATATTTCTTTAAATTAAATAAATAAGAAAGATAAATAATAATTAAGTTAGACATGAAGATATATATTTTCAAAATTATTTATTGCAAACGTTTACTGAGTACTAGCAGTTATTAATTATTATAATTTATTTAGTCGGTAAAGTGTAAATCCTATTTTCTCGGATAAAGCCATTCATGTTTTATAGTTAATTTGTATATTATTATTGAAAAGTCATTAATTAATTATGATGACAACTATAAATAATTAGAACAACATAATACATTGATAAAATATTATTAAAATTCGTCGATCCAAGATTTGTTATCTTGTTTTCTACTACAATCGCATATTACATATATATTTACATAAAACACGTTACTATAATATTACAAAACACGAGTCGTGCAAATCGATAATAATAATTAATAATATTGTTGGGCGATTTTAAAATAAAAAAGTATTTGTTGCGAAAACGAAATAAAAAATAATACGTATTTTATTTTAATATATTATATTAATTATTAATTATAAATCGTTAAAACTTTTAAAAGCCAATTAAATAAATATTTGCAAGGCATTTTATCAGAAGCTTTAAATGTTTACTTTTTTTTTCAACAGGAGTGTAGCTTTGAATTCATTCAACAGATGTATTATCAATATCGTTTACGGAGCAAAAATATAAGAAAATTTATTTAATATTAAACTAACAGTAATCCGTTGAGTTGAAAAGTTAAGTTAATTTAACTTTTTCCTTATTAACTCGTTGATTTCCACATTTGATTATTACTGAACGTGCTTTGGAAGATCAATCTTAGACATAAAATATAAATACATTCATATCAATAAAATCTCAAATCATACAGATATATATATATATATATAGTTGCTACAATGCTACGAGTAAGGAAAATATTGTATGAGTAAGGTTGGACAGTTAAACTCAAGTTTTCTGTCTTTAAACAGGTTATGTGCTTGAGGCTATAATGTAATCAGTAATGATTTGTTTTTTTTTTCCAAAAACAGATTTAATTTTATATACATATAATGAACATTTAAATAGATTATAAATATGTGTATAATGTATAAAAAAAAAAAACGTAAATGATGCGTATAAAATGAAAACTGGAGTTCTCCATAGGATGTTACAAATGTTTCCGTCACTTTCTCTAAGAAATAATTGGAGCCAAATAAACGTAAGATAATATGATGTCGACGAAACGTGCGTGCGTATTTGTATATCTATTGACTTCGGATGATAATATATAGTGTTGGTTTGAATGTCACGAAAATAAATATTATTCGAAATACTATACCTATTGAGTATATATCAATATATGTGTAATTGTGTTTACCTATTGAGTGGTCGGATAAAAGTTATGTACTTAATTGTTTTAGGCACACGTCGGTTCGTGGTATTTCACGATATCATATTCAAATACTATGATTTTGTATTTGTTTTCAGTAGGTTAGGCTATTTAAAGTGTACACGATGCTGTACTGAAATAGAAAATATAATTATTTTCTAATAAGACATTTTAACGTAAAATACATATGACTTTGATCGATTTTAAATTATTAGGTTTTTTTTTTTTAACACACTGTACATCGCGTGATCGCACGACGAAATGGTTGTAATTTACGAGATAAGTAGATGGGTACGTCTTATTTTCACTCATCTCAGTGTCTCACATATATGCAGATAATATAATATTATACCTAGTAATTATTTTATTCAAATTTCAACGTCTTGATACGCTTATTTTTTTCCCCGTAACAAGTATTTTTTTTTCTTTTTTAAACATACATTTAAAATGATTTTTTTAAACGAATTTTCTTTTTTTTTATATAATACAATTTTTTTTTTTATATTCTTGTAAAACGAGTTTTAGGATTCTGAGTGAATAGCGAATAAGGTATTGCAGGTTTTTACAATGATACGTTTTACTTTGTCCGTGAACAGTTTTTCGTGCGGAAGGAGTGCTCGGGTATGATCTTGACATGCGAATTATTGTGTTCTTGTGTATAGTAAATTGTAATTCGTTGGTATTTTATTCGACACGGATTTTCTATTCTCCCAGTAGTTATAATAAAACGTCTATTTTAAAAAAAAAACATTATATTTCTCACTTTATAAAAATTAACAATTTTACTAAAAAAAAAAAAAAAAAGGCCATCTCGTTTTGTAATTATATCGTATTTGTTTAGATTTTTTAAAACTCGGTACAATTCTTTTATCAATTATATGTTTTTTTTTTTACAATTGAATGGTCGTATTAATATTATAAAAACAACATATTTCTTACTCGATAAAAATGCAGAATGTACGCTATAGCCTATATTATAATGATGTTACAACATAAGCTGAGACGTCAAAGTGCAGTATATATATATATATATTATAGGGCAATTTTATCATGGAAATATCGTACTCTAAGCACGACGTGAATATGTGATGCGTTTGTATATTACGCGGGACATCGAACATGTAAGAAAATTACATTATTGTGTAAGGAGTAATACCTATTGTAGAATTGGTCGAATCGATATAATTGTAAAAAAAAAAATGTTCTTAAATCGACGGACCGCGGGCGTTGTGCGCGATATTTGGCCAAATGTCGCACGATATTTAAAAACTCCTACTCGAATCTTTATACATGAAAATGTATACGTACATAAAATAAAAACACTTTAAATAAATGTTTCTTATTTTAAAACTTTTTTAAATACAATTAAGAAAAAATTTACAAAATTTTAAGAAAATATTTTAAACGGAAGTTTTTTTTTTACAGATTTTGTTACTTATACAACAAAATAAGGCTTGGTTGAAATATGTAATTTTGAAGTCTATTTACGAGAAAAGTTTTTCAAAAAAATTTCTTTCAATTTTCGTCTATTTATAGAAATAGTAGGTTTTTTGAGGTCTTTAATAATTCGTAAAAGAGGTAATTCTTGGTATATTACACCGAAGCTCCGCTCAGAATCGTTTTATCGAATGCAATGATTTATCATTGCTTTTAAATTTATAATAAAAACAGAACTCTATCAGAACACAGTCATTTACTGAACGTCATCCACCGACCACCACACACACACACACACCCAATTTGAACTAGGAACGGTAGCTCCAAACGCTGGTTTGTGGACGTCGCTTATTATTGCTTATTACTCGGATAGAGTTCTGATATTATAATATAAATTTTAAAGCAATAAAAAAAAAAAAAAATCATTGCATTCAATAAGACGTTTTTGAGCGGAGCTTCGGTGCGTAATACATTTGGCGAAAAATTTAAAATGATAAAAAAAAAAAAAAACCGTGACTCAGGATTGACAAAGATACTTGTCGAATACAGTTATATGAATAGTAACGTAGGACCAATGTTAGTATATTAAATATTATTTTATATATTTTAATGTTGAATTTTACAAATATAAAAGAAAATATTTGCATGGCCCAATTTCTGTGTCCGTTAATATAATGTTGCTGCGGTCGTGACATATTGTGTACGTTAAGGGGATTGAGAAAGCGGGCATTTTCTCTCTTCGTCTTACACACACACACACACAAAACGTAAAAAAATAAACGTTTCCTACTTTCAACGTATATACCGATCGAACTAGCGGTTCGATAAGAAATTTGAAAACACATTCGAATTCGTCGTGAAGTCTACTTGAGATCGATTTTCCCCCACGTCTCTGTATTTTTTTCCATAGAAATCCTCAAAAAAATTAATTGAACCGATTAAAAAAATTGCTAATAATCAATTTTTGAAGGTCTTAAGATAAAAAAAAAAAAAATGAAAAAAGGCTGGAAAGTAACGGTTTTACAGTAAAGAATTCACGAAGAATTCAAACGCGTTTTCAAAAATCCTTATCGCATAACTATATAGACGGATCGGTACGTCGGAAGTAGGAAACGCGTATTTTGCCGTGTTCCGCGCGTGTGCAGCAAGACGAAGAGAGAAAATGCCCGCTTTCGATCCCCTCAATGGCTGTGCAGGGGCGGACTGGGAGGCGTGCGGCCCAGTATTCCACAATTATAAACGGCCCAAACTCGTTTTACACCGACCTATTATTTATCGATTGATTATGTAAATACGCCACTGCAGGTCTTGGATCTTTGAAAAACACAATTTACCTTATTATTACGATTACAATAGTGAATAAATGAATATCCCTGAAATTTTAATCAGTGCAAAACAAAAAAACGTAATAATAATAGGTCCACGAACAAAACAAAACAAAATGTTAATATTCAATATTTTTATTAGAAATAATCAATTTTATATTGGCATACGTTGAACCGGCCCGGTGTGCTACAACACACTAGCACACGCCCTGGTCAGTCCGCCCCTGCTCAAGGGGATTTTCTGTTTTATCAGTGGGCGCAAAATACATTTCGCCCCCACCCCCACAAGAGAACGACCTAGGTACGCCACTGCGGCAGTAGCTGTAGCGTTCGCGGAGAGTGTTCTTTACCGGGCGCGCGCGCACACGACAAGGTTTGCAACGAACTCGTGTACCGGCAGCACGCGTCTCCGACCGGTGGTTTTTTTTTTGTTCCCCGGTGCGGAGCGGTACGGGGGTCATCGTGCGCGATATTTAGACAGTCTGGCGTCCCCGGCGGTGGGGGTTATTGGCAGCGCGCGCTCGCGATCTCGTGTCCGTCTCGGCCAGTCGGTGGTACACGCGGTCTGTGTGCCGGTCCAACTCCCCTGTCGTACACGCGCGCGCCTCGCGCGTTTCCCTCGAAAACCTATTATTACACTTAATATTGTACCCACCGTTATCGGATTCGCCACCACATCCGGAGTGTGTGTGTGTGTGTGTGTCCGTGTCCGTCGTCTTCTCGGTCACAGCAGCAGCAGCGGCAGAGGATTCTCGTGGAAATCGAAAAAAAAAAATAATAAACAACCGACGAATCGTTTACCGCTATTATAATATTATATATGAGCTCGAAAACGTCGATGCCCGCGCGCGCGGCCCGATGGCCGCCGATCGCCGCCGTGTCCGCCGCGGCCGTCTTGGCCACTATCGCGTGGACGTCGATCGGTTATTACGGGACCGCGTCCACCGAACACCTGCACGGACACCCGATCGATTCGGTCGATACCGCGGACGACCGCAACGGCGGCGGCGGTCCGGGTACGGCGGCGCGGGCGACCGGGTACGGCGGTGCGGCCGGTATACGATCTCGACCAGCCGGTAAGTACCCTAAAAATACCCTGAAAATAATTAAATATTTGTTTTTTTTTTTTGGGCAAATTTTTTTTTACGTTTATCTTCGCGAAAACGTTCGGGCAGGGACGAACCGAAGGGGTGTTACACCCCCCACTCGGCAATATTTGATTTTCAGTCGGCAGAATGGAAATTATTTTCGCCTTAAACCAAATTGTTTTAAAACGAAGAGAGGAAAATTAAAAATAAACGTCAAATTATTAGTTAACAAAAATTTGGATTTTCAAATTCTATAGTCGGCAATTTTAAGGACTACACCCCCCTCCCCCCATGATTTTTTCCTGAGATCGTCCCTGCGTTCGGATCGTTTCCTGCAATGTGTACGAACGCGCGTATACGTATTTTTTTTTTTTAATGGAACGTTTTTGATTTAAAAAGAAAAAATTTTTTTTTTTTGTTTAGTTACCACCGCGCCGCGAACACGCGCGTTTACGGTTTTAATGATTACGATTGCATTAAATAGTTTTCAATTATCGCGCGTTTTTCGAACCGATTGTTTTCCGAGTATTCGAAATTAAACGAACTGGCAACGGTAGGTATACGCGTGCACGGAAATAGAAAGCAAAAAAAGAAGAAAAAAAAAAAATTATTCGTAAATAATATATAAAACCCGTTTGTATTTTATTCGATAAATAGTTTAGATTTGTAGTCACGTAAAAGACAAAAAAAAAAAAAAATTATAATAATTAATCTATATATATATATATACGCAGATGAAAGATTCTTATTGGGCGTGCTCGCTGTTATAATGTATATACATATATATATTTAACAATAAAAAAGAAATAATACGATTGGAATTAAAAAAAAAATAATAATAATAATTTAGTCGAAAAGTTTGCTTAAAATATTATATCGTCGTTATATGTACGCGATAAAACGATTTTCGTTAGAAGTAATTTTTTTTTTTCTAAAGGAAAAAACTATTTGACGGATAACGACAGATATATTATAGCAGTTAATAATGTACCTGCATACATATATATATATTGTATATCAAGTTGATAATAATTTATTCATTGATAGTTTGATGAAACGTATATAATTATAACAAAATATGCTTTGTGCGCGATAAAAAGAACTATTTGCGTGTACCTATATATTGTAGATAATAGTCGATCGAATATAATACTAATATACTAATAATATTAGTAATATATACCTACTAATTTTATTAATATCCAAAAGGCGGATTAAAACAAATATTCGAATTTAAACTTTTCATACCGCGTATAGTATAAACGTTATACATATATATATATACATACATATAACGATGCCAAAAATTTGTGAATTTTTATCAAACAAATTTTTTTTTCCACTATACTTACTCGTTCTATGAATTTTTTTTTTTAAATTTATTAATCTATTTAAACTTTTATTTACGCTTTGATTATTATACAACTGTATAGGTTTTTAACCGTTTGAATTTTTCGTTAGAAATAATGTCTAAATAGTTCTTTTTTTTTTGTGTATACGTAACTACGGTAAACGCATGTTTATCGTCAAATTTCGCAGCGTTACGCGCATGTGTTATGTTAAGGAAAAAATCGTCAATTATATACAATTTGCTTTCGGGATATTTTTTGTATTTATTTTAAGTATATATGTAGATATTATTTTATTTCGTCATCGAAATTTATTATATAATATACCTTTTACTGTAAAAAAAAAAGTTACAATAAAATATTAAATAATATAAAATATTAATTAATTTTTATTATTGATAATCTTACATTTTATTACACAATATCCACGATGCACTGAACACTGGGCGACTCAATATCCACATTGCGCCGTCCTTCGTATAATACTAATTTTACGAAATCGATCGATTAAATAAAAAAGAAAATAATATAAGGAAACCGAAGTATTTATTGTTTTCAATATATATTGCGCAATAAATTAAGAAAATTAAAATTAATATATACATATATTTGTACACTTATAATATCTATATATAAATTACTATCAGTGGCGCGTAGACACGATTTTTTCCCGTTAGTGGGGGGGTAGTTCAAAGGAACTTTCGAAATAAAAATATATTATTTTTATTAAATTTGTATTTATAATTATGTGTAATTTTTTAATGAAAGAATCCTCTATAATTCCAAAACAAAGTCAACACGCTGGTTTTTGTATATATATGTCTTAAATTTCTTCCTTATTGATCTTTATATTGTATATATACCGCGGTTTTTACCAAGAGTAGCTTGGTTTTCAAGAGGTACAATGTACTCGACTCGGTTTAAAAAAATTATCGAATTTTCTCGTACAGAATTTTGTCACGTCGAGTACAAACAAAAACCAATAATTATTATTTATGTCTTGCGGCGTATACTGTTTGTGAATTTCATATAACATTATGTTATCCACTGAAATTCGCTATAGTATACTTTCACAATATTAACGAAACACAATTTCTCAACATTTTAAATAGGCGCAAGAACAATTTTTTGGAGGTTTAAGGGAGGTGGAAACCCCCTGCGCCCTCTACGTATCTTCGCCACTGACTTTATTATTAAAAACGATATTGTAATATCTTTTCGAGTGTACGTATTATAACGTTTTCGTTAATTTTATTTAAAATATTACGTTGAAAGTCATTAACATAATATTATATTATTAAACGTGTAACGTATATATACCTATTACGAGTATATAAAACCAGGATGTTAAAAATAATAACACGTTTCAACAAAACGCTGAACTCTGGATAGATGCGAACACATTAAATATTATAATATGCATATTATACGCATTTCGCGATTATGTATGTTAACAAATAATAACGTTTCACTATACGTTTCGAAAAACATTACTCAGATTAGTTTTTCTTTTTCTAGACGAATTTTAACTATAATATACGCATTTTTTTTTCTTCTATTTATCTATATACTGACCGTACTCATATATATATATATTTATTGTTTTCGTGCTCTTAACAATAACAACGATTGTGCCGCTATAAATGATTTTTTTTTTTTTAATAGCAAATAGTGAAGTTTGCTCGCAGGGCTCATCAGCGAGACCTTGACAGAATTATATTTTATAGTCTGTACATTGCAAATAATGTTCAAACCGATTCGGAAACTTTATTTTTTTTTTTGTGATATTGTATTTTTATCCCCTGGCGAATTGCCACGCATAATCATTTGTTCCAGACGTTTTATCGATGAAATGTTGAAAATACACTGTATTTTCACTTTTTTTTTTTATATCCCTTTCACTGTATCGCATTCTTTTGACGGTTATTTTGTCTCACTACGTACATAATTGCACGCGACAAAAAATAGTTTTTTTTTTTGTGTAAATATTTTAGGCTTTTATATCGTATAAATCATTATTATTACAATATATATATAGAGTTTATAAAAATATTATTCATTGCGAGGACGCTACTATATACAGGCAAGCGAAACCGCGGTGCAACGAGAGAACGCGCTGCAGTTAGACGTATACCTATATATACCGCGAAAATAGACACGAAATAAATTGTCTATAGTACAATAACAGAGCCGTCAAGTATTTTTAATTTTTAAGAAGTTACGAGATTAAAAAAAAAAGAAATTATAAAAATCGTATTTTCGAAACGCTTATATAATAACATTAAGAATTTTACTACAAAACGACTTTCCCACTTTTTTTATTTCTTTTTTTTTAAGATCTTCAAAAATGAATTATTAACAATTTTTTTTTTTTAATTTGTTCGGTTAATTTTTTTGAGGGTTTATGAAAAAAAAAATGAAAAAAGTGGGAAAGTCGGTTTGTAGTAAAATTCACGAGGAATTCGAATCTGTTTTCAAATTTCTTATCGCACTAATAGATCGATCGGTACGTTGGAAGTACGAAACGTCTATTTTGCTATGTCTCGTGTGTGTAAGACAAAGAGAGAAAAATACCCGCTTTCAATCCCCTTAACATGTGTCGTAAAGTGTGTAGCATTCAGAATTGTTTCCCGCGCGAATCAATTATTTCGGTGAAAATCGTAGGAGTGTATATAGCGTGTCTCTGTTAAGAGAAATTTGTTCTACAGTAATATTGTCTGGATGTCGTTCAATCATACTCGTATTAAAGGGCGTATTTACTTTGCCATCACGTGCATGCTGCTGTAAAATTTGCGTATTATTTTAGTTTTTTTTTTTTTTTTTTAGACGTTGAAAATAAAAATAAAAATTGGTCGCAGCGCGTGTAAAGCGCACAAAACAGTATGCATTTATATAATATGATTACGAAAATTGTATTTTATTTCTAACATAACAATAGTGAACTATTAAAAACATATAAATATATAATATATATATATGTGTGTAGACGCGACTATTATATTTATTTATATCTCTTATATCGCAGTGCTCGAATTGGGCGGGGGGAGGGGCTCCTATTCGACTTTTTAATATTTCGAGAGCACCCTCTTCAAATTATTTCCATTAGAACGGTGGGACGGACGTGTTATTTTGTTAAAATAATATTGATGTTGTAAAGCTGCATTGAATAAGCTAATAAATAAACTATATTATAAATGATTATTTTTTGAAAATTCGTAACAAAAATGTGAAATTGTGTTGGACTCTCAGTATACAAACTTTTAAACCCGGCTCTTATGTGTATTGTCTTGGATACGCAGAGGAAAAAGGTGTGCCGAAGAAAAACGTTGCCCTAAAAGGAAAAACATACAGAAGTAGATCACAGTATTACCTGCAACAGTTGTGGAATGCAATTTAAAATTAATTAGGTATATCAAATTAGCCGGAGTAAAAATGTAATTTTTTTTATCACGCGGGTCTGGTTAAGTTTAATCATTGTAAAGGACGCTAATTCTTTTAAACTCTCATAGTCCACTTATTTCTTTTATTTTTTCCAATTTGAGCACTGCTCTTCTGTTTCGTCGTATTGGGTGTGTGCGAAAATTCTAAAATTTAAATCAATATACAAATAGTGCTTTTTCTTTTAGACATTCAGAGGGGCGGGCCTGACGTCCAAGTAAATGTTATACGTTGTTAGGGGTCCGAACTCTCCTATAAATATATGCGTAAAAAAAAAAACGCGCCAAAATGCTAAACGTACGCCACTGCGGTTTATTATGAAACCAACGGAATAAAACGTTAATTTCATTTCGTCGAGAGAACGAGAGACACTATATATATATACTCGATTATAATTTTCTAAAAATTCGTCCATGTTTTAACCCGATTTATTTTCATCGATACATTTCGACTGACATCAATAAATCAATTCATATATATATATATATGAATTGCGCTCGTATATTTATGATTTTATGTGTGTCTGCACTTTATACATATTGTATACACACGGGCGAAAGATTAGAGAGCGTTTTCCTATACGGATATAATATTTAACGTGTCAACAATCGCATTTGTCATTTCGTTTGAACGTAATAAACGGCTGTCCGACACAGAATATAATAATAAATATATGGTGAATGGCGTTCATAGACACTCAGGAGACGTAGGCGTGGCTTCAACAGTCGCTAAAAAATCGCTCGTCGAACAAACCGCGCGTTCGTTCAATACCGCGTGCACGCCGGGTATCCCGTTCGTATATATATATATATATATATATATATACGTTAATATAATTTTATCGAAAATCGAAATTAGTTGTATGCATACATATATAATAACTGTATAATAAAATTTTTTAGTATATAAACAATTTTGATTTTAATTACCTGTCGAGTGCAATTAATAAATAATTTATTGTATAAAAATTAAATAGTAAAAACAAATAAATGAATGGAAGAAAATAAAATAAGATATACGCGAAAGAAATGCGAATAAAAAACTAAATCTATAAATATTCGTGAATATCACATTTGTATAGTACCTACATATTATATATTCTATTATTGTATATCGATTTAATATTTTTAGAATTCGCGCAGACCCAACACGACGAAACACAAGAGCAGTGCTCGAACTGGAAAAATAAAAGAAATAAGTGGACTCTGAGATTTAAAAAAAATTAGCGTCCTTTGCAGTGATTAAACTTAACCAGACCCGTGTATAATAAAAAAAATACCTTTTTTATACTCCAGCTAATTTGGTATACCTAATTATTTTTAAATGACATTCACTTTAAATGATAAAAAAAAAAAATTTGCCAAAAAACAAAGAGGAACACGATTGCAGTGTTCATTGATGTTTGTTGTCATATTTTAATAAAAATTTTTTTTTTTTAATAAGACAGAAAAATTAATAATAATTTATGATAAATTTGTGAGAATTACGGTGATAATTATAGAGGTGTTGTAAGTCGACTGTACATTTCAGTTTTTCGGAAAGAAAAATTGTTGTTAACGCACTTTTACTTTCTTCTGCTATAATCTTTGCCCGCAATTTAAACATTTCAACTTATAAACAATATATGCGTGTAAAACGTATACTAAATAAATCAGCGTTGAAAATATCAAATATAAATAACACGCGTATGTGAAATCTGGTTATAATTGTTGGATTGAAACTCGTTTACTAGCAATTTACTATAATGATATACAGAAAAACTTCATACATTATTTATTTTTTTAATAGATAATAATTATAATTATTTAAATATTAAAAGTAATTTTTTTTTCACTCGTTTAAAAAAAAAATGTCGAACTTTTAAAATATTCAATGGGCGCGTGTTATTTCTTTAATAAAAAGGAGTTTTTAACAAATAACAAAATATATTAAACATATATTATACATATATATATAATGCATATTTGTAACTTTTTACTGCATATTCTTGTTTTCAGCCCATATTCTTATTTCCAGCTAAAAAAAAATTTGACAAATTACGTTTATGAATAAGAACTATTTCAAAATCATGAGTTTCAAAACTTTAAAACAGCCTTTATCTACATTTATTACGATCGGTCGTTATATTGGTCGGAGATAATAAATTTTCAATGTACGTGAACGCGTACTTCGACTGAAATCGAACGGTCTGTGTCGCGTTGCGGATATTATAATTGTATAAAATTTGAATTTTATAAAGCACATATAAATCCGTTCCTTACTGATGATAATTAATAGTTCTTATTAAAACTTTGTCAGGACTGCTCTTGAACAAACACACTTATATCGGGTATATACTATATTATTAATACAACAAAATTATAATACAGGTTTACGCCTCAAACGTGCAGCTCATATTGTTTAAAATTTAAGTGAAAATAAATTTAAGAAAATTCACCAAAAAATACGCGCACGCCGCAGTTCGGTTGTCGACCAAAATCGCTGTTTTTTTTTTTCTACGCCCTGCATCCGCCCCCCGAATTCGAGCACTGCGATAATACGTATAGAACAGTGGCGTATTTTCAACTTTTTTCTGGGAGGGGTCCACATTTTTTTTTTTTTTTTTGTAAATTCCAACAGGATATATTGACATAAGGTATTTAATAAAAAATACCTTTGGATAATCTTTTTTTTTTTTGGTTCTTGGGGGAGGGGTCCAGTACCCCTGGACCCCCGTAAATACGTCACTGGTATAGAAACGTGTCGATCCAATCGCGGTGAAACGACATCGCGTTAAATGAGCTAGTGTGAAATTAATGTAAAAAAAAAAAAATAATAATAATAATAATGTGGTTGAAAATTACGAAGAGTGTAACTGACTCGGATGTATTCGCAATCGTTAATTTTATTTTTTATTATTCGAAACGCGATTACGATACACGCACAATCATATTATATACACGTGTGTTGTTACCCCGCGGAATAAACGGAACAGAAGAAACAAACATAAAAAAAAAAAAAAAAATTATATAAAATTTCGCCTCCGCGAATAAATTGCGGTCGTGCGCATATTACAATAATGAGACGTGTAAACCGTCCGAAGCCGTTGGCCGTACGCGCGCGCGCGCGCGTTACATAACGATATCGCGACGACGGTCAATCCGCCTGACCGCCGCGGCGTTGACAGCGCCGAACAACGCGATTATCACGTACCACTGTGTGTGTGTGTCGGTGTGTGTGTGTGTGTGTGTGTGTGTGTGTGTCGGTGTGCCCCCTACTCGACGGTCGTGTCGCCGTCGCGTATCTCCTACTGTGTACAACGTCGTCGTACAGACGGTGTGTAGTACACCTACGTGGAGTACACATTAGTATATTTTAGTAAATCGTCCGGTAAACGTATTTCCTCACACGCGCCACTGTTACCGCGCGCGGCACACAAATACGCGCGTAATTATTTTATTATATTTTATTTATAGTTTTTCTTCTTCTTCTTCTTATTATTATTATTATTATTATTATTATATATATATATATATATATATATAATATTATATTATTATTAAATAATAATAATATTTATTTCTTTTGGAAAATAAAATGGTCGCGGTAGCCCGATTGACAGCTGGTAGATACACACAATACAGTAATGTGGAATAACGAAAAATAAACAAACGTGTACATTCATAGCCGTCCCAAGGGGGATGGGGCAAATGGGGCAAGTGCCCTAGGGCGTCCAAAGTATTATGAATACCATCAGGGCGTCACTGGTCAAGAGTGACTAACTGGACTATATATATATTCGTCAAAAATAATTATTTTTAAGTGCTAAAATGTTTTTTTTCGATTTTTAACCACTATTTATTGTGTGGTCAAAATGAAGTATGTTTGAATCAAACTTGTGTACATTATATATTGTGACGGTATACAGTTGTATTAATTTCTATTATCTGTTCCGAGCCATTACCAATAGGTTCTGTTTTTATGTATTTCCGATTGTCATCATTCATCCCGTGTATATGCATATACGAGTACATATTGGTACGCGTGTATTGTGTTATGTAACGTATTGTTTAAAAATCATAATATATTAAAGTGAATCATTAAACTTGCCATAAATAAATGCTAATTAAGAATTTGAATTAATTTCTATCGAATATATACATATTTTCGAATATGCATATCGAATGTGTTGAATCTCTTCGACAGCAAGACAATAAAAACGATCGCATTATTATTATTATTATTTAAACGTGCTAATACATAATATTTTAGATCATAAATTACCTATATTTGAATGACTCGTGTACGTATTACATTATATAAAGTAAGAATTGGTGTAAAAAAAATAGTGAACCTATATTTAATATACGGCATATAATTTCAAATATTTATATACGCACATAGGTGCAGAGTATTTAGAAGAGAAATAGTTATGATTTCAATTAAAAACATTTAAAGTTTTCTATACATATATAAGTTTTGTTTTTGATTTAAGTCATGACGATTTTCTGCATTGATCCATCTCGCAAATGAAAAAAAAGAATGAATGCAAAAAAAATCTTTAAAAACTTTATTACGTTGTAACATTAACACATTAAATCGAAGCTCGCAGACAATGAAAAAAAAAACTCTAGTCTTGGTTACTGTTTTTATTTGGTTTCAAATTAAATGTAAAATTTTTACAATTTTTATAACCCGCAATATTTTTTTATTCTTTTTAATTCATTATTTTTATTGTACGTGTCTAAATATAAGTACTTGCAATTTTTCTTTTTTTAAACGTGGCGATATATGCACGAGTAACTGCAATTAGGATATTTTGACATTTTCACTTTAACGTGTTAATGTATATAAAATATTGTAGTGCGTGTTACTTATTTATTATTCAACGAATATTTTTTTTACATCTACTTATTAAAACAGAAAACTTCGTGACCAATATTCACGCATTGTAAAACCACAAAGACTTCTAACATTTATAAAACGAAAACAGTTTGTTAGAATAACGGCTTATGACTCGAATTGTTTCGATACTGCAGTAGTTTTCGAATTCTTTTTATAATTGTCGAATTTATTTGTTTATATTCTTTTTTTCTTTTTTAAATGCGTACGAATGAAAAGTTCGTACAATGAATTAGAACAGGGTCGGAAAACTTTTTACCTACGCGGGCAATATTTTTGTCAACTTTTCATCGAGGGCAACACATTAAAATATTCGTTTTAAAAATACAATTTTAACATACGAGTATAATATGCTAGTAGTAAGTAAGTAGTAGTAATTATCATTTTTTTAACAACACTTGAAACGTATTTCAGGAGAGTTTGAATAAAATATTTGTGTCGTCAATGTCAACAGAATAAGGGTTTCGAGAACGACTGGATTTTTTTCTGGTGTATATATAGAAGTCAGAAAATCTTATCGTTTTGTAGTTGTTTTCAATAGTATTTTGAAAATCTTTTCCAACAGTTTCATCATTTAGAGTACCTCGAAAAACATTTAGAGGTTCGCAGTAAAAAAACGTTATAGCGTACTTCCAGCGAGCCTCATCGGTTTACCGACGCTTGCGTTAGATCGTTAAAACTCAACATACGCGAAATTGGAAAAGGAGAGTTGCACGTTTATTATTGTCCGTCTCCAATCGATATTCGTATTAAATGTTTACAAAATAAAATTAACGTATCTATATAGAACAATATAATATATGTATGTATAGCCGACGAATTACTGTTCTACACATCGGAATTAAAAAAAAAAAAAATTATATAATTGTATATATATCAGACGACAGTCTACCGCGGTAATCCACGGGGAGCGTAGATTCAAAACTACTGCAGAAGTCTTACACATGACTGTAATTTGTTCGTGTCAATGATTAATGGTCCACAAAGTAAAATGGACCGAAAATAATAATAAAACATTAATTACTAATAGTAACAGCAGGAGCTGATACGGACAGGTTTCGTTAATTGTTCGGGGTGTATACATATATTATAATACGCGGGTATAGTGAACAAACGACTGAGTTTTACCCCGTATACGAGCCGATGATGAACAATATACGAGGCAAGGGAATATTTTGTAAAACGTATACCGGCACCGTTGAAAGAACATAAATCATCTTGTGAGAAGTTTGAGGAATAATATAATTTTTTTTTTTTACTACATAATGACGTCGTGAGTAAAAAGACGGAGAAGAGTCATCGTTTTCAAAGAGGTTATTATTATTTTTAATTCAATTTGTTTTGTACTACTCGTGTTATTATTATCACGAGCTCAGTACGATTTATAAATATTACAGTTATATACGTATTTGTAACCAATCTGCCTCTACGGTACAATATTGATTTCACGACCATCTGTGCAGTACCCGGTCATTATAATATTATATGTGTTTAGAGAAAAAAACTCGTTACAAATTTGATTTCCTCGTCGGTTATTTTTATTTTTATTTTTTTCACTAATTTATTTTTTTAATTTTGAAATATGATCTATTTACTCAATTTTAATAGAACGCCATGAGGTAATATCGCGACCGAACATTTGAAATAATATAACATGTGTTATTGAACACATTTTATTATTTTCATAAACATATACGTATTATGTACATTTCGTAATATTAATGAATGCTTTTGTTCAAAATTCAATTAATTTATTCGTATTATTTCACTTAATACGGTATTTTTTATTAAAATATTTTATACACTTTTCGGCCAAATCGCTATAGACTATAAAAATAATCTTACCGATATTCTCTGCAATATTATTATTTCGTAATTTATATTACTCGGACATAATTCGCGCGTTTAACATTATATTCTAATGTTCTATAATCGATATACACATTTTATAAATCCTTTTATATATATATATATATAATTAATTAATTGGTTTAAAGAATATTGGGCCCTGGGGCGTGTAGTGAAAATGGGCCCCGCACCAAACACACCAAACTTTCCGTGAAAAATTCTGAAATACAAAATATTGCGAACTTATCAATATTTCAGTCTTTAATTAGTTCTTATAAAAATAACAAAATTAAAAATTACCTTAGCTACTTCGTTTGATTGTTTAAAAATCGAAATTGCACACTTTGACGTTTTAAAATTATATATAATATAATTGAGTAATTTTACTTATTATAAAATAAAATATTACACAGTAAGTGTATATAATTGTTATAATTTTCATATTATACGTTATAATTGTACATAGCCATATTTAAAACATTTTTTCCTTGCTTTATCTTTGGAAAAAGTCAATACAGTTTGGTTAAAATCAATTAATGGTAATGTTCAGAAGATAATAATAATAATTTTAAGGAGTCTTGTGTCTGAGAAACCATATTTTTTTCATTTCTCACTCGCACGGTTACAACCATTTGACCATTTGAGTGAGACGATTATATTTGAGTACGATAATATTATTAATTTGATGATGAATTATTTGTCTGACATTTTTTACAGAAACTAATGCGATGAAATTTTAATTTTTTCGATTATTGACTTGGGGCCCTATAATTGTGTGACGCGCCCCCCTTTGCCCTCCACTTAGTCTGGTTCTGGTTATAACAAATAAGCTGTACAATGTACACAAATATTATGTAATTATGTAGCATTTGCCAGCTACTTAATCATAGTCCTTAATTTGGAGTTTTTAGTTTGAATCGGAATCGTGCGTAGTTTTACAACATATTTTGTGATATATATATATATATTCGATAAAATATTAAATTTTTTTTCTAATTTTTATAGTCATTCGTTATTTTTATTTTAGTATTATATAATTGTTATATTTTGAATTTACACGTTGCCATGTGAAGACTATTTTTGTAATATAATATTATAATAGGTATTATGTATGTAACATATACTTTGTAAATTACGGAATATGAATAATCAAAATCTCATATCAGATATGACGTATTATAATCCTTTTGTCGTTTTTTTTTTTTTAATGAATCGGGGATCGCAGTAATGGCGACTCTCATTATTATTATACAATTTTTTTTTTCATTGAAAGTGTCATATTTAAAGAAAGTATACGGGTTTTTTATTTATTGAAAGTTATATACTTTATAGCTGTTGACCAAGGACGTTTCTGTTTATTTTGAATAACAATAAAAAAAAAAAAACGTGTAAATAACACAATATTAACGAAACTGAGAACATAAATTTGTTTGCCATTTTTAACACGCTGCAGTTCTGGTGTCGTAAAACGTTTCGGGATGCGATCACTGAACAGTTGAGTGATTGTAACCACAAAAGTGATATTAATTTTTAACAGCCATGAAATGATACCATTATTTTGGCACTGGATTCAAAAAAAAAAATTTCATTGAACGAACACAAATATTATGTTCACAAACACAATGCCTATTAAATATGGTATAAAAATACATTTTTTTTTTTGTTATCGTTTAAATAATGTATAATAACACACAGAAAATAAATTATTTTCGAAATTGCGTAATTTATTATTAATTATATTGATATTTATTACCAACGCGTCTTATTGAAATATAAATGAATAAAAATAATTTTTATTTTCCAAAATAATTTAACGGTAATATATATTATTTGTACCGTACGTTTATACGTTCCGTATAATATGTCGAGTCATATATTTTTATTATTTGAAATATATATATATATATATATGCGTTATGCATTCTACGACAAACAGTGAATGAGTTCGTAGTGTTTTTATTTTTCAATGAGATCTAGACGCTATAATAGTAATTGAATGAAAAAAGTTGAAAAAGTGTTTAGCATAAAATACGGTCAGCATTTCGCTGTTACCCGGAATCTACCGTTAAAAATTATGGGCAGAACGAGAAAAAAAAAATTTGCTGGTTTAGTGAAAATTTGCACGCAGTGTTATCGGATTCGTCCTCAACGGGTATTGACAAGGTCAATAGTGAGACTTGTGCATACGATTATTCAAGCTAAAAATGGGTTCAAAATTTTTAGTCACGTTTATTGTTATCGTTAAAATATAAAACTTATTGTTCGCGAGAGTTTAAAACGAATATATCGCAAATGAATAAACTCGTTATTTGTATACTTTGAAAAAAAAGAAAAAGAAGATAATATATGTATATTTTTGGTTATTGTTATTAGAATAAATGTTTAAATTCGTTCGTGGAGTAGTAATATATATATATATTATGCAAATTATTTTTATTTCGTCTCATCCTCGATAACTTATAATTTATAATCGAATAAAAATTATTCATTTAAGTTTTAAACGTATCTATATGGATTTGTATTCTTATGTATGTGCGTGGGTACACCGCAATGTTTCAAACGCATTCTCTTTGAAATTCCGTGTAGAATAATATGATTAAATATCAATTGACTATGCAAAACTATTTGAGAACTCAAATTTTCGTTATATTGAAAATTTACTTGGGTTAGGGCACAACCATTTAATAAATTATATTTAAAACAAATGCATCTTTGAAATTTTGTCAGAAAAATACATCACAATATAATAGTAGGTACTACTTAATACGCTATTCAAACGGGTTGAAACTTTTTATGAACCGTTTTTATAGTGTAATACAAATATTTTAGTAGGTGAAACGAGGAAAAATATAAAAATTTTGTAGCAATAAATAAGGGCCTCATATACATATATATATATATATAATCTTTGATTATATAGTGACAGACTTTTGTTAAATGTGTATAATAGTTATATAAACACAAATGTTTTACATTTTCTTTGTGCGCGTTATTTACTCATTAAATTTATTCTTTACACCATATTTTGTACAATACATACAAACTAAAAAAAAAAAAAAAATACGCATTGACTGTCGTTTGAATTTGACAGCCATAGGTATATAGGTGTATTATTAGCACGGAAAAGAATTAGTATAATATAATCCTTTAGGTTCATTAATATTAATACCTGCTAATTACACATCTCCGCATCGTATAATACGTATAGCTTACGATAGTATAAGGCGTTGAATGTGCCGTGTACACGTATTGTACAACATATCATCGTTGAAAGTCGAAACCTTCAGGTTATAAATCTATTATATTATCGATTCTATTAGAAAAAAAAAAATGTGTATTAAAATTTTACTACGAATATTTTCTTTCTGTCGATCACGTGGCATATATTTTTTTCTATATAGTGGAGGTGTTGTGTGAACATTATGGTCTTCAGCTATGACTCGTTTCCCCACTAAATACTATTGTATATCTAGTATTTTGGTTTTTTTTTTTTTAAATTCAAATGATCAACAAGCATTTTATACATTCATCTAGTTTTAATTGCCATTGGGTATTATACTATATTTGAATCAATACGTGTGTTGACGTTTATTATTCATTAAAATTATTGTAACTGTAAAGTATTACATTCATCAAATTTTATAATAGTATAAACGAATATGTGTTTTTATAGTAAATTAATAATAAATAAATTATACATTTATGAAATACGAATAATCAATTAACTTCAGATTAATATTTTGCAAAAAAAAAATTATTTGTCATTTAAATACACATTATATTATGTTTGCAATAAACGTTACGCACTGTGCAGGAATCAAGAAACACGCGTTGTATTAATATTGTATTTCTGCGCTCTTTACCGTATTATGTTTCATATGAATTTTTTCAAATCAATAATATTCAACGGCATAAAATCGTCGAATCCCGTATATTTATGATAAAATAATTCCAGAAATTTTAAAATTCTCAATCTTTTTGTAGCGGGTGCAAAAAATTCTTTCTCAATTTTATAACTCACTTTGTTTCAATTAATTTTGTCACTACGTAATGATATTAATATGCGATGCGTTCGCACAGCGTGTTGAAAACGTAAAAAACCGACGCGATTTTCAGGGCAGAATATTTATAATACAGTAGCCGTTTATATGCCACGTTGCGTGTCGTTTGTTTTAAGAATATACAGAACTATTTGAAACGCCTGTTATTATGTATTCGTTTTTTATTTCCGCGTAATATTCGGACGATATAATCGTGATGTTTCCTCCAATTTTCTGGTATTTTCTCGTTTAAAATGTTTTTAATCAAGTTAGAAATCTGTTTCGTTGGTTTTTACAAAATAATCGTACAATTAAAGCATGTTTTTTTTTTAATAATCATTCAAAACGTAGCTGAATGATATAGGAATTTGTTTCGTAATACCAGCAGTTTTTAGACATTTTTTTCCCCCGAATCCATATTTAGCTCTTCTCCACTGGTTAGTGCACATTTCGTTATATTTGAATTTTAAGATGATATTTCACTGAATTAAATACTAATTAATATTTAATTAATTTATCTTAAATTGTATTTAATTGACATGTATATGTCTTATGGCTGGGGTCATTCTATAAATATGTGCGACATCGAGAGCGTTACCATGACGTCATGAACCCGGCTCTACTAGCCATCCGGCCGGGTCTCCCCACTTAAACATTTTTTTTGCATTATTAATTATTAATCTATTAATTTCGTATTAATAGATTAATACGAAGGGGCGGCAAATTATTTTGACGTTACGTGCCAAAAATAACTTTTTTTTTTCGAGCGTGTCATTAAATTATGAAAATTATTATATTATATTATAAGAAAAAATTTAAAAAATAAAAATATAATATAAACGTTTTACTTTTTCGCTTGCCGTCTCGGGCACGCGTGCATTGGATTTGCCATCCCTGCTATAGTATATACTATACCGTCGTTTAAATATTTTGGCTTTTATAACGCATACTTTTTTTAGTGATTTTTTAAATTATTTTTTTGGGCATAAATGCACGCATACTTTAAGGTTTGTTTTAAGGGCATAAAGTCCCTAGCCCCAATTATAAGTATCGTATTTGCAGGGCTGGGCAAGTTAACGATTTTTTTTAAACCGATCAAGTTTAAATTAAAAACAATTATGTTAAAATTAAGCCATATTCCTTTTGTCAATTTCATGAGTTAAAAGTTGACTTTGAAAAAAAAGTAACTTAAACTAGTTAAGAGTTAAAATTTTCTGATTATCAAAAAAAAAATGTTAAAGCTGCGCCAAGATACTTACGGGGCCTAAAATATAATCCTATTTATATAAAATAAAAACGCCGACGTATCTAGGTGCTTATTACGTATAATTTTATAATATAGCTTAAATTTGATATCGATACAATATTTGACTTGGACATTTCGTAAAAAGTTAACGCGAAGTCAAAACGTCAAGTTTAAAAAAAAGCAATTTTTCATGTTAAAAGTTAATTTAAAAAAAAAAAAAAAAAATACGCTAATTAAAATCAACTTTTAAACTTTTAACTCGTTAAGGGGACGTTCTACCTGACTCGGTCGTCTTTGTCTGACACACACGTGACGTAGTAAAATCTGGTTTCGCATTTCCAATATTGCGAGTAATCGGCTAATTTTTGGATACGATGACCCGTGATATTAATTAATAAAAATAACACAATCTATATGACATGTAGGAATTATTTTTTCGATAAATTGTATTTTTAGTTTTTTTACAAGTGCACAATTAACGCGATAATCAAATTAATAAATATTTTGTTTAAAATTTAAATTGATCGAAAGAGTAATTCCGACGTGTCATATATAGATTATGTTATTAATTAATATCATAGGTCAGGGGTCGGGAACCTGCGGCTTCTTAGCATGCAATCTGCGCGGTTCTTTGGAGTGTGCATAAATTTAAAAGACTTATTACTGTTTTTAATGCCTATAATACCAATTCCCGATGAAATCGTTTAGCGAAATATGTATTAGACGTTATTTATTGTACTGCGGCGTGTTTTTTTTTTTACATCGGTGCGGCTCTTTTTGAAAATCACGATTTCGCAATTTTTCGATAAAATGGCTCATATACACTAAAACGTTCCCGACCCCTGGTCATATAGGTCATCGTGTCCAAAGATTAGACAATATTACTCACGATATTGGAAACACGTAACCAGATTTTACTGCGTGTTACGTGGTGCGTCAGACAAAGACAACCGAGTCAGGTAGAACGTGCCCAGGGGCGCAATTTCACTGAAAAAACTGGGGGTGCTGAAGCCCCTCGATTTTTCATGTTATTTTATAGAGTTATCGATATCTGCAACCCATCAATGACCATTAAATAATTACATATTTAAGCAATGGCTATGATGCTTTGTAAAGTATATTATTATTTAATTACAGTAATTACACGTGATAAACGTAACGCATATGAATTATTAAACCATAATCAACTTCAATTTTAAATTTAAATTTGAGTTTACACTTTATTACTTATTATAATAATAACAACATTTTCCTTTCACTTTAAGCTAAAATATTTATTACCACGTTTATATCAATTTGATTGGTAAGGTCTTTTTCAATAACGATGATAATCTGTGATAAAACTAAAATAGGTAGTACTTTGAACGTTGTCACATTGCGAAGTTTTCGCCGGACGTCGAACTGCAGTCGGAAAGTTTTTATCGCCAGTCGCCACACTAATCAAATCGATATATTTTATCAATAACATATTATTCATATTATTAAATTTATAAAATCATCTGAATTTAAGGGGATTGGAAGCGGGTATTTTCTCTCTTTGTCTTACACATATGAAACATAGCAAAATAGACGTTTCGTACTTCCAACGTACCGATCGATCTGTTGGTGCGATAAGAAATTTGAAAACAGATTTGAATTCCTCTTGAATTTTACTACAAAACGACTTTCCACTTTTTCATTTCTTTTTTTAAGACCTTCAAAAATGAATTACTAACAATTTTTTTTTTTTTAATTTGTTCGGTTAATTTTTTTAAGGGTTTATGAAAAAAAAAATGAAAAAAGTGGGAAAGTCATTTTGTAGTAAAATTCACGAGGAATTCAAATCTGTTTTCAAATTTCTTATCGCACCAATAGATCGATCGGTACGTTGGAAGTACGAAACGTCTATTTTGCTATGTTTCATGTGTGTAAGACAAAGAGAGAAAATACCCGCTTTCAATCCCCTTAAATTGTTTTCTTTGATTTTTTTTTTTTTTTGACTAGTCTGTAAGACAACATATTTTCAGTCATCACACGATTATCCGTTTAAATAATATCATAGAACAAAACTGTTGTTACGTATGTATCGTGTACATAGTAACTACTAAAACTTAAATAAATACGAAAAAAATTTTGGGGTGCTAATTTCAAGACTGGGGATGCTAAGCACACCCAAGCCCCCCCCCGCCCCCCAAATTGCGCCTATGAACGTGCCCTTAATGTCCAGAGCCTCGCGAATTCGTGGGGGCAAGGGGGGTGAGGGGGGGGGCAACGCCAACACAATATTGTTACTCGCGGCGAAACTGGCGGCCCCGTCTCGATTAGAGCGCGGCTGTAACAATAATAATAACGTGCGGTCTGATTGAGCCGACCTTGAATTTCACGGAAACCCGCGTATCCCGTCGTCTCTCGGCGTCGTCGGTGTCTCTGAATTCGCGACGGACGACGAGATCATCGATCTCTCCTAGTGCGCGCACGCAGTCCGGCGGCGGCGGCGGCGGCGGCGGCGGCGCGATGCCAATACGCGCGTTTACATAATTCGCACGCGCTCGCCAGCCACGTCCGGCCGTCGCGCATTAATTGGCTCGGTAAAAAAAAAAAAAAATTTTTTTTATTATTACTTCTTTTAAAAATAGAATTTCTTAATTGGTCCATACGTATCCACCGCACACGTGTATACGTGCACGTAATAATATGTGTGTGTGTGTGCAACACTCGTGCATTCCGTCAATTGGATAATATATAATAATAATAATAATAATAATAATAATAATAATAATAATAATAATAATAATAATAATAATAATAATAATAATAATAATTAATTGTTGTTAACATTTTATTGTGCGCGTATATAATACCGTTATGGATCCGAGCGCAAAAGTCTACGGACTCGCGCACCATTTGCCGGCTGCTATTATAATATGAACGTGTACTTCTCGCCATAGGCGGCACTTGGGGATGATTCCAAGGGGGGGGGGGAGGCAAACAATTAATTGACTTCCATAACCCAATTCTCCCAAAATAATATTTCAACCTTGATTTAATTTTTTTTTTTGAAGTGCATTTTTACCAATTTTGACTTCAGTAAAAAAGTGTTTCGACTTAATTTACTAAAATAAAGTATAATAATTTTAAAATATGACCTAGAATATTAGGAGATACTTCAAACTAATAACTATTGTATTTTGGCGTATGAATATTTGAATATTTTACGTATTTTGAAATTGAATTAGTTGATAAAATTCTGATGTAGATAAAAACTTTTGTTGACCACTGTGACCACGACCGCGTTTATTTATCTGTACTTATTACTTAACTGATATCCTCTAATCAGTGACTGGCGTTGTGGATAGTGCTAGTAAAGTGACCACGTTTTCTTGACGAATTAATTTTGATAACAATTATTATTATCATTTTATCAATATTCGATTATTATTCAATAAACACGAGTATAAAATTCTAATATTCTGCTTAATCAGCTTCAAATTGAATTTGGAATTCCAAAAACTATTTTCTTGTTTTACATCAGAAATTAAAATCACAGAGGGAATATCATTAATTATTTAGTTAATTGATTATTATCTACATACGTAATAAATTCAAAAACCGTTATGTTTATTTATTTTCAATATCTACCCATATATGCATCCAAAAAAATAAATGTCCTTGTTATGATATAGTCATATTGTATCAGTTTAATATTGGTATTTTTTTTAAATTAAAAAAAAAAAAAATTTTCGTGAATAATACCATTCGCGAAGAAAGTTTCGGGAAAACAGATTCTAGATTTTCGGGAAAATGGTTTCGAGATTTTGGTTTTCGTGAAACGGTCTTAAGGAAAATGGTCATTCGGGAAAACGTATAGGGGAATTAAACGATCCTTTTGCAAATGTCGCCGGCAAAACGGTGCAAAACATTTTTGAAAAATCCTAGGCTCTATCGGGATTATTAGAGTGATGTTTGTCCGAAAACGATTTTGTTCCTCGCATAACCGTAATAGCTGATTAGGGGAATAATTTTACCCGCATATTTTGTACATATTTTTTAAACTTTTCGTCGAAGACCACAATATTAAAATAATCACCGTTATAAAAATATAATTTCTACGTATATAAAATATACTAATGTAAATTTATTGATATCAAAAATCATACTACGGGTTTTTACGATGTTCGGTCGTCCTTATTTGCTATTAGACCACTTGTAGACCGAAAGCCTGAATATTATGTTTCAAAACAGTTTTTTTTATAAATATCCCTATTTTTGTCGTTAGAAACGTACACTTACATTCACGCGATAGTATGCGCAATCGTACGACTGCGGAAATCATTATGGATATCCTCCAACTTTTCTGAACAGATCCGATATGTCTTTATATAATCGCATAGTATTTCCATCCGGCATGTCGACCTCTTTATTAACACTGGAAGTCTGGATATTGTGTTTCAAAATAATTTTTTTCTCTTCAGTATTCCCGTTTTAGGTCATTGGAAATTTAAACTTATTTATATGTATGATGGTTTGGTTACATATATATATATGTGACTAGTTCATAATAATATGGATATTCTCCAACTTTTCAAATTTATACGTACTCAATAATGTATACGGTTCAATTTTTTTATTTTTTTATTTCGAATTTATAACTATTGACAGCCCATATTATGGACTTGAGATTACGTTTACTTCAAACGTGTGTACGCGTTCTGCAGTTTAACGTCTCCCATGGCGTGATGGCGTTCAATTTCAAAAAATAACGTTACTATATCGCGCATTGAGAAATCGATTCTTAGAACTCGTTATTTGCAATTATTTTGAAGAATTAAACAATTGTTTTAATTTATTAAGTACAAATTTAAACGAAACCTTGGCCCCAACCAAATACATAGGCGTCTTAAAGAAAAATGCGATAAAAAAAAGAAATTTTTATACACCTATGTACATTCAAAATAAAGAAAATGTTGAGGGTGACAGCAGCAACTCGACACTTTTGTACACTATATATTTTTCGTTTTTAGTCAAATACACATTGATTGTTTTCTGTGATTTTCAAAGTAGATAAATGTTTAAATCGCCGGTGCGATATCAGTATGCAGTTATAAAAATATTTTTCTATTCGTCGTACGCTTTTGATTTTTAATTCAGTATTTTTATTCAGAAACGAGTATGAGGAAAAAGAAAGACATTTCAGCGTTTGATATTCACCAAGAACTTTATATTTTTAAACGATCGAGTTTTATTGACGTATTTATCTTTTGACATTATCCCAGAATTGATGACAATTTATTGCATCCGTATAATTTCCAAATATTTTCTTTCTCCTAGTTAAACACGTTTTACAATACTTATTATGTCAGCACACTTGAGAAATAGCCCAACTCGACAATTTGTATAGTTCATCATTTTCTGATGATAGTTTTACTCCTCTTCCATCACCATCATCAACTTTATATGCACACAAATTAATTCTTCATAGTACGATATGACCGATTTTAACATTTACCAGAAATAGATAAGTTGGATAACGCTATCAAATGCAAAAGTCCTACATGTTCAAGAAATAATAGAACATATTTATTTTGTAAGTAATGTGACATTCCCTTTAAAGCTAAAGCAAGTATTATATTTTATTTTGTTTTTGTTATATTATTTTATTTTTATAAATATTATACAATTAGAAATCGTTTAAAAAAAGAAAATTAATAAGCAAAATGTAAAACACGTGTACTTAATATAGCGTCCTAATGACCCAAAAATCAAAATCTCGAAAACTAAATGTGCGAAAAGTCATGAAAATCGACAAATATGATAATAATTGAAGGATTCTAATTAAGAATGTGACAAAAACAATTTTTTTCCTAAAATACATAATAATGATTGTGGGTCTGAAAGGGTAATTCAAAATAAAAACGTATTCCACACACAATAACGTTATAGAATAGTCTTATTTTTCCTACAATAATATTGTATAAAAAATATAACGATAAATTAGAAATTATTGTAAATTATGCTGAATGATATGAGAAATACACGGATTAATATCAATTATAATACCAGTAAAACGGTCAATGACTATAATAACGACGTAATTCCGCGGTTTCTGCTGGACGGTCGACGATAACAATCATCTTATAATATTACTCGCGAAACGAGAGTGATATTGATACAGTAAACAGCTCCGAATAATCGAATCGATTGACTTATTGGGGGCACTATTATTATTATTATTATATCAAACTGTACGTTTCTCTCCAGGTTCTTTGAAATACGCGAAGTCATTTATGTTATATTTTACGTCACCGCGGCCAACATGCGTATAGTACTGAGCGATTCCAATATCGAAACGAACGATATCCGTCGCGAACAATTGCGATTAAGAAATCACACGATTTATACGGCGTAATATATCATAGCTGCAGCAGGTCAATCCAGATTTATTCTCCTCTTTTCGAAAATTCTCCTGTACTTACTTACTTAATAATACGCGCACTGCGAGAGTTGGAAATATTATTATTATTCGTGTCGGGGCCCCGTGTACTCGTATTATACTCGCTCACAACCGGTAGTTGACGGTGTCTAGTAGTCGTAGGAATATATTGTAATGTTGTGTGCGCGTTATATGTATTATTCATAATAATAATAATAATAATATATATAAAAAAAGCCGCACTGTGGACGATATTCCACTCGGTTACTCTTTAATGGCCTATAAAAAAACCGGTCGATTACCTGTATTATATACATTACGTTCGCAATTAATCATTGTACGCGTTCGTATTTAATATTATTCTTTGCTGATATATAACGTTTGTGATAAATACAATGAGTGCGATTAATTTTGTTGTCTTATTATACATAATAATTTAACTCCGTCATTATCCCGTGTCTTTCTGTAGGTCAAACTATATACACGTATAATAAAATTTATTTGAACTTTAAGTTTTACAACCAATATATATAAATATCATATATATGATAAAAAAACGCACATGTGTATTCGATATAATATTTCACGCTACGAAATGTATAATAATTGTAGTTCGAGATTGTTGTAATTCGCGTACAATAATAAATAATAATATTGATTAGAAATATCGATTTATACTTAGATACAGTAAGTACACATTATAATTTAGGTGTATCCAGTGCACATGTATCGGGGTGTAAATGGAGACAAAAAAAACGAATAAAAGAAAAGATTCGCCATTCCTGCTGTACGGATCGTCGTAGGTATTATTTTTTTTTCGGTGTTTTGTGAAATCTAATTGTTCCCGATCGCTTTAATAGCGTTACATTTCGATAATCGCGCGTTAATAACATTGAAAAATATTTTTTAATAATATTTCGTAATAATAATAGGCGACACAACATTTTTGATTTTTCTCTCATCAAACATAACATTTTTTTCTACTTAAATTTTTAATTATCATCACGTCCAACGCTGATACGTTTAAAGATGTTCTGCGAATATTTAAAAATTGCTTACGTTCGCACAAACCGCACCCCGTTCGTACCAGACCTACACCGATGTCGGTATACGTACCGATCGTTTGATAAACAATACCAAACGAAGAATAATGAACAGTATGAAAAAATTGAATTCATTAAAATTCTTTCGAGGAAAACTATAAAACTGCAATGTCTCGTGATTAATCGATAAAAAAAAAAAAAAAAAGACGAGGAAAAGCAATACACGCGTGACGGCTATTTAGGTCTCACGATTATAATCGTTTGTTTGTTTATATACTTACTGTTCACGAGCAACTAACTTTTTCACGGAGTGTGTTCTGAAAGTTAGCAAAACGATCGCTATTACCGTGTATATTTTTTTAAAAATATTTTCTAAATAAAATATCAATATAACGAATATCAAAAGGCGTGATTGTATACATTTTATGACAAAAGTGGAGAATTCAGAATAACACATTGAAATAGAACACGGTTTTACATCAAAACGTTTTAATTTTTTTTTTCTTCCGAATCAAATGTATTTTAACGTTTAGTGTACAAAAACGTTTTTTTCCCAAGTCCATTCGTTTTGATATTAGATTTTAAATACCATAATATGTACTTTCAGTGTGGGATTTAATATAAAATACGCTATACATATATCTAATATTAATAGCGAGCAATTATTTGTAACTCTATCACGTATTTATATTGATAGTTTAACGCAAGCTGTGCGGTCTATGTGTATGGTTTGCATTTTCTTCGGAAAAATATAATACGACGAGTAATACGATATTTATTAACAACATAGTATACACAGATATTGGATTTTAAATAAAATAAATACAAAAATGAATAGAAATCACACGATCTTTCGGATTTATATAAGTATTTATTTGTCTACTATAGTGATTATTATGGTTTATTAAATTGGGGAAAAAATTTAAGTGCGTAGAAAACGGGTATGTCCTCTCTTTGTCTTTCACACACGAAACATAATAAAACAGACCTTCTCTATTTCCAGCGTACCGATCGATAGCGTAGTGATGAGATAAAAAATTTGAAAACAGATTTGAAGTCGTCGTGAAATCTACTTGAGTTCGACTTGCTCACATCTCAAAAAAATTTTCCATAAAACTTTCCGAAATTAATTAAACTAAAAAAAAAAATTTAATACTCGATTTTTGAAGATCTTATATAAATGGAATATTTAAGAAAATCTATCTGTAGTAAAATTCAAAACAAACTCAAATCTGTTTTCAGAATCCTTATAGCATTATCAGATCGATCGGTACGCAGGAAGTAGGAAACGTATATTTTACTGGATTTCGTGTATGCAAGACAGAAATAGAGAAAATACCCTGTTCCAGTACCCTTAAACAAATATTTGATATTTTTTAGCCACTTGATGTAGATATGAATATGTCATGTTGAAACCGTTTATGTTGTATTACTTGTAATCAGATTGAAAGCTGAAAACAAAATAGGATATCTGCGTATTAAATTTAATGTATTTCCGTAATTATTTATATATAAGATTTTATATTAAATTTATCATTACTGTATAAATAGTTTTATTCTAAAACTTCATAATCTGTACTTTGTTATACGTAATGCTATGTAAACGTATTTATAAACCAAATAGGTAAGTTTTAAGTAAAAAAATAAAAAAAAAAAAACAAAATTATAAACTTATTTAACTTGTAAACATACAATATATTCCTTTTGATATATTATACTTGTCGGTGGTATATTATAGTAATAATTATATTTCATTTTCTTCCAAAGAAAAGGGTGTTTTTTTTTAAGGTGTCGTGTAATTTGATTTTAGTAAAAATATACAAAGTAAATTTAAATACAGAATGTGGATACGTATACGTATTATGCGGTCGTATATTTATTAACAAAAAAAAAAACTACAACGTATAATATTTTTACTTCTAATAGAATAGGGTTTTCGACGATTTATAATTTTTTTTTTTTCATAATATTTTATAAAAGTAATACGAGGGGTCGCTCAATCACATTGACTATATTACCTCCTTTCGTGTTCCGGTTCGGTGATTTTTTTTTTATGTTAGGTAGAAGGTAATAAGTATTTCTACATTTTTTTTCATTCGGATTCCTTTAACCCTACAATTAAGGGGTTTGTGGCCCATCTTCCCTTCATACGATCTTATCTTGTTATTAAAAAACCAATAACATAACATACACTTGTTAGACATGGCTTTGTGTAAGAGTGTATTATAGTGTAGTCGTGATACGTATTTTAACGTGCACATAATATTGTTTTTTTTTACCGCATCGTATTATATATCATACAGGACGGTTTATCCGCATGGCTGCAGTGGTGCAGGCTTAGTTACGTTATTCTTATAGACTGCTTAAACATTTATCATTTATAATAAAATAGTAAAACAAAAAATTAAACAAATAAATTAATAAAAAGGATATGTGAAAGGAATAGAAATAAAAAAAAATTAATACTCGTAAAAACGCATTTTCTTCTTGCTCTGACGGATGTAAAAATCAAATCGTGCACAAATCACAATACTCATAAAATCTAGTGTATTCACTAATATTCGCTACGATTATTGAAAGCATACAGATTATTAAAGCACTCTCAATGTTTGGAAAAGTTTCTATTGGGCCAATTCAAATAATCAAATACATTATAGTGCGCACGGTACATGGACAGATAAATTTTGGGACTGACAAGAATTGACGGGCTTAAAGCTTAAGCCGTACGTTAATAGAGATTAAAATTAATTGAAATTGTATGTATTAAAAAAAAAAATGAATTTTTTTCTAAACGAATTAATTTCGATATACAAATATATGTATATATTTTTGAAATATACAGTACCGTATTTTTTTTTCTTATTCTACTCTTATTATTTATTTATGTGTTTAAAATTTTATCACGAATAATCATGTATATATTATAATTTTATAGCGTTGATTGTACGTATGACGTGTGTCGAGTGTGTTGAGAAAATTTCGTTTAAAATTCGTATGAGCAAAAATGTGTGCTGATCAATTGCAAAAAAAAAAAAAGAATACAAAAACAGAGTAAAAAAATTAATATAACCATATTATAGTAACTATATAGCTATTACTTAACGTGTGTTTTTTTTAAACCCATTAGTGCCGGTGTTTTTTTTTTTTTTTGTAATTTTTACCATTTTTCGTTTAAATCTCGTATACCTCTAGACTTCCATAAATCTGCATAAAATAAAAAAATGTAACCATTTGTTTCCGAGATATTTGCTGTTGACACCGCCGCTACAAAACGTTTTCAACGATACATTTTTACGCGCTACACACGTGCAAAAATAAAAATAACCCATAAGCTCTCGTGTAAATAATATGTATTTTATATAGAGATGATCACGATGATGGTGTTCACTATATATGCACGTACGCGTTTATGAACAGTTTATCAATATATTTTTTTGAATGAAAAAAAAAAAATCCTATCCAACGTACTTATCCATACGAATATGATCGGCACATATTGGACGTAAATAATATTGTGGGCGTTTCGATTAACACAGGCCTAACCGCTTACTCTTGTACACGAGCACGTCGATGAATTTATTACAATTTTCTAACAAAATATTATTTCGTCGAGTCGTGAGCATGGGTTAGAAAACACTGCTTACTTTTTACATCGTATATAAATAAGTACATAATAACGTGTATCGGTACATGTAATAATGTACGAACCGTACTCGTACTCGTTCATACACGCCCAGAGTTTCTACATAATATAATATATTTAGGAAATAAGGTAGGAGTGCGTGTCGTATAAAAACGCAAATCATAAGGTACGCCGACCAAAAAAAAAAAGGGGGTTTTAAGACGCCGTATATGAACGAATAAGTTATACAAAAAAACAATATTTAAAAATACATATTTTCGAATAGGTAAAATAATCGTCGTTTTTAAAACGTTTTTTTAATCGAATACCGAATTCGCACTTATAAAATTGTGATTTTATTGCTTCGCACTATATGGTAGGTACTGCGAGAAGTGATCAGTGTACAATTATTTTTACAAAACAGAACAAAACGCGTTTCACGTATTTTGTACAGCTATTAAAAAAAAAAATTATAAAACATTTATCTTCTAATACTTACCGCGGACATTTAATACGTGTAATAATACACTGTACATTACAATATACGTGTAATATACACGTGCGTTAACGTCAGGTACTGTTTCAATTCGATTTATAATAAATCGACACAATTTAATCACTCGCGTTTACAGCTCGATCAAAATTAATCGGTAAATAAAAAAACATAAAAATTAAAATTAAATTACGCGCGAAAATGTTATCACGCAGTTATAATAAATAGTATTATATAAAATAAATTTGATTAATAGGTTGATGTTATTTTTAACCGTTTGAACTTTAATATGAATATAATGATTATAATTTTATTACGAGTAGGCTATGCGTAATATTAATCGTATCAGAGAAATATTCAGTGTTTTATAGGTGCGAGTATATGTTTTTTTTTTTTTTTATCTATAATATTCGATAATATTAGCTCAAACCTATCCCAATTTATTATTCTTCGATAAAATGTGAACACGGGCGAACAATTACTTGAGACGTGCAGTGTTCGCAACCGACATTTATATGTACTTCGTTTGTTTTTTTATTATGAGTCTTTGAGCTTCCGTTCGAACATTTAATTGTTAATCGGTAAGATTATATGATTTGAAAAACGTTTGTCATTTATCTTTCAGTATTTTATTTTTTAATTAAATTAATTTACGTTATTATAGTGGGTAATAATTATTATTTTGAATTAAATTGGCGTATTTTTGTACATAAAGATTAGGCAAATTAATATTTATAAACGAATAGTATTTTTATCGAAAATTTATACAAATTTACCCGGTAGCTGCAGTTCGATTCGAGCGCGTAATCAAGTGTCAAGAATTTTTCTATTATTTTAGTACATTTTTGGCCGAATACAGAACGCGAAAAGAGATATTAACGATTTTCAAAATCCTTGAACTGTATACATATATTACACATGGTCGTAGAATTCGTATTTACCTGCACCTAAAAAGCACGTCTGTTATTGAATTCGATTATATAGTTCGTTTGATAGAAAATAATGCTATTCTATTATAAACCGTTTTTGTACGTTAAAATAACATACGAACGTTCGGTAACGGATTTGATTAAAATTTACAATTGGAAAATCATTGTAATAATTTGTTGAAATTATTTTGCTTACCGTATTAATAACAGATATTGTATAATCGTCATCGTGTACGATGTACACACGTATATATCAACACAGAAAAATCACGCTACGCAGATCTATTAAACTGTGGCGTACAGATTTAGTGTATGATCGTTAGGAACGGTTTTACACGGTAAATGACACATCCGTTGTTTTGTCAAGTATTGCCTAACAAAGAAGTTGTTAGCATTTCAAAATTGTTTATTTTTTTAATGGCCATAACTTTTGTATTTGACAATATTTTACGAAAAAAACGCGCCAATTTCTGGAAAATATTTTCTAAATATTATTATAAAGTCCTATATAATGTGTTTTCATTGACTAATTTCCCTTTAGAGACAACAAAATTTGGTTTTTTAACTTCTACACAATACCCGTAATAATATCGCGAGACTCGGACGGGATAATTAAGTGGGAAATTACTTAGTTGGAAAATTTCATAAAGCCGAGGAAAATTAAATTTTCGTCTGATATGTCGAGTCGATTGTTCAGAAAAAAAACAATTTCATAATACGTTTCCTCGTCGTAAAAATCAATTATATACACCTACTGTTATTTACATTATACTCGTAGTCTACCAATTTATATTTATTTAATTTTTTCTTTCTTTCGTAGCCATATAACTTTCTATTATTATTTTAATTATAAATAAATTGAAAGAAAAAAAAAATTTAATATTAAAATTGTTTAATATAAACTCATTTTTATCACACACTGTGAATTTACTTTGTGTTCACTGAGCTCGGATTGTCTATATTGTTCTTATTTCGTTACGTTATAAACGCTATACCTGCAGTTATGTATAGTGCACTTCACGTACCTATACGTATTGTAATGCGAATGTGGAGAGTGGTCGAGTTAATCGAATTTAATGGAAAAAAAAAAATGTGACCAAGACGATAGCCGGAGCTTTCTCTATGCTCGCGTATTTTAATGGTAATAACAGTAATATTAACGACAAAAAAATAGTAAACTGTGATTAGCGCAATGATTTTAATTGATCGTAATGGATCATAATATATAGGACTCACCGTTGGGCGGGTCCATGGCCAGAAGACAGTGTGCTGCTGCTGAAAACCGTGTGAAGGACAACGTCCATCACGTAGTTAATATAGACACGTTGAAGATTAACAGGATACGCGCGAAGAAAGCCTGTAATTAAATCCCAGTGCCCGTAATAATAATAATAATAATAATTATAACGTTATATTGACTAGAGAACGTTATTTTCATTTGGTCATACCGCATGCGCTGTACATTGACGACCAGACTGCGCGTTGAACGATACATGAAAAGTGAACGTATTTAAGTGATGGAAAAACGTCGGGTTAAAAATCATCCCTTTATTTCAAGATAAAACCGAGATAATAATAATTCGTTTGCCGAGTGCACTTAGACTGATATTGGTACATTATACAATTAACGCGCGTTTAATAACAATTAAATATATAATTTATACGACGAGTTAATTTTTTTTTATTTAATAAAAAGACGTATCTATTAAAAAAAAAAAAAAATTCAGCAGAAGTGTTATTTCAATATTTTCATTGTCAAACATCCAATAAATTATCGATAGCGTTTTAAACACAATTTCGAGATAGTCAATACAACAACAAGAAGCATTTTAGTACTGTTATTTTTGATTTTATTAAAGTAACATAAAAAATATTATCACTTCGTATGAGCGTTGATTAGAAAAAAATATTATTTCGTATTAGTCTAAAATATACTGCTTAAAAATAAATTATTTCAAATCGTCTCCATTCTCTTATTAGTAATTATTATAATATTGTACAAAAGCGTATAATTTCATGTTTTCTCCGTAGCACACCTCGTATAGACTACCGCGAATGTGAGTTTGAAAAACAATCAAAATTTTTCTCATAAGTGCCAACTTTTACTTTAACATCTGAAATACGTTTAAAACATATGTTTTAAATACCTATTTAAAAAAATAATTTTTCAACGTCGATTATTTTGTATAATTTCTTGATTTTCTTACGTTTAACGACTGTCGGCCAATTATGTTATAGGTTAAAAATTACCAAACAACAACAATAATAATACAACCGTTGGCTACGATATTAAACGTTCGAATCGATTTTGAATCAGCTTTGTGAGTAAGTAATATTATATTTGGTGGTAATTTTCAACGAATATTGCGAACGAACGTTGTTTTTCTCTACCAGTAGGTAGGGCACCTATGCGCATATTATAACGTGTTGATTTCTCGACATATTGCCATTATTATTTTTACCCGTTTGACGTGTTCAGTTTGTGATTAGATTCTGGTTTTAGCGGTTATTGTGTTTAATAAACTGCGCCGGATGCGGACGTGTAACATAGTACAGGTCAACGTGGTTTTTTTTTCGAACGTTTTATAAGGACTTGGGGATCGCGGAATCGAGAGTGAAACGAGAGTACCTTTACTGATTTCTTAAACGCATCCGATTTTGTACGTTATCATTTATTATTATGTATTTTAATAGTAATATTATATATATTATATTTATTGCAATAGTATTTGCGTGGTGCTCGAGAGAACGCATAAAATACGAACGCAATAAACTACACGAGCCGTTTGCCGCGGAGCCGCCGTTCAACGCCAATATTATGGTTTCGCAGTGATAAATTGTGTAATATATACGAGTATTTTAAAAATAACTGTTTTTTTATTTATTTTCGGTAATTCATCACGTTATATCGATGACAATATTTTTTTACATACCGTAGTAGTGTCCGTGTTTATTTGTCGTTTGCACCGTCGTATGCCAACTGTACAAACAGTCGTATGCAGTGGGTAAAATTAGTGTTGAACAATACGTAGAATTAGCGCCGAATGTTATTATACGTTTAATACACGAGTAGGTACACGACACAATAATACCGAGTGGTATATTATAATCAGTCTTGTATAAAATCTATTTTGGATTCTATAAACGAAACGAGGAAGCTGTTGGTCTTACAATAACGTTTTTTTTGTCTTCTGCGCACGACTTTTCGATTAGAAGGAGTGCTCCGATCGTTGCGCTCGTATCCATTTTCCCGACATCAAATCTCGCTGTACTTCGATAATAAATAATATTACGCCGAAGCTCCGTTCAGAATCGACAAAATCAATGATTAATTATTGCTTTCAAATTTGTTGTACATAAAAACAATACTCTAAAACTCTATCGAGTAATTCACTAAAGCGACGTCCGCAACGCCCGCGGCTCGCTAACCTTTAAAAAAAAAAATGTATTCAATTACTTAATACAAATAATTCGATTCTTCAAAATGTTTTTTTTTTTTGAAAATCACTCGTGTTCTATTATACCGTCGGAACTCGGATTATCACGCTGTTTAGATATTAAATGTACAAATACGTATTATATTCAATTCGGTTTTCATATGGTTCAATAATTGTCATAGGAAATCGTTTCGTTCAACGAAACGATCCACTGGACGGAATTGAAATAGAAAATACGATACTTTATAGAATTTGATAAAATCCTTGGATGATAACGATGAAAAAAAAAATGTTATATTCTTCTCATTCAAAATGTATTTAAATACAAATAAAAAAAATGCTCGACGAAATAATATAAAGTATTATTGTAAACTCTTAAAGTAAATACGTGGACAAAATAAGAAACATGATTAATAAAATTAACTCTAACGTTATTAATTTTTTTTAACGCTTTACTAGCCATTTAGGCTCTTGGCCGCCAAAACTACTGCCTTCCAACGCTCTCTATCATATATATGCCTGCTCCCAGTCTACTCCAATTTCTTCTAATATTTCCTCGACGCTGTCCTTCCGTCTTTTTCGCGGTCTTCCCCTTGCTCACCATACAATATGTCCTCGCTCCTTTCAACAAATTTCCATCGGCCCGCCATATACGCACGGCCTGCCCATTCTGTCCTTGTTCCCTTGACGAATTTGACCACATCTTCTCTTTTGTACATCTGGGTTCTTATTTCCCATTTCTATTCCGTATTGTTGAATACGGGTCCGCAATAATCTTTCTAAGAAAATAATGATAATGAAATACGTCTCGTTAAATTAAAATCCGTTTTTTTAAAAAATATTTTACAAGTATATTTTGTGAATTTTACAGGCGCGGTTAGGTTAGGTGTTCGTCGTACAAACTCTTGTTAATCGGGAGAAATTCCGTTCTCTCCACCACCCCCCTCCGGTGTCTTTTTGAAACGGCTTGAACTCGGGATCGCGTAAACCGAAATTTGAATATTCTCGTATATGCGTCGAAAGAGTTATCGATTTTGAACGTACCGGACCCGACCACCGGAGTTCACGATCGATTATTGTAAACAAATGTCCACATTATATTTATATCGACGTTATGCATACCTACGTTGTGCTGTTCAAATACGATATTGTATAACAAATTGTAAATAAAGCGACTGCGCTGCGAGATACGTACAGGTATACCATTGTTGTACCGAAACGCATACGGTCTGTTCAAATACGCTATTATTGGAATATATAGTAGCCGCACGAATAATAATAATAATAATAATAAATATTCAAATGGAATACAATTTAAGTTTGACGAGCGGGCGCGGGCGTGTACGCGTACAACAGTTGATTTTCGATTGTTTCGATCGATTCGTCCGGCCGCGCAAGTGTTGAACTTCGAAAGACACGAGAAGGCCAAATGCAGACCTACCGCGTTATTTCGTTGTGCGATGGAAATTAATCTGCCGGGTTTGTGTGTCCACGTGTGCGCGATTGTTTGTACGCGTATGTAAAATATTCGTATAGAAAATATATTGTGCGGCCGACAGCCAATTACCGCTGTTGGATGGAAATAATAGTTGTCGGAAACAGGAAATTCGTCCTGTACCGTTGATCGTTCAAACCAGTGGCGCCAAAGTCCAAAATAATTGGTATGGCAAAATGGAAATAACGACTACCCACCCACCCAGCCTCCAGCCAAACTACATTTTATAATTTTTCAAGTTAAGTAGGTAAGCAAAAACAAATGTTTGTGTACATTTTCTGCAAAAATTGAGGAATCGATTTAAAAAACAGCAAATAAGCAAAAAAAAAAAAAAAAAATGATGCACTCATATAATAGTTGACTGATAACAATACACATACCTATTGAAAAACAGGTAACTGATATACCTATTTGTAATGATCAAATTCTTCTAAATATATCTCAGCTATATCTTCAGCATGGATAAGTATTGAATATCAATCACTAAATCATTTAGTGAATGGCCTCCATCAAACTGATTTGAGCTCCCACCCCATCAAATTGTTTTGGATTATATGTTTAACTGAAAATAGTTGGAGTTCAAGTCCTCAAGTAAAAAGTTCTATTTAATGTTATTTAGTTTAAAGACACTTGCTCCGTCACATTATACACCGAGTTGCAGTGTATTGTGCTATGTAAGATGTTATCAATATAAAATAATAAGATATGATATAAAATACTTCATTCAATGTTATTTATTAACTAATAATAATATGCAAATCTAATGACACCCACCCCTTAAATAAGGTCTGGCAGCTGCCAGACCTTGACCACGTGATGGGCGCCACTGGTTCAAACCGAGAGATTTTCGACGACGGCGGTTGCGCAGGACTCCCCGTTTCGGGCTCGAACAATGAAACGCTTCGTGGTACAATAAAACACGCGCGAATCCGCGCGCTCGTGGCCGTCATCAGTAGTGTTATAACGGTGTCAAAACCCAATACCACGCCTACGGTTTTCGGTAAACGTTTAGAGGTAAAATAATAATAATAATAATAATATGCTGCAGTGTTCGAAGTGGATCAAAAAATCAAAAAAATGACCTCTCTAAAGTACCAACTAAATGCAATTTTGCTGCCGGAAACAAATTGTAACCGTAAAGATCGGAGCACTCGTTCTGGTAGAATTGTTGGGTACAGACATAAGAAAAAAAAACACGGTTTTGTAAAACCAATAGATTCCTCGCTCCGCTCGGAATCTAAAAAATAGCGTTAAGAATTCAAACTTATATCAGCAACATAATGAGTTCTTACAAATCGTGAAATAAGCAAGTGATAATAATATTCTGTATCAACTGTCAGTAAAAAAAAAAAAAAACCGTTCATTTCGAAATTTTCTTCTGTAATATAAAAATCGACGATAATCACCGTTTAAATCACCGCCAAATGTGTTTTTTTTTTCGAAAATAAATATTTTATTATTTTTATAAGTGCGCGGTTATCTGGATTCTAGTTCAAAGTCGTTAGATAAATTTCGGTCGGTTAAGAAAATATCATATACGTATACGTGCATCAGAATACATATTATATTACAGCGATTTCAATGCGTGTTGTTTGTTTTTTTAGGGTCACTATAGTTATAAATGTTAATAACTACACTATTAAGCCAATTCAATTTCTGTTTTCTTTACGCGATTTTTAATTAACAAAGTTTGATATTCGCCCGGTTCGTTTTTATCCGATGTTGTTCCAATTATTTCAATTGTACCGAAATTAATCTGTTAACGATAATATAACGTCACGCATCTACGCGTGTATTACATAATAATATACGTAAGAAATTATCGCGAGCCTGACTCTACATTTACATTAAAAAAATTACACGAGTTTGCTGAGTTGTAATTTTAAACGATCCGCTGTTTGTCGTCTGTTTCTATGTTGATCCAGACTCGGAATCCTCTGATCAGGGACGTGTCCCAGGAAACTTCTTAAACGTATTTTTTTTCCAATTTCGAGACTCAGCAAAATCGCAAACACACACACACTCGTCTTCGAAAATTGAAATTAGAAAAATCCTTTTTTTCCAGTAATTACTTTTAGCCGATAATACCTATTATAAGAAGAAATTAACGCTTCTGCAGCCAGCGTGCTAATTTCTCGGTTTCTGTACGCGTATTTTTTTTTTAATTTATAAAATCGCGTTTATTTAATATTTTAATGTTATACGGTAACAACGGTGATTTATTGTGACCAACTGAAACTAATTGAACGTTGAACTACACGACCGTCATGTAAGGTTTTGCGTACTTACGCAGAGAAACCTAAATTTATGTCGTTACTCATTTTTCCACAGTAACGTAATTCACTCGACTTTATCCCATGAATACATTTATCCAGAGGTAAGAAACATCGTTTTTTTCGCACCCGAAGCAGTGTCTTCGCGGAAATTCTTAGTGTCGTTTTGAAAATGACATAATACTCGTTGCTCACTTTTTAATAAATATTTTCGATTTTCTATATTCGAGGACCATACCAACAGGCAACAGCGCATGGGCGAATTTTCTGATGGAAGTTAATACGTCGGAATTTGAGACTTGTCACGAGTCTGACAAAACTACTTATTTGTGGTATTACGTGTATTGGATACAAGTTATTTAAAATTATACTTTATTTGGGTGTATTAAAAAAAAAAAAAAGAAGGATGTATTTTTATTAAAAAACCACGTGTAAGAAGAAAGTTATGCCTAGACTTTAGAGTTCTAGAGTATTTAAAAAAAAAATTTCACTATTGAATTCGAGATTAAACATTCATGATAAGATTATCATGTTAATATTGTATACCGTATGTCGTTTTGATATTATGAATGAAAAATTTAGTATATTTGAATAGTATTTCTTTTTCATAGTGGTCGGTGAGCTCATGGGAGGGGCGATCGCTCCTATTGCCCTCCCCCCACAAGGACGCGCTTACAACAGTGACGTAATTGAGTAAAAAAACTACTGGAGGAGAAGGAAAATAATATATTAACCAAAAGGAGGGAGGGTAAATGCGTTCTTTTTCCTTTTTTTTTTTTGATTTTAAAATATATTAAAACTGACTTAATCAACATTTAAATCATGAGTTTCGCATACTGATTTGATAGAATTATGAATTGATTTGCGGGTTTTCACTGACAAATATTACAACGTTCATATACGTCGCGTATAGTAAATCAGTATCATATTTTGTATTTCATTTATTATAAAATATACAAATATTGATTTGATACATAGAATCTTGTATTTTTAATAATAACACTCATTACGTCCGAAGAATTAACTTTTCTTCCGTCCGATTTCAGTGGCCTGTTTTATTTTCTGGCAAGTTTTGGCGAGCCAGTGTTTTCTCTTGTTATTTCTATGTAACTTTATCCCGAGTTTTATTTGTCGATGAATGCTTTTATGTAAGCGTACAATTAATATTAAAGGATGAAAAAAAAAATGTTTTTATTAATACGCATTGCATTCAGTATATTGTGTTTTTTTTCTTTAGAAGATACAAACTGCACTATGGCATATCTGGGAAGGGGGGAGCAAAATGACTCCTATGCTCTTCTCCCAAGAAAAACGTCAGGGATGCAAGTGCCTCCCCCCAACCACAATTACGCCACTGCAACAGAATCTACAAGTGGCACGGCACGCGAGTGCCGAAATATAAGTTCTTTTACTAACAAAAAAAAAAAAAATAAAATAATAAATAAAACAAATCTCTATATCGATATGCACACAGTGGCGTATTTACGGGGGAGGGGTGGATATGGGGGCCATATCCCCCCCTGTGGGGCTATTCTGTAACTCGATAACGTGTTAACGAATTAATTCGATAAGAGCTTCTTATTGAAATTTTAAAAATGTATCGAATTTTGTTGTTGACATCGTGATCTGTAAATGACTCTATCCATACCTTGCGCTTACAAAGTGTATGTCCACCAAAATGATGAGAAATCGATAGCTAATGACAATTTTCTGGGAATTTATAAATCGTTTCGATAGCTTAACGAACCGAAAGTTGTCGTTAACAGGTCTTATCGAGTTACAGAATAGAGGTACTGGGAGGTTATTTAAAACAATACTCTGATAATTGTATGAACGAAAATGAATGATATTAAATTCAATTTTGAAAAAAAAAAAAAATCAAATTTTGTACACAAATGACAAACGTTTGATTACATACAATATGTATATAATGAATACAATAAAAATATCTGTTAAAATTTGTATATCCCCTCTCGTGGAAAAATCCTAGCTACGCTACTGGATGCACATAATATATTATTGCGTGGCTTATTGAGCTCATCAGTCGTCATCGTTCTTATCCAAAAGCATCACGTAAACACGAATCTATTTAACCCCATAACTACATAAAAACACGTGTTGGAAGATCGCGCGCGCTATTCCTATTTACACGCGTGGACGTTCCCTTTGTTTACTCGAGTATAAGGTTAATGTACCTGATTCCCGAAGTCATATATATATATATATATAAAGACATGTACGCATCGGGAGCAATTATAATATCCTGCAGTATTCTCGGTTTTCTCGGAGGTGAATAAAAAATACGGTATTACTCCGCAGTCACGTCCCCGTGGACGGTTACACGTGTTGTAGCGGGACAATAATGTTATTATCTATTATTATTGTTTTTTATTTAAGCTATATCATGCAATGAGCTTGTATATGTGCGCTGGATTGTCTCCAAGTTTGTATCACGCGTACTGTAGTTGGTACGGCAAAACGCGAAAACGATCAATTAAAAAAATTGTTATTATTCATAAATTATACTTTTTTTTTTTTTTTTTTTATTTTATTAAAATTTTAACCATAAGTCATACATCACAACAATTAATAAATTATACTATAATAATAATAATAATAAAATGGCCTCTCTAAAGTACCAACTAGATGCGAATTGCTGCCGGAAACAAACTGTGACCGAAGAAATCGGAGCACTCCTATTCTGGTTGAAAATCTGTACACAGGATAGAAAAAAAAATAAACATCATTGTAAAAACAATAGATTCATTGCTCCGCTCAGAATCTAATAATAATAATAATAATAATAATAATAATATATTATTTTAATATATATAATATATTATTATTTTGTACGCGTGCGATACAGCGTTTGTAAACAAATGAGAACAAATTTTTATGGTTTTTTTTTAAATTCTTCGGTCGTGACGAGAAGAAAAAAAATTCTCGTATGTTTAACATATACGTTTGAGTATACTGCGGGAGCGTCGGTATAGAGCAATTTTTAAGGGAGGCACGAACTTATCTCAACTGCTACGACTAACATATAATTGTAATAAGTGTATGCACAGTGTCTCACGGAGATCTGATAAATTTTATAGCTCGATTTGTTGTATTCCACGTTTTAAAGTTTTTTTTAAAATAATTGCAATACTTTTACGCTTTAATATAAACATACAGTAAACTTAATTTAAATTATAAAGGACTTAATAATTTTAAAAAATTTATATTTTATTTATATAAAAATAACGAAATATACATTTTAGAAAAATGTCTGTGTTTAAAATATCGTTAAAATTCCAATTTTTTTTCTCGTCAATCGATGTTAAATTAATGATTATTGATGGATACTCGATATTGAATGAATTTTTCTAAGAAATAATTTGTTATCATTAGGCAATATTCTGAAGCTCCGAGTTTTAGTAATTATTACAAAAAAAAAAAAAAATGGACTTAATACAAATATTGTATGGAACAAAAGTTATTTCATTAGTCAAATCTCCGTAAGACTCCCTGTATATAGTCAGTGGGTGAGTTGGATTTTGTATAAACATACCCTTTTCATCCAAAATAATTTTAAAATTATCGAATGCAGTAGAAATTTTCGATATTAATCGATGTTTCAATACAGAATAAAATTCATTTTTTATATAAAATTCGAAACTCGCCGCAGAATGTTACAGAGCCAATAGGTAGGTATATTGTTATACGTATAATATCACAAAGCATATCCAGAAAATAGGTAGGCTACTAAAATTATATATTGTTATACGTATAATATCACAAAGTAACGACATTATTCATACATGTATACAAATAAAATATTGATAAATTGTAACGTTAAATGACGAGATAAACGTAAATAATAACTATAATATATATGAATAATTTTCGATAAATTTGAAATTAATTTCTGATAAACATCTGGGCCAATTCGTTTCAACGGGTTTATTTATTTTTTATTTTTCACTTATGGGTTTCGTTGATTATTATTGTTATTATTTTTAATTTTATTAAAACACTCAACACGACTTCAACAACTTCATCGTCGAGGCTCACGCGTGACTATAATATTATGAAATACTGCTGTTCGTATCAGTGGCGCACACTGAACTGCACATTGATGGGTCTAACGATATTTTACACACCTGCAGGCCACCACCCAATATAGACAACTAGTAGACGCCTAAATGACAACCTTGCATGCACTATATTATTAATTATGATTAATAAATTTATTATTTACATTTTTATCTTCATAACACCAGCATTACCCCACCCACCCTTTTGAATAGGGAGAGGGGTCGATCGACCCTATTGACGTGTGCGCCACTGGTTCGTATTAAAAAATAAACTATAGATTGTGTATATTTGTAACGTAGTCGGTATAATTACGAATACGATCGATCACACTTATTTAAAACTAAAAGGAACTGAAATTTAAAAAAAAAATGTAGTTGACCGAGGTCAGTTTTCACACCAGTTCAAGATAATGTTTATATACGTTGTGTACGCCTTTTACGTGTAAGTAAAAAATATTTAATTTTTGTTTTTTTTTTTTGTCTACATTTTTGGCCTAATATTACGTAGAACTATTATCATCAGTTTTAGTTATCGGATATTATCATTATTCGTGTTATGTATAGTACTGTATGAGTATTTGGTAAACTGATAATTATAATTTACCTAACTGCATTACAATACATTTTTTTTTTTTTAATACGTTTTAAAGTTATAATCTGTTGTTCATATATATTGTTTATTAAAAAAAAAAAGTTATAATATTATATTATTCTACTGAGAAAAAAAAACGGAATACTTTAATCGGAAAAAAAGTAAAAAATTATAACACAAAAGAAATTTACAACTTGAAATTTACACGTCACTGCGTTGTATGCAATTAAATTATAGATTTTCTGATTTAATTTCGATTTTCAGGCCATACAATATTATTTTCGATCTATTTTCATACGGTATTCGTCTATACGACTATTTGCGTTTGCATCAATTGTTGTATTCTATTGCGTTAAATATTTCAATGTATGATCGCGTTATTACGCGATAAAATAGATCGGTAACAATCTCAGTATTCAAAGAGGTACTCCGCGTTATAACGACCAGAGCGTTATTTGTATCTAAACAGCCTAAATTTTAAATTGTCTTTTAAAACTGAAATGTATCTGAATTAAATATTGAGAACGTATATAATACCAATATTAATATAAAAATAATATGGTTAATACCAAAAATAAAAAATAAATAAACAGAGGAAAAAAATTTGTCAGGCGCTATTTTGAATAATTTAACGATTTAATACACGTATATTGTATAGTATAGATTTTAGTTTTATTTCTTATTAATACTTTCCGTTATTTTTCTTACATTCACCCGTGCACGCGTGATACATAATTTTATAAACGATCGATTTATATCGTTCATTCGGGGATTTTTTTTTTTTTGATATCTAAAAATTGACATTATAGAATTTGAAATTGACGTCTCGGAAACGGATAACTGTTTGAAAATTGTTTAAATACTAAAATTTTTCAACAGCGAAAACAATGCGTTACGAAAATTCGTGTGATATTTTTTCTTCATATTGTACAAACACGCGTTTGTTTTTCTAAAAACACCTTTGGCTACCGCGTGTGTCAAATTAATCGAATTTATAAAAATTTATAAAGACACGCGTTGCTTTTTGTACGACGGCTACGACGATGGAACCGACGAGGTCGTCGTCATATTATTAACGATTTCTATTGATTTTTTTTTGATTTTGTACAATTCTCTAATTTATTTTCGCTCGTGTGTTTTCCACAGTTTAACAACGTGCGTTCAACAACGGTTTCGTACACGTGTATTTTGGTACCTATCGTATTATTATTCGGCGTTAAACGAATTCGATTATTTTACAAAGCGTTAAAGTAATAATAATAATAATAATCTATCGAAATCGACGTGCCCGTATACCGTATTATATAGTGGTTATTATATTAAAGCGCTCTTCGTTAAATAAAAAAAAAAAAACCTAAAATCTAGTTGGATTTCAGAAAGCCGATATAGTGTTGCGGTCTGTTGTACCCGTTGAAGCGTCTGCTGTAGCCGTCCGCGGGAACGTGATAACGTCATGCGCAGTCGCTTCGGTGGTATTATATTATTATTGTTCGACTCCGAGAGTCGTTTTTATAACGAGTACAGTTATTTAATAGCGATTATCTTGTTTCACGCAGTCGAACATTACGAGTTCGTAAATGTGTATTATATATATATATATATAGTTGGGTGTATCGGTGTATGCGTTAATCATTTTAAACGAAAAGTGAAATTTAGTCGGCGCAGAATAGATTTAATGGTGTATTGCGACGTGTCCGAATAAAACCGTTTTACGTTTGTCAGTCGATCGTTAACAGCGACTCAGTACACGGAGCTGAGATCGCGATTATCAGTCCTTCTTGTAACGAGCATTTTACACGATAAAAATATGCGCAACCAACGTAGGTACGCGTTTCGACATTTTTATATTCTATTATTGATGGCCAGAGCCCAACTTGGGGGGGGGCTAGGGGGGCTGCAGCCCCGGGCCCCTGTTGATAATTAATTATTAAAGTGGCACTGTGAAATGTTAAGCGGGCTACACACGCGATTTGGTCGGCCCGACAGTCGGGTTGGCTGTATTATCAGGTCGTGTGTATAGATGTGTCGTATATATAGACTTACGGTACAATATTTATTTATAATCTTAAAAAATTAATTGAATATAAAAAATCAATATAGCATAAAAAAAAACTGAATTTACAATTTAAGTTAAGGGCCCGATCAAAAAATTAGACCCGGGCCCCAAAATTCCTAAGTTGGGCTCTGTTGATGGCCATTAAACGCGTACACTGCAGTCAGTGGCGTATTTTCAACTTTTTTCTGGGGGGGTCCAAATTTTTTTTTTTGAAAATTCCAACAGGATATATTGATATAAGGTATTTAATAAAAAAATACCTTTGGATAATTTTTTTTTTTTGGTTCTGGGGAGAGGAGTCCAGTACCCCTGGACCCTCCCCCCGTAAATACGCCACTGACTGCAGTGTACACTTATACACTACTAATAATATTTCTGCCTGATTTTATATCGTCTATTGATTTTCTATTTACGTAATTAAATCCGTTCGGCCACGTGGCCGGGGCTCGAAGGGCTGCGCGAAATTTCATCAGCTTCTAACGAAGTCGTGATTTTCTGCGAGAAAGTCTTTTGAAATATACATTTCCGTTATAACGAATGCGAATTTTTTTTTTTTTAGCTTTTAAAGCTCCCCCGACAAAAAATTCCTGGCCCCGGGCCCGGTATCGGTGCGTATAACTGTATTCGAAATCGAATTCTGTACTGCACAATAAATGATTTCTCCGTTTATCCGACCGCGGCAATAATTCGACCTTTCTATCGAAGTCAACCTCCGCGTTTTCGTCTTGTAACAATATTTATCTCCGACGACGTATTTTTTATTTATTGGGTCCGATATTGTACACAAGCCACTTATACCAAACAAAATGTTATATATAGTCTATAGGTGATTTTAACTTTTTTTTCCCGCGTGCGTGCGTAACGCGTTAGTCGCGATTGGTTCCGATGAGACAAACCATTCTCGAATAATATGAATAAATATAGTTTGACGGTTGTCGACCTCTCGTCCGTATTTATTTTCCGTCGATCTTCCACGTTATTTCTGTTGCTATAACGTTTTGTGATGATTCGGTTTCACAGGGTGCTGCTAATAGTTTGTACTCGAACGGTTACGACGCGAGTCGAACGTTACGCGGTCTGTTCGTGACAAATTGATGTTTTTTTTTTTTAACTCTGTGAAACGCGAACAAAAATTTATTATAACCGAATAAACGTAGTGTGGTGTATCAGTGGCGTATTTACCATTTGCTGTATATATATATTAAATATAATAATTAACATTTGAATATATGTTTTACGATTATGACGTTTATCGATTAAACACGTGATTATTAAAAATTAATACAATACGTAAAACAATTTTGAAAGTTAAATAATATTATTAAATTAAATTTTGATTAATTGAAACGCCATTGATTTAATCTCGTTAATTTCGTAATTTTTTTTTTTTTATATGATTATGAATATAATATACCCATTTCGATTAATGTTGTCGGTGCTTTCTTCCGCTCATTACACGTTTCTAAATACGCCCCTTGCGTGCGTATATTATACCGAATCGACGATACACCGTATAACGAAATGCATGTTTTCATTCGAAACGATCTCGGATTAATACAAATTAAATCAGTACTTTAATAATACGTCTCGTTTTTATAATAGCTATTAGGGGGATGGGAAAAATGATTTGTAAAAAACACTGCGTTACGTTTCACGGTTTTTTTTTTAAAACATAAATATAAACGTCAGGTATAAAAAATATCGCCGTAAAATGTGTAAATATCAAAAATTATTTTTCTTTCTTCTAATATTGTATATTCAACCGTTAATATTTTAAGTTCCACCTCTCCGCAGGTTGTACATATAATTATTCGGTTTATTGCTTTAGCTGGTTTTTTAGTTTAATCTTGTAGCTTAAGGACTTAATATATTTTACTTATATAATTTATTTGTTAGTTTTGTTATCTGTTTTGTTTTGTTGCTGTAAATATTATTTTGTTTGTAGATTTAGATAATTGTTGAGATTCAATTTGGTATCACAAAATCTCTTTTAATAAAAAAAAAAAAAAATATTGTGTATATATATATATGATTTCGAAACGGTTGTGATCGCTAAACGAATCTTCAAAGGCGCGATGAAATGGATTTTTGTATCGAACCATTAAAAAACTACTTACATACCTAACTGCTGGCTACTGTACAAATAATCTAAGCGTTATAGAGGTACGGACGTTTTCAAAAGAACCGAGAAATTGAACGTCAGTCTTTGATACAAATCCGCGTAAACGCGTTCATATCGTAATATACATATATATATATATGTAATTGCCATAACGCTATTCTGTTAATAGAACATTAAATTAATATTATTAAAATATACAAAATAGATCATTTGTACATATATATATATTTTTTTTTAAATCTAATTTCACGATTTAAATGTCCGAACGATATTACGCGATGTGTAATCCACTACGCGTCAACGTCAATGCTCTTGACACGACATGACATATTATATTACATCGAAAAATTACATGCGATATACGAGTACGTATTATTATACACCGAGTCCTATAGAATATTAAGAGAGCAATGAAGGTAATTATTGCGGTATACCGGCAGGTTTAGTTGAGATACACAGTGACATTTCGTGCGCGTTTTTCGAATCGAATATTATATTATTCGACGACGCTATAAAAGCGAAAATTTCACATATTTTTTAGCATTTTCCTCATTGTATTGTGCATAATAAGGTCTATGGTCTCCGTCATCCGGAAAAGTTCCGTCCGTTTTACGCCGCTCGTTAATATTGTGCGCGTTCGTATACAATAACGTTTTACACGTTTTCATTGACCCGGATTTGAAGAAGACAAAATTAGATTCGTTTCTAATGCAATATGATTTATTTTTTGTAATTAATTTCGCTGTTTACAAAAGTTCTAAAAAAAAACACACACACACGAGCGCGTAACAATATATTACGTTACACCATCAATTATGTAGAGTGGATACTGTTCAAACTGTTAATTAAATCCGTTAGAAAACACGGTTCGTTTTCCACGTACATATATACCGTGTATAAGTTCAACGAAAACTTATAGAATTTAATTTGTTTACATATTTATTAAATGTATACGAGTGTATACACGACACGCGGTCTGTAACTCGTGAGTTATAACGTTAGGCCCCCTTCGAAGAACCGGTCCCCGAACACTTGTGTTAATCAATATCGAATTGTAGCTTATTCTATTTTGTCTATATATCGTATATATATACTTGCATATATGTAGTATAGGTATCGCGTTTGGTATTATAAAGACTACATATATATAGTTAATTATGTAAAAGCGATCAATCGATTAGGAAATATGTTAATATTCGAATTGTATTTTGTTTAAGAACGAGATAAATAATAATAACAATATTGTATACGTTGACTTTGAATAAATAGAAATGATGTACTGATCGGTGGTATTTGGCTCGTTATATGCCGTGTAATTCAATATTTTTATTTTTATTTATAGCGAGCTGTTATACACGTATATGTACATATATATATTTTTTGAAATTTATTCGATAAATTAGGTAAAAAGAAGAAGAAGAAGAAAAAAAAAAAGGTTGTAACAAAGTCTGGCACCGCGGGGTGCTTATATGGTTTTGACTCCGCAGTAGGAAGTTCGCCCGTCGCCTGTGAGAAATAATAACAGTATACTTCGTCGGGTCAGTATTTATATTATAATCCTTTGTCGGCTCTGTACGAATAGGTATTCTCTTATATTATGGGCGGGTGCCGAAAATGTAGCTCCCGACAAATGTCCTAACCAAGGATTACATACATTATTCCGTCGTATTCCGTGTTCGGAACACGTATATAATATTATATACTCGTATTATACCCGTGAAATTTTTTTTTTTTTGTATTTATATAAGACTATATAAAAAAAAAATCTTTTTTTTTTTTTAAGTCATAGATAATATATTATATACCTACGGCGATAATTATAAAATATCCGCGTCAAATAATATAGAAAATTCTCGAGAATATTCAATATTATATTGGCAATAGTTTAACCGGTTTATTTGGTTCTTTTTTAAATTTTATTATTTTAATAAACTCCGAAATGAAATTAAAAATCTTTTATACTTTTTACAAATAGTATCCGTAAGTTAAATTTGAATAAAATAAAGATTTTATATTAGACGAAATGAAAAACATTTATAATACGCGAGATATAATGTAAATTTTGATAGTCCACGTATATTATAATATAATACGCGCAATACGCATTTAATATGTTATAGTCTTCTTCTTCGTTGCGCTCTTTCGTTTCACTATATATATATATTTTTTTTTTTACTTTTGTAGTATATATAACGTAAAGACTGCTAATGTTAATTCCAATTATACTATATATTGGTATTTTGCTACTAAAATAAATAAATATATATATATATATATACGATGTTTTATTATAATATTGTAATTTTGAACGCACTTAAAACATAGATTGTTAAGTTATATTAAAATCAAATCAAATATTTTAGTGGTGAGAAGATAACTCGTTCATAATAATATTCTCACACAGGAAATTTGAATAGTTATTTTTGCTAGTAAAATGTTAGATTATATACCTTAATAAAAAAAAAAAAAAATTATTCACGTGTATTATATTTCTTATCGTTTAACATTCTACGGTATATATACATAATAAACAATAAAAAATAATAATTATAAGAAATTAAAAAAAAGAGTTTTCGTAATATATTATTTCTGTTATATCGTTACTGTTACTTTGTTTACTTAGTTATAACACATTGCTTTTGTCCACACTTAATAAACACCTTACCTCATTTTGAATTATTTATTATGCCTATTTGCACATGATTTTTAACACGGTTTTTAAATAGTTTTCTTCGTTTTTTTCCCCGATATATTTTATTACATCTGTATGCTTTAATATTTTAGATTACGGTCGCGTCGCCGCATAAAAAAAAAAAGTAATCGACTAATGGCCACGAAAAATAAAAATATTAGTAAACAAATCTAAAAAGAACCAAAAATCCGATAGGAATAAACCTATGTCATTCCATCTTCTCGAGTATTATTGAGTACAAACAGAGAAGAGTAGGTACACACTGCTGTTGCGTTTACTTTTACGGCCAGTCTGGCGCGACAATTGTGTATACGTTTTCAATGGTTTTCATATCTTTGTGCCCCTGTTAGAGCAAACAGTGATACGAAAAGTGAATAGGTATTTGGTGAAATGAGTAAATGCACTTAAAGGAAAAGGACCGATTGTTAATAGGACGCATTTTATGAACTGGCCAACCCCTAACGAAATCCTTGTGTACACATAATATGTTATATACTACGTAACGTGTTTGATAATAATATAAGTTTACATATAATTTTAGAAATTCGAAGTCCTAAGTATTAGTTTACAGATAACGATTTATGCTATATAACGATTTCGGAATGTATATATATATTACGTCGTGATTTTTAACATAAGAATAATTATAAAATATAAATTGATCAATGCCGTCATATGGGGTAATATCAATACGATATTACCGATGACAATTTTCTAATTTTTAATGTTTAAAACTTACCATAATAATAACATAATATACTGGTATATATATATATATAATATATTTACTACATATCTGTATTTTTTGTAAAATTTTGCATTCTTTAATAATTGGAATCTCGAAGTTTCACCGTATTAAATTTAATGTCTACTGGAATTGTTCATAAGAGTATAAGACCAATGGGTAAAAACTCATTCCAAGAGCCGTTGGTGTATATACGTTTAACTATAGTGTAATATATGTATTATGGAAAAGTAAATGTAAACGTATATGTGTAAAAAAAAAATAACGTCGAAGTTACAATTTATTAATTTTTTTTTTTTTTTTTTTTCGAATAATTTTGTATGTAACTTTTTAGTTTCGTTAAAGTTGCTCGGAGAATAAATTACGCAAAAAATACTCATTAAAACTAAAATATATAAATATTAAAATTTTTAAGTTTTGATAATAAATGACATTTTAACTCGAGAAACACGATATTAAAAATAATAGTTTTATTTTCAAAACATTGTCAATATAAATCATACGCGTACCGCTGTTTTATTATTATTTTTTTTGAAAACTATATAAAAACAATAAATTACTACATAACGGCATAATTATGTATAATAATTATGTATACGACGTGTTCATGTTTTATTTTTAATTATGTTTAAAATATATTTTTCCCCTAACTCACCCAAATATTTAACATTTGTATTTAAATAACTAGAGAATTCTTTTTTTTTTTTTTATGTGTAGTTATGTAGCTAATGAATATCGAGATTCACGAACAAATAAATATACAAAGACTTATTTACGTTATTAACGTCGTTACTGAACTCAAAGGCGGCTTGAACGTTTCAAATACCAGGGGGGCATTATCCCCGTCGAGAATTTGCGGTGGGTACATGTGTAGTCGCTTTGGCCAAGACAATATGGAATAGAAAATAATATGTTATAATATTACAAACAAAGGTGTATTCGTTAAGAAATTCATTGATATATGCACCTTTAAACAGAATAATAATTAATGAGGGAGATGTAAAGCTGAAAGACTTTAAAAAAAAAAAAAATTTATTTGAAAAATTGATGAGGACTTTTTTTGCCCAATTCATCCGACAGACATCCGACCAGATTTTATACTTTTCCAAATAGGAATCTATTATGTGTGTAGTTCACGTAAATATTAAATAAGGAACAAGAAAACAATGGGTTCTTGCTGAACCGGGACTATTTCGTGTTACGCGGCTATATAATAATTTATATGCGTATTTTTAAAAAGTGGACGTTAAATATAAAATATTTTGAAATTTTTTACCACAGATAGCTGTGTATTGACGAAAATTAGCTTAAAACTATGTAACTAAATAACGAGTCTTATACGAATATTGAATATAATATATTTTATAGTAAATATTATCATTTCTGATTGTTGGCCAAAAAATTATCTTTGTCTTTATTGAATCATATATGCGAAATTGTTTCAGGTATTTTTGTATTATAATAATTCGATAATATAATAGGCATTTATGCCTAAAACGAACTGTTTAAATAACTCTACAAATAAAAAACAAATTGCACGACAAACTGGACGAGTCGTTTGTTCACCTATAAATAACATAGCTATATACACATAAAGTCATTTTTATATATTAGATTATAATACACTTTTGAAAATGGTCTAAATTTTTAGAACGTCACGTCTCAGCCGTATATAATTCTATCGTAAATTCTCGTAAATAGACAGTTTCAAGAATTAAGGATTACTTTCGTCCGAATCAGTGTCGGCCTGGCACACCATAGGCCCCTGGATCTTTTTATTCTGGGGCCCCCTGCCCTTTGGTTTAATATGAAGTTAAAAAATACGTATCAATAAAAAACAATTCATTATATAGGGTGTCCCAGATTTTTCTGGGCCACTTATGAAAAAAAATGTATTTATTTATTTTTTTGGACTAGCGCCTTCTGTTTCTATATAGAGTTAACACAGGTTAATAAAAGAACCTATGTTGAAGTTAGAATTTGGTGGTCGCATTTAGTTTTTAAGTTACAGCAATTTGAAATTTGACAATTTTACCGTGTTTCTTTAATAGGTTTATTTTTTCCGTCTTTCGGGTCGTACTATAATATTCCAATGGATAAATATCACGATTTGACGTGTACGGTTCGGGGTTCGAACCGCTGTTCTCAAATCAATTTTTGCATTATTTTTTTTTTATACATTATAATAATACAAGGCAAAGATTTCAAAACTGGTGGAGACATAGCGTTCAAAAATATTGGTATAAAAAAAAAAAAAGATGGGGCCCCGGCCGCATTCGCGGCCTAGCGGCCATGGTCCGAATTATAACAAAGTCGATTATATCGTTAATTTACGTGCGAAACAAAACGGTTTTGCCGCAGCGTTTTAAACACTATTGTAAAGGATATCGAGATAAATTTAAATTTTAAAACGTTTCAACGTAAATGGAGTATATTCAATTTTAAAAAGTGTGAAAACTTACATAAGAAATACAGTGGAAGTATTAAACAATTAATTTTTATTCTGTTTTAACTTTTTTAATTTTTAATTTTTTTGTACAGACGTGAATAAAACAAACATTTGCCTCGACAATTAAACACAAGAAATAAAATAATTGATTAAACGAAAATAATAATAATAAAAAAAAAAAACGGAAAAACAAAACGACAAAAAAAGAAATTACAACACAAAATCCTCAGAAAGGAAAAAAATTTAAAACGGAATGAATAAAGAAAACGTTTGTGGTTGTTTAACTTTAAAATTCAAAAATATATTGTATTCACAGGACAGATCGAATGGACTGACCACGTTGTCGATAAACCGCGGTATTCCTTTAACAGTTGAAGAGGTTATTGATGAATCAGGACGAAAACCGAGGAAATCGGAAATTGTCTATGATAATATTATTATATGATACTTATTATAAAAATCTTTCTTTACAACTAATATATATATATTTTTTATATAACCCCCATGCCAATTGAAAATCGCTGTGTACGCCACGGACGGGGATCGTTTTGTATTTAATAGAAGAAAAAAAAAATCATAATTGAAAAGCGAAAACAAAATAAATATTGATATTTATATATTTTATACTTAATTTATTTTTATTTTTAAAAAAACCTTTACTCGAGACAGTAACGTAAAAAAAAAAAAAAATGATCATACAAAATGCTATACGTCTTTTTTTTTTACCATAACGGCTTTGACATCAGTGGTCATTGGTCAAGTTTTACAAAGATTGTGCAATTACATTATGTTTTTATATTATGTACAATAAGAAAATACAAGAAAAGGAAACAAAATACAAAAAATAAATAAATAAATACAATTTTAGTACAAGATAAAGTTATAAGAAAATTTTTAAATTAAATCTAGCATTTGGATGGCTTTAAGATATATAGAATGAGGTTAGTAGCATTGTCGTGGCTGGCCTTCCACGAATTAGGAATCTTGTAGGTATATCTTTCAATATTAAATTTGCTGCTGTCTTGAAGAATGCGTTTTATAGGTAAGATGCAGTGGTCGCACATAAGAGGGAGGTCATTATTTAAGGGGAATGAGTGTGTGAGTTTCGTGTGCCCTATGCGCGGAGTCGAGTTATTAATAATAAGGAGATTTTTCTATTGGTTATCATGCCTTTTTGTTCCGTGTGAATATTATTAGAATTTTTAAAGAAAAGTGTTTTGTGTCGTTTGGAACTTGATCTTCCCAAAATTTTTCTCATTTGGTTTGGCGAGAAGTTTTAATCTCGCCGAGAATATCCTTAACTAGGCCAAGGTTTAAATGGATAGCATTTTTTTCTGTTAATGATTCCTCCTGGGCTGCTTTGTCTACACTTTTTGTATACACAATAGTCCTGCTATTAAACGAGAATGAAACGGTAGCCGTGCGGCAAAACTGTATAATTATTGTAGACCAGGAAAATATTGATTTTAAACGTGTGTCTTATGTATATAAATATTGAATATAAATGTAAATTTTATCGTGACGCGAAAATTTGTTAATATTTGAACGGTTTATGCGCACACGCGCGTATTATCGAACAAACACATACGCGATTGTTGTCGATTGAGACCAGCGTGTAAACACAAAAACCGTTTCAATGGGAAGATCGTGACGTATTCGTTATGTAATAGCGCGTATAAATCATCTCAATAGGAGTTCCTGATCGATCGAGACGAAATATTATTATTATTATATACAACACGTTATATACTCGTACACTATATAATGTAGTATGTATCGTACACGAGGGAATTCGATAATTTTTTTTATCTACAATTATATATATATATATTTTTTTTTGCTATAAACACTGGACGGTGTCCAAACGTTTTTTATTTATTTATTTTTTTTTTTTTAGTAGTTCTCATTCGATGCAGAGAAAAAAAAAAGAATAGTAGTAACCGCACGATGTGTCATCGCACTCGGTTTTCTTCGGCCTTGACAATGAACGTTGCAAAATCGCTTCATATTATGTGCTCCTCTAGTCGTGTATAAATAGTGTTATATTATTGTACATTATAACGCATACACAAAGCACATATTATTACGTACAACTATCCGCAGTGAATTGATTTCGCGCCGTCCAGGAAGTCACGAACGTTCTCGGCCCGGCGAAACGGCTCCTTCGCATTTGTTTTCGTCATACAATAATAAATACGCGTGCGTACAAACAAAGGTTAAAGTGGCAAAAAATAGCGGGGGAGTAGCATATTCGATATAACATAAATCGAAAGCATATTCGTTATTTTTCGTCTTGTCAAAGTAACGTGTTTTGCGTTTGATATACTAGTAAATGATTTCACATTCATTTAATAACCTCTCCCCCCCTCCCCGCATTTGACTGATTTCTTGCTACGCCACTGCTTTCTAAAGTTATCCTATAACGCGTTATATTAAGGAGACAGAATTTTCAGTAGTGGTCCCCGCGGTAGTGGAAAACGTGTAAAAACGGTTCGAGTCGAGTCGAGAATCACTGCTCCGTATAAAACACCTATTACCAGCTATATACGAATAAACATATACTGCACTTGTAGTAAAATATATGTTTGTTTTTTTCTATAAAAACTACGAACCGGTAGCTTTGTTCGTCCGAAACCCGATTTTGTCGCAATAATCTTTCTAACGCGTACAAGGTCTATATTACAATAATAATAATAATATAATGATATTGGTATGTTTCTTCTTACGTTAACGCGATCGTCCACAATATTACAAATACTCGCCATTTGCCGCCGCGTACTATTAAAGTATATTTAATTTTTTTTTTCTAACGTTACGCAATGTCCATTGCGTGCAACGGTCAAATCCACTGAGACATCGTTCGAGTTTATACTATTATAGCATTTTACGGCGGCGCCGATTGTCGTCGCGTTGGGAAATCGATTGACGTTTCCTGAAACTCATTACAATATTACAAGACGATTTCGACCGCGTCGTGACTGTTTTATATGCGCTCGTATCCGATATTGTTTCGTCTTTAATTTACATTATGTCCGTGCAGTATAGAGTGCAGGTAAGCCAGGGAAGGGAGAGGAGGTTGAAAAATGATACATTTTATATTTTATTGGTACCTACGTTTTTTTTTTTTTATGGTTTAAAACAAAATAAAATAAAAGTGTTATTATAGTAATAAAAATAAAATGGAACCACATAAAATCCGTGAAGTACCTATTATGACCAGGACTAGGGACTTCATGCCTTAAAAAAATCTTAAGACATGCGTGCATTTATGGCCTAAAAAAAAAAAAAATGACGGAATATGCCCTTAAATTATGTACAATCACTAAAATACGTTATCAAAATTTGCACTCAAAACAAAGTAAAAAAAAAAAAATGATTTAAAGATATTTTTCGGGAAAAAAAAAAAAATTCTGTATTCGGAATACTACCCAAGTCTGCATGTACTCGTAGTAACAATTGATCGCAAACGAGTTCAACTATACGCGGCAGAATTCGTCGGTCGAGTGCGCATATCTGCATGCCTTATAGCACGGGGAGTCCTAGGAATAAACCAGGAGCGTCCCAATGGTCTCCTATATAGGAATTCCGATTTAAGAGTCCTATGAAGTATATTCAGAACTTTTATTGGGAACTTTTAAAATAATTCTATATTAGGAGTCCTATAAAGCGATTTCAGGATTCCTAACTATCCGATTTCAGTTCTAATCCCTGAATCACTCCTAACGAGATGATTAAACCGCGGACATAAGGAGCTTATGAGGAAACTCCCAGGACTCGTTTTGGGAGTGTCTTGGGGGTTTACCATAGAACTCCCTGTGCCATGAGGGCAGGCCTCTCCCTGCAACAACTTGCGCAAAAAATAGGCCCTGCAAACTACTGCAGCGCATTAGAGTCTGTTCCGTGTTAACCTGCAAACGTATTTGTACTGAACGGCGATGTTCGTTTGCTTACAGACGAAACTCAGACGATGTCTATGGTTCCCGAGTCCATTAGAAAGAAGTCATCGTTCGTCGACTGGCACGACACCGGCCGATTCGAACGACAAAACGTCACGCCGACAAAGACGATTTCAGAATCGTTACACGCGCACGATATTCTTTATGGCGGCGACCAAAACAGACGTGAGTGTTTTTCCATATCGAACAAAAGAAATACTTGTGCACGGTTTTTATTTTATTTTTCTGTTTTGACCGAACACAACCGCGTAATTATAAATATTATTATATTATGTTGTGGTACAGTCGACCGAGAAAAACTTGTTAGACACCATTCGGGACATTATCGACACAAAACCGCATCTGTCTGGGACCCTCATCCCGAGTACGAATTTACGGCCTTCGGACATCTATTTCATCTAGTGCTCGTTCACGATTCAAAGTTCGTTTCACCGGACATCAAAGTGAGTATATAATATTATATTATATAACAAATTAAAAAAAAAAAAACGACAATCTTTCTCAACGTAGACGGTGGTTTTAATGTCGACGGCCATTAAAACTTTAAAAAAAACTCATTATGAAATATGTGGTACATAACCATTTTTATTGTTCGAAAATGTATATTTCCTGCGTATGTCGTTAAACGGTGGTTTTTCTTTCTTTCTAAAGCTATAAAATAGGAGTTTAAAAAAAAAATATATTTTTCGGAAATATAGGTATTTTATTTTTCGTCGCCCCGATAAATTACGAAAAATTGTTTTCCTATAATACATATTAATCGAATTAAATTCATAAAATATTTATAATTCATAACGTCCTATTTTTGCGATAGCAATTCAATTTGATATAACCGCTTCACACAAATGACCGCGTTCGTTTTACTCTTCAAGGGTTTCCATTCTTTTTCAGACAGACGTTATACACGAGCACGCATTATATGTACGATAGACATAAACTATACAGTCCGTAATTTAATCCTCGACGGCACTGCGCATACAAAATTGATTTCCTATTTGAATCCTCTTCAAATATCTATAGACAAATAACTGTCATCGTTGATATTATTATTATATCGTGTATAGTAAATGTCGACAAAGTCTAAAATAGTATCTACACGACATTATAGTAAATGTCTACGCGTTATATGTTTTCAAACACTTGAAATTTAAAAAAAAAACAACAACAATTAATATTAGAAATCAGAAACGATTGATAATACTGTTCAACGAACACAAAATCTTGTATGTGTTTTACATTATAACATGTGAAAGCTGTTTGTAACACAACAAAAATCTATACGTCATAATATAGTCTAAAAATATTTATATATAATACAAAATAAATTGTATTCTTATTTAGAATTTATAAATATTCCGTCGCGTTACTTATGTAATTATTTTAATATTGAATAAACAGAAAACGTGTGTAAAATTTAAAGTAATACATTTTTTTAACATTTTATTATTTCGAATAGTAAAAATTATTATCATACGACAGTGCAATACTAATATTAAACATATTCTAATATTATAATTTTTATATATTTTAAAACAATATTATTTAGTGCCTACTCAACAATATATTCTCGTATTATATTGATTGTTTTTTACTTTGTATACTGCAATATATATATTTTTTTTTCAGTAGTATTTATTGGTTGTGGTGGGGGGAGGGGTATAACGGATTTTCTTCTATCCCGGAAATTTTTTTTTAAGACTACAAATTTACAATCACGTCTATAAACTATAAAGCAATAAAAACAGATTAAAATTCAAAGCATTTTATAAAATTATTTCATTATAATTACACCCCCTCCCCCACCAAAAAAACAAAATATATATATATTTATAAATACGCCATTGCATATTATACCGTATCAAAAACCAATTTGAAACCATCCAGACTACACTGCAGTCTGTCGCAAAAAATTCTCGTTTCTCTTTTTTAATTATTAAATTATTGAGGATTTTACAAAAATATAATTTAAGTACGTGCGCTTAATTTCTATTGTAAATCCTTTTAAAAACATGTAATATAACACGATTATGATTGTTCAACAGTCGAGTATTATTATAGTTCATTATGAAATGTACACTATAACACTCGTTTTTAATTTATTAAATATCAATAAATAATTTATGTTTTTAATATTTTTATATTATGTGACGGTTACAGACAACCGTCCGGTGTTAATAATTTTTAAGCTCGAACTCTTAAACGAAATTCGGTGTTTTTAATGCCCGGCGCGGCGTGTGAAAATTTTAATCAAGTAACATTAAATTATAACCTTTGTATGCGTACTAAAAACACGATAATATATAATAACTTTATACGCACTTGAACGCTATTGCTTGTGGTGTCAACGTTATCCTAAGCGATTTCGAAATTAATTAAACTAAACCCGTTAAAAAGAATTTGGAGTGAAAATTTTTTATATTATCTTATATATACTTAACACAGATGTATAATAATTGATTAATACGATTTTAGGTAAATTATAATGATTCTATAGTGGACGTTTGAGATTTAATGATTACATATATTATATAAAAACCGTTATATCTATAAATAATAGAATAAATTAACACGTTTTATTTATTTATAATAAATTCAAACGATATTATATTTTATATATATACAATATACATATTATATATTCGTTAGTATATAATTATATTTTATTTATACATTATTGTGAACACGAACATTTTTTTTAAGGAGGGGGGGAATTAAGTGTTTTAACAACGTTTAACGATAATATTATTAAAAACTTGATAACGTTTTATAATTGGATTCTTATCTCTTTAAAAATATTTCCAATCTGTTGCAGAGATGATGAGGTTAAGTTGAAAATCCGGATAACTTTTCGATATATTCTCGATACCTTCGAGTTTTATAATAAAATAATTAAAAACCCAGAGCTGTTTTTAATATATATATATATAATATATTACACAGCTGCTTTTAATTTTTAAACTAACAATTATAGTATTATGTACCTTATATACTTGTATCCTAAATATATAATATATGTATGTATATCGCAGGCCACTGCTGTGATTTCATTTTACACTTTAACACTTTATTCTATTGTAATAAAACGTATATTACTATATTATACCGACTATATCGATAGAATATTCTGATATTCCGCATTGTTAAGGAGGATTATGGTAAAAAAAAAAAAAAAAATTACCACCATGTATTCTGTATTGTATTCTATAAATTCCACGGTTTCCGTTCAAACGACGCGTCTTTATACAAACCTGTTACCTACTATATATATATATATATATGCGATTCTTATCCATAAAATACATGCAGTATAAATATATATTTGTATACGCGTACCGCGGAGATCGGATTTCATGTTATTATTTACAAACGAAAAGATTCGTTTTTTTTTTCCTATACGCATAATTAATTATTCAGTTTGAAGAGACACTTATACACGAACACCCATTGAGAAAATTTTTAAAAAAACACAGTACGTTAATGTTAAGACAAGGTTTTTTTTATAAGCCATTAATATTTTTTTTGAACGTATCGTACCTATATATATTATATACCGTTATACTCGAGTAATATTAGTATTAATATAAACGAGAGTATAATAATAATAATAATGTCGAGAAGACCGGGGATCGTTTAAAAGCGTATTATATTGCTGTTGGAAATTCGACGATTATCGGACTGCGTCGACCCGAAGATACTTTTTTTATACGTCGGTATAATCTTTTTTTCATTTCGATTCATGTCCGTTCTCAGCAGCGTGATCTCGTACTTTATTACTATCGTGATTCAGACTTAAATTTGGGCATATACGCATGTAAGATGTTTAACTCGACCGTACAGAATGCTGCAGTGTATAATGTGTATTATACACGTATGGTATGGATCGTGAAATCTTTAGAGGAGCGTTGTTACAGCGCGGTATAGTCGTCTCGAGAAATATTATATTGTTTTTAAGTATATTTCAACAGCGATTGAATGGGAAGAAAAAAATGTTGCCCTTTTAAAACACTGAAATAATGTGTTGTAAACAAGTAAAAGGCTTTGCCGCTCAAAAAATATATATTTTTTTCAAATATACACATATAATATTAAAATTATTATCCAATGTTCGTAAATGATTATGATTCAAAAATTATATATATATAATCAATAATCATACAGGAATGGCGTGAGCACGATGTCGCTATAATCCAGTTTTAGACTATACCTTCATTTTATGTTCTTTTTCTTTATATATCCAACTCTAAACGTATATTGATCTGGCGTAACTGCGAACAGAAGGTTTATTATATACAACTAGAACTAGACATTTGATCAAGGCAGATGATTGAGCTCCACGTTTTTGTGTTTACTATCAACTCGTGGAAGGTTAGGCTCCATCCATACATCATTTATTTGTTTACACTATGACCGAGCACCTTAAAGAAAAAAAATAATAATAAAAACCCCCAAAAATGCAATTTTTATGTATATAATAATATATATATAATCGCCATCAACGTTAAAAACAAATCAAAAATGAAATAATAAACAATTGAAAAGTATAATATTTTCTGGGAGGGAATAGAATTTGAAAATTTTACGAAATACACTGCTTTATGATAGATTCGATGTGATGGTAGCTTATTGATTTTGAAAATACATTTTTTTTTTGTCGAACAGTAGACGTCTATAAAACATCATACGCAATAATGTTTAAAGTTTTATATTTAACAAGTATAGCACTACATATATAGAGATGTGTAATTTTTGAAAAACGTCACAGTGGTTTTCGGGTTTTCGAGAATATCGCAAAAAAAAAAAAAAGTGTTTTGTGATTTAAAACAGACATTTACGTACTATTTGTATTTAAAATCACATTTTTTGTCATCTATACAACTAACATATAGTTTTACGCGCAGAACTGTTTGTTTTTCGAATGCAATTGGCTATCTTATATACTTTTTTAATTAAAAACATAATACACGACACAACTGCAAGTAGGCGATAGCTATGCAAGATGCGAGCACACAACATCCCCGGCACTACGGGACGAGTACGATTCCGTACGTTTTACCTTTTTGGGAATAAGATTCCGTATGGTCATTGTTCCCATGAAATACGACACGGATTCCGTATGAATTTGGGTGCAACGTTGTCAAATTTATATCACCGTGTCTCGGTACCCAGGCGCACGTGTATAGTTAATGTGTGCACTCGCGATTTAAGATATAATATATATACAGTGGCGTATTTATGGGGGGAGGGGGGTCCAGGGGTACTGGACCCCCCAAAAAAAAAAAAAGATTATCAAAAGATATTTTTTATTAAATACCTTATATCAATATATCCTGTTGGAATTTTCAAAAAAAAAAATTGGACCCCCAGAAAAAAGTTGAAAATACGCCACTGTATATATATATATATCTTACATCGTGGTACAGTGCACGCACGTTGTAGTGAAGGTAACAATATTATTGTCATGGATAATTTTAACCAAACATTATTTTGCTCGTGGTGGTAATTATTAATAAATAGCTGGTTAATAGTTAAACGATTGTGAGTGAACTTCGGTATAATAGGTATACGAAATTAGTACGAAGGATTCAAGATTGTCAATCGTGGCAACGTTGCATTAAGACACCATACGGAATGGTGTGGAAAAAAAGGTCAAAAAAAAGGTATTGTCGAACAACGAGCGTACGGAATCGTATTCTACCCGACACCGTCACTGACGTATTCTGTTTGTACTTTTTTTTTTTTTTTTTTTGTTAATAATTACCACTTACGTCATCACAAACAGAATTAGTCGAATTTATAACACGAATGATCATTTATCATCGTTTGCTGCAAACCATTCGATTAACCGTTCATTACGCGCGTCTCTTGTTAAAAATTATTGTCTTGAACGCTTTCCATATTTTCTGTTAACGATTTTATCGTATTTTTCTTTGTGTTTTATACGTATATAAAATTCTGACCGAGTAGATTTTCGTCGCGAGTAATACCGGTTATTATTAACCGCGTATAACGACAAAGACCTTTGTTTTACACGAAAAAAAAAAATGCTCCACGAACTACGACTAATTTATCTTTAAAAATGATATAATTCGGTTATTATTAAATAATTTTTAAACGCATAATGTAATTATATTAATACACGGTTTCAAACGCGATTATTTATTATTATAATCGCGCGGATATTGGTGAAATGCCAACACAATTATTTTTATTATTATTATTAAAATAACGATAATATTCGTGTGCGCGGTAATATACAATAAGTCGTATCAACATATAGGTACTATTTTATTGTACTCGACTATATTTTTTAAATCCAATCCCGTATTTATGGGGGGGGAGGGGGCAGGGTGAGCAAACTGGTGGAACTTTGGGGGGCGGTAAATTTGTGTGAACTTCTTTTTTGTGTTTAAATATATACGAGGGGTGTTCAATAAAGACTCGGACTTGTTCCATTTTCGATCTGGCTACACTGTAAACACGTGAACTTTGATACCGTTGGAAAGATCGTATTAATACGAATCTAATGGTATGTTCCCCTACAATTTCCGTTAAATAGTTTGCATGTTACAGTGGTTTGAAAATTCTACCTATATCCCACCGCAAATAAGGACCTGAAAGGACGTCGATTTCAGTCACAGAACCAGGCTTTAGGAGCTGTGGAGGCGATTTTCAAGAGGATGTCGGAGGGGGGGTTCAAGCACGTGTTCCAGAAGTGGCAAGAAAGGTGGGCTAAGTGTATTCGACTCGGCGGGGAGTATATTGAACGGGAAACCGAACAGAATTTGTAAATTTTTAGAAATAAAATTTTTATAAAGTTCGTCCGAGTCTTTATTGAACACCCCTCGTAGTTTAATAATTAAGTAAAACGTTTTTTTTTTTCTCTTCGTATATTCAATATTGTCGATTTTTGCGTGAAATTTAATGGAAGTTAAACGACGTTTACCTCTGGGGGAAGTTCTCTCTGTGGGAAATCTGTTTTTATACGAATACGGGATTTATCGATAACAATTACATGCAACTCGCACATGGCGTAGTTACTAACGTTAATTGTACACAATACGTACGTTTATTTCACTCGACTTCATAATAATATGTGTGATGCGTGTTCGAATAATATTAGGATATTTTAATATTGTTTAACAGTTTTATAGTGCGTATTATATTGCTGTATTAGTATATACGATCTATATAAAATACAAGTAAGGTTTTTATCATTTTTATTTGTAACACCTCCGCCATATAAAAGGGGCAGAATTTCAAAATTGCCCGGGGCGTCAAAATTTTAAATACGTCCCCGTTTAATACCTATATTCAATGTCGTTAGTGTTGTAAACAAATCATGCGATAATAATAATAATAATAATTGTTTCGATATATAAAATATAAGCGTTTACACGTTTTAAACCGTTCCGAAGTTAAAATGAGACAAATCAATTTCTGTTACGTTATATAGGTGACGCATATGAAGCAGAACGCTTCTTGGAGAGAGCCGCCCAACATAAAGGTCAACGGATGTTTTTATTCGGGAAACGTTTCGGGTGAACCGGACTCGGTGGTTACCGTAAGCCTCTGCGATGGAATTGTGAGTATCTTAATACATTTGATTTAACGTCTTGAAACTCGTTAAATTACGGTTGAAATTTATAGGCACATAATATTATACATTCCTACTGGGTACTGTTGTGTAGGTAATAATAATATCTCTATATTATATAGGACTATAATTTATAATACGAAACGAAATGAATCACCGCGACATTGCAGGGCACACGAGCAGCACAAGTGCAAATGTTTCGACTTTGTTAGAAAAAAAAAAACCGGAGACGTTAATATATATTGTAAATAAATAATTATATATATATATAATATAATATAATTATATATTATAGAAATTAACAATAGTGGTAATATTAGACTCGAATAAAATACTTTTAAAAGTATGTGGAATATACATATTCCGAATATGTATTCGATTACTGCATGACAATAGTATTCTCTAAGTGTTTTGAATACTTCATAAAAAGTATTCCAAATACTTTTAGAATACTTAAAAAAAAATTTTTTTTTTTCACTAGTTTTCAGTAATACGCAATGCCGTCCTAACCACCAATAATGCCCTAGGGCAATAATATTTGACACCCCAAAAAAAAAAAAAAAAAATTTTTACAACTAACGCAATATCTAATTACATAATTTTATATATTTTAATACAACAAATTTTTTCTTTTTGTCATTCATTTTTTTGACGCCCCCTGCATTCATAATACTTTGGACGCCCTAGGGTCCATTTGCCCCATTTGCCCCTCCCCCCTCCCTTGGGACGGCTATGGTAATACGAATATGGAATATAATATTATATAGTAATTATATTATTATTTAATCGAATACAAACACTCATCAATACGTATTTGGGGAGTTTAATAATTTTTTGCCTGTGTTTATAAATGAACACAATAACTAATAAGTAAATTAATAATACGTATTAGTTATGAAATATAAAACAGTTATAATTACATATTGTAATCAATGTCAAATGTACTTGATTATTTGAATAAGGTTGGGTTCAAGAACCAAATATAGCAAGATTATTGATAAAATAATAATTGATGTTTTAAATACCTACCGTTCCTATACATAGTTGCTACTCTTATTTTATTCTGAAATAATTACTTTTTTACATTTAAGTAATAAGTTATTATTTTTATGTACGAGTATGTACTATTCAAAATATGATTGAGCTTTAAAAAGTATTCGTAATATTGTATTCAAAATACTTTTTAAAAAAAATATTTTAAAAGTATTTTGAATACAGTATTCCGAATACCGTCTTCGGAATACCGCCCAATTCTGGCCAATACTGACAAAAATAACGAAATATTACAGATTTGAAATTCTTTCAAAATCTGAAGAAATAAAAAAACAGGTATTATTATATTATTTTTATTTTTAGATTATGTCGTCGTATATATATACCTACATCATAACAGTTATATAATATGGGGTGTATAAATATATACGCAGTATGTTCAAACACATATTCTAATTCTACAATTCTGCATTTGTATACACTGCGTATCAACAATATACTATAAAATAACTATAATGTGTACGCGCGTATTATTTTTATATTATGTACGAGTATCTATATATACAGTAAGGAAATGTTCGGCGGTTCTTCCAATAAACATATCTTGATCTCGGATGGTTATTTTTAAAATTGAAATATTTTCACAAATTCAAAGGTATATATTATAATCTTGTTAAAATTGAACGTTAGAATGCACTATGTCATCAACCAGAACCTAGTGAAGGTACCTAATACCTATTACTCGTATGTATTATTATTATTATTATTATTATTATTATTATTATTATTATTATTATTATTATTATTATTATTATTATTATTATTATTATTAGTAGTAGTATATTAAATGTATTTAAAAATTATTTTAATAAATACATAAACGAATATAGTAAACGTAATAAATAGTAATAAGAAATTTGAAAAAAAAAGTTGAATTCTAATAGACGGCAAAATTATTTAATTTCTTACTATTTGTGCAAAACATATTATAATATTCGTGTATATATTATATTTAATAAAATAATTGGGATTTGGCTAACTCGTATTAGAGCTGCAGTTACCAGAGCCGTAGCCAGGAGAAGGGAAGCGAAAAGTGTCTGAGTCCCGGACGCACAAATTTAAGAAATTAAAAAATTAATATAATAACAAAAATATAAAAATAAAATATAATTCATTCAAATTAAAAAAAATATATATATTTATATAAAATTAATACTCTAGCTATTATAGTTTTGTGCAATTTTGAGTTATGCCCCGGGCGCCAAATTCAGTTTACTACTGAAAAGTTATTACTACTATATTTTTTTTAAGTTTAGTCTTGGCTACAGTATAAATGTTTCATATTTGGTCATTAATTTTTTTTTTCTTTGAATAATTATTATTGAAGTTATTTTTATGCTTAGACAATCCGTACCCGTACGTATTATAATATGAAATCCGATAATAATAATAAAAAAAAAAAACGTAAAACGCTTAGATATATTGCCACCTAAGGAAAAATCGTAAATTACAATATTTTATTACGTATAAAAATATAATATCCTTACACTGCACTGCACCGAGTCGCAAAGTGAGAATATAACGTCGTAACGGGTCGTTGAAGTTTTTATCCAGATAAAAATTTGTGTCCGTAACATAATAATAATAATATATTATATGTACCAATACGCGCGTATTGATGAAAAGAATTATTTTTATTTTTCTTTTTTGAAATATTAAGATCATATAAATAATAATATATTAAATTTGATTTTTATGCATTTGAACGGGAGCCTATAAAATTTTTATTTTTTCTCCACACTGTGAAAAAAACGTGGAATATTAAAAAAAAAAAAAAAAGTAGTAATATTATTCAAATAAAAATCTTAAAAATTTATTGCCTTCGAAAACGTGATGCCTGGGGCAATTGTCCCCCTTCTAGATCCACTAAGTACGCCGTTATATATTATATAATTATTATTTACCTACTACAATATGTGTCGTTAAATGTATTTGTTTTTCTTAATTCGCATCGTTATACCTATTCTATTAAATATAAATACCTATTTAAATATATTTATTTTTAATTTTATAACATTTTAGAGTAGCAAATTGGAATTATATGTAGAAACCTATACATATAAGCACAAATGGATTTAGAATAATTTTAATTTATATAATTTAATTACACTATTTATAAGTGCTTACTGCTTAGCGTCTATAATTTATATTATTTACGTTTATATATATATATGTATATTGTATACAACATATAGGTACCGGCTATAGAATCGCGAGAGCCGAAGGGTTTTGTTAAAATTTGTATTTAATTACATTTTCACTGTACTCTACAAGCATCTCAATGAACTTTTTTTTCAATCTTTCACAAATTATTTATTGTTTAATTTTTTTTTTTTAATTTTGCTAAATCGCGTGAAAACAAACGTACAGGTAAGTATATAAATATTGTATAATATATGCGAGAGGATTACCTAAATTTTTAGTCTCGCAGGGCTAGCGGCTAAGCCTATACTCAGCTATACGTAGGTATATTTTTAATGTTTGCAGAGTGTGTATTATATTGATTACATATACATAGGTACCTAAATTAATGTTTAAAAATAAATAGAAATTTAAGGAATTAAAACATAAAAATATCGCGGGAATAATTATTGTTCAATAATAACGAATTCTGTATCGATATTGTGTTATTTGCAGCCTGTGACTATTTAAAATAGATTGTTTGCTTTTAACAGTTTCGGTGCAGAGTAAGAATGACACGATGTGTAATATCGAACAATATTCGTTTATCGGAACAACGGCAACGCGCGTTAATTCCCGGCGTCGTTTAAATTCCTCTCATTCGTGTGTTCCAAGCACGAGACGAGGTGGCCGAGTGGTTAAGGCGTTGGACTGCTAATCCAATGTGCTCTGCACGCGTGGGTTCGAATCCCATCCTCGTCGGAAATCGTACACAAACACAATTTTTTTTTTTTGCGTTTTTTTTTTTTTTTTCATTTCTACTCGATTTAACAATCACATTTTACACACTCTATTTATTCGTTTTATGTTTTTTAATTAAAAAACTGTTCGGTTTCCAATACATATTTTTCATTACACATGAAATACTATAAATATACTAAAATATCTATATACATCGAATTTTAAATTAAATTTCATTCATGTTTAACGCATTTATGCCTATTACAAAGTAATGAATTACTACTACTGCATATCATTGAACATTTTATTATTGCATTCGTACAAATTATCAACGTTAATATAAATTACATATACATTATTAGGTACGTATAAAATATAAATGTTATTTCGTTAAAGTCGTTATATAGATGCAAAGTAGCTGTATGGAGCCACTTCAAAATATAAAATTGACATTTAGCACCTTTATTCTGTAGGGATATAATATGTTTAAGGGCGTAGTCAGGGGGGTGTATAGGCTGTAGACCTCCCCCCCCCCTTATGGCCGTGTTTTTTTTTTTTTTTAGATATGTATGCTATATTAATTGCATTTAGCAGATGGACGATCCTAATTATTGTTAAAATAAAATATATATTAAAAAAATAACAATAAATATATTTTATATATAAATTAATGTATATTATAAAAAAATATATAAGAAAAGAAAATATGCCTGGAGTATTCACAAAGTGTTTATAAAGGTAATAACTGTAGTTTCACCTATATAAGTCATCATCGGGTTAACCCACGTCATAAATCTGATGGTAACTTATAGTCGAAAACAGTTGTCAACTTTATATCTAAGCATTTTTCGAATACTCCAGGCATATTTTCATTTTATACATTTTTTTTATAATATATATATATATTAATTTTGTATTACATATATAGGTATATTGTTATTTTTAAGATATATATATATTTTTTTTCATTTATTCCTAAGTGTTATTGTATTTTGTATTACATATAATATTTATCTTTACAGTTTACACCAATATACTTTTTGACACTTTTAATTCTTTATTATCTACATAGGTATTATCGGATCTTAGCCCTCGCCGTACAAAATTCCGGGCTATGTCACTGCAGCGTATTAATGTTTATAGTGTCTCTACTTAATTAAATAATTACTCATATATGATAATATTGTATTTAAACAACGATTTATCAATTTATAATATTATTATACACGGGACTATACAATCTATTTATACCGCCATCATCGATTTTATGAAATCAATGCTTATTATATGCTATCACAATGACACTAGGTATATAATATTATAATAAGACTATAAATTGTATCCCATTATTTTTCCGTTTATACCAATAAAATTAGTATTCATTGTAATGGCATAGACAGTGGACTTATATGGTATATCATATATAAGTAAATAGTGTGTAGACGCTATGTGCTGCAAATATCCATACAGGTATACATAGGTGCCAATTGTGTATATTTTGAAATGGCTCTGTATATACGTATACTATGCTGCAGGAAACGACTTTAACAAAATAATAATATAATATATTTTATACGTACTCGATAATATATTATTCTTACCTAATATACGTATAATACAAATGACTTATGTATATTAACGTTGATAATTTATACCGATTCAATAAAGAAATATGTTCAACAATATAACAGTAATAAATCGATATTCAAATAAAATCTTTGTTCGTATTGCAGTATTATTTATAATTCAGATTCTTTAAAACTTTCATGTAGAAAAACGTTTATAATCGTTTTTTTTTATACCTTCTTACATTTAGACACCAGCTAGATCTATTACCTATTTAGATAGATACTATAATAAATATAAATAATATTTTGTAATATTTATAATCAATAATAATTGATTTAGTTTACTATACTGCAGGGTGTTTCATTCAAATGATAACACGAAATATTTTTAACTGATGACCTCAGATCGAAACGGGAACTCATTCTGGGTTAATTTTCAAACTGTTAACCCTTTCGGTGTATGCGTATGCAATAAAAATGCATTTATAACAAAACCTATTTTTCGCCTAAGATTCGATCAGAACACGTTTTTTTTTAAACAACTTTGATAAATTAACTTTTTTCGTATTTCGAAAATTAGCTGACTCACAACCATCTTAATTTTAAACAACAAATCATTTTTTCAATTTTTCAAAAAATTCTAAAAGGTTTTAATAATTTTTGTTGATTATTATTTGTTCGTGAAACGATTAAAATGTATTCATCGAAATGCCCTATTTTTAATTGGAAAAAGGGAACGGGCCGAGTCAAAAAAATTATTCAAACTAAATATAGAGCATGTCCTCTTTGTTTTTATTATGACTTTTCTACAAAAACTTAACCGGCTGGGTTTTTTTTTTTAATTTACACTGCAAAAACAAACCGATTACGAGTTTGTCCACCACAGTTGTCCGAGTACAGTACGACTTCTTTTATCTACCTATACTGTTCCTTTATAATTTTTAAATACAGAATTAATCAAGTAGCAGTTTAATTTGATCGTCTTTTGCTATCTGATCGCTTCCACTTCATATCAAAACAGTATTTCTAGTTATTTCTCTATATCATAGGTTGTAAAATTATATGTTTGCCTTTATAATAAAATCTGCTTATTTCAGTTTGCTGTGTATGACGTACATTAAGTTACAATATACATTGTTGTAGGTATTGTATGTAGTATTGCACAGGACTCATTCTATAAGGATTTTTCCTGCATCCCAAAATCTAAATAAATTTTGTTAAGATTTATTCGTATCATAATAACCTCCTACCCTAAAAAAATGTCGTATAAAAACCATATGTTTTTTTTTTAAATCTTTTAATTTCACTCATTATTCTACTTATTCTTCTAAAAACAAAGTTAGCGGTCATGATAACACAGTACAAGAAATATTATTAATTTTAATTTTATTTATTTAATTATTTAGGATTATAGTTGGGTAACGTTTAAAACTTTCTTTTTTTTTTAATGATAATAGTATCTTCTTCCTGAACGTCCAGTGGCGGTTATATCAAAGTCATACCCGGGAGGGGGTAAACTCAAACTCAGTGGTGAGTTAAGGACCCCTCTCCCGATCATTGAATTTAACCTCCGCCACAGTGCCGTAGCCAGGGGGGGCACTAGGGGCACGTGCCGCCCCCGAAATTTTATATATATATATAAATTTAAGCCACTAATAAGTTGATGTATTTTAAAATGATTATAATAGTGGTAAAAAAATCTAGTGCTCCCCCCCCCCAAAAAAATAAATTTCTAGCTACGACACTGCTCCGCCACCTCCCCACACTATCAGTATTAAAATTTTATACTCAAAGGTTTAGGATAGGTATTTCGCCGTTTTAAATGTGTATTTAGGTATCAAAATATTAAAAAATATACTCCAAGGGAGGGGGATACGATCCACCTATTGCCCTCCCCAGATATCTGCCACTATCAACGTTTATTTTCGTGCTTTGAAGTATAATTCGATCCTCAAAAACATTGAACCAATCTTGTTCACGTGCTTTAGGAGTTTCTTTAAACCGACGATTTAATGAGTTTATCCATAACAACGTTGAAAGTCTTGGATCCCACGTGGTTAAAGGTGACATGTTATAGTGAACGAACAAAATATTTAAACAATATTTTCATTTTTTCACACATTATACGTGCACTGTTTTTAGGGTGCACAAATTCATGGAGCCAACTGCTCATTTGACATTTTCTATATTACCCGATTTGGGTCCTATAATGTCCTATAGAATTCCGTATGAGTAAGGTCTGGTATTGCATTATTCAAAAGAGGTGGTATTTTTTTTTCGTCACTATATAATAAGAACGGAATCGTACGAATTTATAAATGAATGAACTGAAATTTCCGAGAATTTTGTTTTCACGCATTTTGATGTGATCGAATGATAATTTTTGATTCTATAAACAAAAAAAAATTCATTTTTACTGTTGTTTCGCGTACTCCGCACCGGCGTAGCTAGAAAGATGGTAATCGACACGCTAGATAAATCGTCAAATGCCAACATTTAATTTTAAATATATAATATATACAAAATTTTACAATTTAATTGTCATGATAATAAATAAAATTAATGAAAACTTGAGGTTTTGCGCTCTGCGTATAATTCAACGTTGTCCTCTCGGCTACTTCTATAAATACGCCATTACAATACACCCGCGCCGAGTATATTCGAATTTTAAATGAAATTTAAAAAAAAAAAAAAAAAAAACTGTCCAGCCCATAAAGGGCATGCGAAACGCCTTTGCCGTCACGAGACGAGGTGGCCGAGTGGTTAAGGCGTTGGACTGCTAATCCAATGTGCTCTGCACGCGTGGGTTCGAATCCCATCTTCGTCGAATACGTTGGTAAAAATAATTTTTTTACTTTTTTTTTTTTGATTTTTAACAATATAACTTTTTTTTTTTATTATTATTAAAGAACACGCGGGTCTCCGTCGAATACGTTCCGTAAAATATTACTTTTTTTTTCGATTTTTAACAATAATTTTTTTATTTTATTTCTTTATTGGAATCGCTACAATATTCTGTCGTTTTAATTTAACAAAATAATGTAAAACAGAAGTTAAGTGCCGCCAGCGTGTTGTTTCACGAGTACAGCTTTGGCATCATTTCAATCGATCTATATATGTAGTATCGCGAACCGAAGAAATTATATACACATGCTTATGAAACCCATTGAGTATCTATTTTAATTTTGATTTTAAAAACCAGAGTTTATTTTCAATGTAATTGGCCAGACGTTTCACTTTTTCTTTCCCCTTTTTTTTTTTTTTCATTTTGCTCCGCAGCGTATAACATAAACGATCGCGGTTTTGTGCGTCAAAATTAAAACGACCGCTCGTATAATATTAACAGAATAATAATAACGCTTTTTTTTTTTTTTTACTGCAACATGTCGACCCGTGTATGTAAATAACGTATTACCAGTGTTCGAATTGGAAAAGTAAAAGAAAGGGGACACCAAGACTTTAAAAAAATTAGCGTCCTTTACAATGATTAGACTCAACGTGACACGCTGGTGGCTTTGTCCCTCACATAATCGTTCGTTTTCGTCAAATTATTACAATATTATTTTTTTTTTTTTAAGGCTTAGTATAGGCCATTAAGGCCCTTTGCCGCAACTACCACCTCCTCCCATCGTTCTCTATCCTTTGCCATCTCTTCCGGATTCTCAACTCCTATTAGCCTTAGATCTTGGTGTACACGGTCACTCCATCGTTGTCTCGGTCGGCCGAGGGGTCTCTTTTTGTTTGGTTTCCATGAAGTTATTTTGCTTAATATTTTTCCTTCAGCACGCCAGACATGTCCTGCCCATCCGATTCTTTTGCTCTTCATAAATTGATATATATATATATAATAATATATATATATCAACAATTACAATGAATATATTTTTTTTATTAAACTTATCACTTATTAAGAGGATGCAATACGGAAAGTAAAACGCGTGCAATTTACCGTAACTTTGTGTGAAAACTAGTTTGCGCGAACATAAAACACCGGAGCTACAATCAAAATAAAAACACCAAATTTTGGAACTACATATGGAAGAGAACTTAATCCGTGTCGTAGCATTTTTTTTCATAACTCGTTTCAATTTTGTATTATATATGTAAAAAAAAAAATCGAAAATCATAAAAATTGAACGGTTAATTACTTGATTTAAAATGACTTTATAAAAAAAAAAAATAAAACGCTACGACATAGATTAGGTTCTCTTCTGTGTGGTACCAAAATTTGATCGTTTTATTTTGTTTATAGCCCCGGTGTTTTGTGTTCGCGTAAACCAGTTTTTTAGTCTCTTATTTGAGACGTGTAGCAATAATAATTATTAATTGCTATTACTTGGCAATGGAGTATTTTCTGCAGTTGTCTCGCCGACTATACCTGTCTAATTTTGTTTCTGAAATAGGCCATAACTAGTACTATATAATAATAATAAACAACAAAATGCGCCTCACAAAATGATAAAAAAGTGTTATCTTTAAAATAGTGTTGACGTGTCGTGAAGCGTCTGAGTACAAGTATTTAAATATTTATTAGCATTGAATACTTTTATTTACAATTTTTTTTAGGTTCTTAGATATTACCGCTATTTATACAAATTAACTGTTAACTGTTAAAAAATATTAATATTATTTCAGTCTAATATTGTACTAACAAGTTTATGACTCCTCAAATCTCATATCGTTTAAAAATGAATAAATTTATCTCATATATACTGTTTCGTATCTACATATTAAAGTAAATTCACTGAATTCCTGACAGAAATCTCGCGATCATCCGATTATCGTGAATGTTATGATTAGAAAAAAATAGTTTTTTTTTTTTTTTTTTATAACGAACGCTAGTATTTGAAATAATGTTTATAAATTATTGGTTATTTGAACATTATTTAAATAAAATTAGTGTTACAAAAGCGTTTAAACGGTATTTTAAGTACACATTTTATTTTATACAACACTGATATAACAATATATTTTTCATCTAAAGATATCAATATAAACCACAATATTGATTTAAGTAAATTTGAATTCATTTCCCGCAATATTATCAGACATCAGTAGAACGTGTCAAATACGTACAGTGTGCAGGTGGTAACCGCAGTAGGTTATGGTCGTAATAAATGTGGAAGCGAGTTAAAAGTTTTAAATGAAAAAAAAAGCGATTGGTTCAAACTAGAATTTTGTTAATTGAATTCAAGCGATGGACATACGATATATATGTATGACATATGATACACTGTAGTTCACGCGTTTTTCTTTAACACTATATTACGCCGTAGCTAATTTTGGAAACTAGATTGACAGGAAGGGACTTACTTCTCGATTACATCTATTGGTGTCACACGCAAAGGCGTTACACGAATATTTGCTATTCTTGTCAAATCTATAACAAAAGGGGGAATTTAAGTGTATACATTTCAGGTAAAACGTGGCGTTCGTACGAAAAACGAAATTCGATACTGTCCAATTACAACATATGAATTAATATCTGTAATCGATTATACGCATGTAAAAATACATCTGTCCGATGAATTGTGACGGACTGCAATAAATAATAATCGTATATCTATAAACGAATGTGCGTTTGTTAATACTCGGTAATCTGGGAAACCACAAAAGCTGTCGAATCCATTTTCTTCACATCGTGCGTTCGATTGGTGTTCCCGTTGGTTTTTATTTTGGTCAGGTGCCGCCAGGTGGCGCCGGTGCGATCAACTTTTATTCAAATCAGATTTGTATTTTAACATTCATAGTTCATACAGACACACTTCTGCATTTATAATAGCAAGTGACGACGAGATAATAATTATTGATACACGAACGAAAATATAACGCATAAAGTTTGTCCGTGATTTATTCCTTCGATCTGCCGTATATAATATTATATTTACAGTCATTATAACCGCAATCATTTCCCGTGAAATGTAATTACACGTAAATTTGGTATACCCATATACTAGTGCTCTTCACGGTCCGGAACGGACCGGACCAACGTTCAGTTTGGTCCGGTCCGAAGGAATAAAAATGAATCAAATGCTTGGTGCAGTCCAACTGACTGATTTCGAAAAAAGTTCATTCAAATTCATACTAATTTAGTTCGGTGCGGTTTTCACAAAAATGAAAACCAATTATAATCAATACAATCACGAATTGGTAAAAATTAAACGGTGGTCATTTAGAAATTTAATCTGGTCTTTAGTACAAATAATAACGTCTAAAAAAAAAAAAAAAATACGGGCTGGACTTCACTACAAAAAATATCAGTCCGGTTCGGTCTGATAGAAATATTTGGTCCGGTCCCATTTGCTAAAAATTTTTTTTTTTTTGAAACAGCAGTTGGTCTCTGGTTCAGTTCGACATAACTAAATGAGACAACGCAACCGGTCTGGTTCCGGTTCAGACCATGTCTTACCGGTTCCATGAAATAAAGGACCGCGCATACACTACGTGTACGTTTATTATTGTTTCCTAACGTTATTTTCCATATGATAACATGATCTTACGCGTAAAAAACTGCTCGCGCGTCTACGTCAAAATCGATATTTAAAACCTAAAGTGCGTGCACGTGAAAGAAAAACATGAGAAAAACAAACTCTTTTCGACTTCTATTTTTACGGTATTATAAATTCGTCGGCGCTGTTGATGGAACGCGTCCCTCGTCGCCGTACCAAATGCATAATAAACCTTCCGGCTGCTGTACACCTACCGAATGAATGTGCACTTCTCACGCGCGTCTTTGATATATTGAAAAGCGTCAACGATGATTATCTTTTCTGTCAATAGAACAAAACAAAATTATTATTATTGTATGCCGTCGATTGAACGTCTTCATTAGACTATCGACGGATTGTTGTACTGCAGACGTACGCACATATAGGAAATATAAAATACCCGTTGTCGATATAAAACGTGATTTCGATCATAAAACGAACATTGCGTACCGGTAAACAATTTCTTAAGTGCATATCGGTTTTTTATTTCTGTCCCCGCAATAGTTTTTATTGCCAAACTCACGTTGGTCAAAACGATATTGATTCTGGCATACTTATTGCACCGTGGGATTCGTGTTGAATACATATGAACACCAGTACGTATTGCATGTATAATAAAATGAAATTTAAGTTTTAAATTTTTTTTACTTCATCTTAATCGAATCAACGTTTATTGACCGAGATTCAAAAAAAAAAAAAAAATAAATGAATATTCGATACGAAACAGAACGTTATACGGTTTAATAGCAATGAAACCAAATTTTGCCTCGATATTATATCTTTTCAAATGTCTTTAATATAGCAAAAAAAGTTATGAATTTTTATCTAGTTTTTTTTTTTTTTGTAAAATTATGTAATCTAAAAATATAATTTCTCTTATTAAATCGGAAGCTTTTCTACTTATTCTCTTTTATAATTTTCATTGTTAGATAGCACGTATGCGAAACAATACTTGAAAATTCTAATTTATTATATTGAAAAATTTGTTTCGTAAACTTTTAAATTGTATCGAAAAAGTATAGTATTAATAATCCTCAAGCATTTATTATTATTAAATGCACTTATATTACGTGACGTTCTCAATTAAATTTATATTTAAATTGTGTGTATATATATATAAACGAATAAAAAATATTTAAATTAGATTATACGGAGTATGAGCATGATGAAACGTTACACCTGTCTGTCACAGTCGTTTTAAGAGCTCCATTAACATTACGTTTTATTTTTTTTTAAATCTTTTTGGCACAGCGCTTAGACAAATTTCCGTAGCTGTTCGAATAACGCTAAGCGGTTTTTATACGTTTTAATAATTTAATTTTTTTTTTTTTTAAAGCGGTAACGGCCTTTAAGACCAGCCTTCCAAGCACATATCCCTCCACGTATTTCTGTCCTCCGCTGCTTCTCGCCATTGTGTACCATGTTCTCCTACTCCTCGTAAATTTTTTTTTTAACAACACATTCCTCTCATCTTAATCGAGGAAATTTTTTAACTCTTTATGCATTCCGAAATGTACAAAATATAACGCGTATACGCGTATCAAAAATATAATTATTTCAAATCGTATTATTATTATACGAGATACGGCGCGTATTGTGAATATTGTATTTGTTGTGGTAGGCACGATAACTGATACACGGATTAATATAATAATCCAAAAAAAAAAAAACTTTTAAAAATTTTTATGAAGCGCGGTCATAATATTTTCTTAACGTTCTAGACGCGGTAATAATTTATTTCACGTCCTCGCCCTGTACACACAATAACGTCTATTCTCCCACAAACTCGTTTTAATAACATAATATTATATTGTATAACATAACGTCTGCGCGCGGGATGTATCTTTATGATATTGTCCGAGAAATAATGATTTTTTTTATCATCCCGGAACGAATAAAACACTGCGCGTGTAACGTCTGAAATCGAAATTATTTATGTACGTTTACTTTATGCAGATATATACGTTAAACGTTTCAACATGTTCGCGCGCCTGTATGTGTGTGTATACCATCAGCTGCGAGATTCAGAAGAAAAATCGATATAATATCTATCGGTGGTCGTAAAGACGCGCATTCGACGGGTTTTATGGTATATTATAAAAATGTATACACCGAACCGATAGAAGTATTTAAAATCGCGTGTTTTATACGCATATTGTATATTATAATATTGTTTATATAATCATTGCACTATATATACGTATATATATTTAATTTATATACACGCCGCAGTCGCGGAGTATACGGGAATTTATTATTTTTATAACGTTAGACAGGTACGTAATAAATGAGTGGTTACGTCGTGTTCCGTGTTATAATATTGTACGACGTATAGACGTATATTAAAATTTGTAGGCGTACATTTGTGTAAAAGCATTATTATTATTATTATTATTATCACTCGAATGACAGATAGCATAATATTATAACGAGTCATCCTTATATAAACAAAACCGCGGCACGCAATTCATTGATTTTTATATACTGATTACGTACACGTAATAATCGTGCGTTTATAATATGCCTACACTGCGAAAAACAAGTTGATGTGAATTTTTTTTTAAGTGAACAATTTTTTTTTAGGCACGCTTTATGTGCGGCGTTAACCCGTGAAAGCGAGCGAACGAAATTCGGTATTAAAAAAAAAAAAAAAAATAGAAACGAGAGCCGTAACACCGCTCACAGCCTCCGTTTATATAATCTTGAACTATAAACCGGACGTATAGTCGAAACTATAATTTTATTATTGAGATAATCGCCTGTATATAGAGTTATACTAACAAATTTTTTTTTTTGTACAACTTACGTGTAATAAGCGCGTATATATATATATATAGTGAATTATCGTTGATACTGTAACGTCCCCTCTCCCTCGCTCCCGTCGGGGGAGTTTTGTTTGTTTTCACCAGTGTAATACTTATTATTGTAGAAAAGCCTACCATATGTGGAATAAAACAAATATTACAATATCAATGTCTTTTATTTCCTACTAATGGTGAGCGAGGTCGGGTGGTAAGTAAACGTTTCGCCGGGGCCGTTGATTGACTTCGAACACTGCTGAACACTGCCACTGCTACTGGTACCGTCACCAGTGGCGTGCTCAGGGGGCCGGGGAGGTTAGGGGTTATATCCCTCCCATTGTATTTTTTTGCCGACCTACAGAAAACAACTTATTATAGTTATAAGAGCTGTTTTAGAGTCATTATACTTAATACTTTTTATTAGTTATTAGTAAAAAGTTATTACTTATGACAATATACATTTACTATACATATAACGTATGTCATGTTAATTGAACAACTTCGTATTAATGTGTTATAATTTAAATTCATTTTAATCATAGAACAATTTACAAATGTACACAATTATAAGCTAGAAACGATTTTGGAGAGCTTGAAACATAAACATTTGAGTTTTTTGGTATTCCGGCACTTATTTCATTTCTTTTTATCGTTGTTCCGCCGCCCTCGCAGATCCCCGTAGCGTGGTGGAATAGAGCTCATTCCTCGGATCCTAAGCAATCCATCGGAACAATTTTCATTCAAATCGGACGTGTAGTTTTTACGTGAAAACTCATATACACTTTACGCGGGGGACAAGTGAAAGTTTTCCTCGGAACTCGTTAACTCGTCAATGTCCAACACGACTAATATAATATGCATAAAGTGGCGCCCACGTGACTTACTGTATTATGCGTAATACAATATTGCATGTGTCTGGTGGGCGTAAGTGGAGTATTGCCTTATTTTATAACCAGAGATTCTAAACGCTTGCTATTGAGTGTGTAATATGGACTAGCCAGAGCCCAACGGCCCAATATTCGATTCGTATTTCATGTCATACATTATGCGTTTGAGAGTTTGAACAAAAGACCTGCTTATAGTTTATCGCGTTTTACCAAAATAAAACGATAACGACGTAATGTACATTTAAATTCAATTTTTTACAACATATATATAATACATTATTTTTATAACTACTATATGTACTTATCAAATATATATATATACATATTTAATTACTTAGTTATATTTTATTGTTTAATATAAATATAACAAGGACAAAATATTAATTATATTCATGTACGTATAACCTACATTTACAAAAAGGTTACAAAAAAAAAAAAAGATAAAACACAAATATACGCAAATCGTCGTCACGTCATTATTTTTAGAATTTTCAGGGATCGTACAATATTATTATGCGTATACATGTATTTGGTAAGTATGGCCGAATGCATTTTTTTTTTTTTTTTGTAAATTTTTTTATTGCTTAGGTAAATGTAATATGAACTCAAGCTCGTATTCAAAAACATATTCGAGTAAAGCTGAGATATAGTAGAAAAAAAAATCTATATTATAATATACAACATGCACCACGACGGTCGGAGGAGAGGGGATTCACTTTTAGTTGACAGACGTGTTCTCTTAGAAATCTTCGGCACGCCACTATAATGTATTATGTACACACGTTTATCGTTATTTATTGTATACAGTGGAGAAGCCAGGAGAGGTTTAGGGTTCAAACCCCCATTCGAGTTTTTTTATATAGTAATAATATTTTATTGATTACTGTTTTGTACCATTGGATGTCAAGTCTTGAAATAATTTTGATTTTTATTTTATTTTACAGTCAAATACTTATAAGTTCTAAAATATAATAATACTAATGACGCGTGAGTGACAAAATACATTTATTTGATTGATGCACAAATGTACAATTTTATTCTCTTCGTTATCATATACTGATAGGTAGCGATGTGATAAGCAATGGACAAAAACGAAAAATAATGCCCTGGTCATATTATTAAAATTATATCTTGCACATCGTTTAACGTTTTACACAGTGAAGCATGGAAGCATTTTTATTCATATATAATATCTAACCTAATCGACGGTCAGATATTGTCTACTATCAAATGACGTTGTGCCGCCGTTCAACTGTTCTATGGTAGGTAACAGTTTTATAATTAGGGTTCGGAAGTTGTAGGAGTTAAAATAGACAAAATATGCAAAAAAAATTGTTATTAAACACCGCTGATTATGTATGTATATTTTATAATATTTATGTGACGGAGGAGGGAAAAAATAGAATGGAAAAATACGTTTTCAAAACGAAAAATGTGGCCGTGACGTGTATATATAACTGTGCGCGTATATATTTTTATTACTTATATTATTATTAAACTAAATATTACACATAATATATACATATGTGCAGTGTTAAGCGGTCATTGGCCATCGCGAAGCTTTGCAGGAAAGGCACGTGCTGGCCGTTTTCGCGCGAGCCACACGTTGTGTCTCAATATAATAATATATGTACCAGTAACATACGGATATTTTATTATTTATTATTATTATTATTATTATTATTATTATTATTATTATTATTATAATAATAATATACGCGTTATCGAATTTACGTGCTCGTAAGATTTTCCGCGAACAAAAACCGCAATCGGTTATCGCGTTTATACTTTTTTTTTACATATATTATACGGTGCACGTGTCCTGACCGTATATAAATACTTACAATATACTTACTCGGGCTTTAATTATACTAAGGGGTCGGTCGTTGTGTATTATAGTGTCTTGCGCGTGCAATAACGGTTCACATATTGTTATTATTAGGCTTGTTTAAAACGAAGCGTTATATATATATATGGGTATAATTTGCATATATACGAACGGAAACTGTTGCGTTAAAAGGGACCCGGTGGCATATTAACATTCTGTACATTCTGTCCTACACGAGTGCTGTTCCGTTATTGGTCTATTCAAATTTACCGCCGGAATTATATTATACGTTCCATGACATTTGTGATGTCAGTGTGTTATCAGTGTATTATTATTGTACTCATCATAACAAGTCTAAGAGAGCTACTGAGCACACAGACATCTCCACTCGCTCGCTTCGCGAGTTCCTGTCGAAACTTTAACTATAAAACTTATAAAACTATCCATTGATTTGTTATGAAAAACCACCTAAAGTTAATGAAGTGCGCACGTTTGGTTTGTTTGATAATAATACACTGATAACACACTGACATCACAGATGTCATGGAACATAATATAATTACGGATTTATACTTTCCGTAATTTATTTTTCCGATAAAATATGCCCCACCTAATGATAGATATAATAATGATAACAATGTGAATTGAGATAATTGCTATAAAATTTAAACGGCGGTAAATTTGAATAGACCAATCATCAAACAGCTGTCGTGTAGCAGTATACAAAATGTTAATATGCGACCCGGTGCATATTTTTTTTTAAACTTTTCAAGAATAAAAAAAAAAAATCGTTTTGTTCTTAATTATTATAATTTGCATTTAACAAAACCAATTATAAACATAATTTCGATTAACAGTGGCGTTACAATGTACAAATAAATAGTAAACAAAAACTTTGAAAATTAGTTTTTCTATAAATAACTAAACATTATTATTGTTGTTAAAATGACGTAGTTCTTTCTTTTAATACATTTTATAATGTCTTATAACAATATGATGAATAGAAAAAACGATATTTTCCCGGTAAAATTAAAAATACAAAATTTATTGTATCAGTCTTTGATTAACGTATTATAATAAACCGAAATCATAATTTTCAAGTAGGTTGATTTCATACTATGTTTGACTTAATGCAACTAATAATAATAATATTTCGAAAATTGACGATAAAATAAAAATAAAATTTTTGAAACTTCAAATAACAAAGAAAAAAAGACACATTGGTTCTTTTGCCAGTATTTTAAATAATAAAATGAAACGTTTAATATAAATACGTTTATAATATAGGTACTAAGACTAAAAAGATAATTACTAGTCAATCACTGACCGCTGTAAAATTCTTTGTATTTTTCATCAACGTATATGGCATACATTTTTTTTGTTTTGTGTCCAGTCAAGTTGTATCATTTTTGACGGAAACTTTTCCATTTGGATATAATATTTGATCAATCGGTAGTTCAACTTTTGTATTTGACGTATTTTGTATTGGAAAAGTGTGTGCTTTATAATACCATCAATAAAAGAAAGAACTCTAACATATCCTAGAAAATTACCGTCATATATAAAGTGACGAAAAGTATGTACCTATTTACAAAATATTGCTCAATTTTTTTCTTTTAGCTGCTCTAGTTTGAAATAAAACACAATTTCGTAGACCGTCTAGGGCCGTCGCCCAACTCTACCCTTGCACTGCACTGTAGGTGCCCCAAGCACGTTACACCGGTTGAATTTACCGCGTTCGCGTCAAGAGCGTACTCAAGGGGGATTTCGGGTCCGGACCCCGCCTCCACAATTGAAAATGTTTTCATATGATTCAAATTCAATCGAATGAAAATTAAATGATATTAATATTATACACGTAATCATATATAATTATTGTAACAATCAATGTTCATAATAAACATTGATTTATGTCTTCATATAGCGTTTCAAATCGGCTATCGTTCCGAAGTCAGTTAGATTCATAGCGGTTTTCATTGGGGGATTTCTAGAAATGAAATGCGTAAAAAATGTAAATAAATGCATAGTGGGTACCTGTGTGTATACCAGATTTTTGTTCAGTTGCAATGTCTAAGTATGGGGTCCACCTCTTGAAAAAATTCTGGTTCCGCCACCAGTCCACGTATTATTATTATTATTATATCGTTTTCGTACGCGCGTGCGTACGCATGTTACACGCACTCTGCGTATTATATTTTTACACAAATATAAATATATATATATATATATATATATATATATATATATATATATATATATATACACACACATTTATATGTATATATGACTGTTGCAGCGTAAACATTGCCAAAAAAAAAAAAAAAAACGTTTATGAGCTGCCGAATGAGCAACAGCAGATAAAACATCCGCGAAACCGCGACGATGACGCGCGCATAGAAACACATCGTGTGCTCGGGGCCGCCGCTAGACAATGCAGTATATATATATATGTATATAATACAAATAAGAAAACTTAAAATGTTTCTTCCTCTCATGTTGTGACCTCTTACATCCTCCCTCTGGACCGTACCGACCAGCCCCAACGCTCGTACACGTCGACCTTTCCCCCCAAAAAAAATACTGTAAAATAACTCGTTATATAAATTGTTTTTTTTTTTTTTTTAGTTCATGTTTAACAAGACAATAAATTAATTACGTAGGTTTAAAAAAAAATATAAAAATTATCATTAAACGCATTTATATTCAGCTGATATTGTTTTCGTCACAAATATTGCCGAAGAATCGATATCATAACACGAGGAGGAATCCACAGTTTTTTCTTTTCGTTCTTTACGTGATTTAAAATTTTCTGGCTCGGCGAAACGCCAATGGATATCTAAAATATATTATATACTAATAATATTGTATTAAACCTTAAAATGTACATCCGTTTTAGGTTTTTAATAACGACTCGGCGGAGATTTCGTCGTGACTCAAAAGCGAATCGAAATAAAATGTTTGATGGTACGCGAGAAATGTTCACACGATAAAACACGAGCGGAAAAATAATTATTATTTTTAATCAATATGAAACTTTGAAGCCAATTCAATAAAAATTTCAACCGTAAAGGTTTAATACGGAGTTCTGGTTTTCGTATTCACAAAAAACCTAACACTTTTCGTTATAACGCTGCTTCCCGTCTGCACTTCTTTACATTATAATCTTGTTTAAGTTGGATTTTCTGTCATTTTTTTTTTTCGTTTGTTTACTATATGAATCGTACTTTATACAACGTTATTACTATATACAAATTATTTTTTAATTTTTATTAAAATTTATCCGTATTTCATAGCAGAAAAAAAAATTGATTCAGGTCACATTTTAGTCATTTGTTTCGCGGCTAATTTAATACCGCTCTTTCGTCAACCGTTACCGACATCAACGTAACTAGAGGAGGCCTAAAAAGTCCCCTAGAAACGTTTCTATTTTTAAAAACGAATTAATAACAATTAATATAGAATGATGTAAAATATAACTCAAGAACTACCGATAAATTACATAAAAACGGGACAACAACGAGTATTCTATTATTATCGTAATTCCACAACTAATGGTTATAACAACTTGAAATATTCTACCAAATACGTAATTTTATATTATATATTAGGAGGAAAAAAATGTTCAAAAAATTTCTTTTAATTTTGGTCTATTTATAGCAATTATATATACGTCGAGGTATTTAATTCATAAAAGAGGTAATTGTCGGTGGTTTTATGGTTAAAAAAAAATCTCGAAGCCGCGATTTTCTTTTATAAACATTTCAAATTTTTCGACAAAGTGTGTTTTATATTTTTCGCGGAAAATTACATATTATGTTCAAAACTAATGGTAAATAATATATTTTCAATTAGAACCTATGCCGCATAGGCCCGTGTTGACTGTGCACTGTGGCGGTCAAATGGGGGGATAGGTCCCCCCATGACCTTTTTGTTATTATGTATTATTTTTAACATACCGTTTATTGCTTATTTATTCTTGTTCTTCTTCTCCCTCGCCTCTATTCGCCCAACTATTTGGGGTCGGCCACCTTTGCCTTAAACCTCCAAATGACGCGATCTGCCACATCTTCTACGCACACACCAGCAGTCCTCATATCACACTCGGTCGCATTCAACCACTTCTTATTCGATCTTCCTTTTCCTCTTTTTTCTTCAACATTCATTTCCATAACCGTTCTTACCGCTTCCGAATCTTCTCATAACATGACCAAACCGCCCAAGTCTATATTCTCTCTCATCTTCTCCACGATCGACACGCTACTCCAATGCTTCCTCTCACATATTCATTTCTCATCCTAGTTTATCTCGTCACCCCACTGATCCATCTAAGCATTCTCATCTCTATTACACTCATTCTCTGCTCTATTTTCTTGTCCACCGCCCAACACTCTGAACCATACAACATAATCGGTCGTACTACGCTCTTATAGAACTCACCTTTCAGCCTCATTGGAATTCTCTTATCGCACAGAACACCAGACGCTTCTCTCCACTTGGTCCACCCGCACTTAATCCTACGTTTCACGTTCTCGTTAAAACCCCCGTTACTTTGTACAAATGACCCTAAATACTTAAAACGTTCAACCTCACTTACCTCGTTCCCGCTTATTGTCATTACACTCCTCGTTTTATCTACTCGTTCTCTTTCACCAAACTCGTGTCCTGTATACTCCGTCTTACTTCTATTAATCCTTAATCCCTTTTCTTCCACAACTAATCTCCACATATCGAGCCTTTGTTCGACTTCGTCACCGTTTTCTCCTACCAAAACTATATCATCGGCAAACAACACGCACCATCACGGTATACCACTCCTTGTATCTCTTTTGTACCTTCATTCATTACCACAGAAAACGGGTAATGGCTCAGAGCAGATCCTTGTTGCACGCCTATACTCTTACCCAAAAAATTTACCGTTTCTCCACGCACATACTTTTTATTTATTATATATACTTATTGACTGATAACGAAAATCTATATCGTCAAATTATTATGACTTATTTTTTCAATTATCTCGGTTTATGTTGAAAAATCAGCCCCCCCGACAAAATCATTTGACCGCCACTGGCCCTGCGTAACGTGCTGCTACATGCGCGTGCGGGCGTGTGAAGCGCGAGTCTTCTTAAAAACGCGGACCGCACTCTCGTCCGACTTGCTCGCGATATTAATGTATTTTTACACTGTGCGGTTGCCGGTCGCAGTCGACCGCAGTCTCGCGCGTGTTACCGGGGCTCGTGTTTACACGAACGAGACGCCTCATAACGGCCGTCGTTTAAAAATATCGTCCAGACCGTCTCCAGTTCGCCGTCCGTATACGAAATATTATTCGCGCCACGCACGCCGACTTGCCAGCACGAGCCACAACATTCGCGTTGACCGCGAAAGTCCCCCCCCCCACCATCGTTCTATTTCTTCTTCTTCTTCTTCTTCCAAGCAACGGTGTATTTAGAATTTCGTTGTCCTAGGTACACGTTTATTCGTTGCCCCCTCTGACCACCCAACGTACTGAATGCAAAAAAAAAAATAATAATAATTACATATAAAGAGCATATTTTATACACTACGCGAATTTCCGGCAAAATATCATTTCTTCGTTTTAGCAATAAACCTATAGGAATAATAACAATGCTGGTTAATGACGATGACTAAGGGGGGCTCGGGAGTTGTAGGAATTGCATATTGTTCTGTATGCTCTCAATTTATAGCAGACACGGATAAAGACTATTTACAGATAGCAGTCAAAATGTTATATTATAGCACTTATGTATAATGTAGGTATATCGATTGGATTTAACTCGGAATTTGAATTTAGTAAACGAATGTCGTTAATGTTTTATGCGGGCTATTTCAATAGTAATTCAAAGTCGTTATGTTATTTTAGGAATTATTAAATGTGTTTTCGGTGCCCTAAATTATAATAAACTAGCTGACCCGGCAAACGTTGTTTTGCCAAAAAGTTAAATTTTAAAAATTAAAAAAAAAAGGGTTTTTCCAAAATTTTTTTTCGTAAAAACCTTCTCCTGGCAATTACAAACAATTAAAAAAAATTTGAGCCAAATCGGCCCAGCCGTTCTCAATTGATGAATTGTTATACATTTTTGGCTCCATTTTTATATATATAAATACGACTAAAACATTTTCGTTTTAGTTAAAATAAGTAATTCATCATACCCGAACCCGGACCATTCGCCGCGGACTTTTTCGCCGCCAGATCGTTCGCCGCCAGACCGATTCGCCGACGGACATTTCGCCACGCCGAATCTTTTTCAAGTGGTACCTAACCTGGCCGCATCTGGGGGTCCATGGGTCCGGAACCCCAACCAAAATTGTTTTCAATATTATTGAAATCGCCGATTATTCCTAAACATATAGGTTTAGTTTTAGTCATAGAGCAACCAGGATACCACTGCTGAGTAGAGCGTACATCTGTGTGTATCATACTAAAAATAACCCCCCCCTTCGTTTTTTTGGTTTCGCTATAACTCCGGCACTGTTGGTGACCGGGACACCAAACCGACGCGAAACATTTTGGTTTAGTGTCCTTTATGAGGTACGCCCAGCAAGTTGGCCCAAAAATCCCAAAAAGGATTTTTTAAAATTAATATGCCAAATTAATTATAGTATTTTTCTAATTTAGTGTATGAATCAGAAAATTTCTCACAACTATCATGATGAGGCTCTAACTTACACATTGGACAAAACGCTAGTACGTATATTAGTAGTTATAGTACTGCTATACGTATACTTTTCTAATAAAATTTTTCATTTGATTTGTTTTAATTAATTTATATACCGATTTTCATTCTCACGTTTAGAATAGTCAGCGGTTTATTTGTTAAATATCCGCCCGAGGAAGCCTACCGAGGTTGAACCCGTTCGGTTTGGTAACATAGGAATTTAAAAAATCCCTTTTTGGGATTTTTGGGGCAACTTGCTGGGCGTACCTCATAAACGACACTAAACCAAAAATGTTTCGCGTCGGTTTGACGTCCCAGCCACCAAAAGTGCCGGAGTTATAGCGAAACCAAAAAAAAAACGAAGGGGGTAGCGGCGTAACAGTGGCGGCGAAATGTCCGTCGGCGAATCGGTCTGGCGGTGAACGGCCCGGCGGCGAAACGGTCAGAGGCGAATCGGTGGCGGTGAGACGTCCGCGGCGAATCGGCCGCGGCAAAGTGTCCTAGACCCTCGTATACCGTCGCAAAAGCGATATTACTTAGGACGAATAAATGCGAACAAAAATAAGACCATTCATTTATTTTTTATCTTTATTTCATATTTAAGAAAATATTAATGACGCGACGGAAATGGAGAATCACTAAAATTGAAATATTTTGTTTCTGTCAGCGTATACGTCAATATGCATTTTTTAAACACTATATATTTATCCTATAAATATTTAAATAATTTGTGGCTTTATAGGAAACGTTTTTTTTTCGGATTTATAATCTATTGTGTTTGATCACATTTTATGTACAATAGACTCACATTTTACATAATATATAATTTTATTCGATTGTTTTTTTTTTTTTTGTTCTACAATGTAATAATAATAATAATAATAATTCTCGTCTACGTATTTATCGTTATGGTATAAATCAAGTTTGTTTTTTTATAGTCGGCGTTAATTTGCATAATAAAATAATCTGCTACGGACCAAAATTAGTTTTGTCAATAATTAAATGTCTAGTTCCCTAATTTATTGTATTTTATTCGTGTGGGCTTAATCTTAAAACATTTCACGCGTATTATTTTATCTAATGGAAAATTTAAATTATAATCCATTCGACATTCAACGAGACTTATTATTGTGTTATCACAGTTCATCGCAGTAAACTAATTAGCAATTATTACTGCAATATCAATAACACCGTACGTTAACAGCTAGTATACCCGATATCTAATTTTATAATTGTTTCATTACATAAAAACAAAATTAATGAGTTAATTCAAATTCGTTGTAAAATTTGAACTATTATATCGTGCGTTTTAAATTAAAGTTCATTTGAGATTTGCATATGTATGTATGAAACGTTAAATACAAATTTGATAAATAATTATTTTTTACTATAAAAATTTTATGAAATTTTCACGAAGTTTTTGTAGTCAAAAATAATACGAATAGAATGAATAGTCTTCCAATATGTAATTCCTGGCAAACTATAATGAGCAGCTATATAATATGTATATACTATAAACTAAAATATTTAAAAAAAAAAAGTAAACGCGAATTTGAATTCAATTAAAGACTTTTGAACTAAGAATATATACATGAGCGAACATATAATTCTAATTTTAGATATGGAGCGAAGCGAGAATTTGTTTAACGAATTTATTCTAAAACCGTATTAAAATACGTTAGAAAATTATCGCAGATTTTATTTTAAAGGCGTGAAATGTTTTGAATGTCAACGAACATTGAAGTTCACGACGAAATTAATTTAATATATATACATACAGTTGATATCAGGCACGTACACAAAATAAAATTTCGGGGTTTACAAAATATAGCAATACAAATTGTACAGCAACATAATAAAACAATTTCTTCCTCCTTACTCATTATTTTTTTAATGTGACAAGAAATTATTTCGGGGGGTTTGAACCCCAAACCCCCCCCCTGTATACGTGCCTGGTTGATATAGTCGAGTTGAAGTTTTCAAAAAAGTAACATTTCAACTATACGTAGTCGATATGCTGTCATAATATTGTTAACAATTATTTGATTACAACACCATAACGTTGTTAGTGTGCGGTTAAGGAATTCTTTTATGACATCTACTCGTCTGCGTCATAATAATGAATAGTTTAAAGAACTAGGAAGAGCATTATTTGATTTTTTTTATTATTCAACATCATGAACGGCCAACGTCGGACCACAGTATTCAATCACGACTCGGATTGAAATTAAACGTAAAGTTCAAACACGTGTTGATTCCGTTGACCCTTTAATCATGCAGCTGGTTACCTTCATACAATATGTATATAATATACACATATATATATGTTATTGTGTAACCTTTAGGTTCGTGTGGCTCTGTACAATTATTATATTATTCGAATCGCAAACGACTTTTGAAATTATATTTCGGTAATTTAGAATTTCATACGACGCGTCGTGGCCAAACAAGGTAATAAATCATGATGTATAAAGGTATGCGTACCTATCAATATACACGTGCGTCCATGACGTATTCCGTGTCAATTCAGGATTCGAGCAATTTGGAAACCTTGGGAAGTGTAAATATTTTTTTTTTCGATCATTATTATTATTATTTTTTTTAAGATAATATTAGGGTTTTCAAATAAAAACTACCACGGCCACTTGTGTTTTACAGCGTAATAAGACACGATACTATTATTATTATTATTACTTCTGTTTTTGTTACTATATATATATATACTTGTTAGCCAACTATACTTATATTATTACATATTATTATGTATATATTTGAACGTGTGTGCCTTTAAAACGTTATTGTATTGTAATATATTATTATAGTCGTCGGTAAAGTAATATGGTAATATTTAATAATAATAAGTGCGTTTATTGCGCAATGTATTTTGGACATTGGCGTTTGACTATAATACTGTATTTTCAGCTATATAATATATATTTATAAACATTTAAGATATTGTATATATTACGTATTTAAAATATAACATATATTAGTAGTAAAAATTTTTTTTAGAGATTCTTTAAATATTTAAATTTCTTTACAACGAATATTTCGTTATTAATTATTTAGCGCAAGTGTACCGCATAATATTATACAAGATTTTGTATTAGATTGGACTCTTATTAACGTTTCCCAACAAAAATACGATTATGTATATTAAAACGACATAACGCGTAAAACTCATATAATATTTTGAGTTTAGAATAGATGCAGTAGCAGATGAAAATCTATAATTCTAGACCATACGATTAAGTGTTAATGGATATATATATATATATATATATATATATATATATACACAAGTGAGCTATGTAAGGACAAAACAGCTATAAACTGAACGATCAATGGTAAAATTATTGTCTGTTTACCTTCTATATGCGTTCATGTTTTGCTATAATTAACCAAGTTTATATGTTTTGTATGTTATGTATGCACACACAACATAAAGTTCTGAAGCGTTAACACTATATATATTATTATTATTATTATTATTATTATTATTATTATAACTTCATAACAAACGAGTTTATATTCCAAAATGATTGTCAAAACTGTAAAGGAACAACAATAATACTGCTGAATTACTACTGAATTACCGGATACGCTAGTGTACAGTTATGATTTTAAACATATATTCACATTATTATTTGTTCATGTTTAAAATGTTCTTAGAATATTCCTATAAAAATATATGTATATGGCATAGCCCTCAGTTTTTTTTACTCGATCAAATCATGTGAAGAAAAAATTCTACAACAATTGTATTAAATATATATATATATAAATATATACTCCTAATTGTACCCACGTAGCTGTCTTGAGATACATTTTGTGCATACGTTAAAATCGTTAACAATTAAAAATAATTAATTGATCGCGTTGTAACCATATGGTATTCGAAAAATCAATGTTGTCTTTTCTCGTGTAAAGTATTTTTAAGAGTTTGTCACTCTCCCCATAGGACGGATATTTTTCAAACTACACTTAAAACGATCTACGTAAATTACAAGTAAAAAACACCAATCGCACGACGGTTGGACGAGTCGTTTAGTCGCGCCTGTAAATAACGTATCTACATAAAGTCATTTTTATATATTAGATTTAATAATAAAAATAATAATAAATAAAAACCGGAATAAAAAGTATTGTCTGTATGTTGTACGGTGGATATACAAGTATATAGTTTTCCTAAAGTTTTCGTGTATTAAATATATTAATAGTATTTGTTGTGTACGCACGGCGCGACGAAAATGAAAACGTTGCATGCGCGAATGATTCACTAGGAAATATGATTCATTTCGTTATTGTTATTATTATTTTATCCATTTAATGAGAACTTCGTGTGCGATGTAAGGAAACAAACAATACGAAACAAAATAGGTACACACGCGGCTTATCGCCCGTTGAGGGCTTAAAACAAAAGAAATCATATCCCAGGAGCCTTCCAGCAAGGATATATAGAGAATTTATTAATTCAATGATTCACATTTTATCACTATTGTTTTCGTGACCAACGTCACCTGCACACCGTGTGCGCGCATTTATACTATTCACACCGTTTTCAATTTTAATTATAATATATCGTGTAATAATATTATGTTCATTTTTTTTTTTAAATGTGGACACTGCGAAAAGATGAAATTAACGTCAAGGGCACGAGTATATAAGAATAATACACGTTGATATATTTTCAAAATTAAAGTTTCACCCGAAGGTTTTTCGCTGATACGCACGTGAATTGAATATTTGAATGTAATGCATATATATAACGTGATCGTAATTTTTTTTTTTTGCTCAAAGCGGGACACCTGTAAATTTTAATAGGAAAACCATAATAATTTTTGCTTAAAATGACAACACTAGAAATATAGTAAAACACAGTGCGCGTTTAAATTTCATTAAATTTTTCGGAATACCGTATACCGTATAATGCATATCTACCAACATATTGTTTTTGGTTGTGATGAATAAATACGCGCTCTTTTTTAATGGAATAAAATGCCACAGATCACCTTTTTTCAAGGCGCGACATTTTTGGGTTCTTTGAGGACAACGGGACACAAAGCTCGAAAGCGGGACTGTCCCGCCCAAAGTGGGACGTATGGTCACGTTATGCATGTAGTATAATATAGTTGTGTGTTTCATTTTAGATGATTTCGAATGGAAATGTGAATTATATTTATGGTGTTGTTGTATTTGAAACGATACGAATACAGCTAAACGGTACTGGAATAAAAAAATATTTAACGACTAATATTTCATATGGCAACGTGTAATACTAAAAATTAGTAATGTTTTTTTTTTTTTTGTAAAGATAGCGAGCCGCAGGTATTGTAGACGTCGCTTAAATTAATTACTTAAATAAATTGTCAGAGTTTTTTTATTACTATAACAATATTTGAAAGCAACGATAATCATTGCATTCAATGAAAAACGATTGTGAGCAGAGCTTCGGTGTAATACACTTTGTTGGGAAATTTAAAGCGGGAATTAAAAACAAAAATTATGTCTTAGGATTGTCAAGATTTCTTGAATATAAATGAAGTAACGTAGAACCCTGGTTGTATAAAATTGTCTGCTCTTAAAATATTAAAATTATCCTTTTTATGACTTAATTAGCTCGACGTTTAATAATTGCTGTAAATAGCTCAGAATTAGAAGAAAATTTTTTGAAAAATGTTCACGTTTATACAATGCAATGGTCGCATATATAGGGTATAAATTTCAAGACTCTAGGACCAATTGTTTTGGTAGTTTTTCGTGTCGCGTTTGAGAACCATTGGGAAATTAGTTTTTCTTTCGATTCCTGCGTTGTTTTGAATTACGCGTAAGGAAACTATACTGAGAAAATCGAAAAACGTTCCAAATAAAGTAACAATTCTATAGACACGATTCGCTACTGGGACGTAACGCATGACGAGATCATTCGAACGTTGTTTCTAGTCGAAACGTTGTACACGGAAAAAGAGAAAAACTAAAAATCATTGTAAAACCAATGGCAATATTCTTCGCTTTGATCAGAATCTAAATAATTGCAAACGCGTTTCTACTGGTCCTATACCTATTACTTACTGTTATGGTTTTAGGATTAACATTTTTTTCCTCGTTTTGTATTTCCTCGTTGCTCGGTCCATTAATTTCGTTTTAAATAGTAATGTAAATGTCTTTATACCTATATATCTATTTATATATCTTTATTGGTAATCATGATTTTTTTTTTGATCGCCGACCAATACGTATCTATCGATTTAATTGTGTTTTTTTTTTCTTCTAGACCGGTCACATCCGTACGAACACCGGTAACTATTTTATAGAACCCGCAGAGACAACGGACGACCACGTGACTCCGACGTTGCACACCATTTATCGTTCGCTTGCCGTAGCCGAAGGTAACGAGTTCGCCCGGCAAGTACAACAATCGCGTCAACCCGAACAAAACTGTGGACTTCAAGGAGGTATATATATATATATATATATATGTCGATAAAATATAACGTGTTATTGTAAAAAAAAACATTTAAACTTGGTCGCAAGAACATTATTTTAAAACGTATAACACGATTTTAATGGGACTCATATATTATAGACCGCGGTTTTTATCTATAAACCCGAGGAAATTGTACTCTCATCGTGTCTCGCCTCTTATATCCAATCTATTACGACGAACAATCGCGCACTCATGCACACACACACACGCGTGTGTTATATGTACCCGTGTACATGCAGTATGTTGTATAAGTGTATACCCATTGTGAGCAACCAGTTAACGGGCTGCACGATCATCCGTACCACCGAGTGTATCATAATAAATCCCATCGGCAATGGAGCTTTTCGAGTGTACCTATATGTAACGCAGAAAACGCTTGTCGTTTGCGCACATAATACGTGTATAGCGTGTATACACCTAACGATATATATTCGTATTATTATTATTGTCACGATAATATTGTAGTGAAACCGAACTAGTGTTCACGTAATTGTATTATAATACTCGAGGAGATGCAATGTACGTAGCAAATCATGATAATAATTATATCGAACCGGAGGTACGCGAGACGACGTTTGAGCCGGTCTCCACCGATGGATAACAGTATATTATATTGCAGTAATAATAAGCCCGGTAGATGATTTAAAACGCGTTTTAATAGTGTCCATTAGTAAGAGTGGTAAGTAGTAATAATATTGTGCGTATAGTCTTATTGAATTTTATACACACAGAATCGCCGTTTCCAAAGAATCGTCTCGATTGTGACGGAAACATAAAAAAAAAAACCGCACAATAATTTTATAATATAAACCGTAAGTTATTACTGTATGACGGTAACGGATAAATGGACTTTTTTTTTTTTAGTCAGTACTTTCTTATGAAATGTGTCGTCATCATACCGGCTAATGTAAATTCGGAATAATATATTAAGTATATACGTATATACGATCACGCACTCGCTCTTGGAAAATATACGGCTTCATTCCGCTTCTTCGGCACTTACTTGCACGTCAATATCCAGTGTCAAGGCTCCTTGTAACTTTACATATATATATATATAGTATAGTATAGAGAGAGAGAGAGAGAGTGTGTGTGAGAAAACGAGTCTCCCGCCGAGACAAAATTACTACATCTGAAGACCCCGTCACTTACATGTGTATATAAGAACTACAAACGAAATTGATTTTTTTTTTCTCTCGCAGCCTACCTATGTAATAACGAACACGTCCCTGGTTGTCTGATGTGCTATTAGAAAATATTTAAATGACCGTCGCATCGGTATCGGGTCGATCGCAACGAATTTCGTAGTCTCACTAATTTTATTAATATTATAACACAACGAACGTTTTCTTTTTCCTATACCATTCCAATTCGAGTATTTCCGATTAAAAAAAAAATACGTTGCAGAAACTAAATCGTTTTATGATAACAACATTTATGATAGTTTTATTTTATTCATCTGCGTACAAATATTTATAAACTAAACTGCGTGTTAAACCGTAGTGCGTACTAATGAGGAAAAAAAATGGAATTGTTTATATCTCGTGTTATTTTTATTTTCTAGACAACGAAGTTTCAAGCGATCCAGATACAGTGCTTACCGACGAATACAGTACTACCGGTGTACCACCTACTGCTTACACGCCGAATTCCAGAAAGAAACGATCGTTGTCTTCGGAGTACATCGTCGAACTGATGGTTGTCGCGGACAAGAAAATGGCCGATTACCACGGGGCGGAATTGCAGAACTACGTACTCACCCTCATGTCTATCGTAAGAGAAATCCGTTGAAATTTTCGTTGACCGTACAGCCGAAATCACTATAAAACAATTGCGCAGGTGTCAAAGATCTACAAAGACAAGAGCATCGGAAACCCAATGCACATAGCCGTAGTAAAGCTGGTCGTCCTGCGCGACGTCAACTTCGTGGAGAACCGAAACCGCGTGGGCGGCATCGCGGCCGCGGATATGTTGCACAAATTTTGCGAATGGCAAACGTATCACAACGACGAGAGCGATTCCAGTGAAAACCATCACGATTCCGCTCTACTCCTGACCAGGTGTGTAATCATTTATGACCAGGTTAACCGTATACAGTTTTCCGTGTATGTCAGTGGCGTAATTACGGGGTGGCAATGCGAAGCAATGCCCCGGGGCTCTGGACTTGGAGGGCTCCGTAGGGGTCTTCGAAAATACATTTGTATATTCGAAAATTTTGAGTTTTGTTTTGGGCATTCACGTCATACCTACTGTCATACAGAAACTAAAGTATAAAAAAAAAAAATAATAATAAATATTAAAACAGTAGTTGTTTATTAATGTGAATATAAGCGAAATTAAATTTTGTAAAATGAACAGATGAGTTTTGCTTACATAAATATACGATAAACCAACACTAAATACTGCCCCGGGGTCCCAAATTTATAGTTATGCCATAAAATATATAATATAATATATTCGTAGCAATACAATATATTATGCGGTCATAAGATCGGTGACGTTATGTTGTAGGCGAATAAAATTACTAACAATTTACTAAAATTGTACAAACAATGAATCAAAATTATACTCGTATCAAAGTTTAATAGTTTTTAAAACGATCATTTATCGGTATAAAACACACACACACACATATATTATGCACGTAAGAGCGCGTTAAAATCATAATAACGCGAGACTATGTCGTATGGGGTCATGGGGCGGTGATTCACGTTTGTTCTTGGTCGTATATCGGAGATATAGTATCGTAACCGGTTGTAATTCACACGCAATTTTTTTATTTATTTTTTTTTTTTGCTTTGCTTTTCATTGAGTTTGTACGCTATAAGATTTTATGAATGAAAACCACGTGCAATTTATTAATCGGTTTACAGTTGTATAAATCCTACATGACCATTATAGAATTTTTTTCTTCACAATATTATCTCATCTTTTCTACAATATTTCACAGTGTTCCGCGTTCGTTTGCTAGTCACGTTTTTTATAACGCACTTGACATCGTTCCTAGATATATGCGTTGTCCATCCAGTTTTGCCCTTGTCCGTTTAACGCATTTGTTTGGATACATTTTATAGGGAACATGTCTGTCGGAATCACAATCACAAGAAATGTGATAACACACTCGGATTAGCACAATTAGGCACCATGTGTAAAGTCAATAGTTGTGCAATCGTACAAGACAACGGTCTAAGCGCTGCGTTTACAATTGCCCATGAATTGGGACACGTGTATGTATTTAGAATATTGAAAATTATCTCGCAGCGTGTTATCGCATATAACTGTGTCATATAACAGTGTCGAACGACTTCTAGGTTGAGTATGCCACACGACGATGACGCCAAATGCAAAGATTTCGGAAAGCATGACGAAATAAATCACGTCATGTCAAGAATGTTGGGTCACAATTCCCATCCGTGGACCTGGTCGATTTGCAGTCGACATTTTTTGACAGAGTACTTGGAGTACGTTTACAAGAACATTTCTACAACGAAAATACGTGTCCGACAGATAATGCCTGGTTATTAATAATATAATTTTATTTTAAAGAGCCGGCAATGGTAAATGTCTTCAAGATGATGCTAGTAAAGATTATCTTGAAATCGTAAATCAGACAAACGAGAAACACTTGCCCGGTGAAAACTACACGGAAGACAAACAATGCGAGTTGATATATGGACCTGGATCGAAAATATGTTCCTACATGGTGAGTTGTTTCGTTGTATTGTTTGTCATCCCCGATCTTACGTGATAATTTCGATTTGATATTTTTAGCCGGTATGCCAGAGATTATGGTGTACTACTGGACCCGGCGAGAAGGACGGTTGCCGCACGCAACACATGCCGTGGGCCGAAGGAACACAGTGCTGGAACAGTAAAAACTGGTGTCAACAAGGAAAATGCGTACCTAAAGATCGAAACGCGCTGAAACCAGTGGATGGCGGTTGGGGACCTTGGCAACCGTAAGTCAGAGGCGTATTTAGGAATTTTCAAAGGGGGGGGGGGAAATGAGATAGTTTTTCAATATTTAAGTTATGGGGGATTTACCTCTCACTCGGTCATGATGTGTTTTCTTTCACCGACTGGTGTATTCTTATTATGCTAAATAGGGTATAATATAGAAACGAGTTATTTATTTACGTTCCTCGCTGTCCATTGGCCTACCAGAGTATTATGATTTATGATTCAAAGTATATTTAAATACTATATATATATATATATAATACAGAATGACTGGTGATAAAGTGTACAAACTACGGGGAGTATTTTACACCTCAAATGTAACAAAAAAGTTCCTCTTGATCATGGTCTGGTTCTTAAGTGTACAGTAGAAATTTCAGTGTCTGTGTTTTTTTTTTAAAAAACGAGATTTTTCTCCTTGAACTCCCATATATCTTTAATTATTGGTCCTACAATATTTGACAACTCCATTGAAAAGCTCATTAAATTCCTTGAAGAAAACATACCAGTTAAGTTTCCAATATTATTTTTGCAAGTATAAGCACAATCCTAAAATTTAAAAATCTTAAAATTTCTAAATTTAAAAAAATTTGACTTCTGTTTAAGGACTTTTTTTGTCATTCAGAGGTGTGCAAATTTCACAAAAATTACCTTTTTCAATAAGCTTTCTAATGGTATGGTCATTTTTTTTAAAATTCCGTCTGGTGGAGAAGAAATTGCTTTCTAATTGTAAAAAAATATTATGGTAAACACTAAATAGTAGTACGGTGCACAAGTATTACGGTTACAAGTCATGACGATAAGAGCTACCAAAACAGAAGTTAGACGGAGGGGCCGAGTGTGTGTGTGCATGAGAAAATGGTCGCCATTTTGAGTAACTTTTTAAGTAAAAGAATGTTCATTTACAATTTTTTTTTTATTCTCCTTAACTTGAAAATACTGAATTAAAAAGTATAACATTCTTTTTTTTTTAAATTCAACACCAATAACAATCCATGTGAATAATTACGACGGTATTAGTTTTCATTGAATAAAAATTGTAAACCGTATTATTTAAATGGTTTTCACGCATTGTTTCTTAATCATATACGTAATACGAATATTAAACGAATGCAAATATAGCCAGCCGTTTTTATAATTATTATGTAAATTTGAAAAAATTAATTTTTGAAAATAACGCTAATTCGGAGAAGAAGAAATTGTTTTGTGATAATAATCAAAACCGTAATTGGTAATTATTTCGAAATATTTACTACTTTTGGTATGACTTTGAATACCTGTGATTAAATAAGAATCTTTTTTTCGAAAATCTACTGGTTTGTTGTTTGTTATAACTAAAAAAATGTGCGTAAGGTTATAAATGAATCAGTTAATGTATTGTACTATTAATTGGAAAATCAACGAATTTAATAAAACCCTAAGTGAGGTTTAGTAATCGTTTGTATTTCACGATTTTCCCGAAATCCACTAAAATATATTAAAGTAAAAAGTGTTTAAACGTTATAGTAACCAGTGGCGTGCGCAAGAATTTTGTGTAGGGGGTATGTCATAATTTAGAACAACGAAAATGTATTATATTTTAATCTTCATTATAATAACAAAAAAATAAAAATAAAATCATTTGTTGTATTATCTTGTACTTAATTTTCATATTTATATACATTATCCGCATTATAATTTAATATTGAATATATATATATAGTTATTACTTTTTGACAGTATTAATAAATAGGCATAATTTAACAAAATCATTAAATTTTTTGTATTTGAAAAAAACGATAAGCCACTACGTTTAACCACAATGAGTAATTAAATTAAACGATTTAATTAGAAATTTAACTAATAATTATTGAATATTGATAATATTATTTATTATCACTATAACAGAACACACACAAAAAAACTTTATCAGTTTTCTGATTAAACCACCTAACCTAACCTAACCAAATTAATATACCTATATGAGCACAACAACTGTTAGAGAGTAATAATTGTGGTTGATGTCTTTGGTATCATATATTAGTCATCGCCACAGCACATATTTCACATTTTTATACAAAAGGTACGTAAAAACTATACATATCATATTATGTTGATGAACAAGTTCAAAGTCGTGTTTAAGTATAAAGAAGAAAAGGCCTGTGAGGGGAATATATCCCCCATCATCCTTCTCCTGCGCACGCCATTGTTAGTAACAACACTGTGTGTATAATATAACGACGTTAAAAGCAAGTTTTTTGTAATATTTTTAATTTATTAAAATTTTTACATGATTTTTTTTCGAACGACTATGTTACAGTTATGGCGAGTGTACGAGGACGTGTGGCGGAGGCGTGAAAAAGAGTTACAGGGACTGCACCGACCCGCCGCCGTCGAACGGGGGAAAATACTGTACTGGAAAGCGCGTCCGAGTAAGGAGTTGTGCGACGAATGATTGTCCGCCGGGCACTCCAGACTTCCGGTAAATAAAACGATAGCGAACACAGAACTATTATTATTATGGCACATTATTTTCTAACAAATCTCAATGGGATTTTTTTTTTGGTATTTAGAGGCCAACAGTGTGCCATGTTCAACAACAACACTTTCAACATACCGGACCTGGAGTCAAACGTTCAGTGGCTTCCGAAATACGGCGGCTGTGAGTATATATACAGCATAATATTATATCACTTATATATATATGTTTTATTATTATCTAATTTTATTTTGTGTTTTTATATTATACAATTTTATGTAGTAAATTTTTCACGTCATACGATAAACAAAATAAATTATATCACAATACTGGAAAATATACTTCCAACAATAAACGGATCGAGTGATGCCTTGTGATTTCCTTGTTATTAGTAAGAACTTTCATCATGTTCACGTGTATGTACTAGGGGGTGACAATATGCACCGTTTTTCCCTCGTTGTCCCGATAAACTATATATGGAAGATTTTTTTTTTTTTTTGGTCCCGGTTTTAAAAACTATACTTCCCGTTTTTATTCTGTGAGTTATTAGCGTATAATTGAAATAATTGTTCGAAAAAAAAAAATTTTGCCAACTTCATTTAAATATTTTTTATATTAAAGTTAACAAAGAGTTAGATATGTTTGTTGCGTACAACGATAAAAATAACAACTAGTATGGCGAAAAAATTTCAAAATGGAGGTCATCTAATTTGATGACGCTTTTTAATCGTATAACAACTCAGACGTATAGAATTGTCTTTCTGCATTTTCGAAAGTTTTTTCGTTGTACACAAATATTCCAGAATTACACATCACTATATACATTACCTGAGAAGTTTAAAAAAAACATATGTAGATATTTAATTACAAAAATAATAATTCCGAATGGAATCTGGACAAAGGAAAAAGTTAAGAAACTGCGTAGACAGCGACGGATCCACGGGGGAGGGGGGGTTGGTGTTGTACATCTCCCCAAAAATCTGGAGAAAGATACGATCATTAATAATAATAATAATATAGGTTTAAAGAACAATTATCTTGTTCAGAAGTTTTGTGGGCCAAAATAGAACTAGTTTCTTATCGTGTTAAAAATAACTTTTGAGATTTAAATACCAAATAAATCATTTACACATTTGCGCATTTATATACGTGTCCATCATAAGAGTAATACAGAGGTAACATTACAGTAGAATAGTGTTTCGATAAATGCTTCTTAAATCAGTGTGGCCACATACGAGAAACATATATGTATTATCGTAATGCGATAAAAATATTTTGGATTCTGAGCGGACCGAATGTTCTAGTGGTTTTACAATGATGTTTGTTTTATTTTTATTTTTTTCTATCCCGTGTACAGATTTTCGACGAAAAGGAGTGCTCCGACCTCTTCGGTCACGGTTTGTTTCCGGCAGCAATTCGCATCCAGTTGGTACTTTATAGAGATCATTTTTCGATTTTCTCAATAGTTTTTTAACGCGACGCGATAAATTACCGAACAATTACGAAAAACCGCTAAAAATCGGATTTCGTCCGTATCACGTATAGTTTTTCGCTATAATTTCGAAAATAATCATTCTATTGTCTTGAAATTTTCAACATTAATGTTGAAATACCTATACTTCAACTATATTAAAAAAAAACACAATTTCTTTTTATAACTCTTCCAAATTGTTCGACAAAGTGTATTACATCGAAGTTCCGCTCAGAATCGTTGTATCGAATTCAATGATTTATCATTGCTTTCAAATTTATAATAAAAACAAAGATTTAAAATCTTTATCCAAGTAATTCATTTAAGCGATATCCACAACACCCCGCGGCTCGCTACCTTTTTTTTTTTTAAAAAAAATCTTAATATTTTGAAAAAAATATTGTGTAGTAAATAATAACGTACCAGGTATAGTATAGAGCAGGGGTTGGTAACCTTTTTAACCGTGTGGTCCATATTTTTTTTCATATTTTCTTCGAGGGCCACATTAATATAAAAACGAATTTTCCATATGATATAAAACTAATAATTTTATTACAAGTATTCAATTTATATGATCAGTTCACGTCAGCGTTATTTTTCATGTAAATATGAGTAGAAAAAAATTCATGTGTCTAAGTAGAAAAATTTGCTTTTAGGAGGAAATTAAATTTAAAAAAATTTAAAAATGTAAAATTGTGGACTAATGTGATTTCTAATGCGCGAGATTAGATTAAATTTTAGAAAAATCCCATAAATATATACATTTATATTGATAAAATAATTTTTTTACATACAACATCTTCGTATGGGGGCCATACGAAATTGCTTCGTGGGCCGCGGGTTGCCGACCCCTGTTATAGAGCACGGACTATGAGACGTATTTTAAGGTTTATTTTATATTTTTGCTGTACACTAAATATTCGATAATATTGAATCAATATCCGTGCTATCTAGCGAACACGTTACCGAGTAAAATGTCTCCTATTGGGGCGAATAACCGACGTTTGGTTGACACAAATTTTATACAGGCGAGATAGGGAACGCCACCTCTATTACTCTATGGTGTCCATTAACATGTGCTATCACATATCACAAGGACGTGTAAGGTTAGGAAAACGATGGGAAAAGCAGTCCCAGAGTAATTGATGGATCGAACACGAGAGTGCGCTGAGAGCACGGTAAATAATTTTAATTCGAAACAATAGCCAGTTAGGAAATAACTGCAATATTGTAAAAACATGTTTAGATATGATATGATAACATTTTCCCTAAACCCACCTCCCCCCTAAAAAAATTCTGGATCCGCCACTGTGCGTAGACAATAGTGCCAAAGTCGAAGACAGATGATGCAAAGTCTTTATAAAACGTTAGAAAAAGCTGATGTTTCAATAATAAAAAAAAAATTATTATTATTCTAATATCCAATGCATTTCAGTCATTCTCGCGGAATGAACACATCGATATTAACAATAACGATAATATTAATATCAATGGTAACGTTATTGTAGACGACGACGAACGGTGCAAACTGTTTTGCCGCGTGGCCGTGTCCACCGCTTATTATCAGCTCAAGGACCGTGTGGTGGACGGCACGCCGTGCGCCCCGGACAAGTACGGCATCTGCGTGAACGGCGCGTGCGAGAAGGCGGGCTGCGACCACGTGCTGGGCTCGGACAGCCAGTTGGACCGGTGCGGCGTGTGCGGCGGCAACGATTCCAGCTGCAGACAAGTGACCGGCAAGCACAACAGCTCGCAGCAAGGCTACTCGAAAGTTTTGCGCATCCCGGCCGGGTCGTCCAACCTGGACATCCGGCAGCACGGGCACAACGGGTCCAGCAAGGACGACAATTACCTGGCGCTGGTGGACAGCGTCACCGGCGAGTACGTCCTCAACGGCAACTACGTGTTGAGCACGTTCAACAAGGTCATCGTGTACGGCGGCACGGCCATCGAGTACAGCGGGTCCGACGCGCCGGTCGAACGCATCAACTCGTCCAAGCCGCTCAACAAGGACGTCACCGTCGAGGTAAGCCCAAATCACTCGTACCACCTATGAAACCAGTGGCGGCGCGAGCACAGGGCCCCGCGCCTCCTGGGGCCCCGAAGTTAGCAAAAAGTCGAGCGAAAATCTAAAGTTAACTCTCGATTTATTTTGGAAAGTCGGGGCCCCGGAGTGAAATTCATGAGTACGACTTCGAACACCTTTTTTTTACTGTCAAAAATTAAGGAGGAAAATTCAGTAAGCTTTAATTCGGTATATATTTAATGCAGGCGAATTTTCCGGAACACTGTCAAAAGCGAATTTTTCTAAAACAAACTACCCTTTGGCACAAAACAACTGTGGTGCAATATAGGTCAAAGTAGTATACGCAAACTGTAGTCGTTAAAACAGTGGTAGTGACGAAAATTGCTCTATAAAGCATTAAAAAGGCATAATTTTGCACCTAATTTTTAAAAAAAAATGTGTACCCCAGATCCCCCGGTAATAGGGGCCTCGCAAATCACGCGCCGCACAGGGCCTCGCGGTGGCTAGCGCCGCCACTGCCTATAATGTCTTCACGATACCGTCCTGTATACGACCGTGTTCCACGGTCCAAACGATTTATCCTTATCTCCACTATAGCATATCCGTGTTATATTATCATATTACTAGATAATTAAAAAAAAATCAATTTGTTTTTGTAAACAAAAAATAAAAAGTAATTTATTTAAACATTAAAAAGAAAAAGGTAGCGAGCCACGGAGTGTTGTGGATGTACATTAAATGAATTACTTGGATAAAGGTTTTAGAGTTTTATTATTATTATACATTTTAAAGCAATTATAAATCATTACATTAGATAAAACAATTCTGAGCAGAAATTCGGTGTAATCTTATTTATTATTATGTATAATATATATATAATACATAATACTCTTCTTATTTATCAAATAAAAAATACTTAAACATAATTAATATGAATTGAAATCACATGCGACTGATACATTCTTATAGTTGTTATGATACATTATCCAATGGTCATTGACTAATATCATATTAACCGACTAATGTTAACATTATCCAAGATTTTAACAATATGCATGGCGGCCAATGTTAACGTTCGGCTAATGTGTCACATTATCCAAATGTTAACATTATCCGTAATATATGCATATATATATATATATATAGGCGATTCGACGTGCGATTTATGTGTGCTTACAGTTGTTGTCGATAGGAAATCTGTACGCTCCAAATATCGAATATCAGTACACCGTGATGCGAGAAGAATGGGATCTTTACGTTTGGGCATTGACTGACGAATGGGGACAGTGTGATAAGTTTTGCTTTGGTACGTCGATCCGCTCACAATATCATTTGCCTATATAGTTGTATACCGTTTCATTGTTGTGCTATCAAATCATTATCGGTCTTCGCGTATAATTCAGGTGAACAGACGAGGGTTTACGTGTGTATCAGAAAAGAAACGGGAGAAGAAGCCCGAGGTTATTGCAGTGAACAAGATGCACCACGTCCACAAAAGCAACCGTGCAATATCCATTGCACTATCAAGTAAAATTATTATACATATATGTACTCGTATATTGGTGTAACGTGTAAATCTGTATGCTTTTTTAGATTTCAATGTAAATCATTTTATCTTATGATTACAGATGGAAGACTTTAAGTCAGTCTGAATGCTCGGCTCAGTGCGGTCCAGGTACGCGCACTCAGAGTGTCGTATGCGTCCAGGAATACGAAAAACGAGCACCTTCTCAGTTGCCCGACACAATGTGTTCTCATTTACCGAAACCGTCCAACAGTATTCCGTGTACCGGCCAGTGTTTAGATTCGAGGTGGACGTTCACAGAATGGACTCCCGTGAGCTATATTATAAATATATTAGTTTTTTTTTCTTTTTATTATTAAGTATTTCCCAAAAATACTGTAATTTTTTTTTTTTTTTATGTCTCTATACTAAACATTACGCGTACAGTGTATATTTTAATTGCACATTTAAATTTTAATATATTTTAAAGTGTATAAATAATGGTTTTAGTTTTCCGTAACGATCCCCGACACCATTACAATGTTCTCATGGTATTTCGGGGGACGAAAATAATAATTATTTTAATGACACGTTGTATTGTGTTTTGAACGTGTCTAGTGTTCGAAAACCTGCGGGTCAGGCGTTCAGCACAGAGAGGCGCGTTGTGTAAACGACAATGGCGAACGGCGGGACGAAACGTCGTGCAACGGCAGGGAAAAAATAGTGTCCAGAACGTGTGGGACAGATAAGTGTCCTCAGTGGTCCGTAGGCGAATGGTCGTCCGTAAGTATATCAATAATTTTTAACGCGTTTAAAGCGGGTTTTTTTTTTCTGTTCATTTGGTTAATACAACGCGTTCTCATTATTATTGCCGTCGCTATTGTGTAGTGCTCGGTGACTTGTGGCAATGGGCAAATCGAGCGTTCGGTGTGGTGTCGTATGGACAACGGTAGAGTGTTAGCTTCGGAATATTGCGGTTCAAACATGCCCGCCACCAAAGAATCGTGTTCAATGGATCCGTGTCCAGCGTGGACAACTGGTCTTTGGTCTCCGGTAAACATTTTCTTTTTTTTTTTTTTATTAATAATATTTTATTTTTATAACTTTTTGACGCGCTTAGAACTTTACTTTTTTTTTGTTCTCGATAAAACAGTATAGTATAAGAGCTGAATAATTATTATTATCGTTTTTATTTTTCACCGAACTAATGTCAGATATTTTCATACACTCAGTGGCGTATTTACGGGGAGGGGGTCCAGGGGTACTGGACCCCCCCAGAACTAAAAAAAAAAGATTATCCATAGGTATTTTTTATTAAATACCTTATATCAATATATCCCGTTGGAAATTTCAAAAAAAAAATTTGGACCCCCCCCCCAGAAAAAAGTTGAAAATACGCCATTGCATACACTTACAATTGTTTGTAATTGTAAGAACATTTTCAAAAATACAATCACGAATTTAATCGAACACGCGAATCAGATATCGAGAACACGCGAATAATAAATAAATAGAAAAACGCGCGCGGCCTTGGCTGTTTGAAATTTCAAAAAGACTGAATAATTTTCGCGTTATTATTATTATTTTTTTTTTTTTAACAGACGCCGACTGTTTTGACCAGTAGTAGTATTTTCAATTATATAACGAATTATCAAGTGTTTTTTTTTTACATATATATATATATAAACGTGTTCTTGTGTTCGAAATATTGTCAAGATGTAAATACGTAAAGAGTACGTTTGAAATCGCCAAGGTCGAAATATTGTATTTACAGTAACTATTATAGTATAGTAGTCGGTGTATATGATTATTATCGAATCGATCAGTGTTTCTCAACCCGGGGATCGCCAACTAATTTATTCGCTTCCAATAACATTCCTTTTACTCTTCCCCGTATCTTTCAAACGTCCAATGTTTTCCTTATTCATTCCATTTGTCCCTGTCTGAAGGTTTCGTGTTGTAACTTCTTTTTCTGTTTTAATTTATTATTTCTGTTTAATTAATCATTTTATTTCTCGTACATAATTGTCGAGGCAAATGTTTGTAAATTTACGTCTCTTAATAATAATAATAATAGTAAACAAATAGGAACCGCCTTAATTTAAAAATGATATTTAGATTAGAATTAAATATATTTCGATATACGTATTGTGGTTATAAAAACTATAAAAAATAAACCTTTTTTTTTTTTTAATTAAAAATAATCGTAGTATTATTTATATAGATACGTATTTTTTCGTGTACAGCGTTCATAACCCATAATAATCTATATCCTCGTAGATAAAAATAAATATATATTTATGTTGGGGTCGCTAAAAAATTGAAATTCAACGAGTCTGCTTGTACGCGAGACGTTGATGTGTAAACGTCGCGTGAACGGTAAAAATGGAACGGAATTGTGAACACTGGTATCTTTATCCAAAGTAATTCCGATAATAAATATTATTATTAGTTGTCATGACAACAGCTTACACATTATAATTTACAATTGCGTGTAAATTAATTAATATTAATAAATATATTGTTATTAGTTGTCATGACAACAGCTTACACGTTTCCGTCCCACTTCCCGGGATTTACCCTCATACCGCCGTAATTATAGATGTTTACACGTCGAAAAGGCGGTCGCCACAGTACGAGGAGGTTGAGAAACACTGGGTCAACAGCGGGGCTCGCAAACGTTATAATAACGTTTTGATTATAACGTTATAATTGCAAAATATCAATTGAAATGAACATCAAAAAACGTAACGGAAAACAATAAACACTAATTTTAAACTATCACAAATTAAAATATATCATTAAACGAAATAACGTGTTAACGTTATACATATATCAAAATATCGAAAAACGAAAAATAGAATTACCGTTATTTCAATATTTTTTTCCAATTTACTACGGAAAATATAAGCCTATAGTGTAGGTTTATTATAGTTCTATAATAAGGCTGGGTTCACATACGGACACGTAAATATTATTCAAAGATACGTGTCTGAGAATATGTCAGCTATATATAGTCAGAAAAGTTTCTATTGATAATATAATCAACGTTTTAAGAAAAATATTCTGCACTGGAATATAAAGTCAAAAATAAACCAAGGTTCTCACTGAAAAAAATTTATGAAATCAAAAAATTAAGGATAAAAAATTAGGACTATTGTGATCAATGAAGTTTAATCGAGTACGTTACGTTTATGAAATTTGAAAACATGCTATATAGTCTATGGAATATGAACGGATTTATTTATTTGGAAAAAAAATCGATATCAAACCAAATAACGTTGAAATACCGACAAACGTAAAACGTAATTATTACGTATATAACGATAAAACTTTCTTTAACGTTAAACACAAATAAACGCTAATAAAATATACCGTAACGATAAACGCAAAAGGTAAATAACAATAAAAAAAAAACGTTAAAACGTTATTATTTTTCAAACGAGAAACACTGGACTCAACAGATTAAATTTTATTTTCGATTAAACGCAATGAAAAATATTATAGTGGACGACGCAGTGCGACCGTAACGTTGTTTCGTTTTAGTGTTCCGTGACTTGTGGCACGGGGATAGTGAGACGCATGGTGCGGTGCAACGTACCGGACGAGACGGCGTGCGCACTGATAGCGAAGCCACCCGAAGAAGAAAAGTGCGCATTGCGTCCGTGTTCCGTTGTAGACGACGAGAGATATGAAAACGAAATTTCGAGCAACAGCGACGTACTGCGCGACACGAACTCCGTACAGAGCAGTAAGCGTTACGTGTGGCGCACGGAACACTGGTCCAGTGTAAGTACCGTTTACACGGCAATATTATATAACACGCACGCGGTGTCATCATTATAATATCGTGTCTTGGTTTTAATGTACGGATTAATTTTTTTTTCTTCAATTTTTATTTTTTTTCATATATTACATTTTTTTCTTCTCTCTTTAAATTCCCTACGGCTCGCCGTGTTTTGAGTAAAATTGTATATATAAAAAAAATAAACCGCTTCGATGTCGTTTCCTGCAGTGTTCCGCGTCGTGCGGAAAGGGTCGCCGGAATCGATCGACGTACTGTACGAATACGAAAACCGGCAAAACGGTATCGAGGACATTGTGCAAGAGCTTGCCACCGAACAACGTCGAAGAGTGTATCGCTCCGATATGCGTCACGTGGCACGCCGACGAATGGAAAGAGTGTTCGGCCGAATGCGGCAAAGTATGTTTCGATAATAATAATAATAATAATAATGTACTTGATCGAAACGAAAAGACTGAAATTTATTATTTCCGTTTGTATTGAATTTTTTTTTTTAAGTGTAAAAATAATAATAATAATAATCTACGCGTTCTTATACAGGGTTTCGAAGAACGCGATGTGACTTGCGTGTCCTCGGTGAACGGTAACGCCGTGGACGAAACGCATTGTGTGGTGCACAATGAAAAACCCGAATCTCGGAGGTCGTGCGAAAGCCACAAAAGTTGCAAGCCCGTCTCGACTTGGAGAACCGGACCGTGGGGAGAAGTAAGCATCCCGCCTGTCAATAATAATAATAATAATATATAATACGTGTGGGTACACAATATATCAGTGTCGGTCCGCCCGGGGGATCCAGCCGTCTAAGGGATACCGCATCGTTCAAAAATAGTGAATTCAAAATATTGTTACGAGAAAACAACGAAGCAGCGTAATATTGTTTTTAGACGCAGAAAGATGAACATTTAAAATTAACTTTGATTGTTCACGCCTGAAGTATTCCTATAGTATTGTACGAGATAATGACTTCAAAAATCTAGCTTATTCAATTCACTTTATGTACAGCAACGAAATATAGTTTCTCGCACACGAGTTTCCTATAGACCCGCGTGTATTTTCTAAGCCGAACGTTTTCACGACCAAATTTGGGTTCTCGCAGTAGTTAATCAAATACGTGTCGTCTGCGGTCTGTACGTGTGGGAGAAAACTTCAAATTAACAAAGTTTAAATAATTGACAAGTTCGGGTCATCGAATCGAGAATTTCCGTGTGCTTCGACATTGCTTTTAAACAAATTTTTTAAAATTTTTTACGAGTATATTGCCAGTTATATTAATGTATACGTTTTATACAAATTAAAAACGTTGTTTTTTTTAAAAAAAAAAAAAAAATGTAATTTGACTTTTTTAAAGTTTCGATAAATAAATCGCTTAAATATGTTAAGTATCTCATACGTCCAAAACCAATTTACAAAAAAATACACAAACTCCCTAGTGCGACCAGTTTAAAAAATGATTTTCTCAACAATATACATTACCGGTAAATGAAAATTTTTACCCGGAGCCCCCCTCGCAATCATAGACCAAACCGACATTGGTATTATGTGTCTTGTTAATAATAATAATCGAACACCACGCCAATACAGTATTCGAAAACTCGGCAAATTATAATGTTTACACCACGTTTTCATCATACGGTTGCAGTGTTCAGAAGTGTGTGGAGGTGGCGTAAAAGAGAGGAAAGTGGCGTGTCAATCGTTCGACGGAACGAGCGATTTGTCCGGCGAAGATGTGTGCATGGAACCTAAACCGATATCGTCCATTCCGTGTAACGAACAGCCGTGTAAAGGTCAACCGAAGTACGTTACAATAGTTTGGAACTTCGGGGAATGGTCTAAGGTAAGAGTCATTCAAATTTTTCTCGCGTGATGATAGTTGTAACAAAAAAAAAGGCGAAATTTAGCGTGAAAATCTTTCAACGATAATATGTTTAATTAAGTATACAATTTTGAAAACATTTCTTCGGTGCTCGAGCGCGTTCGTTTTAAAAATTTCGTGTGACGAAACGTACGTGCATTTAAACATCAACCTGTAAGTGTTTCGAGAAATTAATTGTCGAATTAATAACCATATCTAATACGTTGTAGTAGACACATCGAATCGAATATTAACGGTTAAGCCTTAAGCAGTGGTCGAAGTGGATGATGGAAGCAGTGTCGTCATTTCAAGTTTTGAACGGTCTATATATTTTAGAAAAATAAGCAAAAAAAAAAAAAGATTTTTGTAACAAATGGCTCTAACACCGTCTCTATTGATGGTGAACTATATTTTTTATGATTGCGATTAAATGACGTTCAGATCTACAGAATGTTAAAATTTCAGAAAACGAAATAGTTTTTACAGAGAATAAAATAAAATGATTCAAATATGTTTTTCGTAAAAAAATTAAGCAACATAACAAATTATAAATTATAAAAAAAAAATTTTAAATCCAGGAGGGATGGACAATTTTAAACAAAATAACTCGGACCACTGGCCTTAAGTTCTTAACCGATTCGGAATATAAACGCGGGGCAATGCGTTGAGAATTTAAAATACCTATTACACATAATATCGTCGTGTCGCTTTATTCCAATTCTATATTATTCACACGACGATATTATAAAACATATTCCTAAGTTCTTTTTCGACTTTCCCAAGTAAAAACATGATTTTATATGTCGAATTGAACACGCGTCGAATATATGATAATTTTCTGCTCAAAAATATTGAATAATTTTTAAAATATGATAAATTGCGTGTTGACCGTTCGCTGTTACGATAAATAACAATATATATATATATTTCGATAAGATAAAACGTGTCACGTTTAATTTTGTGATAAATCGTATTATGAACTCTTATCTGTACAGGTATTTTATAAAAATAAATGCATCGTATACGTGCTAAACATATGATATTTATATATTTCTCACGTTTTCACGAGATCGCATTTGTTCGTATTATTTAGTCCATTACATTTTATGACTTAAGCAGTTGTGCATTTTTATAATATTAGAGCTGAGAATTCAACAGTCTATAGTCTTATGAAGTATGTACCTAGTCGTGCCATAAGTTCTGTCCCTCATTCAAATGTGTATAAATAATTAACAAAATAAGTAAATATAAGAAAACCTGATGCTATTTATTATTTATCAACACGGTCACTAAAAAAATATTAATATTATTCAAAATGTCCACCTTTCGCCTTTACACACTTCTTCGAACGATCTGGCCACTCGTTTATTACAGCACGCACCGGTTCTAACGGCACTGAGGCCGCTGCTTTTACCAAATCAACTTTTAATGATTCGATATTTCGAAGTGGTTTAGAGCAGACGGTTTCCTCTAAAATATTCCATAACCGGTAGTCTAAAGGATCGAAGTCTAGACCTCCTGAGGGCCAATCCTGAGCAGGCAATGAATTCCGGTAAATTTTCTTCCGACCAACGGTTGTGTTGTTTTTGCCTTATGCGCAAACGCTGAATCTTGCTGAAAAATCAGTGGTTTCACTACCTTTTCCAAAATATCATTTTTGCAGTTGATCGCACGAGTTTTGACTCCCTGCTCACAGAAATGCAGTTGAGCCTGCCAGTGGCGTACGCAGAATTTTCCAATGGCGGGGGGTCTTGAAAATAAATAAATATTCAGTAGACGTGAGATTTTGCTTAATTTACCATGATATATAATTTTTTTGTTAATCGTTAAACGCCGTGTTATTTTTTTCAACTTTGGAGTCAGAACAATCAACCAAAAACCGTTCATGTTATCAATGGTAAATGTGACGTCACACTATTTGCGTGTCTATTCTGTGCTAAACGATTGGAAAGGAAAAACTTGTACATCACTGTGCACATTCCATCGGTTCCCCGACCGACGACCACAGTCTTATCAACATCATAAAATAAATAAAACTGTTTACGACCACTATAATCATTATAGTAATATTGGTAATATGAAATATAAAAATCATAGAATTGGGGGGAGGGCTTTAGCCCCTTAGCCCCCCTCCCCGCGTTCGTTACTGGAGCCTGCACATATAGCCGGCAAATACAACACAATAATATATAATATATATTTACCATTAAATTTTTCTTTTTAATTCTCATTAAATTGAAAATTTTAAGAGTGAACTCAAAATTTTTGACCGGTAGCGTTATTATAAATATTGAGTAAAACGTCATGGACGTATCCCGTTCGTAACCTCCCCGGTGGACCACATCTGTGGTAGGCACGTAACCATAATAATAATAATAATAATAATGATATTTTCACGTTACCGTGTTTTTTTTTTTGTAACGGACAGTGTAACGTGACGTGCGGCAAGGGACACCAACACCGACAGGTGCGGTGCCAGAACAGCGAGGGAACGTTACTGGCGGCCGAACGGTGCGACGGGCTCGAGAGACCGGCGGCCGTGCAACAGTGTCGGACGTACGTGCCGTGTGTCAGGCCTTCGGTGGTGGGCGTGTCCGCGGCGGTGGCGACGGCGGCCACGTCATCGTCGTCGGCACAAGCCGCCGGCGACTACGTGTGGCTGCCGGACGTGTGGCGCGAGTGTTCGCACACGTGCGGCAAGAAGGGCCGGCAGACGCGGCGCGTGTACTGTTACCACAAGACGGCTGCGAAAAAGGTGAACCGCAAGCACTGCGACAGGAGGTCCCGGCCGACCAGGAGGCGCAAGTGCAACCAGCGCCGGTGCGTCGGTTACGCGTCGTGCGCGGACGTGCTGAGGAGACAGTCGACCGCGGCCGCCGCGGACAAGGAGTACGTGCTGACCGTGCACGGGCGCAACGTGTCCGTGTACTGTCACGGCATGCGGTCCGGCAGACCCGTCGAGTATCTGACCCTGTTCAAGGACAACGAAAACTATTCCGAAATCTACGAACAGAGGTGATGATTGTTATCATTAGGGCTAGGATTTATGTGCAATAAAAAAAAAAAAATGGTAAATTATGCGTTCGATTTATTAAAAAATATGCAACGAAAAATGTGCAAAAATACAAAAACAAAATAATTGTTAAAATATTATTGTAAACTATTAATTTTATTCGAAACACTCGGGTCCGTATTTGAGGGGGCAAGTGTACCTTGTTGCCCGAGGCGGCGAATTTTTTAGTTATTTGGGAGGGCGGGGGCGCGGTATATTTTTATAAACATAATATGGCGTGTAATTAACAAAAAAAAAAAAAAATTCTAAAGCGCAATTTTTTTAGCGTAAAAATTGTGTTGCCCCGGGGAGCGAAATACGTAAATACGACCGTGTCGAAAGTATTGCATGAAACAATGATGATGACGTCAAACAACGACTACGACAACTCAAATGCTGTAATAATTGTAGAACAATCTGTTGCAGTTATACGAGTTTATGACAATTAAAATATAAATTAAATAACTATACGTACGTAGCTAATATACCTATATAAGTATTTGGGGGGTTTATATAAAATTCTATTTTCTTCTTTTACCGACCACCACGGCTAAAATATACCATAAAACATGCATTTTAGGTATATATTGTTGAAATATGCAATAATATGAATTTTATTCAAAATATGCAAAATAAAATAACCACCATTTGCTGCTTCATCATGACGTAATTCGTGGATATTTCAAACAAAAGCAGTAATCAGGAGTCGCAAAACAAATATGCCAATGCATAATAAGTCCTAGCCCTAATTATTATTATTATTATTATTATATAATTTTTAAACCGTTTCCGACAACGCACTGCTTATTATTATTCAGCTCAGACGCGTCCCCGAGAGGAGGGGTGCGAAGAGGGCGGTCGCTACCATAGGAATTCTTAAAATATAAAAACTACCCCCTTTGTTAACAAAAAAAATTAATGATCGATGATCTAAATATTAATTTAATAATAATAATAATAATTCGCTAAGAGTCGCTTCTCTCTTCTTCAAAAAAGTCCGCGACCCCGTGAACACCTAATATAGGCAATATTTTAACAATTATTAATACGACCACGAGTTTAGGCTGTACGCGCTATACCAATATCTCATATTTTATGGCGTACCCAGTATCTGCAGTGATCAACGTGATAAAATATTTTACTTCAAGGCCATTTAAATACTTTTTTTTGTATTGATACAACATATCGCTTGAATCATTATATCGTCGTAATATTATTCTTATATGTACTTACTACGCAAATAGCTTAAAATTAAAATAAATGATCTCAAATCTAAATGTATAAAATGTAATTTACTCCACAGCTATTACGGAAAACGTTCTACGGAAAATATTGAATTTTCGCATATATTTATTTCAGTGTTTTTAATAGGATTTCAGAACTGTTTAATTAATAATCGAACACTTTTCTTAGAGAAGCGTTGTAAGTTGTAATCTTTTTTTGTCTTTCGTTAGAAGAACTTGAACTGTATTTTAAATGATGTTTAAAAAGTAATTTTACGAATTAAAACACCGTTCGCCTAGTACCAGTCTATAAATGTGAGACTATAATAATATACTGCAGAGCACTCCAAAATATAATATACGGCATAACCAACGTTTTCACAAATTTTTGTTCCGATTACGCGGTTATATCATTCCGTATACTCTGTACAATCTAATATCAATGGTGTTTACAGGCTCAAAGATCCAAGCACGTGTCCGTTCAACGGCGAACGACGTCAAGATTGCCCGTGCGATAACGTGCCCATACCGTCATCCGGATTGACCGTGTTCCAAAAGATCCGTTTGAACATCACTTCGTTAAGGGTCGATTGTAAGTGTACATTGCAATTTACAGGTGTCAGATGTACACGCAGTTATCAGATATTATATCGATACTATATTACTATATCATTTATTGTAAACTGTATCGTGATCCAATTTCTGCGCTTGTCTGTCGAACACGAAAATTACACATTTTAATATTATTAATAAATTAATAAATTATATACAATTAAAATAGCTTTCATATGACTATAATCGTGAAAATTTTACAGCTAAGGACTACACGTATTCGAAACAAATCAAAGGCAAACCCGTACCGTTCGGTGAGGCAGGTGACTGTTACAGCAACTCGAAGAGAGGTTGTCCGCAGGGAAGATTCAGCATCGACTTGACGGGAACCGGCATGAGAATATCGCAGGATACCATCTGGGTGGGCAAAGGGACGAACACGTCGTTTTGGGTGAACAAGATCGAGGTAACGATAAAACGATTTAGTACTGTATTATTGGACAGTATAATTATTATCGCCGTGTACAAATCTCCGTCCTTTTTCTACTTTCGTAAATTCCTATTCAGTATTCGTCCGTCACGAACATCGCGGGATTTTATTGTCCACAGGATAACACGCTTCTCGTGTTTCTCGGATTTTCTTTCAACCAAAACGCGTTATTATCGCTTTTAATGTCTATATAATAACTTAGGAATTTTAAACGCACAACATAACATTTATATAAATTCCGTTTCGGAAGGATTACATACTATGTAATATATGTTCATAAATAAATTAAACATAATTAGAGTTTAAATAATATACAGATTTAAAAAATAATATTTCATATTAATAACAAGCCTTGGTTATTTTTTTAGGTTCTAAACGTAGCGAGTATTGAGATAATAATTAATAAAATTATATATAAGAACATTTTCAAAAATATCTCTTCAAATTTTGAGTTTTCTTATGGCAATTAAATTATTGGAATATTGGATGAATAATAAGCACTTACTGAATTTATTTTATCTAGATGTTAATCTTATGGATAACGACTCAAACAGCTCGTTTTGAATTCATCTACATAAGACAAAAGATAATAAAAAAAAATTATCCAAATAATATACGACACTCCATCTGGCACACCTTTTGCGGCGCACGCCTATGATTACATACAAATATATTATATTTCTATATAATAATTTACTGTTTTTTAATTTTTATTTTTTATAAATATAAATATATAATTTATGACATTACACGCTGCACTGTCCTGCAGTCGTTTTTGTTATGAAAACGACTCAAACGCCCGTACCTATTATACGAATATATTTTACTTACAGGAAAACACGAGAATAGCCGGCAGATGCGGCGGTTACTGCGGTACGTGCGTGCCCAGCCAGGGATTAATATTGGACGTGGTAACGCCTTAACAAAAAAACACGATATTAATAATAATAATAATTTTGTTTGCTACCGAGAAATCACGGACGGAGATCATCAAACACACACACAGTATTACGGGCTATATACGACATACGGAAAGTATATAATATACTTACGCGAGTGCATTTTATAATTAGGTACATTTAATATTAACAGTGACTTTATGGTTTATACTGATTATATACAGTGGTCGAAGTGGGTGGGAGGATATGAGGGGATGCCGTCTCTTCACTTTTTTTTTTTTGGTTAACATATTCCACCCCCCAACTTATTTTATTTAAAATCGTTCATCCCTCGTGGATTTTTAACAATTTATTTATTTTTTATATAATTTGTACCTAGTTATCGTTACGTTGCCTGATTTTTTTTTAGACAAATATCTTTTGAAACATTTTTTTATTCTTTGCTAGAACTATTTGGTTTTCAAAAATATTAACGTTCAATACATCTAAACGTCACTCGATCATAAGAAATATACTTCACCATCAATTGGGACGGTGTTAGAGCCTTTTGTTACAAAAATCCGTTTTTGCTTATTTTTCAACGTTATGGGCTGTTCACAAACTTTGCTTCCCCCTTTTAAAACTTGAAATGAAGGCACTGCTTCCATTCCCACACTTATTTCAATCCCCTTCGACCTCTGCTTATATACCTATATATGTATATATATATATATATATATATATATATTTAGAGTATCCAGAGTATTCAGTGGTGTATTGATGAATAAATTCAAGGGTATACGCACATTTCTAAACATTATGTTACATAAAAAAAAAACCACCTATGAAAATTTTAATAATTTTATTTTTATTTTTCGTACTGCCGATGTGCAGCGATAGTATAGAAAATTAAAAATAGTATTTATTAACACAAAAATTACGGTGTTTGTCCGGGGCACGTCCAAATAAAATTATTCAAAATTTGTCGCCTGTCGTTGGTGGGTAAATCGGTTTTACGCATGCTCCATGCCGTCATCATCGGCACTTCATATGTATAGTTCCGAGAATACAGACATTTTCATACGCGCATGCACAAGTCACCAACCATCGAGGAACGACATTTTTTTCCTTTTATTATTTAAAACTGCTAAAAGGGAAAGAAGTTTTTCAAATACATAATATATAGAACTCCCCCTCTTATGCAACCAAGGTTTTTTTTTTACAGTCGAATCAATTTTATTAAGTTTGAAATTACTACATATTGTTTATGGCGAGAATAAACAGTTTGAATTTTCTGCTATTTCACTTGTTGTTTCACTCGTGTCAAAGACATAATATGTAAACGCGTGTAGCATATTTGTGTCGCGGAATAAAATAACTAGTAATTAAATCAATCCGTAGTATGAATTGATAGACATAGTATTAAAACCCTCTTGTACCATCGGAAACATTTGAAGAAAACGCCTCTACCAATCCCCGACCATATCAATACCAATCCTGTATATTATCTTAGTCCGTGGATTTACATCTCACACATAGATATGACATTATTACCTAAATATACAAGTAACATAAAATGCCTATTTAATACTCCTTAAAACTGGTTACGCTTCAGCCCCCTTAACAATATATACTCGTATTGACTATATTATTAAAGTCCTGAATTAAAATTCGAATAAAAACTGTTGACCACGGGCAACAGGCAGGTTTTAATACTGCAGGAAAACCTACAAATTAATAATCATTTTATGGCGACGATAAATATTAACTAGCGTATACCCACTTACGTAAACACATAATATTTTCATTTTTTAACGATGTATACGCAAAAAACAAAAAAACGAAAAAAAATCGAAAATCCGGGTCTGGTAACTTTAGTAACTAGAGCCCTGCACAGTGTACGGATTGTTCTTTTATAGACCGAACCGGTATAATGAAGTTTAACTATAAGACTAGGACCGGACCGATAAAATAATTATTGAAACCGGACCGGATTGTACAGGTTTAATATTTATCGTTCAAATAAAATACTGTATTTTCTTAAATCTTCAAGCCAACCTTTTTATAGATCATTAAAGGGTTAATGTTTCAATTAAACCGGACCGCTAGGAATTACAACAATATAAAAGACCGAAAAATACCGGACCGTGCAGCGCTCTACCCACCATCAAATACACCACTGAGTATCGTAGTATATCATTTTAATAAATCAAATTTATTTTTCACTGTCAAATTCTTTCTTATTTGTTTATTGTTTATGATTACTTGCAAAGACTATGCCTACGACGTGCCATTAATATTATAATATTATCATATCCACTATAATATAATGACTCCACTACTACTACTACATATACTATAATATAATGACTTATTATTATTATTATTATTATTATTATTATTATTATTATTATTATTATTATTATTATTATTATTATTATTATTATTATTATTATTATTATTATTATTATTATTATTATTATTATTATTATTAATTAATTATTACATAAGTAATGATGATATTATCTAAAAGGTACTCGGGTTCTTTTTGTCGTGGAGAAAATACATTCTTTTTGACAGTCGATTATTGATATTTTTTTTATACACAGATAGGTATATATTATCTGTTTTCGACCAATTTACTTACAGGGTGTCTGTCTCGCGAGGATTCAAAATATATTTTTAAGTTTAAAGTGGAGGTGGGACGCGTAACACTTGCCACTTAAAAATTTTAAATCCCGTACGAAAAAACCCTTGTAAGAATTACTTGTATATGATACATTGACAGTCGTTTTAAACTCTCAAGTTATCATACTGCCATTTCTGTTTCAATATGCATTTCGTTCGAATTCACAATAATATTATTTTGATTGTGTAAAATATAGGTAAACCACTGGACATTTTTATTTACAAAAGTACAAGGCTGTTTCTAATTCACTATATGATATAATCGTTCAATATTATTGTAACAGCTATATATAGGTTAATATGTTAATAAATCGAATTAAAATTAGTTTGTTAATTTTGTCAACTAAGTAATAATTGATTTTGTCGAGTTCGCTTATAATTAAGTCATTCGAAGTCGGTTTTCGTGTGTTCAATATTTTATTTTATTTTATTTTTGTACATTTTTCGTGTTATTACGTACCTAATAAGTTTCAATGTGCCTAAACTACTATAACGCAAAGGCCTATTTTTATTATTTGTAATTATAAATGGTCAGTATTAAGAACAAGATTTTAATCTGATACGAACAAAGACTTCCTTTTTATTTTACGTATTATAACTACGATTGATTTTTTTTTTTTTTTTGTGATCTCTAGTCATAAAATACTCGTGGAAAACCACTTTAACAATATATTATAAATAAATAAATATATATATAAGTACATATTATATATTATATAAATATAATTATTTAAATTTTTAGCTAAATTTTATATGTTTTCTTATTTATGATTGATTTTATAATATAAAATGTATTTATTATGTCAAATGTTGTTTTTTTTTTTTTATAAAAATGTCAACGACTTCAATCAACGAATCGGTATCAAAGATATTCATATATCTTATTGTATTCATTACAGTTAGAGGCGGATCGGCGATTATATTAATGCATTTGGAAAACATAATACAATTTTAAATAAACCAGTCCATGGATTCGGCTATTTTTTTTTTTTATTAGAAAATATACATTTTCTTTATAAGACATATGCAGAGAAATGCTCTTGCTAATGGAGCGAATTTCACCTTAAATAAACAAAAACAAACTCGATATAAAGTTTAAGAAGTTTAAAAATGATTTATTTATTTATAATTTTTGTATTTAATGCATTATTAACACGACTAATACGTATTTTTAAATTTACCTATTACATCTTAAGGGGATTGAAAGCGGGTATTTTTTCTCTTTGTCTTACACACATGAAATATGGCAAAATAGACGTTTCGTACTTCCAACGTACCGATCGATCTATTGGTGCGATAAGAAATTTGAAAACAGATTTGAATTCCTCGTAAATTTTACTACAAAACGACTTTCCACTTTTTCATTTTTTTTCATAAACCCTTAAAAATTAACCGAACAAATTTTTAAAAAAATTGTTAATAATTCATTTTGAAGGTTTTAAAAAAGAAATAAAAAAGTGGAAAGTCGTTTTGTAGTAAAATTCAAGAGGAATTCAAATCTGTTTTCAGATTTCTTATCGCACCAATAGATCGATCGGTACGTTGGAAGTACGAAACGTCTATTTTGCTATGTTTCATGTGTGTAAGACAAAGAGAGAAAATATCCGCTTTCAATCCCCTTAAGCGAACGTCTTACCGATAGTAAAATGTTCACAGCGTTCCGGAGATAACGTTGATCACCGTATCATGCACGGTCTCCCGCGAATACAAACAAGCAGGCAGGCAGCAGGTAATTCTCATACTGGCCGCCAGTGGCGTAACTAGGACCATTTTGTGCGGTGTGATATGGATGTTTGTCACGTGTAGTAAGAAGTATAATAATATTTCATTGTCAGAATCGTTCCTTAATATTCAACAATATTTGTGAAGTATTTAATTCGTAAAAAGGATTAGGTTTTGTTATTTACCCAAAACATTACATCGACGCTCCGCACAGAATCGTTTTATCGAATGCAATGATTTGTCACCGTATTCAAATTTACAGTGATAACAATACATTCTAAAATCTATATCCGAGTAATTCACTTAAGCGACGTTCACAACGTCTTGCGGCTCGCTACCTTTTTTTCTTTTGTATTTTAGCTTTTTTTTATCATTTTCGTAATTTTGATTGCTTAATTTTTAGCCAGAAAAGTATTAAAACACCGTGTCATGTCTAGAAATAAAATTTTCATAATGATAAATATTTAACTAAAGACTAAATGAATTATTTCCGATATTTGTACGTTTCCATTTTGCAGTAAAACGTAAAATTTATCGAATTATTCATAACATTTTTTTTTTTTACTAATCTAAACAGAAATGAATAGTGTATTTGTTTTTAACATAATGTTTAGGAACACATTTTCATAAAACGTTAAAACTTGCATGCCACAATATTTACATATTGTCGTAGATTACGTAAGCGAATTTTTTCGCCTCGTGTGATAATTTACACGTTTATCAAGAGGACGCTACACTGACGTTAAAATCGACCTAAAAGCGGGATAAAACTGTGGACCTATGAAAAGTCGGATTTCAATTCTGAAAACTGTTTTGAATTCATCAATCTGTCTACTAGGGATCGATCGAGGCGTTTTTTTTTTTCTGTTTAGCCGTGTTATTTATCATTAAAATTTTGATATTTTTAAACAATGACTGTATTTCAGTCTTGAATAACAATAAAGAAAAACGCCTCGATCGATCCCTAGAAGACAAGCCGACAAATTCAAATCTGCTTTCACATTTATAATCCGACTTCCCAAAGTTCCACAATTTTATCCCGCTTATTAGTCTTTTAGGTGGAAATGACAGTAAAAATACTGCCGTCAAGTGGCGCTAATGGTACATACGGCCGGTATTAGAACTGCCATCACGAACAAGTTTTACCTACTCGTGAGCGTTGTATAGCTGACGCGATAAGCACCCATATTCGTGTTCTATTTATATATTTTTTCCCCGGTATAATACGAACTACACGAGCGATTAGTTGAAACCACAAAATGCGAGATAACGCATTACCTACTTACGTAAATATAAAATGAGATTTGTAGTAAATTGTAAAATTTCTACCTTGTTATACTTCCATCTTATAACTTACTATCATATTATTTCTCGTCCCCGATCAAAAAAAAAAATATATGTGTAGGCGTATGGTAAAACAAAACACAATTGTATTTACAAAAACAAGATCTTGTTTAAAAAAATTAATTAGGAAACACTTTTATAAACAATATCGTAATAAAACACAATATGATTTTTTAAATATCTCGGGAGGGGAGATTGCCCCTATCACTTCCCCTCAAATACGCCACTGGATAGAATGCTGGAAAAGAATTTTTTTCAAAAAAAATTAACTGTCCGCCGCCACACTGTTCATCGTGTCGCAAAACGTCGGTAATATTACGGTAAAACAATGATGCGAATGCTACAAAAGTCGTCCTTCCTAATTACAATATATTTTATTTCAATTTCAATAGTTATTTATGAATAAATTTGGATATCTCGAAAGTCGACGAGTTGTGGATATTTGTTATTTATCTCAGCAAATTAAAAAAACCGTTATGCACCATTTGAGTGCTCATTTTTAGACATTTTTAGGAAACTCGTAAAGGGTATAATGTCTATCTTTATATTTCAATGTAATATGTGTGACATTTATTCTACAATTCCATCCGAAATTTGATTATCATGTTATAATGATAACTCGTTTACACACAACGCAAAGTACCTACATAACGTTCTCTGTGGACTGTGGTATAAACCAGCGTTTCCCAAATGGTGGGTCGTGACCCACTACCGGGCCACGAAAATATAATGCCGGGTCGCATAATTAATAAAATTCTCGTATTAAATTTTGTTATTTATCATTTTGTTTGATAGTTTGAACTTTTTAGCAAAAATAAATTCATCAATACGAATAACTATTATTTTCAACAAAAATAATAATTATTATTGAGATTGTCAACTAGACTTCATGAAAAACCCGTATGACATTCAAATGTGTTTTATTTTGCATTTTTTTTTACAAAACGATAAATGTAAAATATTATGGTGGGTCGCGAAGGGAAAAAATATTAATTACCGGGCCAGCTCAAACAAGAGTTTGGGAAACGCTGGTATAAACTATCATTCATGCGGGCGGTCATTATAGTATTATCTTTATCGAGTTATAAAGTATAAATCATAGAGTAGGTATATAATAAACTCGTAATATATAATATCGGATACGATATTACGAATAACGTCGCGTGCATGCGAATCGTGAAAATACGTAACAGCGCGTTCTATCGGTCGTTGTATACGTTTTCAATTCGGTGTAGCGTCCTCTTAATTTATTACTGTGTATGTTATTGCGTAACAAATTTTATGGAATATTGCGAAATGCGATATATTTTTGAACGCATCGAATATTCACATAATCATATTTCTGATTTTTTTGTAATTCCTAAACTAGGTTGTCTAATCGTTCAGCACTTTACGGCAGGGGCGTAATTACGGGGGGGGATATGGGGATGGATCCCCTCCCATGGGCTTTCTTTTTTTACATAACATATCGTCTAATGTACAAAAATGTAATAATTAAAATAATACTTTTTGCGTTAACAAAATTTGTTAGTATTTATCATAATTCATAGGATTCCTCAGTTTATTGACTAGTTACTGGTATGATACGGTTAGGTTAAGTCACTGAAGAAAGGTCTATCCATATTCAGATTTGTAAGTAGAATTGGATGAAGTGCTCAATAAATTAGCTAAAAAAAAAAAAAAAAAAAACGAAGAAAATTAGAAATTTTATTATAAAATATGTCATTTTATTAAAGAAAATAATAAAATACGAGTATCGCAATTACTTTATTAATTTCGATTGATTAACGTTTAAAGGGTCGTTAGTCGTTACAGTTATTATGGATTATCCACCCAATCAGCAAATAAAAACATAAATATTATAACAATATTTTTATTTTTATTTAAATAAAATATTGTAGTGTTAATGTTATAATAATTTTATATTAATATTATAATGTTAATATTATTTCTCAAATATGTATAAAATATTAAAATATTTGAATTAATATTACCGCTTTTTACATATAGGTATATATATATACACATGAGTATATCCGCAACGGCGGAATGCTACACTGCTACCCTAAATAAACATGTTTACACATTGGTCACTAAGTATAACTTGTGCATATGTATACCTAATTAAACAAAAATAATAGTAAATTCAACAAAAGCGAGTAAAAACGCATATACATTCGAATTATATTTGATAAATATAAAAAAATTGTAGTTATATATGTTACATATTAGTATTTATAATATGCATTATATCTACGACGTCATCTATAATAATGCTAAATTGTCTATCCCCTCCCATATAACATTCGTAATTACGCCACTGCTTTACGGATACACATAGTATTATCGTTTCAGCATGACCTTGTAATTATTCCTCAACCCGGTGTATAATCTTTGCCCCATCTAGATGAGTGGAAGATTCCTCTATCTTTAGTACTATATATATCAATTCCATATTATTTGTGGGCAGCCAATTATATAACACTTCTCGATTACTATCATTGTTATCATAACCCCGGTGTAGGTTATGACTATTAAATTCACCGATGTAAATTGTAGGGTGATCTATAACGCGTAGAGGAGGGTTACCCCATAAAATGTTTGGAGGTTTGTATAAACTATAAGTTAACTTTATTTATTCCGCTTACTTCCGAGGTCAGAATGAAGAGCCCTCTTTCTACCTCTTTTGTATAACTATTTTCGCATTTTTTATATTTAATTCTTTGTAAGTGGTTACTCTGTACTGTTTGTGATGTACAGCTCCAATCAATTTATATCCATTACGTAAATTATACATTATCAATGTATATATAGAGCCTCTTCTGTATGAATCAGCCTCATGAACAGTATGTGTTTCCTGGATTGCAATATCTACGACTCCTCTCATCAGTTTTACTAAAACCTCACTCTTAGCAGTTGAGATTCCTTCGACATTTAGGTAACATATTCTGAAGCATGCACCTAACTTCCGCGTCAATCGGCCCTGAAAACGACCGTTTAAAGGCTATATATTTCTGTGTCTGTTGGACATCAGCGCCCAGGTGGTGGTATTAGTTGCGCTAGCAAACTGCTTTGTGCACAGTATGCTATTCGGCTAATGCTAGCTTACGCATGGGCCAGGGAGGGCCGTGAGCAGGCTACCAATTCAAAATTCATATTCATTATTACCATGTTGGATATACGTAGGTTTTTTTATAGCAGTAATTTCAATTGTTTTCAATTTTGATATAATGGGTCACTACTGCTATAGCAGTAATTTGCAAAACCATCGAAATCGGGCATTACATGTTCATGCAGTAATATTTTCAATGGCATTAAATAAAACAAGAAATGTGATTGACCCGTTATGTTCACTCATATGTTTGGGCACAGATAAATAAACAACTATATTTTTATATTTCTCGTTGGTATTTTCATAAATTCGTATCACGTTATATTTTATTATAATTATCAATTTATACGTTGTTTAAACTCAATTATACAATATATTTTCACATGTCTTTAGTTGTCCACAGTGGCGCAACCAGGGGGGGTTGGGGGTTACAACCCCCACTCCGAAATCATTTTTTTTTCATTACGTAAAATGTGGAAATCATGGACTAAATAATAAAATAGTTTGTTGCATATGTGTGATAATTATGGCTACTGAAAAAAGTTAAAATAATTAAATTAATTATTAAGTTATCAGTGATAACTGATAACTGTATAAATTATAACCTCCCCGAAAATATTTCCTGGTTGCGCCACTGGTTATCCATGCTTTATCGTGTGCGTAGAATACTCGTGTTCATGCACTCATATTTTTATTTTTTTTAATTTTGCGTACTTAGTGTTTATTTATATACAAAATTCTTGTGATATAAAAATGAATCGTTCCAAACAAGATATAGATGAATTTTTGAATAAAAGTTTAGAATTTGAATCCGACATTACTGAGCTGTACGATTCAGACGTGGACCCCGAATATTTACCGAAAGTAATCGACATGAATAATATTAAAAATTGAAGTGTCCGTGAACGTGTTTTGTATGGTGTTTTGTGTAATTGTATTATAACAACAACAACTGTTTAATGTCAAATAAAAACACAAAGTTTTGCATCTGGTTTGAAAAGTCATACCATTAAATTATATACCTATTTTTTTTTTTTTTTTGTATACACCATGTAAATATATAGACGACAAATTATTTGAATAATTTAAAAAATTTCTGTTATTCTGTTACTCAACATACAACCGTCTTATACGATTGTTATAGCAATAGTGCTAATACAAAACATATGAAAAATGAGCACGTTTTGTGCTAAATATTTTATTACCATAATAGTTTTATCAATTTTACTTACTAATAATAAAACTTATGCTGGTAAGTTGTAATTAAATTACAAATTATATAATATAATATATATTTTTTCGTAATTATAAATGAATTAAATTTCTTATATTATTAATTATGTTAGTATTACGTTTATTAATTAATTATTTATTTATTTATTATTATTATTATTATTATCATTATCATTTTATTAATTAAACAATACGTCAATACAATATTTTATTTTATTTTTGTATAGAGATTCATGAAGGTAATTAATATAAATATTAATATTGACGTTAAATAAAAATTAAATAGGTTTTAATAATAATACTACTAGTAATGAAATATTTTTTAAATTTCAGATTGTCTAAGTAAGATGGAAAATTACGTATTTTATTAAATAATAGAAGACATTACATTATTTGTGTTGCGGACACCATAACACCGTACTTAAAGTTTTGAATATTACACTTTATGTGCGTGTGTGTCTCGATTGAGAAGTGTTGATCGCTTAAAGGTGCGCGATACACATTACATTATTCGGTCGCTGATATCCAACTGGTATCCAATGCAGTGGCGGTTTTGGTTGTATTTTTTTGGCGAGGCGACTTATGTATCACTCCCCCTTCATAAACAAAAATTAAACTTCACAATAATGGAATTTATGAACATAAAAATAATTATATATATATATAATAATATACTTGTTTTGTATAGTAAATAATATACGAATATAGCCAATATAGTAATGGATAATAAGCAGAGCACAGGCTTGTCTAATTTTAGTAAATAATTTTTACTACGAGACTTCCAACGTCGAAACGGCGTTTCCAACAACATGACAACCACGTGTGTCACTGGATTCATAATTCTGATTTCTGACAAAGAAAATCTATCAGTAACCACTAACTAGTGTAAATTTCGAATAAAAAGCACATCGGCACGAGTAAACAAATTTAAACGAACAAACCGAAGCGACGATTCGAACTAGACAGAACTGTGAATTAATATTACAAATTTATAACGGTTTCCGTTTGAATCAATTCCACCACTCTGCAACCTTTGTACCGATATCATGTATTAAGCGCTTTGTTTTGTTGTTGAAAGTGCCGCGGCTGCGGGCTTACTATAATACCACATCTATTTTTAGTACACATGTGTAGATGAGGCGATGAAAAACGAGCCTCACGATGATCATTGCGCATGACAAATAATCGTTACATTATCGTTGATTACCGTTACGCGTTACAAAACCTTGTACATTTTCAGATGTAGGTACTGTAATATGTTGAAGTTGATGTATTTGAAGATGAAATTTGTAAATATGTAACGTTTTCAATTGGTTGATTAAAAAGTCCTTGAGCTGTACTGTTACTTGTGGTTTGTTGTTGAAGTGCAGCATATTTTTCCTCAGTTTTAGCCACCAATGCTAATGTTTTCAATTTTACTTCATTGATGCCTTTGGCTGGTAATTTCTTCACAGTTTTGACCGCCAACTTGTCCTGCTTCGATCTTATACGTCGTGGATTATTTGTTTTTTTCATCATCTTTTTCTTCTCCTGTTTCTCAGTCAAATTCTTTTCCTGTTTAGCTAACCGATAAAATCATCAAGGTTCCAGTCCGTGAAAAAAATAAAAATGAAATTAATAATTACAAGATAAAAAATAATATTTACAATATGTCATGTGTCTTTTGTACTTATTACTTATTGTATTTCTTGTATACAGGTATGTTAATTACTTACCATATTTGCCAGTATTTTGGGAAATTTCTTTCCACATTGAATCTTTAATCATCACATTTTTGTACTGCATATGTGCACTATCATATAATATAGGAAGTTTCTGAACCAATTCAATAAAAAGTTCATCTTCTTCTAATGAAAACACCAAAGCGGACATTTTGACGCGGGCAAAGGGTCGTGCTGCACTGCTCTCGTTCCGGTATTGTCGCGGGTCACGGGTCGCGGCGACAACATTAGCTGTCGCACGTTACATTTACGAGTAGGACATCAGTCAGTAGAAAACGCAAATAAACGGTAGAAACGCGACCGGTCGCAGCGATGGTCGCGCATTGGACACCGTACCTTAACGGATCATGGAAAACGTCACGTATATAAGGTACGCGATATAAGAAACCCTAGACCCCACAGAGCGGGCATCTAATGCGAGTCGCATTATGCGACACCCTTATTGGTCGGCTGATTGTTATCAATTATGCCAAACTGTTATCACTCATTAGTTATCATTTTTATTACTATGAACGAACGGATTTTTTGTAAATATATAAATCTAATTCCAGACTGTGCACCCCACTACCCCTTCATTCATATGACGGGTGAGTAGTGGGGTATAGTATCGGTAGTCGCACCGCGATCTGGTGGTTTTTAAAAGTGACAACGCGGACCACGGTCTGGTGACCGTATTGTCACCATCCACGGCCCGCGTGATTTATTTACTTATACAGTATATTGCATCTTTCTTTAATAATTTTTATAATTTATATGGTTGTAAAGTTTAATATAAATGACAATTTGTATACAATACTTAAAAAACTATAAAAACTATAGATTCTGAGCAAAGCGAGCTATTATTAATATGAATATTTATATATAATATATACATGGTGTTTCTAAACTCAGTACCGTAAATTCGTATACACACACTCAATGGGGCTATACCCAGTGACGAAAGTTTTGAAAATTTTCTTCTATCATTAAAACCTGAGTTTTTACATTTTTATTCGCAGAATTTTGATATAAATGTAAAAATAAATACACCATGATATTTCCTGCAAATTTGTCATATGAATCGATATATCACATCACTTTTGTTCATTTCTGCCCGATTTTGACGTCATGACGACTTAGGGCGTTACGAGCGTCTCGCGGTCGTCAAAATTGGGCAGAAATGAGCAAAAATTATGTGACATATTGATTCGTATAAGAATTTTGCAAGAAATATCATGGTGTATTTATTTTTACATTTATATCAAAATTCTATGAATAAAAATGTAAAAACTTATGTTTTAATGATAGAAGAAAAATTTCAAAACTTTCGTCATTGGGTCACCCCACTGAGTGCGTGTACAAATTTACGGTACTAAGTTTAGAAACACCTTTATATATATATTAATATGGCCAGCTATATGAATACTTATAATATAACATTATTAGGTAATGATTACCTAACATAACAGATTTCTTGTTTTGCGTGTTAAATAATTCTAAAAACTTATTTATTTATTTTTAATTTTTCAAATTAATCATCTAGATCAGTTGTTTGCCCGGGCTTATATTCAAAGTAACATATAACTAATAATATATAAATATTATCAAAATATCGACAAAACTATACGCATTTTAAATTCAAAATGTATAGTTTTGTTTAAAAGCATTAAATTCCATGATTTATAAATGTAAAATATCTATTAAAAAAAGGGTTTATAATTTGATATGATTCCTATTAGGATACCGAAAAAAGTATTAATCATACCTATGATAAAATTTTGCTCTATTCTGAAAACATCAAGTGTTACGTGATTACGTATATTGAAATTTGGGAATATTTGTGCAGAGGAAATTAAATCTAAATCAAAGACTGTATTTTTAAACATATGTTCTTCATTTAAAATTTACTTGAAACGTTTTAATATTAATTAATATACTTATCTTTACACAACAACAGTGCATTCGATTTTGAGTCAACTTTGTTGAAATTGAAATTATTATAAATGAGTGTGCAAAATTAATCCTTAAAAATCTTTCACAGGTTTTACGTTATTCAATCTTTTAACTAAAACATCTCTGGTCACGAGTTTACAATTGGTTTTCATAACTTCATCATGATATAGCTGTTGATTATTAAATGGTTGATTAAATAACACATAGTATTTTATTTATAATTTTCAATTTTACAAGTAGGAAACATTCATATTAACTACCTTTTTTTACTCTTTTAGGAACCGATTCTGGTTTTACGCTTTCTACAAACTGTATACAGATCAAAGTGAGTTAATATTAATTTTCATTAATCCGTACTGAAAATCGTGTAATAAATTTTAATTGTTAAAAAGTTGGTTGATTGTAATTTTGAAATATGTGGTAGTATCTGGATTGAGAACAGACTTTATTTACAGGTTTCTTGTTTTGCGTGTTAAATAATTCTAAAACTTATTTATTTATTTTAATTTTCAAATTAATCATCTAGATCAGTTGTTTGCCCGGGCTTATATTCAAAGTAACATATAACTAATAATATATAAATATTATCAAAATATCGACAAAACTATACGCATTTTAAATTCAAAATGTATAGTTTTGTTTAAAAGCATTAAATTCCATGATTTATAAATGTAAAATATCTATTAAAAAAAGGGTTTATAATTTGATATGATTCCTATTAGGATACCGAAAAAAGTATTAATCATACCTATGATAAAATTTTGCTCTATTCTGAAAACATCAAGTGTTACGTGATTACGTATATTGAAATTTGGGAATATTTGTGCAGAGGAAATTAAATCTAAATCAAAGACTGTATTTTTAAACATATGTTCTTCATTTAAAATTTACTTGAAACGTTTTAATATTAATTAATATACTTATCTTTACACAACAACAGTGCATTCGATTTTGAGTCAACTTTGTTGAAATTGAAATTATTATAAATGAGTGTGCAAAATTAATCCTTAAAAATCTTTCACAGGTTTTACGTTATTCAATCTTTTAACTAAAACATCTCTGGTCACGAGTTTACAATTGGTTTTCATAACTTCATCATGATATAGCTGTTGATTATTAAATGGTTGATTAAATAACACATAGTATTTTATTTATAATTTTCAATTTTTACAAGTAGGAAACATTCATATTAACTACCTTTTTTTTACTCTTTTTAGGAACCGATTCTGGTTTTTACGCTTTCTACAAACTGTATACAGATCAAAGTGAGTTAATATTAATTTTCATTAATCCGTACTGAAAATCGTGTAATAAATTTTAATTGTTAAAAAGTTGGTTGATTGTAATTTTGAAATATGTGGTAGTATCTGGATTGAGAACAGACTTTATTTACAGGCCATAGACATAGCTCGAATTGATGGGGTGCGTTCCCTGACTATTTTTTCAACTGTGGTTTTCGTATTTTACGTTTTTATTAAAACACCATATCGGCATTTTTTGGACAATCTTTCAAATTATTATATATATATATATATATATATATATATATATATATATATATATATGTATATTATATATACATATATTATACACGAGTAGATATAAATATATTTAAAATAATACTTTATTGTTCTAGTATTAATCATATAATGTTAAAATGCAATGACTTATAAAATATTATTAAAATCAAATTCATTTTAGTTTTTAGATTAGACTTTATTAGTGTATTAAATAATACGACATACGCAAAAAACTAAAAATAAAATAAAATAGGGTTGTAAATATAGTCGTGCGCTATGCTTCTAGGATATGCAGGCTATACTATTTCAGTCTGCAGCTTTAGGGAGGTCTCATATTTTAATATTTTTCCTAAACAAAGGGTCCATATTATTTTCAAGGTTCGAGAATTATGATTCTTTGAAATTTAGCTTAATTTTTTTATTTTGTTATAATATTTGTTAACACGTTGTCTGTATCATTCCTTCCAGATAAAAACTGAAAAGTTATAAATTATATTTATGAAACTATAACTATAACAACCTTTTTTGGAAACCTAGACTATAATACCTAGCTTGCGCTGTTACATATATAGAGGACTACGAGTAAAAGAGGATTGCAAAATTACATTTTGGCCAATTGCATTTTAGGTCGTTATCCGACTAAATAGAATGATGATGATCAGAGTAGTTTTCAACTTTCAATTTTTTCCCTCTCACAAAGCTAAACTACTCAGTTTGCAATTTTTACATACATACCTACTTAATATATGTTTAGTGGTGAAGAATATTTTAACAAAATATTGCCGAAAATACTCCTACTTATCAGTCTGTATGAGTAAAAATGGGATAAGCTCCATCTTCTCTATGACAACACATCAATGGATATTGTGGCTTAGGAATTTCGTCCAACAGAAATTTTCCTTCAGGACAGTACCTAATGTCCAGGTGCTACATGAGGTCAGTTTATTGTCTGAAAATACTGACAATAAAATTAATTGAAGCTTTCTATTTGAATGCAATCATGTTTTACATCTCCAAGGGGAGTGTAGAAATCAATAATTTCTTGTTGTGCAATATTAATTTGACAGTGCCTTAGAATTATACGCAACTGACAATTTCGCTGTTCTCTTTTCCTTTGAACTACATACCTATCGCTGTCATTTTCTAAACGCACTTTTATCTCTTCGTCATTTTTATTGTTGCGTTCTAAACGCATTCTTATGACATTTGACGTACTGCGTCCTATATTTGGCTTTCATAGCATAATTGTTATATTTTGTTCATAATAATTGTTTGTGAATGAAAATACTTTGTAAAGATTGCGGTTGTCCAACTAATAGAAATTCTCGCTAATAACGTTGCTAATAACAAATGCGCATACATAGTATCGAGTATTTTAGCTAGTATTATTATGTTATAAACTTATAATGATGGTTTTTTAGAATTTATACTTTGTTTTTAGCAAAGTAAACCACCCAAATTTAAATTTTACAAAGATTTTATTCCCAACCTTGCTTAATCTTGATAATTGTGTTAATCATGTGTTTAGGTTCTGGAGTTATAATTACAGAAGAACCGACCTTTATTTTTTATTACGACAAACAATAATTTAAATTCGAATAGTAACCACGGTAACCAGTCATAAGTTACTGTTTAACACCTAGAATACTAAAATTTGCAATATCAGGTGCCATAAATTATAATATTAATTCCTTTATTGCGTAAAAAAAATGCGGAGAATACAATAATATTATTAATCATACAACTTCCTTACGTTTAAAATGTAATAAATAGAATATTAATTAAATAGCCTGCACATAAGACTATGTGTATAGAATATAGATGTGCTTGTATTACGATTAAACACCTAAAACCGATACATGATATCACAAGTTTTATAAAAATGTGAAAATGATGAAATTCTGAAGTCCACACAGACATAGTCGAGAGCAAAAGCTAGTATATGTGTAATGTATAATGAATATATATATATATAATTAAAAATTTATATTTTATAGCATATTATACAATTCAGGCAGTTAATTACGGTAATTATTTGTTATTTTTGGATATTTTTAATAAGGGTGTTTTAATGTATTTACTTTTAAAACTCTTATGATCTACTATGTTATCAAACAATACGTATTTTCTTATAATAATAATGTCGCCAAAAGGACTCTTAACAGACCAGTTAGCCCCAGTGACGTGAATCACGGGTGTTTACTGCGAACGGAAGGATGTGTCTAATTTGAAACACCAAGGTTTCATGGAAATAAATTTAATTGTGAACAGAAAAAAGAACATACGTAATTATAACATGAACAAGTATGGTGACAATTGTAATACGAAACATATATATATATATATATAAATAATTGTGCGCAAAGAGGACATACAAACAAATTAGCTGTTTCGTATGAGAACGAAATATTAAAATAATTATCGAACATAGTTTTTGGTCCATTCGAACGAGATAGTTAATACAAACCGTAACAGCATATTAATGTATAATAAATTGTGTCCGTATATAAGTTTAATTCGTGACTACTAACATTCAATCTTTTTCCGTTTATAAGTTTAATTTGTAACCAGAAATAAAATTAAATTCTCAGCCACACTTTGTGTATCAACATCATACTGATTACTCGAATTATCTCGAGTGAAAATCATGACGATCTCTGAATTAATCATGTACGAAGAAGCCCAAGATCGTATACTTCAACAGCCCGGGTAACACAATTCCTAAAAGCTTCCACTGAGTACAATAATGACCGTACTCATACGGGCAAACGCGCAAAAATCAGAACAATGTTAAAAGACTTATCCGTCAAATTTGTTAAAGAGGACATCCAATTAATAGAAACTGCAGTGTTACATCAGTCAACCCCTGCTTATGTCTCTGATAATACTGCAAGTCAAGGACTCATTACAAAATTCGATAACCTATATTACGAAATCGCCACATTTGCTGACGTCAAAAATTTCCCAGTTTCACCTTAGCTCGAAACATCAACTTCTGGTTTAAATCATACAAACAACACAAGTACTTTCGAGTTTCAATTACCAAAACGTAAATTTCCAGCATTTTCTGGTGTACCAACCTTATGGTAAGGCTTTAAAGATTTGTTTCGATCCTTATTGTCTCATACTTCAGATTTATTTGAAGTAGAACGATTTGAATGTTTAAAAATTCCTCTTCAGGGTGAAGCTTTATCTCTCATTTTGCACTTACCACTAACAGCTGCAAATTACGCTAGTGCTTTGGAAATCCTCAAAGTTCGATATGATAACAAGCGTGATTTAGCCCGAATTCACATCGATGCGCTTCTCATTCCACATGTCGTAAAATCATCTAATGCTAAGTCAATCAAGAAATTACTCAGTACAATATTGGATCAGTATTGTATATACTTATATACATACAATGTATATACGTATATACATTGTGCTAGTAGTAAACCTATTTTCGGTGACTTGACCTAACTGGACCTTAACATTTAGTAGTTACCGGTTAATAAACTTAATAAACTGAGGAATATTATGAATTACGGTTGATATTATAAAATTTTAACCAAAAAATATGTTTTTTATTGTTTTTAATTATTATTTCTTAATAATATGTTTTGTCAAAAATAAAGCTCATGGGAGATCCATCCCCCATATACCCCTCGTAATTACGCTCCTGATGGCTTCTATATACCTTAATCCATATCTGATAATAATAAGGTTGTTTTTCGCATGTGTTAATTAAGTATTTAAATCATAATTGTGTAAACAAATCTATTTAAATTTGTGATGAAATATTTTTTTAGAAAAATTGACGAATTACTACAATGACCTCATCAATGAAATTATAGATAAAACATGCAAGTTAAACCATTTTTTTAAATCATTGAGTGTAACTACTATAGAGAAATTAGAAATTACAAATATGTTTTAATATAAACTTGAAGAAGAGAAAAGACAATCAGTGACGTACCTGTTGGGGGGAGGGCGGTGGGGGCATTCGCCCTCCCATGGGTCGTATAATTATATGTATGCATTGTTATTTGTGTTTATTAATTTATTTTACTTATGGTTCTAGTTTCAGTTATATTTGTATTATATTATAATAAGGAAACGTAGTTGAATAAGTTTTTAAAATGTTTGTAGTACCAAAATTATTTTTAAAAAGTAATTGAATGTTTACTACTTGCTTTTATACTTCCAGTGCTTTCTTAAAAAAAAGTCCTATAAATTAAAATATTTACATTATCTATCAAGTATTATTTAATAAGATACAAATAACCAACATAATTGACTTAAAAATCTATGTAGTATCTATTGCTTTTTTATTATTTATAAATTATATTTACTACATATTTGTTTTATGCTTGTTCATAAAGCAAATAGCATGGTTACGTTAAAAAATGGGCCAGGATCGCTTGTGCGGGCTTGCACGGTTGCATATATATCAGGAAATCAGTATACCGGTGGATGATATTATTGAACGATTTTCAAAGATGTTAGATTTTGTTATATAAAATTTTGTTTTTTTTTATATATATAAAAAAAAAAATTTTTTTATTATATTATTATTATTATTATTGTGGTTTACGGAGCTAACCGTGTTGCCAATTGTGGTCTGACATTTCGGAAACATTAAAGGTTCCATCTTTGGAGTACGTAAATAGCAGTCGGAAACAAACAGACCGTTGAGTGTACTACTACTCAGTGACTACACTGAACGGTTCGCTTGTTTCTGACTGCTATTTACGTACTCCGAAGATGGAGACTGCATTGGTTCCAAAACGTCAATAAAACAAAACTGGCAACATGGTTAGTTCTGTAAATCACAATAATATTAGTAGTTTAACAATGAAAGTTTAATTAATTGTTTTATATATTTTAATGTTGAACTTTACAAATATATAAGAAAATATTTGCATGGCCCAATTTGTGTGTTGCTGCGGTTGACATTTTCTCTCTTCGTCTTACACACACAAAACATAGCAAAATAAACCTTTCCTACTTCCAGCGTACCGATTTCACTAGTGGTTCGATAACAACAAACATTTTTCAAACAGATTTGAATTCGTCGTGAAATCTACTTGAGATCGATTTTCCCACATTAACTAATTTTTTTTCATAAATCATTAAAAATTAATTAAACCAATTTAAAATAAAAAAATTTGCTAATAATCAATTTTTGAAGGTCTTTAGATAAAAAAAAAATGAAAAAATGGGAAAGTCCTCCTTTAGTAAAATTTACGAGGAATTCAAATCTGTTTTCAAAATCTTAATCGCATCACTAGATGGATCGGTACGTTGAATGTAGGAAACGTCTATTTTGCTGTGTTTCGTGTGTGTAAGACGAAGAGAGAAAATGCTCGCTTTCAATCCCCTTGAGGAATTTTCTATTTTACCAGTGGGTGCAAAATGAATTTCGCCCCCCCATAAGAACGACCTAGGTACGCCACTGAGAACAGTTAGTTTGACTATCTTGATTTAATTATTAAAACAAATGTACAATTAATTAAGAAGTAGTTATTTGTGAAAGTAGTGAAAAATTGTATTTATATACACAAAATTGTTTTATGAAATTAAGTAAATATTGAATGCATTAATTGTACCATATTGCTAAATATTTTGTTTTTAAATAATTTTACAAGATTCATGCTGGGTTGCATGAAAATTTACAGAACCGATAACTCGTTATCAGTTCTGTAAAATTAAAAACCGTTCTGTAAAATTTCTAGATGTTATCAAATTTACGGTTTTCGGATCGATAGTTTGTAGATCCGATTTCGGTTCTGTATAATTTACAGGACTGTTTTCCACATAGAATACTCTATGGTTTACTAGTGTCCTTATCATTTTTCTAATTTCTTTATCACATAATTAGTAGTGTTTTATAAAAATAGCGGTGGAATGCGCGCGAAACCGGCTGTTGATAATGCGCATGCGCAGGTCGCCAAAAACAATAACATTTGAATAACGATAACGATAAGATTAAAAATGTGTATATACCATCTACCAAGTAAGCGGTTATAACCTCATTAATATAAAATATTTACAATATTTTCATGAAACGCAATTTGTTCTATAACTTGTAATATACAGAACCGATAACTTTATCGGACCAACAGTTTACGGAACTATTTTCATGCAACCCGGCATCAATGTAATACAAAAAAAATAGCTATTTATTTGATTTCCACTTTTTATCTTGTTAAGGGGCCGCCACACCAAAAGTAGAACGTATTCAACGCGGTAAACCCAGATAAGCAGTTTATAAATAGTCCTAATATAATTGCAACTGGCGGATTGTAGATAGTGGTGGAGCCTATGTTATTACTTTGTTATTTTTACTGATATAGAACAGCATATAGCCAATATTTTTTAATTTTGTGAAAGAACATATATCCGTACTTCCTTCAGTATGCTGCTTAGGATAATTTTGGTGAAAAATACTTCAAAAAAAAAATGAAAGAGTAGAAGTTATACTATGCATTAGATGGATGATTTTAAGAAATATCAATTTTACTCGACTTTATAGCGGTTGAAAAATTTGTAAAAAAAAATACTTAAATAATTAATAGTTTATTTTTCAGTTAATATTTCAGAAAATCATTCGGTAGATGCAAAGTAGACTTATCAACGAATCTATTTATATTTTAAGCATCCAAATCGAACCTAATTATACCCTTCAAAACATGGAAGTGCGGAGGGTCTAAAATGCATGTATAAGTAGAGGTATTGCGGCCCCTTAACACCTAGCCTTGCAATATAGGTATCTATATATGTTACATAAAATGCATACATTTTTTTTATATCTTCAATAAAACTTTCCATTTATCAACAGGGTTGTTAGGATTAGCACTGTTATCGGCAAGAAATTGGTGTTATCAATATTATGGACAATCAGGAGGTGCGTTTTATATTATTAACATTTTCCCTGATATAATACTATTTTTAACATGCCTATATTCTATCAAATTTTTGTTAAAAAATTAATGCCGTGTTATGTAAGAACGACAGAATATTTCAAATAGCACTGGTTAACAAGAAAATTGTCCCTGACACCATTCTTACTATAATTAAAATAAAAATGACCTCCTGAATTCAAATATGACCCCCGTTTTCCCACATCACCCACCATTTTCGGAGGAGGCCCCCCACCTATTTTTATCACTTGTCGATCATTTGGAGTGCTTAAAAGGATTATTTTAGCCTTTACATTTCTTCTGAGGGGTTTAGAGAAATGAAAAAATATACATAGATCGCGCTGCTATCGCCGTTCCAATGTAACTGGCAACGATGGTATAGAAGTGGAGAGACCTGACCGGGTGGTGAGTAGAGCCGGGTTCATGACGTCATGGTGACGCTCTCGGTGTCGCACAAATTTATGGAATGACTCCAGCCATAAGGCATATATATGTCAAAAGCACTTTTTATGCTGATTTCAAATTTGTTTTCAGAATTATATTATCGAGCAGCATTTAATAGAAACAGAACTGTGAAATTTTGAAAAAGTTTATATTATTATTTATCGATAAATAAATTTATACAAAGTGATAGATTTTCTTACAAAATGTACACATATATGATTTTCGTCTGTAATTTTCATCAGATAAATATCTCTTTAAAGTCCAGCAATAATCTGCCGACATGGCGCGGCTCTATTTACCCTGGTAGTGCTGCTCCAAGGCGGAAAATGTAGAAATTAAGTGAAAAATTTGAGAAAAAACTTGACAAATCGATCATTTTTAATGAGTTTTTACAATTAAAGGGGGAAAATCTCCCTCCAAATCTACCTTTTTGGTACACATATTCATATTTTTAACTTTTTCATCTCTCTGACCCTCCAGAAGATATGTAAAGGCTAAACTAATTCTTTTCAACCCTCCAAATAATCGAAAAGTGATAAAAATAGGTGGATAGCTTCCTCCGAAAACTGCAGGTGATGAGGGAAAACGGAGGTGGAGGTCATATTTGGATTCGGGAGGTCATTTTACATAAGAATCAGCAGAAATGGTGTCTGGGACAAAAAATTTTTTTTTGTTCATCAGTATAATTTATAAATATAAACAAATTGCAATAAAAGAATTGAAAATGAGTTAGTCCTAATGATAATTCGTATACCTAATGAGTTATATTTATTATTTCAAATGATTTCAAATTATCTAAAATCTAGTGTAGGTACGTTATATTTCAATTTATGTACATACATGTGTGTGTGTGTAGCGAGTAGTTTCAACAAAATAAAAACAATATCTATACTACGAAGTTCAATAAAATTGTCAGGAATCATTTATTAACGTGGTCGAATATGAAAGTTAAAGAAAGCAATACACTGAATTATTACAAAATACAATACGACTATACGAGTCGAAAAAATACTAAACATACAGTGACATAACTATAGTCACTATTTAAGACAAGTGTCAACATAATTTACGATTTTACAATAACTTAAATTCGGAAGGATTACGACGGATACAACGGATTACGGAACAATATAACCAGTGCCACGGGCGTGCTCGAGGGGGGGGGTTAGGGGATTCAAACCCCCTTCCCATTGACTTTTGAAAATATATTGTTTTTGCGTAGCTAACTGTATTTCCGTATTTTTGATCTCATATCTGTTATCAGGTAATTTTCAAAACATACATTTTTTTTCTTATGAGCCCTGTTTTATTTGCACAGAGTAATAATTATTTGATAATAATTTTAATTACAAATTATCTATGTTAAAAGCCTAACCACTACATACCGGTTACCGTGTCATTGCGTTATATATTATATTGAAGCCAACATATGTGCGAGAGAGACAGCCTCTGAATCGACTTTCCAAAGAGATTTTAAACAATTTTATAACACTCCTTGACAGTAACTACGATAATAAATTAATATTGATAAGGAGGACGTATTTGTTCATCGTTGTAACTTGTAAATGTAATTGTCGGTCTGTTGTTTTTACGCTTTTTGGCTCTTGTAATTTACAATAATTCAACTATTCTTTTTTAAAAATTTTTTTCCAATTCAAGCACTGGTCCAGTGCTTGAATTAGAAAAAAATTAAAAGGAAGACGCAAAAGTGTAAAAAATTTGCGTCCTTGAAAATTTTAAAATTTTTTGAAAATTTGTGGGGCTTCGCTTCCCTCCCCCTCAGCCATCACTTTATTTTTAATTAAATAAATCTGTTGAATTTGAAATGTAAACGTCAAGTCTTTATTATTTTGGCATCGGTAGCAACGTTTAAAGACAATTTTATTAAATTAATGAAAATAATAAAGATTTCTGACCGTTCCGTTCCGTTCTGAGCGTCCCAATTTGAAACGGTACGCTAAAATATTTTTAAAAAAGAAGAAGTACTCCGTCCTCCATCCCCCAATTAAAGCACTGAATATAACACGACGTCGCAACGGCTGGACAGTCGATAGCGGACAGAGTATTAATAGGTACATGTGGTGTAAAGGTTATGTACGCAAAGTGCGCGTCACACACGCATTTTTACGCATCATCGGTGTGACCAGCGCGGACAATAATTTTACTACAAATGTATATATATATATACTCGTATATATTATGTAATAGGTCTAGAATTTTTTTTTTAAATATTGAACTCTGGAAGATTCTTGTAAATTATTTTATAACAAAATATATTTTATATGGTGTTTGTAATAAACAAACAAATTAAAGTATAAACTAATAATGTCCTTATCAAAATTTTAAAGCAACATTCACCCAATGCCGTAGTAAGATTTCAATTTATATTAATTTTAATCGGCTAAACAACAACAATAATATAAAAGTCTATAAATTAAACAAAAACAATAGCTGTACATAATATTAAAAAAAAATATATCTTATCGATTAATATCAACACTTTTAGACGATTTATGTTTTGCTGCAAATGGAATAAGATTTGATTGTAAGTAATTTTCCTTAACGTCAAAGTAACGTTTAAAAATTTGTTTTTAAATACTAATTTGAATGATAATTGAATTCATTAAACTTATTACTATGAATTATTAATCGTTAACGGTATAGAGTAATTTTACTTAGTACTCTAGACATGTAATGTTTCGTTTTTATAGGTGGTAAAAGTGCTAAATACAGGGATGCTCTAAGACACGCATATTACAATCTAAGTAAATAAATTATTATTTATTTGCTTTGGGTTTCCAGAAATATTGCGTACCTATATATTAATCCAAAATGCCTACATTATGCATACTGTTCCTGGAAATTATGAAATTATAAGATAATTTAAACGTCAATAGGAGTCAAATATTCCAACAATAATATAATTAAAATTAGAAGAATTAAAAAAATTGAGGTGATGAGTATAATTCATATTTTTGATGTAATAATAACCATCTATCATACTCTAATATCTACATCGAACTGAAACATAAAATGAATTTATATTTACGTAAATATTATTTTGTTTGTTTTTTTCTGTAGGTGTTAATCATATTACTGTCCATAATATTAATGGTAAGTTATATTTTGTTTAATCTTACCACAGTGACTCTTTATTATTTAGGTTTAATTTTAAATGTGTTGCTAATCACGATCATTACTTACTAAATTATTTATCGATGGATAAATCACTATCACAATATTATGTAGTGTCATGGTGTTTTATCATATAGGATTATATTTAAAGGTCTCATATATATTTAAATAAAATAATAACTGTAATAATTTATTATTAAATATATTTAATTAATATTATATTATAAATAGTATACGAATACACAGTTTCGTTTAATTTTATGAATAATTGTTCGAGCCGAGAACAACGATTTAATCTTGTTTCCTCCGTTTAAGTGACCACGTCTCTGAAGCTTATATTGTTATTGGTCGTATCAGTGTCAAGCAGTGTAAGCGTTGTTTACATTGGAACTTAAAAAAAAAATTGGTGATTTTCACTGTACAATAATATTAGATACAAAAATTACGTAAATAATTTTCATATTTTTGTATCTAAAATATAAGCAGATTTTTTTGTGGATAACATTTCGACAAATAAAAATATTTGAAAAATATTGAAAATAAATAAATAAATGGATATTCGCTTTGCGTTATTGGACATTATTGATGAGTTTGGGATACCTATATTAAATGAACAGCAAATTCTTCCTGTACATCAGCATTCAATGAGAGCGGATTTTTAAAAAAATTATCATCAGTTCCTGCACCAATAAATAAATAAAATTAAAACAAAAAATAAGCTTCAAAATTTGTTTGAATATAAAAGCGTATAGAAGAATAAAGTCACATCCTAATATTTAAAAAATTGCCAGACTTTCACAATAGCTGTGACGATATTGTTGCGTTCCACCGTTTCCAGTGGAGACTACAAAAGCGTGCACGGATTGACCAAAAAAAAAAAAGGCCTTAAAGGTGGCAATCTATCCTTCATCCCCCACCCTGACATCTCTACACCATAAAATCACCAAAGAATCGTATACAATTTGTTTCAATTAATATAATATAATTATCTTATGTAATTCTTTAGCGACAACAGACATTTACTACCAATATATAGTGAATATGCTAATATCCATTAGTAGTAAGTATCATAATTAATTACCAGGTACCAAAAAGTGTATCAACATAAATAAGCGTGAAGAATACACAGATATAAAATTAACAATGACCTCTTTTCGCCAAATGTAATGCAATAATTTAGCTCAAAGTAATTCTCTTGATAAAAATTAAAATATTCCATATAGTCTTGTGTCATGTTATGAGTGCGCTAGTGCGCCACACATTTTTAAGTGCTTGGAAATTTCCTTTTAAAAAGAAATTAGGTCAAGTTTGCGTTCCTTTTGCCAAAAAGGAACTTAATCCATTATCGTTCTAAGCTTGAAAAAAGGAACTAGTACCTTTCTTCTTCCCTAAAAAAGAAAGATTTTTCATTCCTCAAAAAAATTTTTAATTTTTAAAAATATACAGGGCCAAAATGAAAAAAGAGAAATCAAACATACTTTTATGTACACACATTATTTTGTGTGTTTTTCTTCATTTTTTAATTTAAAAAAAAATAATGAAAAACAATTTAGTGATTATTTTTTTTAATAAGTTTTTCATTTTAAGTAAACGTATTAGTTACGGAGCGTAGGAAAGATGTATTGGTTTTACAATGATGACATTTTTTTTGTATTTACAAAGTATTATATATGCCTACCTACTTACACTTATTCATAAGCCTGTGCCGTACCTCTAATAATTTCTAGAATCTCGAAGGGAAACTTTCCCTAAAATAATTATGTTTTTGTTTTCATCTCTTTCGTAAGACATAGTTGAAACATTTTCGTCGGACAGTCAGTTATTGAAGAAAACAATCATATTTCCCTTAAACGGCTTACACCATCGCGCGAATTGACGATAACAATAATTCATGTCAACAATGTAATATTATTCTACAAACAATAATGATAATAATTTATGTAAAAATAAAAAAAATTGCTCCAAGTGAAATACGGGCTATTTAATTACCTAAAAATTTAGAATCTTTTGATATTAATGACTTCTAAATTAAACTTCTAGATCTTCTAGACTTCTAAATCAGCTTCTGAATTCAATGAATTGTATATATCAAAAAATATTTTTCTTAATTCTAAAACTTCTTTAAATTATTTTTAACAAAAAAAAAGAAACGAAAAACTCTAATGTTCCTCTTAAACAGGAAAGAAATTTCAGTACGTTCCTTCACATAAAAAAGGAAATTCGTTCCCGATACTTCCATGAAAATTGAACGAAATCAAAGGATCAAGCACTGCATTTATTTTATACAATATGTGAAATATTATACCAAAACTTGTGGTGTAAAAAAGGATTTTTAAGAAATTATGTGTTAATTTGTATCCTTCCATGATATTCATATAAATTAATATTGAGACCAGGCACATATATAGCTAGAGGGAAGGTTCAAGGGTTAAAGCCCCCTCCGAAATTTCACAAATTCTAGCAAAATTGTGCTTTTTTATGGGAAAATCTTTTTAAATACATTTCCATTATAGTCAATGTGAATTTTTATTGTCAAAAAGTTTATTATTATTTAATTTTTTTTATTTTTAAGCTCCCTCCGAAAAAAATTCCTTGCTATAGGCTTGATTGAGACATCAAAAATAAGATACAAAATGTTCGCATATTCATATATGTTTTCAGTTTATTGACAATTAATCAATAAATAAGTATAAAATATCCGATCTAAATTTTTCAGAATAATTATCTGAAATAATCTGAAATAATTATTATCTGAATAACAGAGGCGTTTCCGTAGTCTAAAAGATTTAATTGAATATAACGATCTCGGCTTCTAACATCTGGATATATTACTGATACTTACATAAATTAACATTTTCATTGTATATTGAAAATTCATGTGGTTGCGGGGCAATGAATGATTTCAAAGCCTTGACAGCATAATTAAGGTCCATTGTAATTTATAGGAGTTTGAAGGATTTTCTATTATACCTCAATACCTCATATAACATATATATTTTTTTTTCAGGTAATATTGAGATTATATTAAAGAAACCGGAAGCTGCCTGTACTTATTGAAGAAGTTTTATTAATAAGAACCAATATTTAGACATTTTCTTTGATTTGTTTTCTTGAAATTTTAAATACTTCGTTAATGTCATACACATACATAACCAAATCACCATTATAGAAATAGTTCTATAAAAAATATAAAACCAAATTGTGAAAAGTTTAGTTGTAGCATAATGCACCATATAATTACATACTCGTATAATAATTGTAATCATATGTATGGGCTATGATATTTAAAAAAATTTGCTATAAATATATTCATATAAGCACGTACATCAATATAATGAAAATGTTTGTTCTAAAGCCGGGATGGCGAACCTGCGGCACATTTTATGTTATTAAATGGCGCACAAGTATTAGATAATTTAACATATAATTTTCATGATTTTGAAATATTTCGAAAATGATGTTTTTAAATATTATAAATTATCTCATAAAAGCCGTAAATATTATTATTGATTCAACATTTTCATAATAAAAATAAAAAATCACTGCAATAAAATTGTTATAAAAATAGAATAAGAAAAATTTTAAATTTAAATTTATATTAAGAAATAAATATATTATATTATTGCAAAATAAATGGTATAAAAGTGTTAATTTTTTATGACACATTTCAAATTTTTTTTTTTATTTGGCGTTATATAGAAAAAAGTTGACCACCCGTCCACCACTATTCTAGAGCAAAGGTGATTCTCCCGATCCTCCGGTCCTAGATCCTTTTTGTTATCACTCTGTATCTCTTATCACTTATCGGCCCAGATTCATATCTCCTATCACTCTTTATCACATTATATAGTTGTTCGTCGGTTCACGTTATAAATATTTTTTTCTGCTCTTGTTTTCGTTACTTGTGCTATTAAAAAAATTCCCACAATCACAAATTTTCAGGCCATTAGAAATCTATTATATAATTTGGGTTGTAAATCTGTATGGAGCTTAAAAAAGTTTTTTTTATACTTTTTGGCTGTTTTAAAAATGTAATACCTATACTGAAAAAAAATGTATTTAAATAATTAATTTGAGGCACGACCACTGCATTTTGCATATAATAATTGAATGTGAATAAAAATACTTTGTAAAGATAGAAATGTACACAAAATTTTACACATACACGTTAAATTTTTCAATGATTTTATTCGCAATCTTATAAATTATAGTAAAACCGAACTTTATTATTTGTTAGTTTATTACAAATAATAATTTTAATTCGATTGGTCATCATGGGGTAACCAGTCTTAAGTTATTGATGAGTTAATTAATTAATCATAAAATTGTCCATATTATGTGTCACAAATTATACGCATTGTTTCCGCATTAGTGAAAACCGGGGTAAAATCTGTTCAGTATAGTCATTGAGTAATAATACCTATTACTACATCAGTGTTGATTTAAAACAAATCAGGAGGTACATTTATTTCTAAATATTTGTATTTTCCAATTTTTATATATCTACTAACGTTCATTGTACTAAAATACTGAGTCCAGAATAAATTTTTTTTCCAGGATACTGCCCCGATAGAAGGTGCCAACAAGCCGCTTCTGATTAACAAAATAATATTGATGTTGTTTTAAATATCTTCTGCTACTAATTGTTACTCATATTTTGTTCCGAAATAATTACTTTTTACACTTAAGAAACAAGTTATTATTTATGTGTAGGTATTAGGTACTATTTAAAATGTATTCAATCGTTAATAAGTATCCGGAATACTGTATTCAGAATACTCTTTATTATTTAAAATATTGTATTCAGAATACTTTCAAAATAATATTTAAAAAGTATTCGGAATACAGTATGGAATACTACTCAAGTCTGGGATATCGTTAGACTTCTTCAACAGTAGTATGAGGCAGGGAGACGTGTTCGTATTCAGCAGGTTTATTTATTTTTATTATATTCTTGAGCTTGAGCGTTTCTTTACGTAGAAAAATGTTAGGTTTAATTTAAATTATACATGGCAAAAAGAACATGTTATTTTTCGCTCATTTTATACTGATGAAATTTCGTAATTTGCATTATTGTTTACACAATTATTTATGGTCGTATTTGTATAATGTAATATTTTCATCCCAAAAATTTTTTAGGCTTCAAACGGTGAATCCTAATTTTACTTTTGTGTTATTATTGATTTATATATGTAAATGATAATAATCTTTTTTATAGATATTCTTATTAAAACGTATTGTAATATGTATTTTATTAAAATAAAATAAAATGTGCCGTCGCGCGAATTTGAGGATTAGATAAAATATAAATCATTTTGAAATTTAATAAGGTTAATAATATATATTACGGCCTGTAAATAAATAATCGTAGTTACAACTGATCATATAATAAACAATATATTTAATGTTAATAATTAATATATTTATATACTACTAAGGAAATATAACAAACTCGGCCGAGTGAAATGTTTTAGACGATTATAGTGTAATTGGATTTTAGTAACAGGTTTTTGTTTTGTTCTGTGCAGTTAATTAATCGTCTCCGGTACTTTTCAAGTGTCGGATACCTATTATTCGTCAGCCATGGATCACGATCGTGAAATCGTTTTTGGAAGACCAATAACTGATGATATTGCAGACAATATGTCTACATCAGTAAGGAAATCGGCGCGACCTACAAAAAAACGCAAGTTTAACGATGAATGGTTCAACAAGGAGAGTGGCAGCGATATTCAGAAGAAAGACTTACAATTTCAAGGTCTTCCTCAACATGGAGTTTCTGGAAATACTTTATGTAGCGAAGGGCCTAGGAAAAACAGAACGTTACTTCTCAGTGGTAAAAAGAAACGGTCCGGCGTTCGATCGGATGTGTCCGTACCTCGTAAGCGAGGTCGTCGTCCTGCACTGAAAGAAGTATATAGTTTTACGATTAACCTGTATTAATTCATGCAATATGTAATACATTTTGGGTCGGTTTAAAGGAAGTTTACGAGGACGTGGTGAATTTTGAAACGCAAAAAGACGTATCGGATGGTAATGTATTGAAGACCGAAAACAATGATTCCAACCATTCGGCCATTAGTTTTGGTAAAACGAATATATTTTTAAAACTGAACAGTATTTAGCTAAGAGGTTATCGTGACGGTGAAAGTAAGACGAAATACGTACAATTTCCAGGTCCTTTTCAACAAGGAGTTTCGTCATACAGAAATACGTCTGAAAATACGTCATACAGAGGAGTATCTATGACGAGGTGTACGGCATCACACGGTGGTAAAAGAAAACGGTCCGGTGTTCGGTCGGATGTGTCCGTACCTCGTAAACGAAATGATGGTCCTGCACTGGAAACAGTATTTACAATTCACGAAGAACTCAACAATATGCAGCCTAAATAATAAATATATTTGTAACTACTTGCAGAATGTCTGCGAGTACGTGGTTGGTTCTAATATGCCAAATAACGTCGATCGCGGTGTGTTAAAATTAAATGAAAACGAACGTAGAAATAACGATGAACTTGCTGAATTGCAAATAGAATACACGTGCGCTGATTTGTATTGGACGAGAATCGTATCGATAATAATAATGATAATAATAACATTATCAATATTATATTCATGAAGTACCAAAATAATGATTTCAATGATTTGGCTACTCGACTGTTCGAACTCGGAGCCATATTGTGTCCGGACGGCAACCGGTCCGTGCGATAACGCGGCGGGCGTCGAACATTCTCGACGTCCCCGCCACCCCGCATCCTCCTCGCGGCAAGCGATTAACACGCGCCGTACTGTGCGCGTATGGTCAACGGTGCGCTCGTGCTCTTGTCGTTTTCCACCCGCCGGGACGTGAACTGCCCGGCGTCGTGTGCTCTTGTTCGTCGGTCCGCGGTTTTCTTGTTCACCGCCGATACGCGTTTGTTCAGCGCCCATTTGGCGTATTCCGGCTCGACTTATTGTTCATTTGCTCGGCCGACGAGAGAACAATATTTTAAACGCGATATCGGGATCGACGTCCATTTGTCGTACGCGCCACGTTATTGTCGGAGTTTTGCGCCGCCGTCGCAACCGTATATTTCGTCCGACCAGGGGCGGATAGGCCTATAGGGAAATAGGGATTTTCCCGGTAGGCCCTCCGTCAATTGGGCGCCTCTAAATTTTTATGTACATATCTAAAAAAAAGGTCATCAGGATAAAATATAAAAAAAAAAGTTTTTTAGAAATTATATAGATAGGTATATTATAAATGGTTATTTTATTGTCATTGACAAAACTCATTGGTAAAATTTTATAACTCATTGTGTATATACCTACCCACATGATATTTCACGATTCACATACGGTTATAAAGTTGTTGCGTCGCGCCAATTTATCATCATAATAATATATTATTATGGGTTATGGGTTTATCCCATAGAGTAAGAATACCTATCCATTTATACGAAAAATTCCGTGTTTTTGGTGCGATACGTCGATAGTCGATACTCGCATAGTCGCACATCCGAACGCACGCACCGTATTGCGTATTCTGGTCTTAGGTTTTAATATAGGGCCTTAGTTTTATGGGCCCTTTACAATTTTTCCCGGTAAGAAAAAAAGTGCCTATCCGCCCCTGCGTCCGACGACGTTGCTTTTGGGAGCATTCAGGTCCTTTTCAACAAGGAGTTTCGTCATACAGAAATACGTCTGAAAACACGTCATACAGAGGAGTATCTATGACGAGGTGTACGGCATCACACGGTGGTAAAAGAAAACGGTCGGATGTGTCCGTACCTCGTAAACGAAATGATGGTCCTGCACTGGAAAAAGTATTTACAATTCACGAAGAACTCAACAATATGCAGCCTAAATAATAAATATATTTGTAACTACTTGCAGAATGTCTGCGAGTACGTGGTTGGTTCTAATATGCCAAATAACGTCGATCGCGGTGTGTTAAAATTAAATGAAAACGAACGTAGAAATAACGATGAACTTGCTGAATTGCAAATAGAATACACGTGCGCTGATTTGTATTGGACGAGAATCGTATCGATAATAATAATGATAATAATAACATTATCAATGTTATATTCATGAAGTACCAAAATAATGATTTCAATGATTTGGCTACTCGATATTGGTAAATCTTTTATAACTATAAACAGTATTTATAGCTTAAAACGATATCAGATTATCTATAAATAAAACTTATAATGATACGTGAAACTGTAGTTGACGGCGATGATGTTACGGTTGAAACGGTTAACGGCCGAGAAGTATTTAGAATTTCAAAACGGAATTCCAATCGAAACGCTTAAAAGGAAGAGGAGGATGTCCATTGTCCATAGAATAACTTACGTCACTCCGTGATCATAAAAACGAATACTTTCATTCTACTACATATTATATTATCAATTAATATTTTTTAAATATACTCTCATTTGATTTATAAGACACATATTGTGTGCTTGGTATATAGCATATTATAGTATGGATGGATGATCCACAATTAATCCAATACATGTCCCTTATTCTCAATCAAGCTTTTTCAAAATTTCGACGATATCTTAATGATTAATTTGGTTGTTTTACCAGACATGGAATTCTGGAAATCAAGACTGTTGTGCGAGTTGTGTTGAGTCGGCGCAATATAAACACGGGCTCCATTGACTCGCGTGTACAGTTAAGTGTAACCCAGTGGACATATATATAATAAATATTATAAGAATATATATAAAAAACACAACATTATATTCAGTTCTAAAATCAATATTTATTTAATCGTCAAAATACTTATTACTACGCAAAACTACACTTATAAAATAATACAATTTGCGTATTTTAAGAGCTGCAAGGTTAAGTAATTTATATTTTAACACGAATAAAATGAATATGATAACAAAATTAACTGTCAATAATAAAAAATGAGTAAAAAAAATATTAATAATGGATAATAAAAGAGAAGTTCTGAAAGATTGTTGTTCAAACAGTATGAGAAAAATGTTTTAAGCCTGTTGATATATTATATACTCGTACATTGTGTATATGAAAAAAATCAAGAAAAACAATTTAAGAGACAAATGTACTAAACAATAATTAATTATTATAACTATAAACTATTTTATCTTCTAGGAGCAACATACGAGTACAATCAATTTTAATTATTTTTATATTTATATAATATGCACTCCTCATATTTAATTAATGATTAGGTTATACATTTTGTAAACTTGTACGGTTAGCTAAGTATTATAGTAATGTATACTATTATTATAAGGACGAATGTTATTACTTATTACAATAGATAAAATAGATTTAATACAAAAACAAAACGTAAATTTGTTTATGATAAATATAATAATGCAAATGCAAAAAAAATTGATTTGTAAATAATTATAAAAATCGTGCAAATCGCGTAATAATTTTATTAAATTATTATTGTTTTTATTATATTTTTTATAAATTAAATAAAGTTAAAATATACAGTACAATTAAAAATAAACTATAAAACTTGAACTACATATTACAATTATAAAATGTAACGCGACGAGCTCTGTTTGCAGATATTTCGTTATAATAATATTATAGGGGAAACTATTCAAACGATGCACATTAATATACGAATATATGAAATATAATTATGTTTATGATTATACGGTATTTAATATAACTATAAAACTAATTGTATAAAAGATTATTATTTTATAACGATACTAACAATTTTTTTTTAAAGATTAAAATACACAAATCACGTTTTTCGTAAGTCATCGAAGAGACTTTATCCTTGACGGAACATAGCACCATAAAAAAATATTAAAAATAACTCATTTAAAGCTTACACAAATCCTAAATAGTAATAATAATAATAATAATAATAATAATAATAATAATAATAATAATAATAATAATAATAATAATAATAATAATAATAATAAAAATAATAATAATAATAATCATAATAATAATAATTACTATATCGAGCCATCGAATAGAGATGGTTAATAGCAAAATTAATACAACACGTACACAGAGCAGTGCCAGTTCTAGGGTATGGGGAGGGTGGGCACCTGCCCGTACCAAAAATTTTGTCGTTTATCTTTTAAAAAGTTCAATGTCAATTCGTTTTCATAAATAAAGTAAAGAATTAATGAATTAAAATTATATATATTCTTTTTATAAATATATTCGTGCCTGTACAAAAATTGAGTCCTAGAACCGCCCATGACACAAACGATAACCGGTTGATAATAATTTGTAAGATTGTTAATTCTAGTATTTAATTGCAGTATATCTATAAGTACTGTGAAATAGAATATTAATTATATACCTTTATTTTTATGAAATGGCTGATTTTTTTTTTATATGCGTATAATGCAGGTGCCTACTATTTATTGTGGAAAAAGGATGGAAAAATCGGACGCAACGTGAATTAGGCGCGTTTGAATAAAAATATTCAAGTCGAATTCTAATATTTAAGTTAACACCCAAAGTTAAATATTAAATGCTCGGTAAACAGTTATCTTGCCTCAAATATGTCTAATATCCAATGTGGTTTTTTAACTAGAAAAATTTAAATATTATTATTGTCGTTGATCAGTTTATTGGTTCGTTCTTTAAAATATCACTATCCATCACTATTTATGAAAATCGGAATGCAAAACGCAAATACCTACTAATTTTATTATTAAGTTTATATTTATAAGTTCATAAATTTTATTAATATTAACTATACGTGTTGAGAGATTCGAGAAGAATATTATCACATGTCCTTATACAACGACTTTCATACAAACAAAATTTGAAATGAATAATACTAATGTTACAATACACAAAAAAATGATTTTTCTAATGTTAGTGTTAAGTTTTGTATACCTTTTAATCAGTGTTTTGGTCAAACCGAATTAATGAAACGGAAGGAAAAGATAATAAAAGAGAAACAAAAATCTATTTAGCCGGTTTAGCCTAATAACAATAATTCGGAATGAAATGTTTATCATAGGTAAATATTATTTATTAAATACCTACTCATGCCTACGCGTGGGGATTTTAGTTAAATATCAACGTGGACTCAATAGTATTCGAATAAATTGTTTAACAAAATATTTTGATAAGTAATCGAATCTATCTGATTCCGAACATTAAAACAATTAATACTTATGGGATTAAAAATAAAATAACTATAACATAATAAATTAGGTGTACCTATAAAGGTTACTCAGCAATTTTGACATCCGATTTTAAAAGGTCTCTCCGATTACCCTGTCATACAGTCAGTTCATAAAAATGTATTAATTTTAAACGTTCATCACATTATGTTTTCGACAAGCCTAAGTTTTAATTTTTAAAGCGAATTTTTTATAATTTTAATATTGGTAATATAATGAACATCTTCTATATACTATATAGGTTATTTAAATTTTTTTTTTTTTTTTTACTTAACACGTATTTTTTTTTGTGATATATTTTTTTCCGATTAAGAATAAAAAGAAAGAAATATTGAATATTATAAAGAAAGTTTAACTGAAGCATTTAAAATAAGATTTTGAACTAATAATTTTGTATTATTTGAAATATAGTAGAAATGTACGTATTTTATTTCACTGAATAGTTTTATATGAATAAGAAAATAATTAAGTTAGAACTATCCTGGATGGATTGATCAGTTTTGGAATTTAGTATGCATTATTGTTTATTTGCACGCTCTACCTAATATTATAATTTAAGAATGGAAGCGAATAAATCTGTTGTTGATGGTATATTTTTACATTAACAAATATTATAAAGCAACCATAAATTTCCTTTTATAAGTAAAATGGACAATAGTTATTATACTCATAAAATAACTTTCTATTAATATGTTGGACGAATACTAAATACCAGTGTTTATATTAATCTACGTATTACCATGCACTTAAAATTCTAATCTATACGCAGAACAGCTGGTGTTATGATCTTGTAATTTTATCGTGCATCGGCTAGCACTTGGACTTAAATCGATCTTCAGTTTGGTCAGCAATTCCTCATTTTCTGCTACCCATTGACCCAACGTATCGGTGTCGTATGTCGGTATAATAGTAATCTCTAGATATATATTATATATAATATATAAATATGTATAATCAATTTTATTAGTATACAGAAGTTGTTAAAATTAAAATTAAAATAATGAAGCACTCACCCAAATCTTGATCCTCCCACGCCTGTTTGCCTTCGATTAAAGCATTTAACACTTCTTTACTTGGATCTGTGCCGCTAAACACATAGTTCCTAGCTCTGATGCGCTTGAAAAAATCGACGGATACGTATTTTGAGTTTCCGTGATGTGGCACGTAAATCAGGTCAAGGTAAACGGGATTAATTCTAGACATTCTACTTGACGATCTACTCCTAAGTTTACTCGGAGATTCTGAACGGCGAATTCGACTTTGAGTGTCTTTTTCTGCAAAAGTCGACACGTAATTATTTTCGATATTTTCAATTTTTACGAATACTTGAGAATAGAACCCTTCGAAACATACACAATTTGTTTTACAACTAATATAACTTATTTAGTTTAAATTCTTACCGATAACGTTGATAATTGGTTTATCTGTGGCCCTTTTCACATTCTTCTTGGGTGTATTCTTACTGCTCGTATTTTGTGGCTCAATAAGCTCGTGTACGGGTTGTGTAGGGGACGGAAGACCTAAAGGTTTTCCCCATTCATGAATTGGATCGAAGCCGTTGTTATTGATACTTTGTGCTGGTGGCAATCCCAATGGTTTACCCCAGCTTTGGACTGTATCGGAAGACGTGCCTTGGTTTTGATTAATGTTATCGTGTTCTGTTATTTTAGTTTCTGTGTCATGATTGCCATTTGTTTCAGATGTCGTCAAATCTTCTCCTCTTGTATCTCTGTGTTCCTGCATAGCATCATTAAAATCCATATTTATTTCCACATATCGATTGTCAAGTTGCATTGGCACTGGTGACGGTCCAGTAGACATAGGAGTTCCTGGCATGTCATCATCAGTTTCAATCTTTTCATCGTCATCATCATCATCATCATCATCTATATTCATTGCTGACCTAGATATACTTGATTCGCTATGTGGAGTTAATGGACGGTCGCTGTCGCTACTACATTGGTATAACACATCATGCACATCTTTTTTAAATTGAATTACTATATCGTTTGTGACGCCCAAGTCTTCACTATTCAAAGTGATACCTAATGATTGATTAACGCCCAAATCTGGCACTGTCGAATTATAATCCTTATCACATTTGACATTTTTTTCATCGCTCGTTTTCACTGCATCTTCAATTAAGTCAGTTGATGATTTACGAATGCAATCATCCATTATAATATTTGATATTGAAGTGATATCTTCAGACTTAGTCGTTATCACAGTACATTCGGTAGACATTTCATTATAAATACTTTTTTCTACCATTTGAGCAACATTCATTTTACCAGTCTTATTGTTTTCTTCATTCAATAATGGTGATATATTAAGGGACTCTGTTTTAGAATCATTGATATTTGTAAAAAGAAGTCTATCTTCTTTAGTTTCTTTATTAATGTCATCATTTTTCTCATAAATTTGAATTTTCTCGTCAAGTTGTAGTAATTTGTTAATAGCAATATCATTTGAGCTACTAGTAATCGAAGATAAACAAATATTTTCAGTTGATTTAGAAGCATTAACTTTCTCCTCAGGATTTGAAGCCATTTGAGAATCTACTTTTAGTTCATCTAAAGCATTAAGTTCAGTAACAGAGTCGGACTGACTTTTAGATGATAATTCATATGTAATTTTTGATATTTTCTTATCATCTTCAGTTAAAAATTTTGTGATTTCTTCACACAAAGTACCAATTCTTCCTAAGGATTTTGATTCTTCCATTTTATTTTCGTTCGAGTTAGATATAATTTTATCATCGTCAGAACATGATAACGAATTGGCTTCATTATCTTGATACGCTAACTTTTGGGTTTCATCGATAGAAGAACACTTTATAGTTGATGGCAGAGATGTTTGTTCAATTTCTTGACAAGGCATTTCGGGTACTGAATATTTACTGATTTTTTCACAAACAGATCCCGATGATTTTGATTCATTCTTTTCTGACTCAGAAGATTGGAAACTTTCTTGTATTTGATTAATATTGTTTGATTCAGGTATAATTAAACTTTCAATCGATTTTTTTTCTTTTCCCAATAATTCTGATTCTTCCTTTTCTAAATTGTTAGCAAAAGAAATGTCTTCACTTTGGCAAATTAAATTTGTTCTACTTGAAATATTGTTATTTGTTGTCAAATTTTCTGGCAACTCAATGAATTCACCACATACTGATCCAGTTTTGTGTGATGGTTCGGAGACTTCATTAATTTCCTTCAAATCAGAAGTAACTGACTTTTGGAGGCATGAACTTTTTTCACCAATTTGTAATTTTAAAGGTTTATCAATTAATTCATCAGCAACAGAACTTTTTCTACTAGAAGGTTGAGAAGATTGAGTATCTATTTCCTGACAAATTGAACTACTTCTACTTAAAGGAACTATTGAAGGTTTATTCTTATCGTGTACAGATGAGTCCCTTAGACTAGATGTTTCAGAATCATGTTTATCCGAGTCGGAGATTAGAGTGCTTTCTGTATCTTGAAAATCAGAATTATTTCTACTTAGAACCATAGATGAGTACAATTCGTGCTCTTTGGGAGAAATCTCAGGTGAGTTGTCTGCTATAGAACATATATTACTTTGCGGTAAAGGTTCGAATAATTCATCTTCACAAATAGAATTTTTGCTATTAGAAGTAGAATATTCTATTGAATTCTTTTCTAAGGTTGGTGATTTGAGTAACATATCACAAACTTTTTCAGATTCAATAAATACTTTAGATTCTTGTTCATCAATTACAGGTGTGTCATTCTTTTCTTGTTCTTGACAGATGGAACTCGATCTACAAGATTTTACAGTTCTCATTAAATCCTTTTCTGGACCTGGTGATTTTAGAGGTTCATCATGTACAAGTTCAACTTTACTGGTAGTGTTGGATTCTTGTTTACCCATAACAATAGTGGATTTATCTTTTTGTTCTTCACAGATAGAAATTATTCTATTAGACTGAACAATTTCCGTCACATTTTGTTCCAAGCCTTGCAACTTGATGTTTCCTCCGCAACTAGACTCAACTTTATTAGATAACTTGGATTCTATTTCAGCCGAGAAATGCGCGGAATTATTTTCTTGTTCTTGACATATTGAACTCGATCTACTAGATTTTACAGTTTCCATTGCATCTTTTTCGGGGCCTGGTGATTTTAAAGTTTCATCGCATACAAGTTCAGCTTCACTAGAAGTTTTGGATTCTTGTTTATCCAAAACAAACGTAGACTTATCTTCTTGTTCTTCACAAAGAGAATTTGATCTATTAGTTTGAACAATTTCTGTCATATTTTGTTCAATGACTGATGACTTGAGTGTTTCATCACAACCAGACTCAGCTCTACTATGTGATATGGATTCTATTTTAGCCAAGACAGATGTAGAATTATTTTCTTGTTCTTGACAGATTGAACTCGACCTACTAGATTTTACAGTTTTTATTGTATTTTCTTCGGTGCCTGGTGATTTTAGAGGTTCAAAACATTCAAGTTCAGCTTCACTAGAAAGTTTGGATTTTTGTTTATCCATAACAATAGTGGATTTATCTTCTTGTTCTTCACATATAGAACTTGATCTATAAGATTGAACAATTTCCGTGGCATTTTGTTCCAAGCCTTGCAATTTGAGTGTTCCGTCGCAACCAGACTCAGCTTTATTAGATGATTTGGATTCCATTTTAGCTAAAACATGCGTGGAATTATTTTCTTGTTCTTGACAGATTGAACTCGATCTACCAGATTTTACAGTTTCCATTACATCTTTTTCGGGGCCTGGTGATTTTAAATGTTCATCGCATACAAATTCAGCTTCACTAGAAGTTTTGGATTCTTGTTTATCCAAAATAAGCGTGGATTTGTCTTCTTGTTCTTCACAAAGTGAACTTGATCTAGTAGTATGAATAATTGTTGTCACATATTGTTCCATTTCTGGTGACTTGAGTGTTCCATTGAAACCAGACTCAGCTTTATTAGTTGATTTGGGTTCTACTTTAGCCAAGAGAGACGTGGAATTATTTTCTTGTTCTTGACAGATGGAACTCGACCTACTAGATTTTACAGTTTCTATTGTATCTTCTTCGGGGCCTGGTGATTTTAGAGGTTCAACACATACAAGTTCTGCTTCACTAGAAGGTTTGGATTTTTGTTCATCCAAAACGAGCGTGGATTTATCTTCTTGTTCTTCACATATAGAACTTAATCCATTAGTTTGAACAATTTCCGTTACAATTTCTTCATTGTCTGGTAACTTGAGTGTTTCATCGCAACTAGACACAGCTATACTAGATGAGTTGGATTCTACTTTAGCCAAGATAGATGTAGAATTATTTTCTTGTTCTTGACAGATAGAACTCGATCTACTAGATTTTACATTTTCCATTGCATCTTTTTCGGGGCCTAGTGATTTAAGAGGTTCAACGCATACAAGTTCTGCTTCACTAGAAGGTTTGGATTTTTGTTCATCCAAAACGAGCGTGCATTTATCTTCTTTTTCTTCACAAAGAAAATTTGATCTATTAGTTTGAACAATTTCCGTCATATTTTGTTCCATGTCTGGTGACTTGAGTGTTTCATCGCAACCAGACTCAGCTCTACTAGGTGATTTGGATTCTACTTTAGCCAAGACAGACGTGGAATTATTTTCTTGTTCTTGACAGATAGAATTAGATCTACTAGATTTTACAGTTTCCATTGAACCTTTTCTGGGCCTGGTGATTTGAGAGGTTCAACGCATACAAGTTCAACTTCACTAGAAGTCTTAGTTTCTTGTTTATCCATTGTAAGCGTGGATTCATCTTCTTTTTCTTCACAAAGAAAATTTGATCTATTAGTTCGAACAATTTCCGTCATATTTTGTTCCATGTCTGGTGACTTGAGTGTTTCATCGCAACCAGACTCAGCTCTACTAGGTGATTTGGATTCTACTTTAGCCAAGGCAGACGTGGAATTATTTTCTTGTTCTTGACAGATAGAACTAGATCTACTAGATTTTACAGTTTCCATTGCATCTTTTTCTGGGCCTGGTGATTTAAGAGGCTCAACGCATACAAGTTCAATTTCACTAGAAGTCGTAGATTCTTGTTTATCCATAAAAAGCGTAGATTTATCTTCTTGGTCTTCATAAATAAAATTGGGTTTATAGGAAATTTCAATTTCTTTTTCATTTACATCTTGACTTTTAGATTTAGTTGATTCGTTACAGTTGGCTTCTGCTTGATTATGTTTTTCTGGCTCTATGTGTTTATCAACATTTTTTATGGTTTTATTTTCTCTTAAATTGTTTTCTGATATTTCATTATTTTCTTGACCGGTCAATGTTTGTTGATTCGATTCTATTATATTTTCACATTTTAATTTTATATCACTTTCCTGAGGTAATGGTTTTATACTTAAATCAAAATTTTTTCCTTCCTCACTCTTGATAGAATCATTTTCAATATTATTATACCGTGGAAGTATGTTATTTTCTTTTTGGTTTTCTGACCATTTTCTTATATTAAAATCATTTTCATTTGATTCAGTTTCTACTTTTTTTTTAACGTTTGACAACGTTTTTTGCTCATTTTGCTGTTGGCTATCCACCACTATTTTATTCAAATATGAAGTAGTATTTTGAAAGTGATCATGATTTGTATGAATAATTGTTCCAGGTTCTAATTTAAGTGTTTCGTCATTATTTTGTTTTTTTAGTTCATCGATTTTCTCTGTAATTTCACATAAGTCCTTAGATGACTCTAGTAAATGTTCTATTAATTTAGCTTTCTCAGAAACGTCTAAATTGATAGTATTTTCTTTTATTTCTTCATCTTCATCTTCTTTATCAGAATCTTCATCGAGTGCAGTATGTAATAAATCCTCGGTCTCTAATACTTGGCGTTTTAATGCTTCTGGTGATGAGTCAGAAGATACCAACACATATTCAGATTTTTCAACTTGTAATATTTCTTGAGTTTCTACTAATGCTTCGATGTTATCTTTTTTATCGGTTGTAGATTTTTTTTCATCTGCTTCTTCGTGAAATGGTAAATCAGCTACTTCATCAGGAGTTTTTAATGCATCTATGGTTTTTTTAAAGTCCTCCGCTTTATTATCTGAGTAGGTATCAACTTTAATTTCTTCCTTAGTTTCTGTTACTTTTTCATCTTCTGGCATCGTAGAAGCTGTAGTAGCTCCAGAGTCTGATAACTTTTCTGGGCATTTTTCCTTTGTAACAATGTCTTTGGCAGTTATTAAAATTCCATCTAATTCGTTAGCGATTATCTTTTTTTCATCCGGTGTTAACAGTTGTTCAGAAGTAATTGCTACTTTCTCTATTATTAAAATATCATCTTCTTCTCCAATTTTATTTTTACTGCCACTTATTAAACTAGACTTATAAACAACATTTGAATTTTTTTTTAAAGTAGTTCCATCCAGGTCAGTGCTTTTTAAATTAGAAGATTTTGTGTCTTTTTTAGTTAATTGAGTTCTTTTTAAACCAGAATTTGTTCTTGAGGAGATTAACACCTTTTGATTTACTTCATCCTTCTTATTTTTCGTTGGAGCTTTTGATGGAGATTTTGTGGTTAAAGATGTCGATTTTGCTTTAACAACTTGTTTCAATGGTTTAGAAATTTTTTCTTGATTTTCGATTGGAGTAGTGGGTGATGATTTATCAGTAGGCGGAGATTTAGATGATAACTTTAATGGTTTTTTAAAAGCAGTACTATTTTGGACGACTTTATTAGAATTCACTTTTGCAGTAATTAAACTATATTTATGATCAATTTTCGATTTTACACTTGTTTCTTTTGTAACTGTTTTTATGCTTATTTTAGGTTTTTCTACATCAGTTGGTGATTTTGGTTTAGGAGTTCCTTCTTTTGGTACGGTAGGTATTATAGCTGTTTGGACAACAGTATTTGATGGAGCTGTTAATATTTCCAAATTTTCCATAGTTTTAACAGTTTTTGTTTCACCTGGTATCATTTTTTCAAGAACTGTCTTTTTATTCATCTGAGATTTAGCTATTACTGAAGTGGTTGAACTCATAGACTTAATAGAGCACGATGGATGCTTTAAAAATTCAAGATGTCTGACCCGTTCAAGGGCTTCAAATATTTTATTTTGAGGGCTACTCCCTGGAAATAAAATTCTAGTGATTGTGGTATTCGGATTTGCTGGTTGCCATACTAGCAATGTACAAATAGATATAATATTAGGTAATGGAAACTGTAAGTCTTTTGAAGAATTGAATAATTTTTGATCGCCTTCATTCCATTTTGTCAAAAAGTCTTTGACTTCTTTACTATCCTTAGAAGGATTTAATACGTACATATCTAATTTTCCATGTCCAACTTTATGGTATAAATTAACGGGTTCTAAATTTATGTTCCGGTAACATAAATGAGGACGAAGTTGTAATTTTTTTAAGTCAGTTATCAAGCTTTGTGCTGTATCAATTAAACTAATTGAAAGAACATCTTGTTTATCATCTGCATTAGGAGATAATACCTGTTTTCGTACCTGAAAATAAAAAAATTCGATAAATATGTTCATTATAAAAAATACGTTACTTTTTAATCTTATATTTATTACTTATTTTTTATAGAACTTCATAGAATTAAGGCCTATAACTTCATATTGCACTTTTTTTTGTACATCAATTTTGTTCAAAATAAAAATCGACCTAAACCACCTTTTTATATATGTTTTATGTAATATTGTACATTGCCGATTCTTAAGAGGCACCAGTCTATTGAAAGCGAAAATACGAGTAGTATATATTTTAAAGTCAATTATAATAATAATTTATTGTTAAATTCAATTACACATTTCGAAATTAAGTAGTTTAGTACTTAATAATATTGTCTAATAGACAAAAAATTATACATACTTACATACATTATATATATATATATATATATATATATATATATATAAATATATTAAATAATATAAATACACGGTATTTTTGTCATAAACCAGCAATTATTTATCAAGGATTAAAAGAAATGATTTATTTTTGTCCTTTTATTCATTATAAATCATTTAATGAATATATTTTTATACCTCATTTTCAAAATGATATCTCTTTCCTGCTTCTTATGTCTCAAACAATTGTAAACTTTTAGTTCTGAAATAGTCACCTATATTTTTCTATAGATTATAGAACTAAATTTCAAAATGAACAATTTATCATGTATATAGTCTAAAAAAAAATCACCCTGTACTTAATAATTGTCTAAAAATATTTACTAATATTTTTTTGCCATATTTGAACAATTTTGGTTAGATAGGTATATAAATGTATTGTTTTATAGAGCAAACTTAAATCTTAATAGTTTTTAATACATATAAATTCGAACCCTACTACTAACATATTAATATGGACATAATGGTTTATTTGAAAACAGTTTATTTTTAAAATGTTCTTCATTGTAAAACAAAATTTATATAAAATCGCTATTCTCACCCAATGAATTGACATTGATTTTAAATTTTCATTAAGAAAAAGTATATTGACGAGGTAAATTTAAATCAGTGCTTAGATATATTACACCCGTTAGGTATGTTTATCTTCCAATTTTTTTCACATTTTGCATATGATATAGAAACACCACCTTAGTACATCAACAATTAACGTAAACAAACATATCTTACCTTGAAATTACAAAAAAAGTGTCCGATTTGAGGGTATAACGAAGACATAGTCTTTCGTTTAAGGAAAGAAGCGATTCCTTCTAAATTAGAACTGTTGAGTCTTGTTAGTAGAATGGCGTCTAGACGATCCAAATGTCTCGCAAATCCCCAAAAACATGAATTACGTCCTGCTCCACCGTCGACTAGCATATTGAATCCATTGATACCAAACAAAGCTGAATCTCCTTGTCCCGCAGGAAATACGTAAAGAGTGGGTCTACTAAATCTGATATTTCCAACCACTTGTGAGTCTTCTAATAGTGCGTCAATTTCGACAACTTGGATTTTGTCGCAAAGCCATCTTATGATAGATTCAATTGATTCGTTTTCGACTATTTTCTCTGGTGGATTTAGAACGAAACGAGTGCCTTTTACACGACTAGCTTGTATCCAATCGGAGTCCACGGAACAATGAAGTTCAACTCTAATCTGATTTTCATGGAGTCTAACCGTACGTTGAGCTTCAGCTGTTTTATATGCGTCTAAGAAGTCGGCCACGGAAAAGATACCATCCTAAAATTAAATCAATCGATTAGAAAAAAATCAGAATACATTATTTTATACTAATATCTTAGTATTTTTTAACAAATGAATAAAAATTAGCTGACCTGAAGAATCCATGATCCGTTTTCAGTAAACGAATATCCTGCGTGGATGATGCATCTATATTTGGTAAAACTCGCTAATAAGTTCCTTACACACTGTATTAGTGTGTTGTGTTGAGGATTTATAAGAATTTCCGCAACTAAATTGTCACTTGCATATTGAAAAAGTTGTTCACCTAAATAATTCGAAATACCGTTTATTTTAAATATCTACCAAATTCGTTTGATATAATAATTATTTAATTAGTATTTTTATAGAATAATTATTGAGATAAATTAATATTTTATTTGTACCATTTTTTCCTTCTTCGCCTTCAATGTTTTGATTGACAATCGCGCTGAGTTCATTATTTATTTCAACACCACTTTCCTCGAAATTCCAGCTTGAAAGCCCTTAAATATTAACCGATATGTGATTATTTTAAGGAATATTAAAACAATATTTACCGCGTAATAACCAGTAAATAATATATTAAAGGTGAAACGTGTTTTTGACTTTTTGTGTGTTTTTAGTTAATACATTTCATACAATATTTATCATTATTTTGATTTCCGCGGGGATACATTATAATATACATCATTTGTTTCAAATTATCTTAGAATTATGGGATTTAAAAAAACAAAATATACATATACATATTATGTAAATATTATTTTACGTTTTTTAAATCCACCTAATTAATTTTTTTTCAAAATATTTTAAATGTATTTTATGAATATAATTAATTTTTATTTGTGGTATTATTAAATATATTTGTATATATTTATTTTACGCAATTTATTTAAGTTTATATAGTTAAAGTTTTACAATTTACGTTTTATTTATTTTGGGAAAAAAATGTAATATTTTTTTGGAATAAATTGACATAAGTATAGTTTGAGGACACCTTGATATATGTACTAGAAATTCAATTGAGATTTTTTTATATACAACTTAGTGTTTATCACAGTTATGTGTAAATTAATTTGAATATTACCTGTTCATAGGTATCTTTTCATAAATTATTATTATCTACACAGTTCAACTGTTGTCGACATTCATAAAAAGTGTGAGAGTATTTGATTGAAAATATTTTATACCATTATTAGACGTCCATCAATCATTTTCATGTTAAAATATTTTCTAAAACTTCTTTACACAAAAATCAATATAGTTTTTTAATTAAAAGAATAACCAGTATTAAATATGTACCTAACATTATGTAAGTACAAAACATCGGATTAAATCGATTTTTGCAGTGGTATGGACTAGTTTTTAATCGGGTCACGCGAATAAAACAATTAATATTTCGATAAATGTATTAAGGTACTCGTATAAAGTATAAACGAGTATGTGAAAACGATTGTGTTATTCAGGGAGTTTAATAAATTCGTGGGGGCGTCGGGCATTTTACATTTTATTACGTGTGTCGTGTGTGCGTTGTAACTGATTATCTTTAGTTTATATGATTCCGCCCATATTCATTACCTATATCACTAACATGCATAATATATCACAGAACACTCGTTCAAAAATATAGTTATTACAAAAAAATGCAATAAAGTGAAATAAAATTTAAAACATTTCATGTAATTCAATCTTAATTTTACAATTTTAATTTGTTTAGTTATACGAGTATATTTTAATATGTTAAATAGAAAATGTATTTCGATTGCTTTCTATTTGATTAATTGTAACCTATTATGATTTTACTTAACCAATTTTGACGAATCAAAATTATTTTTCAGAATTAAATTTGGAATTTTTTTTTTTTTATTAATTACTGGAAAAACACTTATTTTTATTAGTAATACTTTATATAGATTTAAAATGCAATGAAAAACAACCGCTTCCAAAACCTCATAATATTTCAAATATATGCGAACTAATTAAGCTCGGTGGGAAATGTCTACGTTTTTAAAATACATCACACAATTATCATAATTTACTATATTTCATTGAAATTCCTAAATCTATAATTATTAGCACACATGTATTAGAGGAGTTATAGGTGCTTATGATTAACACCTAAAATTCTAGATTCATCTATTAAAATCCCATTTATTTCATAATATTTTAATATTTTCGTAAATACCTGATACTTTTCAAAATATAAAATGTATTATTATATTATATCAGAAGGTTTTACTTTTAATTTTGTATTTGATTTACGTTGTCACGTCATTAAAATTTAATATTTATTATACCTATATATAATATACAAACATATATACATTAGGAGAAAAAAATTACTTATTTCTTATAGCTAGTTTGTGTTCTGAACATTTTATTTTTAGTGCATCAACAAACTTAATATTTACGAACGATTTGCACATACATTAATTAATCTATTTTTTTTTACAAATAAAATTGCATTTTTATCGGTGAAATTTAGATTTACCTAGACATCTATATTTCTACATTTTATGCAGTTGAAAGTTAAACCGATTAAATTTATACCACGAATAAGTGAGTATATTTGATCGAAATATGTACATTCTTTTAACACGATTTACGCTTCGGTTTCAATAAAAATGCTCTTATATACAAACATGTAAATAATGGCAGAAATAATAGGAAGTAACGTCCAGACTCTTTAGTATACTAATTTATGTACACGTGGTATATTATTAGTATTTTATTTACATAAAGTTTTTACTGAACTTTAAACTAATTTATACACTTAAACTCACAAGAAATCGGTAATCGTTTTATTTTAATAGTCAATATTAATATAATATTATTCAATTTCAAAGAACAAACAAATATTTAATGTTATTGTGAAATTATATTATTGAAAAATATTTGTTGTATATAAATATATTATGGAATATTATATTGTAGTCAATAAAAAGAATTGTATTATTTACTAGTACAGTACTAACCACTAACTAATAACCATTAACCAGTGATATACTAGAATATATTTAATGTTAAATTTAATAAACAATTCATATACGAAATTAATTTAGGTATATTTTGTAATTTGTAGAAATAAGGTATTTTATGTCTCATCGTGTATGTCGTCATTTACGTCTACATCAAAAACATATATATTATGCACCATAAATACATAATTGATAATAATACATGGTCATGTGCATAATATAAAAGTAATATTTTCCTATTAAAACCAAGCATATATAACTAATCTTAACCTTTAAGGTAACCATAAAATGATAAAAGTCAATTTAAAAAAAAAAAAAAATATTTTTATTAATACTATATAGTAACCATTTTATTTATATACAGAAAAACATTTGTATTTTGTTGTTGATTGTAAGGAGTATTTGTATCGTTCATTTATACTTGTGTGATTAACTTATTTACATCGGTAAATTGGTTTTTTTTGTGGAAGTAAACGATGAAATTCAATATAAGAATAATCAAGGAAATTATTTTTTCTAAAAATTATTGCTTCAACAGCAAAGTCAACGAGAAAACAATTTTTTCCCTTTGTTCGCAATTTATTATAGCCGGATTACATTATGAAAAGCGACTGATTTTTGTTTTTCATAGTCACATCTGTTTATTTTTATTTTTTAAATCACCTTCTATCATTCATGATCCAACCTTCGTGTGTATTACTCGTGGGCATCAGCTGTTGCCGTTTAACCCAAAGGGAGGTGGATAGTCAGATCGACCACACCCAGCTCTTCGTGGCAACGTCACCAACACTGAGACCCGCAGTTCAATCAATACCTGACCTACTCTATCTCTTCTCTACTAACGCTGCCAGAAAAATAAAAATCACAAATAATAATAATAATAATAATGACATGGAAGATATTGAATTTACCGGACGAATTATTCACATGCAATGCGCACCATTTCGCGTATATGATGTCCTTAACGACGATGATTTTTACAATATTTCCGGATGAGACACACAATTAAACAAAATAAATAAATAAACCTATTGGATTTTATCACGAAACAGTTATAAAAATCGACGCTATAATGGTGTTACTTCGCACACGCGAGGCTATTCTATTATATTATGAAACTGCCGTTTATAATAAGCGGTGAATTACCACGCTGCATGCGTTTCAGAATAATCGAAGAGACGCGACCAGACTTGAGTCAAATATTTTTTTTAAGTATTTCGAATACATATTCATATAACCCAAAAAATGTATTCAGAATAAGTAGGTATTCGAATCCTTTGTGACAATAGTATTCCCTAAATAATTTGAATACTTTACAAAAAGTATTCCAAATACTTTTAGAAAACTTTTGTTTTTACTAGATATCAATAAAACGAATATTAAAATATATAGTAATTATATTATTATTTAAGGGAGAATAATCTGGAATCGGATATTTCAGTGTGGCTATTTCGGAGTGAGCCGATTCGGCGTGAAGACCATTTTATTAATAAAAATATTATTATTATTATATATAGGAATCGAAGTGTAACCAAAACTTATTGTCAAAAATTCTAAAAGTATAAAGAAATATTTTTTAAACAATAACAATAAAATATGATTGTCGTAAATTTGTTTTTTTTTTTTTATATATAATATGAAAGCGAGGGTTTCTGAACTTGTTTTATATAAATTACAGCACAGGCAGGGTCACATTTTTATTTTATTTGTTATTAATACTATAATGGTGAGTATTTTAATAGGAGTATTTAATACTGCAGAAGGTTAATTTAATTATAATAAAATTGCTCATAAAATATTAGATTTTCCGATCTTTTAAAATTTCCAATTTGCACACTTAGTTACTTAAGTCTACCAAGTTTGTCAGAGAAAGTATGACTAATGTTAGAATAAAAGTTACAAATTACAATTTTTGTGTTTCTCATAAGTGTATTCAAAAATTCTGATTTTTCCAAACGTATAATATTAAATATTATCGTTAGAATAGGGAACCTAAATGTTGGAATTTAAGATAAAAGATCATAATAATGTCCAACAATGTTACAATTATTTCATTTTTATAATATTGTATGTTATACGTAGCTACTCGTATATCAGAAAAAAGTTTAATTATTTACTTTACAATTTTAACGCTTTAGGTTAGATTAATTTACGTGACGTCATGACTAATACAACGCATTAAATTTGAAAGTATTATAATTTATAACGAAATTAAACCAACTGATTATATTATATTATATTTTGTTTTTTTATTGAGGTATTTGATTTTTTATGATAGTATGGACGTCTTTCCAATTTAGGCATATGCTTAAATCGTCTTTCTTGAATTTTTCTTCGTGATAAAATTCGTTTGGACAGTTTCGATAGAAATTATATATATATATATACATATGCGTGTGTGTATATTACTCGTATACATATTATCAACAACAAATAATGTTAATTTAGAGGCGAGACAACAGTTGACTCGTGTACTTTTACTTTTCCAAACAACGTCTTCACAATTATGTTTGACATGCACATTTTGTCCTCTGTAATAATATAGTCTGTAAAGCGTGCACGCACTTGTTTAAAATTACTACCAAACGAAGGGTCTTGGGCGGATTCAGTTTATATTTAAACTGATTGCAGCAACGACGAAACACGTGTTCTTGTTCTATTGGCTACCACCAAGACTCCCGTAAGTCGTCACATTGAGCGTGAATATACTCGTATATATTATATATTATATTATTTTGTTTATAATATATATTTTATAATATTATCGTTCACTATTGTGTAATAAGTAACAACACAAAGTCTTTCGATACGAATCAAAACTAATATTATCATTACTATATATTAGAATTTTGCGTTTAAATTACTCTATATAAATTTTGAAAGAAACGCAAATATATATCGGAGACGTTAATAATTTTAAGAAAGTGTTAATTTGACTTTTCATTTCTCACGACCAATATTACGATCACTTATATTATATTTTAAGCGAAACAAATGATGTAAATGTTGTTTTTTTTTGTCTGTGAACACTTTAGAACAAGTGTTCTAATTTTTACATGTACCACTATTTTTCGGTAGCGAACTTTTCACTCGGTACTTTTTTTTTATTATAGCTACTGATTTTCGCAATAGTTTTCTTGAATATAAATTGGAAAATACACAAAAAATTGCAAAAAAAAAAATTTCACTAACATTGTACAAAAATTCATTCCATTTTTGGTGTATAATTACATGGCACATTTACGTTTTTACCATTTAGTTCTGTTTATTTTTTTAATACCCCCACGGCGCAGTGCGGCAAAATAAAAACGGACGTGTGCTCTCCCACTGTCAGGCGTCCCTACTCCCCACCGTCTCCGCCGCCATATCGATACTTAATATAGGTCGAAACTTTAGAAAATCAGTAGTAACGATGAGTATGTGGTACCCATTTAGAACTTTAGAAAATACTTTTAAAAAACAATTCGCTTGGGTTTTATCGTTTTTATGTTAAAACTGTCGGTTAGACCACCGCCGGGCATCTAAATAAAAAAGTTAAAAAACTAAAAAATTTTTAACCAATTGAAACTTGCTGCCAGTCCTAAGCCTGGGTTAAAATGGGAATGAGGAAAACGACGATTTGAAAGAAGAAACGTGGCATATTACAAATATATTTAAAATAAAAAAATACAAATCTTTGCACGCTGGCAACGCCGGGCGGGACAACTAGTTTAATATGATAATAACATTTATTATTATCTGACCACATTCCTAAATTAAAGCTTTAAAAACCTCACAGATAATCGAAATGCACGAGAATATACATGTGTTAAATACTTCGGTATATCTTAAAAACGCTATTTTATTAGAAAATAAATTATTAATATCATTTAAATACTTATAAACTATAAACGATCTACAAAAATTATTATAATTTTAAGTTTTCTGTATCATAATTATTTACTAGTTGTAATTATTTAATTGAATTATTGTTGTTAATCAAACATTAATATTTTACAACCATCCTTAAGGGGCCGCAATACCTCTATACTTAGACATGCATTTTAAAACCTCCGCACTTCCATGTTTTGAAACGGATAATTAGGTTCGATTTGGATGCTTGAAACATAAATAGATTCGTTGATAAGTCTACTTTGCATCTACCGGATGATTTTCTGAAATATTAAATAAGTATTTTGTTTTTACAAATTTTTCAACCGCTATAAAGTCGAGTAAAATCGATATTTCTTAAAATCATCCGTCTAATGCATAGTTTAACTTCTACTCTTTCATTTTTTTTTCTGAAGTATTTTTCACCAAAATTATTCTAAGCAGCATACTGAAGGAAGTACGGATATATGTTCTTTCACAAAACTGAAAAATATTGGCTATATGCTGTTTTCTATCAGTAAAATTAACAATTATAGTAATAACATAGGCTCCCCCACTATCTGCAATCCGCCAGTCGCTATTATATTAGGACTATTTATAAACTGCTTATCTGGTTTTACCGCGTTGAATACGTTTTACTTTTGGTGTGGCGGCCCCTTAACAAAAATATTATTTATAATTGACATTGGGGAATGCTAACTTTTTTTTTTTACATAATACAATAAAAAAAATATTTCCATAAAAATAACGTTAAAAATCTATGTAATAAAAATGTATCCGCCAAAAATACTGATGAAAATAAAAATATCTCATTAAAATTGTATATAGTATGCTGAATCTCGCAGACATGAGATATTAATTTATTTGTGAACAACTAGGCAATTATAGGGTACGACAAGAATGTAAAGTGGCACAAAATTATAAACCCTGCGGATTGGTTTTTGTATAATAAATATATGAAGTCACTATTAGTGATCATAGCTAAATTTTACAGTTGTATGGAGACTAATTATAACGTTATTAATTTATTATTTTTATATTTGCGTTATTTATAAAATATTCGTATTATAATTTTCAGAGGTTGGATGGGCGAGTTATTTATATCCTTTTCCTGTCTCGGTCCGTGAGGTAATTCTTTCGTTTAATTTGGATAGGTATTATAAGAACAACGGCTTTAAATTATTACTACGATATTTTGAGAGAATTGGCGATAGGAGTTTTTAAAATAGACACAGACGTACGCCACCCCAACGTACGACGACCTCCCGAAATAAAACGCCGTGTTACTCGACATCCGGAGAAGTTATATTTATTTTATGAATTATTATTATTAGAAGTATGTTTATTGCGCATCAATTTTTTTTTCATTTTTACGTTTATTCAAAAAAAAATTATTTTTACCTTTCGTGAGCCTTTTCAATATAGCCAATTTGTGTTCAGCGCTCCGAGGTTCGGCCAACACGATCAGCAGATAACCGCCCGTGAGCGGGGTCTCGATGACGCGATCCAAAGGGTTGCTCATAATTTTCCAATCACTGCGCGCGTTCAATGTTTCATTAGTCGTGCTAAATAGTCGATTTGCACTTTGCTGTAACAGAATTTTAAAAAAAAAAACAAATATGTTACGTCAAATTATAAGTACCTGGTAATAAAATAGTAAAAAACAAGAAACAAAAATAATAAAAAGGATATTGTGTAAAAGAAATAGAAATAGAAAATAAAAACTATAAATCAATTCTCGTAAACAATTAATTTGTACACGTAAAAAAATTAATAATTAAAAAATAAATAAATGTATGTATACGCGAATACATAACCAAGCTAAAGAGTATTATGAAAAATAAAGAAATGTATAGAATATTTGTTAAATTTGTTTATTTACTGACGATTTCGATAAAACGTCATCATCGGGTATATCGAGCGAAAATGAAAAATACGACGACAGAGCAAAAAATAAAAAAATAGACCAAATCGCGTAGAGAAAATTATGAATATTGCGAAAAAAATAAATAATACTAACAAAAAGAAAAAACGGCGAAGTAGTGTTTATTAATGCGAAGGAAAATCAACGCCAGTGTGATGTATTAAATTCGAGTTGACTAATTGCAATTTTAAATGGTGCAAAGGACAAAAATCCCTAACGACTGCTCACCAATAGGCTACCCAAAGGCTACAATACGTTTTATATGTAATTCGGAAATTACTCGATTTCCCAACAAATTTCGCGCAAATAACGTAGGCACTCGATTCAAATTACCTTTTTACATTTTTACAACGTTGATTTATGATATAAACCGAAGGTTGTGATATATTATGTATATGGTAGAAAGCTGCAAATTATCAACAAAATAAATTAACTTTGAAAAACTAATAACTACAACGATTCCCTCGATAATTTATTAATTTACGAAAATGACCCTAAAATAATTGGTTTTTATATAATATACGCTACTATCGTTCGTAAATCTTAACCGACAAGCCTATATTTTCTTGGATTTGCAAAGTTATGCATATTACTCGCATTTATATAATTATTGAATGTGTTACAGTAACTTTTTTATAATTAAATAACTTAATATTAAATTAAAGATGAAAGTAACTTTTTTTATTTTTTTTTATCGTTCTATTATTTTCTATTCTTTATATACAAATTAAAATATAAATTTTAGAAAAATATTATTTTATACTAGTTTTTTCAATACAATTGCACAAAATGGGAATACACATACCTTTATGAAAGCATAAGAACTTAAAATTTATTAAAAAATTTTTACGAAAATGTTTTAATTGAACTTTAAAATTATTTTTCACTTTTTTAAATTTAATTAACATATAGTATATAATTAATTTCTATTAAAAATACGCGTTATAACAAAAAAATAAATAAAATTACATTATTTTTAATAGAAATATTCAAATCAATATGGCTAACAAGTAAGCGAAAATAATTTTAAAATGACTTTGTAACTTTCAATGAGTTGACTTGAACCATCAAGTAACTCGTTAAAAGGACGCTACACTCTCATTTATTGTTTCTTTATATTTAACGGATACATAGCAAAATCACGTTAAGTGTTTAGGTAGCTCTTAAATTGTGACGTTAACATAATAGAATTTTAACACTTATTACCAAATTTGAATACTTTCGAGTGCATCTAATGGCCTTTTTTTATAAAATATCGTCTGACAAAGAAGTCACAATGCTTTAACATTATAAATAACTTTATTAAATAGCTTTCTTTGTCAGACATATATTGTATGTGTGACGCATTCGAAAATATTCTTCTCTTTAACTTTGGTTATAAGTGTCCAAACTTTAAACTATAAATACAAACCAAACACCACTAATTAAATTCTACGCAATGCTATATTCTGTAATATCGCCTGTTAAATATGTGGAGATAACAAATATGAATGTAACGTCCTTTTATTTTTTTATTATATGCAGAAAAAATATAAATTATTAAGTTAAAAATTACAAACGAAAAACTTAAGTTAGAGATTTACTCATTTTAGTCACTTTGTGATTTCTAGTATTGAGCATTGATTTTTAATGTTTTTGAAAAATCGATAGAAAGAAGATACGAAAAATGTATACGGGTACTTCTCTGTGCGAGGAATGGTTTTAGAAATATCAAGACAAATATTAAAAGAAATAATTCACTAATAATTCAGTGATTCGAAAGACTGGACATTAATTATTTTAAAGTTCAAATCATGCAATGAAATTAATATTAAATTATTTAACGCATTATGTTTTTGAATGTTAACTTTTAAATTAAGTGTTTACTTCAAGATAGCTTTAAACAAAGTTAACTAAATTAAGCTAAATCAGCTATATATGTTCTATAACATATATTGCTAATTTAGCCAAAATATCAGTGTTTTAATAATATTATCTTAACGTTAACATTAATGACACTAAAATTATAAACGAAACCTAAATATTTAGTGTCATTAATGTTAACGTTAAGATAATATTATTAAAACACTGCTATTTTAGCTTGTTTTTATTGTATAAGTTCAAATAAGTAATTTTAACTTATATATTTTATATTAACTAAACGAGTTAAAGAAGTTAATTAACTTACCAATTATTCATGAAGGTAACTATAGACATAATATATAATGTTCTGTACGGTTATTTCAAGCAGTTTAATGTATACTACACATAATGTGTGCAATAATCAAATAGTATAATACGGAAGTTCAAGTGGTTTAAAAACATTTAAAATACGCATAAATTTGAAATCATTAATTTTGAATAAGTGTTATTTTTCAAAATTAAAATCACAGACAGAATATTAATGCAGAACAACTGGATGTTGGACACCTTTTGATATCAACATCATCGATATTATCTAGTCGAAATATCATTATTTATCGACATTAATCTCAAGTGTTCCATATACGTCTTAAAATTTTTATTGGCTTAAAACTAACCTATAACTGATGAACTTCCCCACGAAGATTAATAATTAAAAACCTGCACATAATTATACCGCCACCACTCTAAATTAATATATTCTCCTGGGACACCCTCGGTAATATTATATAGATCAAGTTATGGTATGTGGCAGCCAAGTTAGATGTGTTTCATGGACATTCATGGTAATTCTCATTATCTTTATAATTATTTACTTACATTATTCATTTGAATTCCTTTTCACTTGCTTACAAACGTATAAATGAATATTTTAGGGCTTTTTACGCAAGTTATTCGACTGATATTCAATTTTTAATTCCACTGTTGCTTGTTCGTCTATGGTCCGCACTTGCACAGATCTTATTATACTGAATTATATGAGTAATAACAATTATCATTAAAATATCATGATATTCAGACGAACAAACAACGGTGGAATTAAAAATTGAATATCAGTCGAATAACTTGAGTTTTTGTTATTAATATGTAAGTTATTAATATGGACGACAAAGTGATATTTTTAAATTTCTTGATTCCCAAAAATCTAATATTATTTAAACAGCTATAGTCTATACATATAAAATATTTTATTAACTAAATGTATTATATTATCGTCAACAATTGAATTATTAGTGAAAACATGACTAACAAAAAAAAAACTGCTTTAACAAGGGTAAAAAGAAAAACCAATTTTAGATCATAAAATGTATTATGTCAAATAAATGTGTTGCTTAAAATTAATAATATTTTTCTTTTATAAGTTATTCAAAAAATATTATATTTTCATTTAAACAAATATATATATATATATATTATAATATTTTTATTCTGATGTTGACGAGGTTCTTGGACTTTGAACATATTTTACCGCTGGTGCATATATCTGTGTGATGAATTAACTGAATCCGGGAAGTTCTTTTCTTTTAGAACAAAATGATAAAATGAATTGAAAATGATTTTTACCGATTTAATAGTGTAAACAAGGAAACAATTATTTCGCATACCGTCCAAAATAATAACAGGAAAAGTTAATGAGAGATAAATAAAATATTACATTACAATATATTTTAATATTGCACTGCATTTATTAATTGCAACATCCAATGAGCATAAAAATATACAATATATATATACTATAAAATATAACAAAATAATAATAATATAATATTTTATAATATAAAAAAAAAAAATTGTAAATTTTTTTAGTATTTATTACCTATTAAATATACGATGCCATCACTCAACGTGTTGTCAACGAAAAATGTTTTCGACAATTTTATATTGTTCAAAAAACATTTCATCGTCGAAAGTAACATTATTTGGTTCAGACGTTAACGGTAAATATTACTATACTAATATTATTAATAGTACTAATACAAATTATCGATTTTTTATTCGTTTTCTCTCTCTCTCTCTCTATTTTGTCAAACACTGAGGGCGGCGATGGTGTTTTCACCGAGTTAAAAACTGATATTTCAACAAATAAAATTTTAAACCCGGGACGTTTCACTGTCCCGACACACTTTCTCGGGCACCGGGGAACTTGACAAAAATCGTTAGTGTCCCGGCGAATCCGGGACGTACCTATAGCAAACCTGCACTGGACTGACCTGACCTAAACTACCATCCACCTAAATTTTTAAATACTATACAGTAGAAATTCAGTGCCTAACCGAATAAACATTTTTGTTAAATAATACGAAGATGTGTTAGGCATAGTTCAAAATTGTATAATTTGTAGTCGCGATCTCGTTTAACTATCACGTCGTTAAATTTATTTTATAATCATATTTCGTAAAATTAACTGTGAATAAAATCCTCGTCCTACGCGCCGTTCAAAACAAATCGAGAATAATCCCCCCCCCAAAAAAAAAAAACGTCGAAAATCTCCGAGGTCCTACAAACATAAAATAATGTTTTTTGTTGGATTTAATTGTTATTATAGGTTCTCGGACCGAGGACGAAAATTCGAAAGTCGCATATCGCACTTAGTAATATGGTATACGTGAGCACACGAGTATCGGAATTTTGGTCGTGAGTCACGAGCGAATCGATCGGTCGGGAGAATGCGTTGGGTGAACAACAAATGTGTTTCGCCATAAGATCGATACCGAGGGGGGGATGGGGGCTGTGCCGAGAGTATAATATTAATAAAAGGTTTGTACGAGGGGGTGTGGGGGTGGAAAAAGGAAAGGATTTTGTAAAAAAAAAAAAAACGATACCGCTGCAGTTTATTATTAGCAGCTCATTATTAAATGCACGCTGGTCTCCGAAATATTGTCTTCGGCGTCCTTCAGTCGATTCTTCGAAAATATTCTATTATTAATAGAAAACAACTACGTACCCGTAGCCGTTGTCGTCGAACGTGTGCCGGTGCGACGCGGGTTACGCGGTCGTCTCCGTCGAAAATCCCTTTGTCGTGTGTCCGCTGTGCGCCAGGGACTGAGGACTCGGCCGTGAAAGGGAAGCCGGATCGCACAGGATCGTGGGACCGCAGGAGTCACGCCGCAGTGTGGCCAAGCGTCCGGAGTCGCATTTCCCCGTCGGTTCGGGCGCTGTCGCTCGGCCGTGCAGGCGGCGGCCGAAAACAAGAAGTACTTCGATCGCACACCGTCCGCCTGACGCGCAAAGGGATTCCGCCACGCGTTTTTCTAGGCCAATCGAACTGGTGCGTCCCCGCTCCTTTCCCGGCGCGTTCGGACGACGACGGCTTTCGTGTAAGTGCGCCGTCGCAACTATATACGCATAACGATAATATATATATATAAATAAATTCCAAACTTACAATATATTGACGCATTTTTGTACACGGTAAACTCATCGTTGAGTACTCGACATTTATGTTTCTTGAAATGTAAAAAAAAAAAATCACCATATTTGAATAAATCGAGACGAGTATCGAATCGCCATTATACCTCGGGAATTCGGGCGCGATAATTCCAGTATAGCACTCGAGGGATTTTCTTATTATTTTATTTTTTTTTTTCGTTTTTGTGAAGTTTTTGACGCTCAGAACTACGGCTCAGTCGGTTGTACGTAGTCGTGCACCCTATTGATTAGTCAAAATGCATTTCAATATTGTCTCGAATGTTGTTAGCAAATATTATCGTTTCGTATGAACGATTAATCGTTGAACCATTCGAACACGTTTCAGTTTCAGTTTGTCCAATCGCTTCAGACAATTTTTATTAAAATATTTTAGTTTTTTTTTTTTTTTACAAAGAATAATATAGAGTATTATAAAGGCGTTTCGTGGAAATAATTCGTGTGGACGCTTCTCGGTGGTATACGCAAAAATACATTGCCTATTGTTTCAAACAATTATTTATCATCGACGATAATAATATTGATAACAAAATTTCCCACCATAGAAAAAAAAAATATTTATATGTAATGGTAATGAAGTACACAAACTCCGGGTGTTACTGTACACCTCAAATGTTACAAAACATTTTCTTTAGACCATGGTCCGGTTCTCAAGTATAAGGTAAAAATTTTAGTTTTTGTATTTTTTTTTTTTTTTAACGTTATTTTTTTCTTTTAACTGGCCATATCTCCTGAACTATTAGTCCTACAGCAAATTTGAAAACTCCATTGAAAATATTTCATTAAATTTTCTTAAAGAAAACATGCAAAGTAAGAGTCTAATTAACATTTACGCAAGCACAATCCTAAAATTTGAGAATTCCAAATTATCTAAATTTTAAAAAAATTGACTTCTATCTAACAATTTCGTCACCCAGTGGTGTGCAAATTTTACACAAATTTCCTTTTTTTAATAAGCTTTCCGACGGTATACTCATTTTTAGAAAAATCCTATTTTAAGGAGTAGATAGAAATCGTACTGTAAAAACGGTATGGTAAACGGTACACAATACTTCCATAATTGAATCCAATAACAAGTCATGACGACTAGAGCCACGAGAACAGAAGTTAGACGGAGAGTTCAAGTATGTGTGAGACAAAATGAACGTCATTTCCAGCAACTCTTCGACTAAAAAACTATCCATTTGCAAATTTATTATTATTCTCCTTAACTTGAAAAAAATTCTTATTTGATTTTTAAAAATTCTAAATTTAATTAAAAAATTTAATTATTGAAGACTTTTTTTTTTTTGTTACGCTATTTTCCTTTCACTAGTTCTCTTCCCCTCTTATTTGAACTATGTTTTTCTACTTTCAAAGTGCAATTTCTTTTCCCCGAGACAGAGTTTTTCAATAAATGAGAATACCGTTGGAAAGCTTATTAAAAAAGGAAGTTGTTTTGAGATTTGCACACCTTTGAGTGACAAAAAAATAGGTAGAAGTCAATTTCTTTTAGAATTAAGCAATTTTCGAATTTTTAAATTTTGGAATTATAACTGTGTTTGCGAAAATTATATTAAAACCTTGCTTGGTACGTTTTCTTCAAGAAAATTTACCCTATAGTCACCCTATATACACATATATACATATAATATACACATTTATAATATATTTATAAATGCCAGAATGTCGGCTTTCGTGTGCGATCGAAAGTATACAAAATAATTTTATAATATTATGAAAACTATAAAATATACGAGTACCCATATACCGAAACTTTAAGAAAAAGTTAAAAGAATATTCAATGTTGGAGTTCTGTTCAATAATTTTTAGCTCTTTAAATATTTTTAATTAAAATAGGTAAATATATTTATGGTATTATAGAAATTTAATGATTATAAACATATGGGTTTAAAGGGAACTTTTAAAAATAACAATATTTTCGTTTTACTAAAATTTCTTTGCTTTCATAGAATACAATAAATTTATTAATATTAAATTTTAACTCCATGAGCACAATCAACAAAATGAAATTTTCATAATGTAAAATGACTAGAATAATTTTTTTTATGGTTTTTTGAGGGAAATCCCTTGCACTCGCCCCTTCCTATGTCACTGTTATTAATACATATGTAATATAAGACCTTATTCTCTCCCATTACAGAATTCTTGGTGACGCCACTGGCTAAATCAATAAACTGCGTATTTGAATAAAAATGCATACAGACCTTATAAAAGCACTAAAGAAAAATATAGTACCTACAAAATAATGTAATAAATATATTTTTCCCTACATTACAATGAATTCAGAATTTTTCCTTTAAACATTTTCCTAAGTACGCTGAAGTCAAAAAATTATTATAAATTTAATATACTAACGAAAATGCAAAAAATAAAATAAAATAACAAAATGTTATATTTGAAATGTTTACTAATTCCAAAATATCGAGTATAGGAACAATTTATTCTTTAAATTTTTAAATTTTTAAATTTCGAAGTCAATGCATAATAGATTATTCCTAATAACTTGTGAATATAACAACAATTTTTTTTTTTTTAAATTGGTTGTAACTGTAAAAGTAGAAAATATATTACTTTATAATATGTGCATAGTATAAAATGATATGTATATAGTATATATGCCCATTATATTATACGCATTGCTGTTGTTCGATTTAATCGTGCGCGTATATTGTACATATTTTGAAGCAAACTTTTATGAAACTTGGATCGCGTAATTTCTATGCAATGGTAACTAAGCTACAAATTATTTTCATTGTACCCAGATTTAGAATATTTCCCATTTTCTCTATAATAAATCATTTTTGTACATTTTAAGAATTTTTTATTTTTTATTTTTTTTTAATTATGGAAATAACTTTTTATATATTTTTGTTGTATAAAATTTGACCAGGTTATTTTGAGTTTACACGCTGTTTTCAGAAATATTCTAATATTCTAGTTGTTCAATGCATAGCAAGAAAAATGCCACGTACGGTATATACATTTAATTAGATGAATATTAAACGACTTAACATTTACAATAAATACATTCATTATACACTTTTCTTAAATTTACTTTCACATCTGTTTGAAACGGTGGTTTGCGATGAGAGTATTTTCTTTAGGTTACGTTTTAGCAGTTCGAGTGAAAAATTACACAAGCCATAGGTGTTGTATACATGACAGTTAAATCAATGCGGAAACCGTTTATCAAAATATATCGCCGTCACCATATTATCTATTTGTTTGTATGGAGTTAAAGAAATATTTTGTGCAATATAATATGTAATACATTTTGGATCAATAAAAACGTGTATTTAGACGTAAGACATATTATAATAAATAAATGGTATTTTATAACCTATGCTCTAAAGACTGTAAAATAACAAAAGTATACAATTGAAAATAAAACGAAACGCTAATCAATTTACTAAATTTCCGTTCAACACATTTGAAATTCTATATACGTGCATCGTACCTATATGGAATTCAATACTTAATTTATTTTCAAATGACTTATAAAATTCGTATAAATAAAATCGTGTTGTAAAAAAAAAAAAATGTTTTTGGTTTCAATTCTTTGCTGTACTTGAAATGTGTTTGACATAATTCATTTACTTTGGTGCCAATGAAAAACTTTGGAAGTGAATGATGACAATGCTCATCACCAAAAATAAATTTGATTGAATGTAAGTCATCAACGTAACCGAAATCAGTACTTCTATACTTATTAAACTCTCGTCATATAATAATGTATATTATATTGCTACTCTTCCTAAACATAAACAAATATTGTCTACATGATCCATTATTCACCATGCCCATTTTTTTCAAGCAATTTTAACAGAATTTATTTTGTCTAATTTTAGAGAGCGTTTCGCACCATATTCGATTATATTTTTCGAAATATAATAAATGTTGCCAGAGAAGAAGGAACATTTATTCAAGATTTGAATTCTAGAAGGATGCATAAACGCATATAACGGATAGCCAGCGGGAAACTGACGTTTCTGGAAATGTTAACACACCAAATTCCATTGACACAAACGGTGTTGAGCATCGTTTAGATAGATTTTTACCATGAACTAAGATAATATGGACTGGCAACGACAAGGCTAGCGGGTGGTAGTGGTGCGGTCAGGTTTTTAAACGTATTTTCTAAGGGAAAAGATTTAACGAACTGCAACGATCCTAGCGTTATTTTTTTTAACTATATTTTATATTATCACCAAACGAACTATTTTGAATTTTGAATATCATATTTTTATTTTGCTATTATAAACATTTTGTATTATGCAGAGGTACTTTACATTTGTAATAAATAAATAATTATAAAAAAAATAGGTGGGTACAATCTTAATGGTCAATTAATTTTGATTTTTAATTATTCTCTAATTATTACCTCACAAGAATTATTAGTATTTAAATGAAAGTTGCTTTTAATTTTGAAAAAAATATATTTAGATAAATTGTATTTTTAAATATATTTATTTTATGTAAATCATAATCAGTGTCATGAAGTACTCAAATAAAAGTGAGAAGTATTCGAATATGTCATATTTACACTGCACTTTTTAGACATTTTATAAAATAGTTATAGGAAATGAAAGGCAGAACAAACAAAATCTTAATGCTTAAAATACTTTATTTTATTACAATATAACAAGTTTTATACAATTTAGTTAAGTATAGCGATAAAAGTTTTCTCGGAAACTTACTTATAAATAAAATTGTACATAATGTAATAAATTCATAAATAATTAGTATTATTTATTTTAATGTGCAGAATATAGATTATAACAATATCTTTGTATATACTATATTATAATTGTATTTATACATTATTGCAATAATAGTATACATTTTAATAGTACAAATATATAATTGATTGATACTTTACAAAATATAATAACATAGAAATATATTTGAACTTAAGTAGTAGTTGTTTCAATAATCGTACAGATAGCGCTTCAGTCTCATAAATCCTCCCACCCAGAAAACTCCGTTTAAAAACGTGACCGCAAGTAAAAGTGTCGTTGCCAGTCAATATTATTAGTATATATAATGACAAATATAATTCGTTCAATTCGTGAGGGAGTTAAAAATATCCTGGATTATTGAGTTATTCCTCCCACGATAAAACGAATCCAGAAAGGGTAATAATATACTAGGATAATTTTACCACCCGGTAAAAATAATTATGAAATTTTTTTTTTATATTTTTAACATTCAAATGAGCAACAACTCTCCGAGACCTGATTTACACAGAAAATGCGATATAACATTCCTTTGTAAAATATTCGGCTCCAGCAAGGTGGGGACATGGTTAACAGTGAAGGAAACAGGTTAGGTGGACTGAAGTGGTGTACAAGTATATTATTAGCATGTTGACAAAAAAAATTGAAAATAGCACAGACATTTCTTTCCCAAACAAAATCTAATATCCAACGTAATATTATATGTTTGAATTTGTCCCGACGGATACCTATTTAATTAATGGCGTGGTGTCGTGTTCATTGGTGGCAATACAGTTAATACAGTATTTTAATTTAAAAAAACTGACCTCTATTGTCAAAATCAATATTATTCACAAAAACTATGTTACATTAACACATACAATGAATAAATAATAAAACATTATTATTCATTATTGTTATTAGAGATTGGTAAATTTTTATTTTAATTAAAATTTATATAATTTATTAGAATGACATTAATCATCTTACATTAAATAATTTAAGTCAATAACTTAAACGACTGTAATAAAATAATTTATACTATGTAGAATGTTTTCATTTACTAAAGACCATGTAAATATTCACGTTTTTATTGTTTGTTGAATATGACAAATTAATTAATTATCTATTGATATTAATATGGCGTCAATCGATAAAAAAGGAAAACACTTTATAACCTTAGTTTTTTTTTTGTCATGCAAATATTTAGATGACCTAGTTTTGAAAAAGTGTAAGTCCCCATCTTGAAAGAAACTTTTGTTATTCGATCTACAGCCATAATATGAAACATAATGTATTTTATAAACGATTAAAACATGTATACGGTATCTAGTAAATGTATTTTTGTTTTAATAATTTTAGAAGTTGTTAATATTGTTAATAATTCTCCTATTGGTAAGTTACACATTTTACTATATTTATATATATTACAATTATAAATAAATATATTTTATTATATTATAAATTATCCTTAATTCTTTCTTTAAATAATATTAATTTTTTTGTAGTAACGTAACTAAAGGAGGGATCAAATGATGTAATTGTGCTCAAACACTTTTTTTTTATTGTATAAGTGCTCCGAATTTTGCACGCAACATTATTTTCTGATAGGAAATTTTATTTAGTCAGTACATTATTTAATAGATTTTCTGATCTTTCTCAGTAATATTATTCCAGTACATCCAATTAATTTTAGTCGAGAAATGTTATTCTTATCATCTCAGAAAATCCAGTCTAGTACTTAAATCGTATTTGTTTCCTACTTGGAAATTTTCAAGAAACGAACAAAACAATTATACAAATGCTACTATATTCACGTGCCTTAATTATGATTAACCATTATGGTGAATTTTTAATTTTTAACTATATAATCATACATTTAGATCTCCAATCTCACCGTCTATCTGCATCTATAAGAGGACCAATTAAAAAATTTATTATCGGGCCTGCATATAGAATAGTTACATTTCTAATTATATATTAATGATAATTAATTTCAATATGTTTTTAAACTAAAAAAAAAATAATAAAAATGAAACTTCTTGTATTTAAATGGTTGTCCATCTATATTTTATTATAGTTTTGAATAAAACAGGTAAATTATCCAATTAATGTATACACATTTAATTCGTGTTTTCTTTTAATATTTTAGATCCTCGGGCTCAACGTAAGTTTACAAATTAAGCACTAGATTCTGAACGAATCAATGCATGTATTTTTTTTTTTACAATTATTATTATTATTATTTTTTTTTTTTTTACATCTTTTATTGTGTTTTGTTTTGACTATAAACGCTTGCGTAAAAGAAGAGTGCTATGATGATTTTGACATGCGTTATTACGTTCCAGTAGCAAATTGTATCATTATTTGATGCGTTTTTTTTATTTTCTCAAATTCAAAAATTGCAAAAAAAAAAAGAAATATTTATATATATTTTTTTGCAATTCTTAGGTGTAATCTAAGAATTAATCTGATTAAATTATCTGGTAAAATTAGGGACATATTTTATATTTTTATGTTCAATAAATTTATAATTTCTACAACATTAGAAAAATTATATATTTAAAAAATGTGTATATATATATATATACACATAAATATAATATAAGTAATCAACATAATATACCTAATTTTCATACGGCAATATAACAGAATTCGTATTGCTCATGTCATATATGTCAAATTATTCCACATGTAAATTAATTTTTATATTTCAAATTTGAAATAATCATGTTTATATAAAAATTAATTTTTTTTATAATTTTAGGAATTCGAAGTAAGATATCATAACGTATACGATATTATGTATACACATATTATCGCCTAATGAATATAACACTATCAATACACAAGGCCACTTTTAGGATTTACGAAGTCCGGCCGTGCAAAATATTATTGTGAGGCCCTTTTGCCCCAACTTACATCCAAATGTTAAAAACACGTTTTTATTCAACTTTATAAAGAAGATTTGAATAAAACAAATTGTTATAATTAATTTTTAAAACGTCACATAATTCTAAATTTATTAAAAAATATCTTCACACATTTCAAATACCGTTTGATACAGTTGAAATAATTACCACAGTATAATATTTTCGGTAACAAAAGAAAATTTACTATGCACATTTCGAAATGTGTACTTATAAATGAACAATTTTATTTTAACTATTTAATTGTTTAATTTTACAAAACAATACGAAAAATTAAATAATTATATAATTTATGTTTTTGAAATATGTATTAATTACCTATATTTATAATTATTATATATTATATTTATTATATTATTATATTAATTATAATTTATAATAAAAGTAGAAAATAAAAATCTAAAAAAAATTAATTTGTCTTACATTCGCTTCTGAAAATTGTACAGTTAAATCTTTATATCCAGATTTTCTCAAATTTCGTTTTTAATTAACATAATAAAGGGATCGAAAAATTTTTCTTTATTCATTGCAGTCCGAAAATAAATTTAATAATTTTTAACTTTGCAAAATTTCTTTAGACATTAGCAGTGAACATTGAAAACATTATATAATTCTTAAAGCTATAGAAATATCGGGAAATGAAATTTTTTCAAGCGTGAGGCCCTTTCAATGCGCGAGTTTCGGCCCTACAGGCTGCAAGCTCTCTTAAAAGCGACCCTGTCAATATACGACAGCGTATATCGTAATATCTATTATATTTCTATGAATTAATCACTTGTATCATTGAATTAAAATGATGGAATTTAATAGATGTTCATTGGAATTTCTTCAAAGTTTACATTAAATAAGCTATGTGCCTACGTCGATTATAATATTCCTCTTATACGAGTATACACTGATAAAAATAGGCAATTGACAGTCTCGAAATTAATAATTTTGTAAATGTGAAATATTAAAATGTATATTTATTTAAATTTTATTACGTCTATAATGAAAAGTTTTAAATTATAATATTAAAAAACATATTATAATACAACATACTATACAAACATAATACTATACAATACAATATTACATAATTCATATTTTACATATCAAATATGTATTGTAATTCTATTTACATATTTATAAATTTTATGCATCAAATATGCAATAGACAGTTTTAATGAAATATTGTCTTTTCCTATTATTTTAGTGTGTCTAGGTAAGATTGCATGTTAAGTATGGTTTAAAATAACATCGAATTTAACATAAATTATACAATTTGTATTATAGGTAATTTATATTACTCTCCGATAAATTAACAATTTTAATAAGATTATAATAAATAATAATAGAAATGAACAGCTTTCCATTAAAATCTTTTTAATATCCACCAATAAATTACCTATTATCATGGACTAAAAAATGATTACGCCATTTCTCTAATATTCATAGATGAAAATAGATTCGTATCTCCGCGTAATGGAAAAATTTCCAATCTTGTAATTTATTAATTATATATTTATATATACATTAAATATATTAGCTTATTTCAATCGTTGTCAGTGCATTCGTTTTAAGTGTGCAGCCTCTTTAAGTGCGCAGAGTTCTAAGCGTGTAGTCATCTAGGTGTATATTCTCTTGATATTACCATGTCGCATGATAAAATTTTATTCCTCTAACTAATCGTTGGTGAAGTCATCATACGTCTAGGTGTCGATTTTTAAGTTTTATTTTTATTCAGGTAACGTCGATAATCGTTGGATTGTACCCTATTCACCGTCATTATCGAAAACGTACAAGGCACACGTCAACGTCGAGTATTACAATGCTGTAAAATCAATTAAGTACATTTGTAAATATGTTGACAAAGGAAGCGATATGGCTGTTTTTGAAGTTGAGAAGGCATACGGATCTATTGACGAAATTAAGCAATATCAACTGAGACGCTAGTAGTAACGAATTATTAGTAGTAACGAAGCAGTAAGGCGCATTTTGTCATTTCCAATTCATGAACTGCATCCTACAGTTATTCATTTGGCCGTGCACCTTGAAAATGGACAGCGTGTCTATTTTACGACAAAAAATGCAGGTGTAAGAGCATTATCACCAACTGTGCATGGATGATATGTTTGCAAAGACGCTACTTTACTCTGAAGTGCCAACGTACTTCACGTGGAATGCACCAGCAAAAAAATTTCAACGTCGTAAACAAGGTAAAGGAATTGAAGGGCATCCAAATTTATATTCAACCGACGCGTTAGGCATTACGTTCGGACGCAGATCACAAATTTCTGCGAATTTATTTCATGGGAAACACTGATAACCAAATTGGTCAATGTTGCCAATTCAATACGGACACAAAACAAGAAATTGTGTTACAAACTTAATATAATCAACACAACGAATTAATTCGCCTGCTCAGAATTGCCCTAGAACGAATTCCAGCAGGTGACTACAAAATTGTATTTAGAGCTGTCAATTCAATTTCTGTTGGAAGCGAAACAATACAGTTTTAATTGTTCACGGGCAAAGCCGGGTAATTCGGCTATAGTTCATAATAAACATTAGTAATAATTATTTATTATCAAAATACACTATAGTATAATAGTATACATGTTGTGCATTTTGAAAAATTCTATATACTAATTAATTTTTAATTTGAATTTTAAAATAATCATCTAGAATTTTTCGAGTTTTCTGCAAACATCGATAGTAAGTACCATTAATACATACATAAAATTACGACTTCTTGTATAATTTTTTATGATTATTTTAAGTTTACTGAACGAAATATTCATATGTTTCATTCACACATGTGGAAAAAGCTTTGAGTGCTACTGTTATTTTACTGTTTATATTCATTTTTTTAAATTGCTAAATTTAAATCATAACATTTATATTTATACTCGTATATGAGTATAGCTAAACATAAATATTCGAAAGATCAAATATATTATAAATCTAATTTATAATCACAAAATAAAATTCATTAAAAAATTTAATAAGGATTGGCACAATCTTGTTGATGACTGAATAAATTTTCCGAAAATCTCTGACATTTTTGAATAAATATTTTCTTTATTTCTTCACCAAAAATGATATATAAAAATAATTTATTAAAAAAATCGTGATGAGGTCAAAACATTAAAAATTGTTGTTGTTTACAGTATAAACTGTGGCTGTATAGTATCAATTAATAGGCCGTTTTAAAAAGTCATCAAGTGAATTTAATACTTATGAAACGATATAAACAATATAAATTTAATAACAACCATGTTATTTAATCGATAATTAATAAGATGAAATTGTGTACCAAAAATAATTTTCTCGAAACATATGAACTTTTCGAACTCTGCCTTTTTGCATTTGTTGTTTTTTTCTTTAAAATGTCATTCGAACTAGACATTTCTATGTTTACAATGCATTACGCAGTGCAGTGTGTTTATTTAAAAAGTAAAAGATTGATTATTATTATCATTGCACTGTAATGATATGGAATAATAAATACACATAGACTTACACGCAAACGCACATCTAAGCGATCACGTCGACCGATTCATCCTATTTTCAATTTGTTTAATTAATTTTTAAGCTATTTAAAAAGAATTCAAAATACGGGAAATTCGAATTCATACAAACTTCACAAAGAATTCAAATTTGCTTTGAGATCTCTTATCGCTCCATTAGATCGAACAATTAAATTTAATAATAAAGACAATAATAGATTAATAATTATTATTTATAATTATATCTAATATATTATTATTATTATTATTATTATTATTATATACAATATTCGGTTTCACTGGTTTATATGTGTAGAGGGGGTGGAGATATTCAATATATTATTATACTTTAAATTGTTAATTATCATTTTATTTCAATTAGTAAACGGTAATGGTTATGAAACTTTCCTACACATATATAAGAATATGAGTGAGTAACATTGATTATCAATTAATTCTCTATGACAAAATACAAATATAGTAAATTATACTACATAATCGTAAATAAGTGGACTTGATAATAAATATTATAAAAGTAATGTACCTACAGGTATAATGTAAAGTGTTCCTATGTACTTGAACGTCTCAAAACAGGTTGAATAACATTTGTATATCCCCCACTTTGCATCACTGAGATCACAGACGTCTGTATAATATAATTAATAAAATATTATATCACAGAATTAATTTAATTTATTCTGTGATTATATAATAAGCCGGACAGGTGACGCCACTCATGTTAATTATATTTAGTATTTATTTTTTGGCCACAGCTAACAATCAAACAATACGATCGATATTCTCTTTGCTTTCGTAAAAAAAATTCTTTGGCTTTTTTGGGCTATTTATAGCAATTGTAGTTTTTGAGATATTTAATTCATAAAACAGGTAATTTTTGGTTTTAAAACAATGTCAGACATTTGTTACATTAACTATATTCAAAAAATCTTGAAATTCGTTATGTCACAATTTCTTTACATAACCATTTTAAATTTTTCGACAAAATGCATTACACCGAAGCTCCGCTCAGAATCAAATGCAATGATTCACCATTACTTTCAAATTTACTGTGATTACAATACGTTCTAAAATCTTTATCCAAGTAATTCACTTAAGCGGCATTCACAACAACCCGCGGCTCCCTACCTTTTTATTTTATTAATTTTCTTATAATAATCTTAAGCCGGTTTTGTATTGGATTAGGGTAGTGCACGTACACTTTTGCACATATACATGAGCCATCACTGGATATAATAGAATTAATAGAATTAATTATAATATAATAATAATAATAATAATAGAATTAATTTATATAGACGTTGCTGCGACCAACGCGGGGGGAGGGAAAACATACAAAAATTATTCAATCTCTGTTTTGAGACGTCTATTCGAATTATTTCAGTGTATTATTCAATATTGTATTTATATGTTTTTTGTAGTTTTTTATAATTTATACGTTATGACGCAATAAATCGTCAAAAATCATCACAAAAAAATATGTATAAGTGACTAATATAATATTATTTCAATTATAAATATTAAAATAGTGAATTTTGGTCTCAGAATTTAATATCACGCTGCATTATTTAAAACTAATATATAAATATGTATTAGTAAATATGAATTATCTATTCGTGTATACAGAATATTTTATATGTTTTGTTTAATGTTTTATTTGTTTTACTAGCAATACATTACATTAAAAATGTAGTGAAATACGGTAATCATTAATAAATAATTAGATCTTAAAGAGGGTGTGTGTGTGTGTGAATACTAATCAATAATAAATAAATAATATGATATTTATGACGTAAAACACGAGATATTTGGGTAGTTTAGACTTCTAAACCAACATTCAAAATTTGTATTATAAATACATAAATACATAAATATATGTATTTACGTATATTCGACGGCATTGTTATGCAAAATGTGAGTCTATAATCATTTAATGATAATTGACATACATTATTTAATATATTCGCATTTTAATAACAATAAAAGAAGGTATTCTAATACATTTAGTATTTGTATAATAAATCATCCGAAAATAATTTATCATATATGCCACTTAGTTGAATAAAATTACATTTTTGTCAATCATATACAAAATATTAATGATGTTTGTATGTCTTTAGATAAATTAACAACATACTATTACGAACTCTTCGAAACATTTTTATGTTACCTAAATTCGCTAGGCAAGTTATTCCATATTTATAACTCATTATATAAGTTTAATAAATATTTATAATTGCAAATTAAATATTAGAAGTAACATAATTTAAAATAAAGGTAACGAGCTATGAGGTATTGTGAATGTTGCTTAAGTGAATTACTTGGATAAAGATTTTAGATTGTATTGTTATCATTATAAACTTGAAAGCAATTATAAATCATTGCATTCGATAAAACGATTCTAAACGGAGCTTAAAAAAACAGCTTTGTAAAACCAATAGATTTCTTGTTCCGCTCAAAATCTAAAAGTATTTACGTTTAATATATTTGTACTAGAAATAATTACAAATTAATTTTCTTATGAATATTGTGACTTTGAATATCCAACTTTAAAAATTTTCCTAAAAATGTATAAAAGACGTATCGGTTGAAATTATAATAATACATATATTAATAGTTATTAAAACATAAAAGATATAATTATATGTTTTGAAAATGATAAACCCTACAATTTTTTTAGAATATGAGCCTTGGCAAATCGATAATTACTTATCGCCAAAAGATTGGTGTAGTCGCAATTATGAAGGTATCAGAAAATAAATAAAATTTGTATAAATATATATGAACATATAATTAAGACAAAGGGTGTTATGTAAAATTAAGAAATATATAAGAGTTGTTGTATTAAATTTGTTTATTTCCTACCGGTCTTGACAAAAATACCTATATTTTTTTATGAATAAATAATTAATTATTAACTAATTCAATTTACTTTTAGATCTATTGAGTACTTAGGTGTTTCAAATATTTTAAAAATCAATTCTTCAATTTTTTTTTAAGTTCGGTTCTGGTTCGACGTTTGAATTAAATAGTTCTGTTCAATTTGGGTTTGTTTTAATTTGAATATAAGTTCGGTTCGGTTTCGATTTGACTTAAAAGTATGGATTCCTAACATAACCAGACTTATAATTAATGTGATATTTATATGGTGTTATTTATGAAAGTTGAAAGTTGTTTTGTATATAATAATGTTTTTATTATCATTTAAAAGGTTCTGAAAAAAGATGCGAATGTAAGAAATCAAGTAATATTTATTGTTTTGATAATCTTAATAATAATTAAAGTAATACATTTTATTAAAAAATTTTTTGAAAATTCCCAATGAACTAAATTATGATAACAAATTTTAACTTTTCTATAATAATATGTTCTATGTCGTCATTTGTTTTATAGCTCAATTAAGTGATGGAGAAAATGGAGGAAGATTTGATAGTAAGTTATTACATATCTTCACACTGAAGAAATTATTAAAATGTTAAATTTATATATTTTTTTTTCAATGAAAGTTAATATATCTATTATATTTAATTATCCATATTATTATTCATTTACAATGGGTAGCAATTATTATGTATTTACTTACAGACAATTTACCTATCGTATTCTTGTTTCATTTTAATAGTGAGCGGTACCAACATTGATGCTCTAAAACACGCATATTTCAACCTCAGTGAATACATTTTATTTTACTATTTTATCTAATTTAAATAATCAAAACCTAAAATTCCGTATATACGGGTTTCTTACGGATTTTTTATTTATCTTAATAAATTAAGCATATGCACTGAGATATTTATCAATTTCTAAATAAATTAAATACAAATATTGATTTTAATTAATGAATCAGTGATTAAAGTACAATCATACGATAAATGTTCGATAAGATTTTAACCGATTTTAATCCTATAAATCAAATTAAAACATAATATGCTCTTATCGTTCAATATAATATATTGTTCCTTTTCATCTAGCACAATCTGTTGTTGATGTACAATATTGTGAGTAATGATAGATTTTTTTTATTTCATATGGTATATATAAAAAAACATATATAACACAAATACACTATATATCACAATATATTATAACAAATCATAAAAAATACAAATGGTGGTAATAAAATAAGTCATAATAATCTCGCATAAATTGTTGTTAGTATAAATATCAAAATAAATCAAATAAAATCCTAATTTTCATATTTGCCCTATAAGTCAATTTTGTTTAACCATTCTACGGCCTCTTATATAATTCGGTTGATTCCTATAATCCCTTGCACAAATAATCTCATAGGGCACGTTTCAACTATGTGCTTCATAATTTGTTCTGTGTCTCCGCAATCACATGCTGCATTGTCCTTATAGTGCCATAAAAGAGATCCCCACCTTCCATGTCCTGATCCGGTTAATTTTTATCTTGGTAACAACATGCCTTTCATATTATTATTACCAGGCTTAATAACAAGATTTTTATTGCTTAAATATGTATTTGCCCATTCTTCATCCCACAATTTATTTGCACAAAACTTTGCATTAATTAAGTTCTCTGCTCCTAACACTGGTGGTTTTCTGGATTATATGTCAGTATCTGGACTGCTATTTGTTTTGTTTAAGTAAGACTGGACTTCTTCTTTGGCACTAATATCAGTCTTTAGTTTTTCTTAAGCATTTGAATCTTCTTTCATCAAGTTTGTATATTGTCATAATTAAACAACTCGTTATCACTTATCATTTAACAGTAAGTTATCGGCTTATCAAACATTTTGCAAGTTTATACGATATACAGCATGCTTTGAACAGTATGACCACAAGAAAAAAAAGAACCGGTATCGATAAATAATATTACAAGAATCGATAACTATCGGTTCCTTCGATTCCTAAACAATCGATGGAACCGAAGAATCGAAAATCGGTATCGGCCCATCCTTACTTAAAACATTTGATTATATGTAATAGAAATAAAAAAAACAATTTTTTTTATTGTTAAGTTTAGATATACAGGGTGATAAAATAATAAACCAAAGGTCGTCTAGGTCATTACTTAATAATTAATGGCCACAGGTATATTATTTACCACCTAATTAAAAGACAAAAGATTATAATAAAAAGATGATTGTTGTATTAAAATGTATAGTGGGTGAATGGGTCCTTGGGAAATTTGTCGCTTGTCTCTAGAAAATTCTTAGTTCGCCACGCCACTGTGTATATGTATGTATGATTACTAATAATTTGTAGGACAAAATGTCCTACAAATAGATGGGCTTCGGCGCCAATCGTGATTGTTGTTGATTAAATTATGCAATATGCATATCAATATACCTATCTAATCCTGTGAATCAAATGAAAACATAATATGCCTTTGTCTCTTTTTTCTGAAGCACAATTGATTCCATCACTGACAAATAGTAAGTTATATATTATAATGAAAGCATTTTAGATTTACTATAACAGTTAATTTAAAACAGTGTTTCCCAAGTCCCAATACGGAGGGTGCGCCCCCCTGGGGGGCGTAAACACATGGCTGGGGAGGCGCAAGTAGTCATCACGAAGTAAAATTTGTATTTATTAAATTATAGAGTGTTTAACCATTTAAAGGCCAAACACACTCATAATCTATGAAGTATACAAAAAAAGGTGATCAATTTTTTCAATTAATAGGAGGGGGACGTAACATTTTTGAAAACCTACAAAAGAAGCGTAGAATATAATAGGTTGGGAATAACTGATTTAATATAATACAGTATACGAAAATACTAAACATACTCATACATAGAGTTTATCTCAATAAATATATTAAAATTTTAATATATTACTGTTTAGAACATACAAAAGAATACTTTGATTATCTTTTAAAAGGAATAAAACTTGTAAATAGTAAGTGCAATAATTAATAATAAAAAAAGGTACACGAATTAATGTACTTAAAAATATTAAATATATGAAAATAATATGGTCATCATATACTTACCGCAATACATATTGCATTATTGCAATGATGAATCAAATTAGTTTTCATCAAATCCTTCTCGGATATAGAATTCATATGATGTTGAGTCTTAGTAACTTGCTTTTAATTGTATTAAACCGTATCTTAAGACGTGCAAACTGTCATTATTAAATTACGCATTGATTTTATCCTAACATGAATACATAATATTAATAACCAATAAAATATAGTAAATAGTATAAAAATAAATGTTTTCACAGACCATTGGCATTTCGTTTTTTTTTCAGAACATATTGACTTCATATTACCGACTCCATTATATGCTTGCTATGAATCATAATAATATATTTTTAATAATTATTCTTTGATTTATTTACGTTAAATTCAAAAAGTTATTGTAATGTGACATGTATATATTATATACTTATGCTTATAAAAATATCATAATGCTTTAATGCGTTATGTATGATAATGTAATAAACTTATGTTTGAATATACATATATATCTTCTCCTTTTAATGCTATCATTTTCAAAACCCAACTGTGACAAGTTTTATATACGAGCGAGCATAGTCTTTTTAAATTGCTTCCTTATTATTTCGTTGGCTTTAAAATTATTTTGAAGACATCCAACTAACCTCGCCTAACCTAACCTCTTTTGGATGCATGCTTCTTTTGAGAGTCTTGCCGCACGAACCTCATGGAAGGTGGTCAGTATCTGGTTCGCGCTGAAGAGAACATTATAATTGTTGAAATACACGCACGTCTCGCCATTGCCCTACCCCCCTTTATTCAGTAATATATTTTTTGGATTTCAATGATCAATTCAATAAACGTTGATTGTCAGCAGTAATTCTAATAGGTCGTATTTTGAACTTTGAAAAATGGAAAATGAGTCAGCGTCCAGATTAATGGAATCTATGCAAATATTTAAGGAATGTTTACATTCACTTGATGCAATTAAAATGGACGACTTATCAGATTTTATTTTGTTTTTGTTAGCCAACCAAACTTTATTCTATACAACTTGAGAGTTGTTTGAAAGGGATAATAAAATAGATCTTCCTATACAAACGAATATTTATTAACATTTATCAAAAAGTACGTTGAAGTATTAGAAAATGTGAGTTTATCTATAGTAGTAAACTGTTTCAAAAAGGAAGAATAACTAGTATACAATTCAGAAAAGTAAGCGTCTTAGTTGAAGCTAATGAACAGGAAAAGGTCAAATGTCCGCTTTACAAAGGTAATCATGACTTAATATATTGTACTAAGTTTCTTAAGATGTCTGCTTCTAAACGTCATGTGTCGATCAATAGTTTTCGCCGGTATTTTGGATGTTTAAGTCCTAGGCACATATCTTCTTCTAGTAATTCAGAAGATAAGTGTAGTTCATGTGAAGAAACTCATCATTCACTGTAACATTTTAAAAAGTCTAGTTATAAAATACCCTAAAAAATAAAATATTTATAAAATAATCGCAATAAAACAATCTCAGCAGATTGTGGAACATCGTTAAAAATGATTCCAGTATAGTTGTTTCTGCTATTGGAAACATTGCACCATATATCGTTGTTTTAGAAACAGCTTTCTCAAGAACAAACTCGTGATTAATTTGGGAAAACTAAGTATGTACAATGTATATATACTGATCAACTCGGATTCCCGGGATCACTGAATCATATGTGCGTCATTTAGGTTTAACTAAAAAAGTATATACAATGGCTGTATCAGATTTAGCTGGTACTAGTATTCCAGTTACATACATATAGGCTGACTAAATATCGAATCTATTCAGAGACTAGTTAGTCACCAGACAGTAAGTACTTGAAGAATGTGTACGAAAAAATATACTTTACGAATGTTTGGTTAGCCATAAATATTAAAAGGGAGTTTATACATTAAGAGGCTATATACTAAAACCATATTTACTAGAGGAAGGGGTTTTGTATTTCGAGTACTTCGCTATTGCCCATTGGTCGTACAAATTAATTGCGTACTAAAATTGACAATTTAGACAAATTGACAAATTGAGAAAATTTAAAAGTTTAAATTTTGGCAAGTTTAATAATAATCGCATATTTTTCATTGTATAAAATATGCAAATGGAGTATTAAATATTGGCATAAAAAAATTGTTTTTTGAATAGGAGATGAAGTGCTAACGATACGTACGTTCAAAATACGTATATGCAGTTGATGTTGTTATTTTTTTGGCTTGGGTTTATAATATTCTATTATAACAGTCATAAGTACTCAAGCATATTTTAATAATGTTCAACTTTTTTTTACTACAAATAATTTATATAATATGCTAAAACCAGATATTCTATATGAAAATGGTAGGTATATTTTATAATACAAAATAAATATGTATAAATCCATTCATCCCTCAACTGGACTAAATATTTTAAATATTTCGATTACCTTTCCAACATTAATATTATATGACAACTCTTTCTGAATGAACATTGTCAAAAGACTACCAAAATATTCTTGGTTCATTGTGGTGCGTAGCTAAGTTTTAAGAATTTTCTTTCACAAACAAAAATTATTACGGGAAAAGTAATAAATATTTTCAATTCTTCAGAAAAATTATAAAACATAGTATTTCTACGACTACTAAATTCTGTAAACCATGCATTTTTCAATATTTATTTTTCTATCATTTAGAACATCATTACTCACTGGTAGGTATAAATATTTGTGAATGGTGTAATAGTAGATGATGATTCTAATAGTTTATGTTTTTAAAATTAAGTTTAAAATTATGTATTAAAATTAAATTCAAAATCTACTAAAATAATTCGTTTTTACAGAAGTTTAAAAGATTTATGATACGAAAAAAGTAAAGTTAACATTCCATCAGATTAGGAGTAATATATGTTTTGAGCGTTAAGCCAAAAGAATGCTGCCATTTTGATGTAACCTTCTTTTGGTGAATGATATTTTTGGGGTTCATACCACACGAATGTAACCACGTGGTAATCATCACTCTTTATTTGTTCCTTTTCTTCCGATCCGATATTGTATCATCTGGTACGTTATTGGATACCTTGTTACAGTAAGCGGGCTCTTCTGACCTCCATATTAAGAAGTTTTTTTGTTTGCTTTCCATAAAACCGTAGTGTTTCCCTAGGTGACGTTTTGGTGCGTAGTAGCAACTGTAGGTACGCGAGTTTCTGTTTCAGAAACATGCGTAGCTACAGGCCACAGCCGACACCTGTCTGATCGGTACGTTTACCGTCCGTAGTATACGTCCAGTGTATATCATCATGAGGACTAGTATCTAGTAGTAACTTACCAATCATAGCATTTTCACGCCCAGATCGATGCTATTTGTGTCAATAACTGCTGTGCCGCCCTGTGACAATTATTCAGATTGATTTAGAAATTCATGATTAGGACTCGGAAGTTATAGGAGTTAAAAAAGGTAAAATATGCAGAAAAAAATTGTTAAATATGCATAAAAAATGTAAATATGCAAAAAAATTGATAAATGTGCAAAAAATTATTCCAAGTTCCAAAAAAGTTATTAATATGAACAAAAGAAATATATAATAAAGAAATATAAATTTATAATATTTAAAATATGGCGCATATTTTGACTTTTTATTGAACTAAAAAATAGTTTAAAAATTTATTTTCAGTATTTGTGAAGATAACTACGAAATAAATATGTGTTATAAAGTATAATAGCTGTTAAATTGTTGCATTAAACCAAAAATATCTTCTTAAGATTTACAATTTCAAGTGACCGACGATTACTTGACAGAATATTTGTTGACAACGACCGTTGTCGTTAAATTAATAGCCTACTACGACGATAACAATAAATACCTACGTTATATTTAAGTTTAAAGTTTTATATTATATGTTATTTAAAATACTTATAGGTTAAGAAAGAAAAATATCAATTTATTTTAGAAAATATTAAATATGCATAATATGCGTATAAAAATCAAGAAGTATGCACTTTTCCCCTAAAATTAACGAAATATGCATTTTAAATTTTCGATTTTTAAACTCGCCATTGTATAGCTAGGATTTCTAGCTTGGTCTGCTATAAATCGAGAGCATATAGAACAATATGCAACTCCTACAACTTCCGAGCCCTATTCATGATCATGACTTCCGTTTTATATATTTAATGATAATTTTAATTTAACTAATGTTTAATCAAATTAAACCATAAAATGTTTTCTACGTTCATCGTTTTCATAAAAACTGGCAATTATTTATAGTTGCTTTCAAACTAAAAATACTAATATAAAACTAAAAACATTCACTCAAGGGATATATTTATAGAATTCTTAGCTCAACTTTTTTTATTTGCTTTACAAGCCTTTAAACCTCCTTGTCACTCCCAATAAACTTCTCCACCATTCCCTGTCTAGGGCAATTTTCAGTCTTACCGATTCATCAACAGCTTTGACAATATATGCTGTAATTTCCGAATTTATGGCTCAAATTTGTTTACGTTGAAAAATATAATATGACGATCACAGAGATGCACACGACCCGATCTTCAAGTACAGCTCACCAAGAGATGGAAGACTAAAGAACATAAATATGTTACGGGACGGTCACCCCTTGGTGTCGACCCGTTACGTAGAAGAAAATATTCCGTGTGGATTTTCTTTAATTAGCGGTGTTTATTATTAACATAAATGTACATATATAAAATATCAGGGGGATAGAAAGTCGGCGTCGGGCAGCGTGGTTTAATTAAGCGACATCGCCCGGACCAGTGGCCTTGAGATGGTCGGCGTAACCGTTCCCTAATACAGTATAGGTGGAGGATACAAGTTAATCCAACAATATGTGTGGTAACAATCGTCGGGAGTGGCGAGTTCTCCGTCCGGACGGTCGGACTGAAATCAGTGGCGTGTTCGGACAGCGCGAACCCGGGGCGATGAGACTTAAATAGCGGGTGGTGGTCTTGAAAAGGGCCGTTTGATGTCGTGCTCGCTGGATTCGGTGTACGGGCGACGGTGCCGTCGGTTCGTTCTGGTAAGCCTTCTCGGAGTGTTGCCATCCGTCCGTCGTCGGTGGTAGTCGTGACTACCGTCACTTCAGTGCCGGAACTGCCTTCCACGTCGTCGATCGGGTTCCTTGGTGTCGACGTCGATCACTGTTCTGTCGGTCATATACTGCATCGCCTTTCTGGTTTGGAGCTGTCTGACCGTCGTAGGTCGACGTATGTCCTCCTCCGTGTGTCTTCAGTTCTTCAATCGTCCAGTGTACGGTTGAATGTATAATAACGGGTTGGAAGATGTAAAGAGAGGTATCGGTTTATTGAATCCATCGGGTACTTATACATAATATGTGCGTATCGACTAGTAAACTTCGTTGTGTTTTCGATGTTCCGGTGTGCCTACGTTGCTTTTTCTCCTTCCCTCATTTCGTGGCTGTTATTGGTACGAGTACTGGGGTGGTGTCTATAAATTGCGGTGGATATTCTCCATCTGATGACACCATCCCTTTGTGTCGTTTATATGTCTGTGAGTCCGTAAAATGCCATTATGTCATTATGATATCGTCCGGAGATGCTATTACTATTGCTACTTCTCGCAGTTTTCCTCGTTGGTTTAGACGGCACGTGTACGTCATTCTCCATTGGCGCCGCGTGTTCGTTATTACCGTGTATATTTGGTTTTTAAAAGGGCCGTTTTACCGTATGCACTATTTGTGTTTGCTCCGTTACAAATACTTGGAAGCACCTGTGTGAAAAGACTATGTGACTCCGTCACATAGAAAACTTGTCACAGTAGTGTTTTGAAGGTAATCGCATTAAAAAAATAAGAAATATATATAAATACATATAAATATAAATTTATTATATTATCATACATAGCGCATTAGAGCATTATAATACTTCAGTAAGCATGAGTATGCTATGTATACAGTTTCGTTGTATATATTTAAATTATTGATAAAAATATTATAATTTTAGTGGTTTGATGATAATAATATGTTTTTATGTCACATTACAAAACATTTTGAATTTAATGTAAATAAATCAAAGAATAATTACAAATGTTACTGTGATTCTGAACTTTTGGTTCTGCAAGCCTCTAAGACATTCGGTAATATTAAGTCAGTACGTTCTAAAACCAAAAAAAAAAACAAAATATCAACGGTCTGTGAAAATATTAAATTTTATATTATTAGTTATTAAAGTTACATAATTACATTAGGATACAAATTTTATAAAAACTCGTTGACACGTCTTAAAATTCAATTTAATACTGAACAATATGCATTTGTATATAAAAAAGTAAGTTACTAAGACATAACACGATATGGAGTCTATATTCAAGGAGGATCTAAAGAGAACTAATTTGATTTATCATTGCAATACGTATTGCGACATACAGGGCGTTCCACAAAGAATGAATTGATTTTGAATATTGAAAAATTGTATTGATAAGAAATATAAAAACGAATATAGTACACGTTACAAGATACTCTCACAAATGTTCTATGTGCCTTCCTCTACTCGCACGAACGATGTACTCGAATTCCTGCCAAACTAGCCCTAGCATATCTGGTGTGACAGTAGCTACTGCCGACGAGATTTGTGTTTTAAAATTCATCTGTTGTTTGTCAACAAGTTTAGTGTAAACTGTAAATACTTCTTGCTCATATTAGGCCGCTATATTCTGCAACGCTATAAACTATTGTCGTAGCAGAGATGCGTAAGACGTTTGTCCTATATCCCTAGCATGTTCAGACTAGTTTACTTATAATGTTATTTCATATCTTCATCTTGTCCTTGACTCCATCTAGATGTTGTTTAAAAGTTAAAACTCTGTCTAATTTAATTCCAAGATATTTTGGTGCATTTTCGCTCGGTATGATAGTACCATCCAACACTAAATTTAATTTCCTGTTGACTTTTCTATTATTTAAGTGGAAGGCGATAGAAGTTGTCTTACTTGAGTTAAGGGTTAAGTGCCAGGATTTTAAATATGTGTGTATTTTAGCTAGGTCTTCTTTCAGTATTTTTCCAGATTTATAAAACCGGGAAAACTTCCTGGTTTTTTCAATTTCGAAATGTAAACGACCAATGTCTTTGTAGAATACAAGGTATGATAACCATTTTATTTTTACATATTCATTATTTTTAAGCTCATTAATGCGTGTACCTAATTCTTTTTCACTTATTCATATTATTAATTCATAAAATCTCACTTACGATTTACAAGTTCTATTCCTTTTAAAAGGTATTCAAAGTACTCTTTTGAATATTCTAAACAATAATATGGTACAATTTTAATGTATTCATTTAGATAAATTATTATGTGGTAATTAAAGTTGCATTGAATAAGATAATAAAAAACTATTTAAAGGATTATTTTTTGATAATTCATAACAAGAACAAAATTCTTATCTATTTATCATTATTATAATTTATAATATAGGTAATTTATGGTATGTCGGCGTAAGATATTTTGTGAGTGAGACGTGAGATGTAATCAATAGATGTGGGAAACTATTTAAAAATAATTAGGTAGAATACACTCTTCTGTAATTATTAATTTTTTATATTAATAAATGATAAATTTTTTTTTAAATATTCATTGTAATCGTTAGTATATTATATTATTATATTGTGACAATTTGATGAAAATGAATGATGGGTTGTGGGCATATGGGAGGCTAAGCCCCCTCCCCAAAGGTTAGGTTGAGTCTAATCATTGTAAAGAACGCTAATTTTTTTAAAGTTTGAAGTCCCCTTTCCATAATTTTTTCAATCCGAGCACTGATGTTGCGTTATAACAATTTAATAAATTATCCAGTTACAGATGAAAACAAAACAATCCTAACAAAATGTTTCTCTCCATCAAGTTTAAACAAAAAGTATACAAGGTGCTTTGATAAATAAATATTAAAAATGTAATAATAGTGTGAATGAAAGTTGTAGAAATATTTTGGTATATTTTATAATTGCTAGTGTACTTGAATATTTCAACAATTATAACGATATTTATGACGTACCAACAGAAGAACTAACATTGCGATCTGTTGCTAGTCAACAATCGACAGGAAGTGGACAAGGGTTTACAAAATGTACATAAAAACAAGATGCCAAAATATAAAATGAATATATGTTTAAAAAAACGTATTGTGAAATTCTCGTTGCCATTCTAGTTGACAATTTACAACAAGTTGATAGTAACTTTAGTAATTAAAAATTGTTATATTATTATTATTAAAAAATAATTACAATATTAAAGTGAAAACAATACAAAATAATTAATAATAAATACATTTAAATAACTTCAGAAATAACATTGCTTTAATAATAAATAACCTTGAAAATTATTTTAATACTTCATCTTATTTTTTTTAGACATTCAATAATGATTAAATTTCATATGTTTCCCGTAACATACATATATAACCTACATCGATTTTAAAGCAACTACGGGCATACTCTCATAAAGTCATAACATTTATAACTTCGAACGAAAGCCAATCCGTTCGAAGAGAATACAATCGAAGCAGGTAAAGTACTAATGAAATCACTGGCACAAGAAAAAAGAACGAAGTGGTGCGATCTATTAAACCAGTGGTTCCCAACCGCGGCAATTTCCCCCCAGGGGGCAATTTAGATACTGCAAGGGGGGAATATAGTGATGATGAAATAACGAAAATTTTGTAATTTTGTAATTATTTTATAATTATACCATTTTACAATCAGTAAAATTGAAAACAATAAATTAATTTTTGGACGGTCGCCCATAATAACCTATAATATATAGTTATTTTGTAAAATTTATTTGTACGACTCACTAAAAAAAAAAATAAGTCATCTAAATTCTAATTTAAAGGGGGTGTAAGATTTTTTAAATTTACAAGGGGGTATAGAATAAAAAAGGTTTGGAACCACTGTATTAAACAGTGTAGACATGAAGCGAAGTAGTAAAAAAGCCTGGAACCTTATTAAACGATTGGATTGTGATCCTAAAAATAAGCCAACCATTCCAATCGTCACTCCAAATCAAATTGCTCATCACCTCTTAATAAACGGCAAATGTAATAAAAATAAACACAAATAAAAAATCACCTAAACCAACAGCTGAACGATTATTAAACAAGGAAAATTTTGAACTAGGAGATACTTTCATGTACGAAGAACTTGAAGTCGCTATGAAATCGCTGAAGAATGAAAAATCGGCTGGACTGGATAACATGTATAAGGAACAAATTCAGCATTTCGGCCTGTAGCTAAGCAGTGGCTGCTGAAACTTTTTAATAACGTCAGATCTACACTAAGACTTCCAAAAATATGGAGGAAATCTAAAGTGGTAGCATTACTTAAACCGGGGAAAGATCCCAACTTCCCATCTAGTTACCGACCCGTTTCCCTCTTATGCCATACATATAAACTTTATGAAAGAATACTTCTAAACAGATTATGCCCAGTAGTTGATGAGAAATTAATTAGAGAACAAACGGGATTCAGACCGGTAAGTCTTGTACAGGTGAAGTTCTCAATCTTACCCAATTCATTGAAAATGGATTCGAAAAGAAGCATATTACAGGGGTAGCATTTATTTACCTATCAGCCGCTTATGATACGGTCAATCACCGAATCCTATTGATGAAAATCTACAACCTCACAAATGACTAAATTTACTCAGATAATTGAATCATTACTAAGCAATCGGAGGTTTTTCGTGATGTTAACAGGCAAACAGAGCAGGCGGAGAAATACAAAAAACGGCTTACCACAGGGCAGTGTCCTGGCCCCAACAGCGTTTAATATGTATACAAATGACCAACCAATTTCTACAGATAACAATGTCAAATACTATATATACGCCGATGACTCTGCAACTGCCGTTCAAGGGAATCATTTTGGAATAAAAGAAGAAAAACTCACCAAAACACTGGAAAAAATGAGTAATAATTACTATAAAGATAATTATCTTAAACCAAACCCTAGCAAGACTCTTGTGAGCGTTTTTCACCTCAAGAACAAAGAGGCAAATCGGAATCTTCAAGTTATCTGGGAAGGAGAAATACTCACACATTGCAAAACGCCAACATATTTAGGAGTAACTCTTGATAGAACATTAACATATAAATCCCATTTTGGGAAAACTGCAAAAAAGATAAACACTCGAAACTGCTTAATTCGCAAACTGACAGGATCAACCTGGGGTGCTCAACCGCACGCACTACGTTTATCAGCCTTGGCACTGTGCTTCTCGGTAGGAGAGTACGCATGCCCAGTTTGGGGACGGTCAACTCATACCAAAAAAGTGGACGTAGCCTTAAACAACAGCTGCCGCATTATTACTGGGTGCATTAAAAATACACCGGTGGAGAAAATATATCTATTAGCAGGTGTCGCACCTCCCTGCATACGCAGACTTATAGCAACCAACCTGGAAAAATGTAAGCAAACAAACGACAAAAGACACGTAATGTTCGGATCAGACATGCCCATTTTCGCCTTAAGTCAAGAAATAGCTTTTTAAAGGTGTCAGAGACTCTAACAAAAGACCCATCACTGAGTAGAATAATCATGTGGAAAGACCAGATTGCAGATACAAGTTGGGGAATAGAGCCAGCCGCACAACTACCGCCAGGACATCAGTTAGAATGGCAGACATGGAGAACCCTCAATAGAATGAGAGTAGGCGTAGGTAGGTCAAAAGATAACATGTCTAAACGGGGATACCTTAGTGACTTGGACACAAAATGTCGATACGGCCAAGTGCAGACAATGGCACATATATTAGTATGCCCAATGAATCCCAACTCATGCACGGATGATGATTTGATGTAGGCAAATCAAACAGCGGTGGATGTCACTCGCTTTTGGACAGCGGAAGGTATATGACAAATTCTATATCTATAACTTACAATTTACTTTATTTTACTGACTGCTATTTATTTATTTATATTTATATATTTGTATTTGTATTTTTTAATTTTTATTTTTAATTCGTAATTTATAATGCATTAGTTTAAGTGGCCTGACATGAAAAAAAAAATATATATATATTATAACTTACTAGTTTTAATTGATGCAGTCGCTATAGAAAAAAACAAACAATATATTATTATGCAAGATAAATACTCACATATTATGTTTTAATATCTTTACAGAATTACGAACGGTTACAACTTACAATCATATCAAGATTTAATCGTATGATCACTAGATCACGATTCGATAGTTAAAATTAATATAAGTATTAAGTAGTTACAGTAAAGCGTCGATTACCCGCACGTCAATTATCCGCACTACAAAATGTTTGTACAAATTTATTTTTAGTTTAATTTAATTTAGTTTTATCATTCGTTACGTTCGTTTTATCGTGTACATATTATGAAATACATGAAGATAAATAATGAAATTATTTTATTATCTAATAATGAATAACATTAACAATATATATATATATATAACATATTATAGGTACGTTATACACAGTAATTTAGTTTTTAACTTTGTTTGTAATGGTTATTTGATTGTCCACACAAGTCGATTATTTGCACCCTTCACCCTTCTCAGTCCCAATTAGTGCGGATAATCGACACTCTACTGTACATAATGCAATAACTAACTGATCAATGTCTCGATATAGAGGTATAAGGATTTTTAATTAAGATAAACAAAAATTGCATAAGAAAACTGTGTGTACAGACTTTATTCATTATTCCTCTTAGGTTAATATTACTTAATTAAGATAAATTATTAAAATTAGATATATTCACTTATGTTGAAATATGCGTATCTCAGAGCATCAGAGTTGGTACCACTCACTATTAAAAAGAAACAAAAATACGTCAGTTACTTATCTGTAAGTAAATAAATAATTGCTATCCATCGCAAATAAATAATAATTCAATATAATAGATATATTAACTTAAAATTTTCATTAGCAACAAAAATTAGTACCTAGTCGTTTGAACCGCGCAACGTTACGCGCCAAAAGCGCGGTGCTATCAGATGTGTCCGATCAGTAGTGTAAGCTACGGCCCCATTGAAAGCAATTTTACATTTCTACAGCTACGGTTCCATTGAAAGCGATTTTGCGCGTCTGTAATTTTACGTTTCTGCGATTAATCGCCGAATACCTATCAAACTATTTTGTTATTTCAGCGTTTCTCACGCATTTCTCCCGCCCGAAATGCAAAACACAACACGTATTCTATAGGGCCACCAGTATCTATTTAATATATTGTTTTTATAAAATCGCGAAAACGCTACCGCTATCGCAAAAACGCTAATCGCCTTCAGTGGATAACGTAGGTAACGCGCATAGAAATATTTTTTCGACGCTTTTCCACCTTCCTGTCTGTTCACACAGATAATATCGTCGTAAATATACGCCACAGACTTGTAACATAATAGAAACGACACTCTCTGAATTTCCTTTGTTCAGTCAATATAAAAAGTTGACCTCGAAATCAGCTGACCGTCTTATCACCATGAAGTATTTGTAATATTTTACAATCACGAATAAAATAATATATAAATATTCTCAAAATCAGGGTTTTGGAATAATCAATGGAACTGTTGAAACCTTGAAAGAACCAATATTAAATATACTATTTTATTTTTCATTTATTCAAATTTATTTAATATAAAATGTTATTCAAATGTAGCAATTAGTTTGCGATCATTGAAATGGATCATTGCGTTTGTGCTACAACACCCTACGACATTTTGTTCTAGGATATGGTTACCGTTTCATAGCGGAATAAAATATAAACGTTACTAACTTCAAGGTGGAGCCTCGCGGGTTCGTTGCTAACTTTCGACCAAGCCTCGCGAATTTTGTAAACAAATTGTTATCACCAGTAAGTGTCTCTTCTATTATGTTCTATGCCACGGACTAAAATATACAGAACTAGCATCGAATACTTTATCAATGTAACTCATATTTTTCCAGTGGTACAAGAGTGCAGTCAGCGCTTCCTAATTTTTTTTAATGTTCTATGTGGTCACGGAATACTTTAAGCCGTAGCGCAAACCAAGGGGTGAAGTATAATCCATTCATTAATACACGATTTGGCGATTATTTTTACAATGAAGATATTAAAGGCCGGTTTCACCAACATTTGTTAACGATTTAACATTTTGTTGGTGTGTAAACATTTATTACGGCGGTATGAGGGTAAATCTCGGGGAATGGGACGGAAATGTGTAAGCTGTTGTTATGACAACTAATAATAATATTTATCATTGAAATTACTTTGAATAAAGATACTGATATTAACAAATCCCAATCACAATTCCGTTCCATTTTTATCACTCACGCGACGTTTACACATCAATGTCTCCAGTAATAGCAGACTCGTTTTTATTAATTGTATTTAACAGTTAGAGAAAATTAGGTTTCACCGAGATTTGTTAACCTTAACACGTTGTCAAGTTAACCACCCGAAATCAACTTGTTAAAATTTAATCGGCATTTTAAAATGCCATAGATCTACTATGGTAAATTAGGTTATAATCGCATATTTTTAATATTATATTATCACTTATCAGTTATCACATTTCGTGTTAACCAATGAGAACATTAGAATCAAGGTAACCGTTTAGGTAACCCAACTAACATTTTGTTACTTAACAAATAGAATTTAACAATAATAATATAATGGTGAAACTTATATAATTTAAGCAGATGTTAAAGTTAAACAAATTGTTAACTAACACGGTGTTAGAGTGCATTTAACAATAGTCGGTGAAACCGGCACTAAATGTATTAAATCGTAACAAAAGTACATACTACATACAAGTAAATTTGATTACATACAAAAAGACACGAAGACGGTATTTACTATTTTTATTTACAGTAAAATAATATTAACATTTAACTACATATAATAAGTAGTTATATTAATCCGTGGTATCAATTGATAACACCGATAGATAGTGTAAAATACACTCTTGTACCATCGGAAACATTTGGAGAACACTCCTATACCACCCTCCGAATCGTATCGGTTCCAGTCCTGTACATCTATACATCTATATCCATAATTTACGCGCAATCGGCGAACTTCAGTAGGTACATAACTGTTTTCGCTTCACGCCTTCAAAATATGATGGTTCGGGCTAAGGGGCTTTAGCCCCCCTTTGGCTGTAGTCATTGCTTAAAAATTATACATATAACTACCTAAATAGGTATAATTTTAGGTAGCTGATCGTCGTAGCCCCCTTCTGTGATTTCTGGTTCAGCGCTTGAGTGCTAACCATAGTAATTTAGTTATTATTTACTCTTTTTCTATGTCATTTATTAGTACAATAAAAATCTACACTACTGACAATAGTATGAAATTAACGTTTTAATCGTTCCTCCAATGTGAAGACATATTATACTTATTATTATTATTATTATATTAATAACTTACTATTAAATCCTCCTCCATATTTTTTATTCCTTAATTGTGCTATAATACAATGAGATACATAAAACGTATTATTATAGATAAGTTATATTTTTTATCACAATTTCATCAGCCGAGAATTTTCAAAAATATTTTTTTTTATAAAAGTGTGTTATTTTCATAAAAATATTAAAAATTGTTAAAGACATTATATTACTTGATATCGTACATTCACAATTTTCTTCAGACTCTTTGAAATGGTAACAAGAACGTTATTATCGTATACAATATATTTTTGAACTTAACATAAGTAAAAACATCATAGAAACCATATTAGTAATAGGATTACCGAAAAAATTAAAAAATTTAACATCCTTTTTGTTAGGAAATGATAGGACATTTACCTAATGAACTATTGGAAACTTTTATTTGAATTTATAAACACCATTTATTAATATGGTGTTACAATGAATAACATTGAGAATCATGCGTATAATTATCACACAAATCATAATCGTAAAAACGTAAATAACGCGAATAATAATACTGCAAATAATAACGCTAAGAGTGATAATAAGTGTACAAATTACTAAACGTGAATGAATACAAATAGCAAAAATATACACGGTTAATACAATACATATACGGCACATACGAGGACAACGCATCCAACAGCCCACACACATAATGGGAAACGAGGCCTAAGCTGCAGTCACTACCAAGACGCCTAGTGTAGTCAACCCTAACATTTCGATGGTAGTAATTAGTAAAACTATAAAACAATTATGTGTAAAACATATTAATAGTTACCTACATTAGATATTAGATGTTTTAATTACACTTCAATTTTTAAAAAATTTATTTGTTTTTAGTAAAATTCATAGATATTTATTTAATTTCATAAAATATTTGGAATAATTCTTAATGTTATTCAAAGTATGAATAACACAAAGAAGAAATTCGATATTTCAAACCGGCGTAAATTTCCCCTCAAAAATAAAACCGGTGGGAATTTCAGAAATTCATAAATATAACCGGTTTCATAGTTTGGTGATACCGGTTTCATTTTTTCCGGTCCTATCGTCGATATGGTTATTTATACCGATACTAATTATATCCCCTCCTATCCCTCACCTTCATGACTATATTACAGGTCAGATGAATACAGATGTACCTATCACTTGCCATGTAAACAAAAAATATTACTTCATAACTCATTACCACAAATCAGTGTTACCGCATGAAAACACAATATACCTGTGTGTACCTAAAATTTAAACATTATCCCCGTGAAATTATAGACGTTAATCGAATAAATTATTGTAAAAAATATATACCTAATATGATGGAAAAGAAGAATTTAAAAAAAAAAATGATGATGGATTTTAACTAATTTAAGTTAGATATTAAGAAAATTATGGACATTTTTTGACTTGATTAGATTTGTACCAGTATATGATAACCATTATTATGATAATATTATTTAGGATAATAAATGGTCTGTGCAATAATATTGTATAATATCAGCACAATAATTTATATCGTTGTGTGTTCCTAGTACCTACATAGATTTGTGTCCACCAATCGGAAAAACGCATTAGTAATTCTTTTGTTCTCGGGCGGAGTAATCCATTTGTATTCATCTAATCTGTGACTATATCATAGATCACTTGTCACGTAGATAATTAATCTATGATAACCATAAACCATATTTGGAGGGGTATCCCAATCATTGCAATGAATTTCTTGTTAAACCAAAACAAAACAATCGGCATCTTAATACTAAATCAGTATCAATTATCAATAATAATCAATAACGCATATCGGTTTGAACTATCTTATTTCTCGCAAAATGACTAATAGGTTTTGAATATTTCATCAAAATGTATACAATTAAATAAATAATAATATCATCTAAAATTTTAAACTACAATTCGTGTTCAAAATAACTACACACATTTAAATGAATATAATAATCGTAGTTATTTTTAAAACGGTTAATATATTAAACAACGATCAAAGCTTACCACTGTATTTTAGTTTACACCAATCTCTAGGTGATAACAAGTAACCGACCAGCCATTTATCGGATGTTGATTCTAAAAACAATTAAACAAAATATTTCATTTAAATAATTACAATTTTTATATTCCACGTATAAATTACTGTTCATGACCATATGATTGAAATTTTATCCGTTACTGTGTTTGTGCATTTTTATAAATGTGCCCACTCATTTTCCAAAATTAGACATTAAAATTTTGAAAAGTCTTTAATTTTAGTACAAATAAACTGACACGGTCGCATTTTGCACCATGCATATCTCACCCATCCACCTCCCTAAAAAGCCAGACCAAATCCAGATAATTAACGTCGGGTAATCTGACGTATTATCAACGGGGCCTGCATCGCGAGGCGGCGGCGATTGCCGATATGCACCACCGTCGCCTTTTAAAATAAAATTAGTCCGCTCTTGTCTTTCGACGACAAAAGTCGCCGTCGTCCGCCCGTCGTTCTCGTCGTCGCGTCTATTTTATTTTATTATTGTTTTTCTTGTACTGCGTGAAAGCGAACTCATTTAAGATTGCTCTGCGCAGCAAACGTTTTGGTGTAATAATATTATACATAATATAGTATTATTTACGTATTTATTTTTATTTTTTTATTATTATTATTATTATTATTACAATAATTTGTTTCCCCATCCGTCGTGTAAACGCACACGGCAAACGAAACCGTGACAAAACTAAAAGTAGATAAATATTTTCCTTCTTATTTCCTTAATCCTTTAGTTAATAATTTATGTTAGGTACAATTTTAACATTTAATTTTGTGTGTGTGTATATATATATATATATATATATATATAACTATATATAAAATATTTAATAACTTGCCTAGTGAATTTACGTGATGTAAAAATCTATCGATGAGATCGTAGTAGTATGATGTTAATTTATCTGAAAAATACATTATTAATTTCAACACATTTGACAACAATACAATATTGTTTAACTATTTGGTACGTGTAAAAAACAGTTTACTATAAGATTTACTCTATTAGGAAGTATTTAAACATTTCTCTCTCATTATAATTATTATTATTATTTTATTGTTTTTGTTGTTACTGTTACTGTTACTGTTACTGTTACTCAGTGGCGTGCAGACGCTGTTTAAGTGGGACCTGTATCCCACTTTAAAATAGGGTGGGCGTAGTAATTTGGGTGGGTAGTAAGGTACAGTAGGTACGGCCAAAGAACAGTAATGGACTATTGATACGGCATAAAGTTAGATATTACCAATACCATACCATGGAAAATGGACTAGCAGTTGCCACTGTCGCCAGTCATTAGTTATTACGTATTATTACGCATGTAGCACAGGGATATGGTTGTGATATATAAAAATAATCCATGTAAGAAATATCTATACCCGTGATTCGTGTGAATCATCATATCAAAAACCAACGCGATAAATAGGTATACTAGTAACTAAGGTAGTAGGATACAGTAAGTACGACCAAAGAACATTATTGGTACAGTACGGTAAATTTATTAAAAATAGGTTATTTTAAGGGGTTGGGTTGGTGTGAAAATAATTTTGCCCCACTTGGTAAGAGAGCTCTGCACGCCTGCACTGCTGTTACTGTTACTGTTAATGTTAATGTTAATATTATTGTTATTATTAAGATAACTTTTAGAATCATATTTTTAAAAATAATAACTATAAAATTACTTATATACATTTTTCAAAATAAATATAAAGTATTTTCGCTTAAAAATTAATTTCTTTTGCTAATTTTAAATGTTATTTTATAAACTCGGTCCTGACCAATTATTGAATAACATTAATAACTTATTTGAATAAATTATATTGTTTAATGGAATAATTTTTTTGGGGGGAGGGAATAAATATTAACGTCCTCTGTAAGATTAATTGCAAAACAAAAGAAACAATTACCATATTTAATCCAATTCTCAATATAAGATTTATCTAAAAAAAAAAAAATTTTATATATTTTTGTTCACATGATTTGTCATTAAGGATTAGTTGATCGTGAATATTACTCACTCAAATTCATATATAGATGTAGAAAATTTTCAAAACCTGTACCATTAACTAATTGAAAAAAAATTACAATGATAATTAAAATTATAATTATAATATATTAATAAATTTATTAAATATAAAATTATTATTTGTTAATCAAAAATAATCAAATGTTAATAAGTTGTGACAAATCGCGATTTATAATTTGAACTCTTGACCTGCGATTTTTTAGACTAAACACAGGCGCAATATGGTGGGGGCTTGGGTATGCTTAGCACCCGCTCACTTTTGAAATTAGTATCCTCAAAATAAAGTGGTGTAATGATAGACATTTTTTATGTTATTGACAAATAAAAATTTTAGTTAGTTTTAATTTTTTATATTTTACAGCATATTTGGTGAAAAAAAAGATCTGAAAACCGACATGGAACCAACGTTAAGTACTTATACATGAGATCAAATTCTCCATATATAAAGTCCTTTTATCATTATTTCGCTCAAAATAAGCTTCTATTGAAAAAATTGAAAATTTAAATTTTGGCAATACTGAATTCTTTAATTATTGACTATCTTATGATGAAAAACTGAAAAACCCCGGGAAATTAAGGTAAAGTAGGATTCAAATCTATTTTCATAATCTTTATCGCATTAATCGTATTTATTAGCACGTTTTATTCGAATTTAAATGGTTCGAATTATTTATTAAACATTTCGCAGTATTGAGTTCACCGAACAATCATACTTTTTCGAGACTGGTACCATCTAGTAGATTTTTATTTAAAATACACAAACGAGTACAATACTAGGTAGGTACCATACGAGACTATGTTTTGTACTGTAAACACTTCGCATAAAAAACATATTAACTTTTGACATAACAGTTATAATAACTCTTAATTACTTCATGATTTGTTAGAATGAATCTTATAAATTGTGTTAACGATATAAATTGTCTACACTGTAAGAAGGGAATAAGAAAGGGCAGTCCGATCTGAGTGCTGCCGAGAGGGATTATTTTTATTATATTTGTGAACATTGTGTTGACCGTCCAATGATATGTGCGTGTTAAAAACTTACTGTGTTAATTTTTGTGTCGTTAATAAGTATTAAAAGTAAATGGACTTATGCGTTAAACTATTTAGTGTCCATATAAGAGTTGCTCGTTCAGTATATTTTAATGTAACTATATAAAATTATGAAAACGATTATTTAATAACAAATGCAACCATGTAGGATGAATATTAGTTTACTCACATTTCATGTTTGTCGAAGAAATGATAAAATCTAGATAATTATTTTACAATCGAAATAGGTAAAAAATTAATTAATATCTATAAAGAATTATTTAACATGCACAATATGAATTCTGTTATGAAATTGTGTTCTCCGATAATAAATGTCTAAATATATATATTATATTATTATTATTATTATTATTATTATTATTATTATTATTATTATTATTATTATTATTATTATTATTATTAATTTATTTTTATTATAAATGTTCTCTTAATATTTCGATGGTAAAGAGTAATCCAAATAAATTTCTTTTTGAAGTTTTAAATGTTTTAAAATTATTTTCATGTAGGTATACTTTTAATAAACAAGTACATACTGTAAGTACCACTTTTCATTTTCATACAATTATTAACCACAAAATTAATTTTATTAATTAATTTCTCCAATATGCACAAATGAAAATATATTTTTATCCGTAAATATTGGAGAATATTGTCATATATATTCATTAATATATATATAATATATACATAATTGTATGTAATTATACATAAATGTAATTATACATAATATATATATTGTAATATAATCATTGTATGATAATAGCTTATTTATTAGTAGACATTTTAAAATGTTTTATATCACAAATTGTATAATATGTAAAAGATGTATGTTATTTTATAAAACACGTCTTTTGTAATCTTACCTGAACAAACTAAAATTGAATAAAAAAGACAATTTCATTAAAAATTGACCATTTCATATTTGATTAATAAAAAATAATGAATATGTATATAAAATTATATAACAGTAGGATAAAATGAGCGGTTCTACTACCCCTACTGCTCTTCCAGGCTCCTCTATACCAATGATTCTCAACCTTTTTATAGTCGTGTACTACCAGATGGCTTATTAAGTAAGACTACGGATCATTTTAGGTTTTGGTTCAAAAATTTAAAATGTTTGCTTTTTTTAGTTTTGACTGCAGATAAATGTATTAAATTTAACTAAATGTTAAAAAAAAAAAATATATATATATATATACAAAACATTGAATTACCGTTATATCAATTACGTAACAAAATAAAAATGTTTTCCAATACTGTAGGGACCGGTTCCTCTTTCACCGCGGACCTCCGGTATAAAATCACTGCTCCATACCATCATAGGATAGACTCTGCGCGGTTGCGGTGCGCGATACCTACGTTGTTTACTATAGTTGGTTGAATGAAAAATGGCCGCTGACATTTGCGCTCCTGGTGGTGAATTTTCGTCAGGTTGTTTGATGTTTCGAACGCTTGTTTGATAATGCCTATGAGTAGACAATTCTTAAGTCTGGCCTTGTACGGTGCACTACAACCACTCAAAGTCTTACCAATGATAGGGTAGAAGTAGGAGGAGCCGTGAGAACATTAAAACCACTCATTTTACGTACACAACTTACGATATATTTGGCATATTATATTATGAATTTTGTTATATTGTGTTGTGGAATATAAAGGTCCTTATACATTTTTTTTTATTGACATTATAATTTATAATTTTTCATTATAGACAGACAACTTTAAATTTTAAAAGCATGAATATAATGCTTCTTTTCTACACAATCAATTTGTTTCAAACTTGTCTATTCAGAGCGATACGTATATGAGGAATATCATAATCGACGTAATGTAACTATGTTATATTTGATCATTTTTTCATTATTATTTGTTAACGCTGAAGAAATTTCAACGAATATCTATTGAATTCCATCGATATACTTTATATTGTTATAAAAATGATTAATTCGTAGAAGTATAACATAAAACATTGTATTTACAATATATATGTACTTATATAATTACAATTACCTATATAATATATTGTATAATTTACAATATGCTAAATGTTTTGTTGATTATTCCTAAATGTTATATTAATTAGTAAATACAGTACATATATAAAGTGCTCGAATTGGAGGGACGCATGGGGGTGGAACTCTTCTTCAATTTTTTCATATTTTAAAAGCATCCCTTCTAATTATTTTCATTAGAACGAGGGGGCGGAACGTGTTATTTTGTTAAAATAATATTGAAATATTGATTTTATAAAGTTGCATTGAATATAAAATACAAAAGTTAATCACAGTTTCATCTTGGGGGTGGTTTTAACTTTTAGTCTTTAGTATTTAACTTAAAAATATAATTTAATTATAATAAGTATATGTTTATAAAAAATAATATTTCAGATAATCATTACTTTTAATATTACATTTTTTTATATTTTTAATAATAATAATTATGAGTACCTACGTCGTTGTGAAGTCAGAGGAGCACTAAATCAAGCAACAAACTGCACTTATTATACTCATAATATATGTATTGAAAATGTTCTTGTGTGCTCTTGCAATTAACATTGGAAAAGTTATCAAAATGTCTAGCATTTTTTTCTTATGTTTGGACAAAATGTACCATCAAGTTTGAGAAGTTTTAATGCGTTTGATGGTCATTTGTTTTTATCTAACTTTAACTATTTAGTTTTCCAAAGCAAAAACTCTTCTTTCAATGCACTATTATCAGGTAAAACAGAATTATAAAATTGTAAGCATTCTTCAAACGGTACTTTGGAAGAATTTTCAATAAGATTTGAAATTAAGGTTTCTAATGAACTCATTACTCCTTCTATGATTTATGAAACGTTCAATGATATGATCGGAAAATCGTATAATATTTTTTAATATTCTAAAGGGGAAATCTCACGGAACGTAATTCCGGTTATTTTTATTTTTAATGCAATCTGCAGGTATATTAACGTCATATACTAGCTAGTTAAGTATTTTATGAATCTTTTAATGTTTTAATCTTTTATGTTGGTAAATTCATCATTTGAATTTAAGCGTATTTTATTTAACTAACACATATAATATTTTCAATATAACCAATATTGCTGCTGACAATTTACAATTTATACTCTGTAACTGGTTACATAGAGGAAGAACTTTCAATGAAAACTTTTCTTTCTTTAGACGTTTTAAGAAATATTTTATTTTATTTCGTAAATAGTATTAAAGTGAAAAAATAATAATTTGGTCAATTAACTTGGGGGTGGTTTGAACTTCGGCATGCCCCTGTCACAATTACCAACAGTAGTGGAATGTTATTTAAAATTAATTAGGTACTAAATTAGCTAGAGTACATTTTTATATAATTATTAATTTTTATATGTTAATAAATGACAAGTTTTAAAAAATATATCCATTGTAATTGTTGATATATATTATTGATATATTATATTTTAATAATTTGATGAAGATGAAGATAAAGCCCCCGCCTCCCACGGGTCAGATTGAGTTTAATCATTGTAAAGGACGCTAATTTTTTTAAGTCTTGGAGTCCCCGTTCCTTTATTTTTCAAATTCGAGCACTGCATATATATATTATATAGGTATACACACACACGTATTATTAGGTGATCTTACTTCGGTCTTCTAAAACTATAAAAAAAAAAAACATTTTTATTCATAAATGATTATTTCAAATATAAAAATTAGTTTTCGATTTAGATAATTTTTTTCTAATAAATTAGAATTATTTTAAATACACACACACACACACACACACACACATATATATATGGCATGCACAGCATGAATTCTACTGTATTGTGTTATAATTTATAAAAAATAAATGTATGTGAATTATTATATATTATACTAGCTGCAGGGGAGTTTCCCCAATGCGTCCCGTTTAAGATTTTTACCTTTTTCATAGCCTGAGTGCGTCCGCTGTACTTTATCAATTTTACATTGAATAGCCCGAGTGCATCCGTTATATTTCCAGGTACGACTGGAATAGGCTGGACAATTATCTAGACTTGATTTTGTTAAACGAATGGCATTTAAACATCAGCCAATCGGGAAATGAGAAAATATACTTGTATAATATAATCAAATATTAATATAATATAACTTATGATAACACTCACCTAAAAACTTTAGGTGCAAGAAAAAAAAATTTTTTTGGGATGTAAGCCAGTTCGCCTAATTGTGGTGCACCCTGGGTATCTCTAAATAAACTGGGACGCCTTCGGACTGCATAAAAAACTACCTTTTTTTCTTGGGACGCATTTGGACTACGCAAACTAAACGACCTTTTTTTCTTGGGACGCATTGGGGTGGATACCTTTTGCCGGACGCACTTGGGACATCAAAAAAAGGTCATTTTGGGACGCACTCGGGGTATCCCCAACTGCAGTGATGTAGTGGCGGGTATGCGCGGGTATGCGCCGCATACTTACTTCCTAAATTTTAAGAAGTGCGTATAGCAAAGAAAAAAATTAAGACCGCGGGTATGCGTTAGAAAATGTGCAAGTACCCAGTTAAAATGTGTGCTAAATAACATGGTCGGTGTGCTTGAGGGAGACAAGGGATGAAGCCAAGTGGTACAGTAATAAAAAAATTCGGGGAGGGGGATTGTTGTCCGATTTTTTTCTAAAATAATTTCACTTCATATCTTTATAATTCGTATCTATAAGTTATACGTAAAATAAAATAATTGTCAGTTATAACTAATATACTGTGATTTGTGTTTAAAATCATAATGCTACCTACAATATCTACGAAATATTTTACAATATCTTTTTTTAATTCAATTTTTTCTATACACTTACGGGTTACATATTTCAGGGTGTTGGGAGGGGGGATTTGTCCTCACCACAGTACTACGCCACTGGTAAAGCCATATTTTTTTTAGTTTTATGCGATAAAAATATTTTGAAAAATACATGATTTATGTACAATAATAAAACACATACTTTGTGATCATTCATAATTTCCAGACACAATTTATCGGAATCGCGAGGAAGTAAACCATTTATTGATCATTTTTCCTTATGCATTTATTCAAAAACCCGAAAAATACAATTTTAATTAAAATTGTAATATGTTTAAAAATTTACTTTATACTTTATTTTTAAGTACCGAATATATACTAATTATTTTTAATATTAATATGTTAAAGATAATGGAGGGGGCTAATAGATAAATCTCATTTATTTTTTAGGATTTCGCGCATACCCATAAATTATTTTAGAACTACGTCACTGACTAGCTGCCCGACCGGTGTCACTCAGTTCGCTTTCAAAAATACGAAGTAAAATATATCTGGATAAACAATTGTGTATTGGGACGTGTAAAGGGGTATACGCCGTATACTCTCTTTTTTGTTATTATACATATTATATTACGTATACCTACAATAAACCGACGTAATACGGCGTATACGGCCCTGACATTGCTTATAATCCCTTTTCCGTTTTTACTTTTAAGAGTTTCAATGATTTACGTGAACGTTATTTTTTTTATACTTTTTTCATTAATATTTATATTACGTATGTTATTATCATAATATCATATTGGTATATTCAGTGGCGAAATTTACGGGAGTGTTGGGTGTGCAATTCACAAGGGCTCTCGCTTTTGTGGGGCCCCGAAATTTTTGTACTTAAGTATAATATATATATAGACTTTTTTTAAATTTATTTTATTGATTAATGATGATTAGAAAAATTAATTTTGTCAAGGAAAAACTAATATGCACATATATGTACATTATCTTAAATTGTGGTATTAATGTCAAAATAACAGTTTAGCAAGTAGGGGCCCCATTATAGTAATTTTCACATGGGCCCCTTATGGTCAAGTTGCGACACTGGGTGTATTATATCAATTATTCCTATAAAATTGCCCCAGCTTGCATCGACAAAAAAAAAAACAAAACGTATACAATAATTTATAATATTATTGTTATCAAATTACAAAATTAATAATGATATAATATAAGAATTGTGATTAAACATGATAACTACAGTATTAACAACAATCACTGAAAAAATTTTTAGGGACATAATTCTTTTAAAATTTCGTAAACCCGCGTATTTTTTTACCAATACATCACTGAGGATAAGTATATACATATTTTTCGTTGCACAGTAAGTCAGTAAGAAGTGTGGTCATTTCCAGTTCTCGAAAAGCCTACCTAGTACCTACGTGTAACATTGTCTATGTGAATAAGAATTCAAACTCAAATTTATTATTATAAATTTGAAAGTTTGAGTTAGTAATTTACTTAATTACTTGCAGTGACTGAGAAAGAGACTTTCAGAGGAAACTGTAAATGTTCGAACAGGAAAGGCAAGTCAGACGGAATTATTAGAAAGTTTTCTTCTGGTAATATTATTATAGGTTATAATATTTTTATATAGGTAAATATAAATATTTACTTAAAATAACAATCATAGTATTTATTATATACCTATCTTTAAAATTATTTTTCGGTTTATTAGAATTGGATAAATAATCTTTAATTTATTTAAAAATTAATACAAAGCTAATTGCTTAATTTAAAAAAAAAAAACAATCATCTTTACATCTTTCTTTTTATTTATGTCGCCAAATACATCTTCTTTGAGTCTAACTGTCTAATAATGTACATAATATTCGTTACCTTCTTAATCTACAAAATTAAGTGTTAATTATTGATGTAAGTAATTTTTTTTTTATTTGGTCCCATAAAGCCCAGAGTTGAGTATATTTTAAATTTTTGATTATTACTATTTACAGGGATCACGGCGTTGAGCCGATAACCAGTGGCCTGACAGGATATCGAACCGACACATACGTAATTTCAATAATGTATTTTCAAATAATAATTTTAATTTATTTTTAATTATACTTTATTATTATAAAAACGTTTCCAATTATATTACTATTATTATTATTATTATTATTATTATTATTATTATTATTATTATTATTATTATTATTATTATTATTATTATTATTATTATTATTATTATTATTATTATTATTATTATTATTATTATTATTATCTGCAATATTTAAATACATTATTATTGTAATGACTAGAATTAATTAAATTTTCTTTGATACTAAAAAAAAAAAATTCGATTTAATAATTATAAAAAAAAATTATATTTAGCTTCTAACTTTATTGTTGTGTGCTATTGCATTTTTTTTACAAATCTATGGGAGTTCTATTAATTTTATCCTGTATACGAGTATTATATATAATATAATATTTAATATTATTTAAACGTTTCTTACGAGCAGTATATTTCCGATGTTCCAGAAGTTTTTGTTCATCCGGTAGCATTAATTCAACTTTACCTATAATTTCACATTTAATTATGAAATATAAATTAAATACGTGCATAAAATATTAAAATAAATTTTATATATATATAATATATGTACATATACATATATACGAGTACTAGCCTAATGTATTCTGTTTTTCTTTTTTTATTTCTGAAACAATATGTAAACATCCAATATAATAAAAAGTACTTATTATATAAAAGTACATGATGATAAAAGTATTCCAATGACTTTCAAGAATATTATAACTTTTTTTAAAGTGGTCGGTTCGGCAGGTAAGGATTTTCTTCTTCGGCGTTTAATAATTTTTCCTGTGGCTTTAGAACTAGCTAAATGTAGTTAAACACCTAATGGTATTCTGCTACTGATCACTCCTTGTAATATTTGTGACGATTTATTACGCGTCAAAAACTGTACTCTTTTTTATAATTGTTTGAAAATCCATAATTGTTTTCCTGTGTACTTCAGTTGCAACTTTATGATTTATAAGAGTCCCACGAAGTATATATACTCGCATATATGTATATATGCCATAAAAACACTCTATTATAATTAAATATATACAATTTATAATACAGTGTTCGCCAACTGGTGGTCTGCAGAAAACTTTAAACATTATTTGCACTTTTATTTTATTAACTTTCCATCTGGCTTGCTTTGTATAATCTTGATGTAAAAAGGTTATACATATAAAAAAATCCTTTACGGTCATCGTTTATTATCGTTTCTTAATTATCATTTATGATTATCGTATATCGACGACTGTTGATTTTTACGCTGTTACCTATATAAATATATAATTATATATCTTTATAAAAAGGCCAACGCCCATATTGTCACTTTTCACTTGTCGCGTATTTTTGAATCGAAATCGTCGTCATTCTTACGTTACCGCTGCATCGTATACCACAATCTAGTGTTTTTTCTGGAATAATCGTTTTGTAAAACCGCGTATAAATCAATTTTTTTTTTTATAAATCACGTAATATTATATAATAAAATTATCGTTTTTTGTGAAATCGCGTAATATTCATAGTTTATTCGTCTTTGTAAATCGTACAATTATAATTATTATTTACTTGCACGGGGACACCAAACCGACGCGAAATATTTTGGTTTAGTGTCCTTTATGAGGTACGCCCAGCAAGTTGCCCCAAAAATCCCAAAAAAGGGATTTTTTTGAAATTCCTATGTTACCAAACCGAATAGGTTTAAACTCGGTAGGCTACCTCATAAAGGACACTAAACTAAAATGTTTCGCGTTGGTTTGGTGTTTCAATCACCAGCAGTGCCGGAGTTATAGCGAAACCAAAAAAACGAAGAGGGGGTATTTTTAGTATGATACACACAGATGTACGCTCTACTCAGCAGTGGTATCCCGGTTGCTCTACGACTAAAACTAAATGTGCTATGACGATTCCAAAAAGTTATTCCTTCCAAGTCCCTCCCCACCAATATGTTTAAAATAATCAGCGATTTCAATAATATTGAAAAAATTTTGGGGGGGTCCGGACCCCATGGACCCTCCCCCACCAGTTGCGGCCTTGGCCTGGTGTACCACTTAGAAATACTGAAACAAAACTAATTTTGTTAGATTGGTGTTAGAAACTTATTACCAATAGCGCCAAAATTATAGCAAAACTAAGCGAATAATTTAGCGACGAAAAGATTCGGCGCGGTGAAAAGCCCGTCGGCGAAACGGTAGCGGCGAAGCGGTAGCGGCGAAATGTCCGGCGGCGAATAGGTCTGGCGGCGAAAGGTCCAGCGGCGAAACGGTCAGGGGCGAATCAGTTTGGCGGCGGAAAGATCCGCGGCGAATGGTCCGTCGGCAAAACGGTCGCGGCGAATCGGTCGCGGCAATACGTCCGGGTTCGTCTAAATTAACAGGGAATTTGCCGTTTCTATCGACTTCATTTGTAAAATTGCAAATTCCAAACAATCTTGAATTAGCTGATCCAGAATTTCATAAAGCTCGACCTGCAGTTGATATGATAATTGGAGCAGAATTATTTTATGAGTTATTGTGTATTGGACAAACAAAACTAGTGAAACAAACAGTAACTGTGCAAAAAACTGTATTCGGATGGATTTTGTCGGGCAAAGTTTGTGAAGGTAAAGATATAAATTCAGTATGTTTCGTTAACATTTGTGAATAATAATGATTCAATAGTAAAGAAATAGAACGATTTAAGTAACCAACTGCGCCAATTTTTGGGAATTAGAAGAGATAGAACATAAACCTGAAAATCAGTACCAATACCCAAGAAGAACTGGAGTGTGAAGAGTACTTTTAGCGCATTTGCACGAGAGAACTATCAGGATGGTATTGTTGTACAGTATCCATTACGATCCACAGTTATGACGCTTGGTGAGTCTAAACAAATGGCTGAGAGACTATTCAACAGTTTTCAACCGATGTGCCGCGAACGTCCTGGAAGTGTGCCGCGTTAAATCTATTAATAGATTTATAAATGTATAGTATTTACTCGTTTTATCGACAGTCGATGACAAATAATAAACATTAAGATAAGATACCCGTATTAGTATTATAGTCGGGTGAATGAAAAGTGGCCGCTGATCTTTACGCTCCCGGTGGCGAAAACACGTCAGGTTGGGGTAAAATAGTTCAGTTATACGTGCTAAAATCGTGATAACATTGATATTATAATCACAGAATATATTCTATGTGCTAATACTCTTAGGTACTCGATAGGTTATAATAACTGTATTTTACGTGATAACAAAAAAATGATAACGCATTTAAGATTTTTAATTTCTTACTGATTTTGAGGACCCCTAGGAAGAACGTTGCTAACACACTGGCCAGCGGCCACTTTTCATTCACCCGACTATAGTATACCCTTCGCAGCCGACTCAGTGCTGCCAAATGGTACGATCTTGGTGGGGGATTACGATAATTTGGAGACAAGTACAATCCCCCATCAAACCCTGTGATTGGTCATGAAGAATACGATCTTTTTAAAAATAAATAAGTGTAAGAGAAAAAACAAATTTTGCAATCAATCATAATAAATGTGCGATATTTATTTTTCCTTTATCATGTTTCGGACAACAGTTACAGCCCATATTTCTGCTGAACCATAGATATTATGCTAGTATAATATAATATATTAACCCATGTCTTACACTCATGTATCAATTGCTGGAAATCAGAAAAATTTACATTCCTCTCGATTAGATATGTATGAACACAATGGTGCCCACTGCCCAGCACTGAACCATTTTAACTCTACTTACAATTTAAAAATACTTTAACATAAATAAAATAAAATTTTAATTTCAGTACTCGTAAAAAGTAGAAAAAAGTTATAGCCGATTATTATTTTATTGTAATACTTAGCTATTAAACAAAGACACAGAAAAGATGTAAAATCTTGTGAATAATGTATTTTGATAAGCTAAAAATGTAAAAAATCGATCTAAAAAAAAAAATAAATTATATTTTACACCCGTGTATTTCTTATGGAATGAACCTGTGATAACAGTTTGTTTTGAACCGTTCATGTTATCAACTGTAAATGTGACGTCATTACTAATTGTGTCTATTGACAATTGATTTTGATATGCAAATATGCAATCACTTTTTTTGGTACGATCTTTTTGTTAAAAATACGATCTTTTGAAAATTTTCCCCCATTTTTTGAATTACCATGTTTGGCAGCACTGATGCCGACTCGAACGTTATACGTCGCGTAATATCGTATTGTATGTATGTAATGTACCTATGTGTTTTATTAATAACGTATATGATAATATATAATCAATTATTTAATTTAAATTAATTATTTTCAATCATAATTATAATTTTTATTACGGTTAAATTTCGAATTCGTTCTGCTGACAGCACTTTGGTGAGTGAACGACCCAAGAAAAAAA